>CM059425.1:81918559-82527220 GCA_030390025.1 Squalus acanthias | reverse complement strand
GTGTGTGTGGGTGGGTGGTGTGTGTATGGATAGCGGGGTGTGTGTGGAGAGCGGGGTGTGTGTGGAGAGCGGGGTGTGTGTGGAGAGCGGGGTGTGTGTGTGTGGGTGGGTGGTGTGTGTATGGATAGCGGGGTGTGTGTGGAGAGCGGGGTGTGTGTGGAGAGCGGGGTGTGTGTGGAGAGCGGGGTGTGTGTGTGTGGGTGGGTGGTGTGTGTATGGATAGCGGGGGTGTGTGTGGAGAGCGGGGTGTGTGTGTGGAGAGCGGGGTGTGTGTGGAGAGTGGGGTGTGGGTGGAGAGCGGGGTGTGTGTGGAGAGCGGGGTGTGTGTGGAGAGCGGGGTGTGGGTGGAGAGCGGGGTGTGTGTGGAGAGCGGGGTGTGTGTGGAGAGCGGGGTGTGGGTGGAGAGCGGGGTGTGTGTGGAGAGGGGGGTGTGTGTGGAGAGCGGGGTGTGGGTGGAGAGCGGGGTGTGTGTGGAGAGCGGGGTGTGTGTGTGTGGGTGGGTGGTGGGTGTGTGTGGGTGGGTGGTTGGTGGGTGGTGTGTGGGTCGGGCAATGTCTCAGAGTCCAGTTATCGTCTGCTCTCGCTTTTGATGTCATGCATAGAGTTCCGCAATCCTGGTGCAAAAATTATTAGTTTGGGTAAATTAGTTTGAGGAGAAAACGATGAGGAAAAATAGTGAAGGTAGAGAGGGAGAAGGAAACAGCAAGTGAAAAGAGTGACAGACAAATATAAAGAGTAGAGACTGACAGAAACAGAAAGGCTGAGAGAGTAGACAGACAGAAATGGGTTACCGCAGAAAGCAAACAGTCACACAGGGAACCCTAGCAATGGACAGACTGTAAAAGTAAGTCAGAGACAAG
The DNA here is from genome assembly GCA_030390025.1 of Squalus acanthias. NCBI lineage: Eukaryota > Metazoa > Chordata > Chondrichthyes > Squaliformes > Squalidae > Squalus > Squalus acanthias. The sequence continues at coordinate 82,526,360 of CM059425.1, read as the reverse complement.
AGAGAGGCAGATAGAAACAGAGTCAGGATAGATAGAAAGAGGTGGAATTGGATAATATCATGCAGCAGGAATTGTTAATCAGTGCATATTTTCACACTTGCCAAGCTGTTAACAAGCTGTTTAATCATAATTTCTTTGGAACGGGTGGTAAGTATAGCTGCGCAATGAGAAAACCAGAATGCACAAGCGATGGCTCCTTACCAGCCCCAGTTTTCCTACTGTGAACTTACCGGCCTAGAAATTCGTCTCGGGAGGAGGTATAAAATGGGTGGTATCGATTGGCCACCCGTTATACGCAGAGCCTGATATTCAGTTTCATTGCAGTCATCATACAGCATCAAAGTAGAGTGCTCGCCCTCGGACAGATACAGGAATGGATCACTGCATTGACTTGCCTCGCTTCCAACATGATTCACCCCCCATTTTACTGTCCTGGCTCTGTTCTACCTCCACACGCTTTGCCAAGTGACATAATGCAAAGGTGAGACTGTATTTGTTATTCAGTAAAAGGCTTCAGTTGCATTCTGAATGTGTTCTGTATTGAATCTGATTTCAGTCTGATCTCCTGTGGGTGCCTGGAAATAGCCAGTGAGATTGAAGTTTAAAGCATTTCTTACCTTGTTGCTCCTGCTGCTCTTCATCTCACATCAAACAGCATAACTTGGCCACAGCTTCTTCGCTCAATGTGAGCCGCATCAAAAAGTGTGGCTTAGTCAACTCCAGGTAGCTGTACCTTGTGTGGAAGCATTTTGGCCTGGGAATGTTGATAGGCACAGTGTCCCTTTCTGCAGCCCCAAGCATCTGGTCACAGTGTCATAGGCCGGAATTTTCCCTACCTGGGTGGGTTCGGTGCGGGCAGCCACCAAGGCAGATCGCGAACCCGTTGCTGGTTCCATCCCGCTCCACAAAACGACTTTACGTTAATAAGGGCCTATTTAGCCAGCCCTGCGCGTTACCCGGCCTTATTAAATGGTGTGGGTCTGGTGAAGTCATCGATGACGCGTTTTCAGCCGGGATATTTAAAGGAGCCATGGTCACATTGCATTTGGACACATTAATCTAGGATAGTGCAGGCAGTGCACGTCACTATTACTCTGCTGCCCAGACCACCAGAGATGACTGCACAGAGGCAGAGGGCTGCACCCAGGTTCTCCGATGACTCCCTCCATATACTCTGGAGCAAGTCAGAGCACGCAGGGAGGTCCTCTTCCCTGCTGATGGCCGGAAGAGACCTCCCCAGCAGACCAAGACAGCATGGCTCCAAATTGCAGAGGAGGTCAACAGCAGGGATGTGTTCAGGAGGACCTGGGTGCAGTGCCGCAAACGTTTCAATGATCTTGTTAGATCAGGAAAGGTGAGTCCAAAGCCACACTCATCTTCATCCTGCTGTGCCTCTCATCACATCCCCATCACTCTGCCTTCCCAACCCTTCTCCTGCACATCCTTACTCACACCAACTTACCTTGCACGTTCACCCATCCCTCTCTTTCTATCTACATTATCACATCCCCATCTGACGAGCCACCCCTCACACTCACCCTCATCCTAGTGCAATCATACCAACTAACAACACACAAGAGGCCACTTGGCATTGCCACCCCACTCCATCATAGTCTCCCTCTAAAGATGTAACCTATCTATTCCTTACACTCATTCCACCACTCTCACTCAACCTTCTCTTCTTTCCCTCCTTGCAGGAGAAGAGAGTGCATAATAAGAGGGAGAGGGAGAGAACTGGAAGTGGGCCTCCATCATTTGCCACCAGCACAACAGCAGAGGAGGCTGCGTTGGAAGTCTCGGGAGTGTCCGAGCAGCTGGAGGTGGGAGACGGAGAGAGGGGGACATCTCAGCAACCTGCTGACAGAATTACATCTCATACAGCTACATGGCATACATCAGTCACTCATATGGGGACTGATGTCAGCAACCAATGAATGATCATCACGCAGCAACTCACCAAGACTTCGTCGGCAGCACCTCCCAAACCCGCGACCTCTACCACCTAGAAGGACAAGGGCAGCAGGTGCATGGGAACACCACCACCTCCAAGTTCCCCTCCAAGTCACACACCATCCTGACTTGGAAGTACATCGCCGTTGCTTCATCGTCGCTGGGTCAAAATCCTGGAACTCCCTCCCTAACAGCACTGTTGGAGTACCTTCACCACATGGACTGCAGCGGTTGAAGAAGGTGGCTCACCACCACCTTCTCGAGGGCAACTAGGGATGGGCAATAAATGCTGGCCTTGCCAGCAACGCCCACAACACATGAACGAATAAAAAAAAATTTACATAATGGTATCTGTACCCTAACCTACATATGACATAGCTAACTCATCTCTTTACTCGCCCACAAGTCCATCAAGAGCCCCCGCCCCATTGTCCAGGAGCAAGAGGAAGACGACTCCTCAGTGGAGCCTCCAGCCTCTGAGGGTGCACCGTCACCAGACAGAAGCGCACTCAGCACCAGCGCAGAGACGCACACCTGGGTGGGTCCCTCGTGAGCTAGAGTAGTGTTGTCACCTGGTCTGTCACAAGTCACAAGTGAGCAAGAGCAGATGGTGGAGACAGGACAGCAGTGGAGACTCCTCGTCAGAGGGTGCAGGACTCTCCCAGCTCTGCTCAGCTGCATGCAGACGCTGAGCCTCGGAGGCCATCCAAAAAGAGGGCGATCCTGGAGCTGCAGGAGCAAGTGCAGGAAGCTCTGACAGGTTTTGCGAGTGCAATGTCTGCCACTGTTCAGAGAATGGAGGAGTCCTTCTCCAACATGAGCACCACCGTGTCGCAAGCAATGGCAACTGTAGGCTCCTCCATGGAGCCACCTACATGGAGCAGCTAATGCACCACTCACAGGAGCACATGGTCTCTATGAAACATAGATGGCTATCTATGGAGGAGCAGACTTTGGCGGGGCCATCACAGGCTCCAAAACCCAGAGGACGACCGCCAAAAATGAGGAGCAGGGAAGTGAGGAGTCTGCCTCTACCTCTGCTGAAGCTGCAGGGGTAGCACCATGTAGAAGCACGTGGAAGAGAAGGATGCCACACAAGTAGATTCACAAGGGAGGCACTTGGGTGTTTTGTTCAATGTTAATGTGAAATTTCAGTTAATGTGATGTGAACCATAAATTCCTTTATTTTCCAAACTTTCCAGTCTTGGACAAATTTGTGTGCACCTTTGTAAGTGGCTTAGTTAGTTGGAGTGAAGGGTCAGACATAACATTACTTCTAGCAATGATGATGACTGTGAAAGGAATGGCTTGGTCATTGTAGGGATGCTTTATGGTGTGGCTGTGGGATGTTGCCAATGTGGCACAGCATGTGGTAGCCATATGGGTGTACTGCGTAAAGTTAAGTAAATCTGGCCATGATGAGGCCATCCCTGGCCTCCCGGGCAGCAATGTGCTTGGGTGCTGGTGGGATCTGGGCCACAGGTTCCTCCAGCTCCTGTTCCTCCTCGTCTTCCAGCTGATGCTCTTCCTCCTCCTGCTGCTCCTCCTCCTCTGAAGAGGCTGTGCGCTCAGTGCCTTGCTTCTCATGCAGCGCTAATCCTCGCTGCTGTGCTATGTTGTGCAGGGCGCAGCAGACCACGATGATTCTGGAGACCCTGGCTGGTGCGTACTGAAGGGTCCCTCCAGATCTGTCAAGGCATTTGAAGCGCATTTCAGCATGCCTATTGTCTGCTCTATGACACATCTGGTGGAAATGTGGCTTTCATTATATCTCTCCTCGGTCTCAGTACTTGGCCTTCTCGAGGGTGTCATGAGCCACGTCTTCAGTGGCTAGCCCTCGTCTCCAAGCAGCCAGCCGGAAAGTCTGTTTGGAGGTGCGAAGAGCTGAGGGAGGGTGGACTGGTGAAGGACAAACGAGTTATGGCAGCTGCCAGGGAATTTGACACACACGTGCTTGATGATCTTCCTATGGTTGCAGACCAGCTGCACATTGAGGGAGTGGAAGCCCTTGCGGTTGACAAAGACTCCTGGGCTATGATGGGGTACCCTGATGGCCACATGAATGCAGTCTATGATGCCCTTCACCCGTGGGAAGCCAGCCAGAGTGGCAAAGCCAAGCGCCTACTCAGTAACACTGGCTTCATCAGTGGCAAAGTTGATATTATTGGCTGACTTGTCAAAGAGGGCATCGGTGACCTGTGTGATGCATCTGTGGGCAGCTGACTGTGAGATGCTGCAAATTTCTGCTGCAGATCCCTGGAAAGAGCCTGAGGCAAAGTTGAGGGTGCTGGTGACTTTGACAGCCACCGGTAAGGCGTGTCCACCCTGCTCCTCTGGGCTGCAGGTCTTGCTGCAGCAATGTGCAAATGTCTGCGACGACCTGGCACGATAGCCTGAGCCTCCTTTAGCACTGCTGCTCATGTTGAGGAAGCTCATCCTCTGCCTGTATACCCTGTGTTGGGGGCATCACCTCCGGCACGGTGCAGCCCTGCCCTGATGCCCTCTGTCCTGTGGAGCATCAGGGTATTGAGGAGAAAGTTGGTGGTGGTGCTGTTGGTGCTGCTGGTGTGCCTGATGCTGCTGGTGTTGGGGCTCATCGTGGTCAGTTTCTGAGGACCAAGGTGAGACAATATAAACAGCACCCATGCTGATGGAATAGATGGCAGGTCAAGTAGAGATGACAAAAGCAATCTGTCAATGCTGAGAGAGGTTCTTCCAATGAGGTGAGACTTGATGGCGACTTTGCTGGAAGCACTTGCAGCCTGTAGAAAGCTAAATCTGTGCTGGGAATGCAGTCAGCAACAGCATCTGCCTGAGGAAAGTGATCAGCTGTCAGGTGGGAGTGTTTGTAGTACATTTCATGCTGTCAACTAATCAGCTGGAGCAATGGCCACTCAACTCCCGCCTCAGGATGACAGACATGGTTCCCAAGCTGCGTGAATCCCATAGCTATGCAGTGAAATTTGAAATGTAGAGGGAAAAAGGCTCTTAACTATCTGAAAAGAAGGTTATAATGATTTCAATTAGGTTGCCTGCCTCGGCCGGTCGGGTCGCTGCCGCACCAGCAAGCGCGCCCAAGGGAAAGGCACGTGGGGGCGGGATGACGGCGGGTTCCCGACCGGCACCGACTTTTTTCAAATTTCCCACCCGACCCGCCTCCATTTCCGCCCGCACGGACCCCAGAAAATTCCGGCTATAGTCTATAATTAGCATTGCATTTACACTGCTACTACCAAGTATGCACAGGATAACAAGAATGTCAGCACGGTATTGACTCCTCTGTTTGACCTGCCAGATACTATTCCTTACAATCAGTAATACTCCATAATGGGTTGCAACCCCATTGAGCCAGGTTTGGATTTGCATGCAATTGCCAAGACTGATAGCGACCATGTGTTAGAGTGGGATCATCAGCTGCATCCCTGTGAGGACAGGCACCCTACTTTGATGGTGTGTAACCCAGTGCTCGCTGACCTACATTGGCTCCCGGTCCACCAACGCCTCGATTTTAAAATTCTCATCGTTGTTTTCAAATCCCTCCATGGCCTCGCCACTCTCTATCTCTGTAATCTCCTCCAGCCCCACAACCCTCCGAGATCTCTGCAGTCCTCCGATTCGGGCCTCTTGAGCATCCTCAAACTTCCTTCGCCCCACCATTGGCGGCCATGCCCTCAGCTGTCTAGGCCCCGAGAGCTGGAATTCCCTCCCTAAACCTCTCCGCCTCTCCTATCTCTCTCTCCTCCTTTAAGACACTCCTTAAAACCTACCTCTTTGACCAAGGTTGTGGTCACCTGTCCTGACATCGCCTTCTTTGGCTCTGTGTCAATTTTTGTCTGATTACGCTCCTGTGATGCATCTTGAGATGTTTTACTACATTAAAGGCACTATATAAATGCAAGTTGTTGTTGTTGTTGTGTTAAAACGGAAAAGTCTCTGTTTGAAAAATCAGGGAGGTTCGAACTGAACAAGAATATCACCCTATTCAAATTGTTTCTACCTTGTGCAAAGCACCAACTGTTTCTATGCAAAACACTTCCACCAACACATTTCTGAAATAAAAGCAGTTAATAAGCCCTTTACAAAAAAAAAATCTTGCCACTTTTGTTATTTACAATTCAGCTCTTTACAAAGAGAAGGAAATCACTTATCAGGGAAAATGATGCAGTTTTCAGAGAATGTACAAATAATATCAGCATTCCTAACCAGTATAGGCCATAGAGCTGTGTTGACACTTAAGAGCGAGATACATTAAAACATCCTTGAATTTAAAATTCTCATCCTTGTGTTCAAATCTCTTCATGGCCTCACCCCTCCCTATCTCTGTAACCTCCTCCAGCGCCCTACAACCCGCCAAGAACTCTGCCTTCCTCCAATTCTGGCCTCTTGTGCATCCCCGATTTTCTTCGTCCCACCATTGGCAGCCGTGCCTTCAGCTGCCTTGGCCCCAAGCTCTGGAATTCCCTCCCTAATCCTCTCCACCTCTCTACCTCTCTCTTCTCCATTAAAACCTAACTCTTTGACCAAGCTTTTGGTCACCTGTCCTACTATCTCCTTCTGTGGCTCGGTGTCAAATCTTGTCTAATAACGCTCCTGTGAAGTGCCTTGTGACACTTTACTACAATAAAGGTGCTATATAAATGCAAGTTGTTATTGTCGGTGATATTTTAAAACCAAAATGAGTTGACACTTACTTCAAATGAGTTAGAATTGATGGGGCGGTAGATGGTCAGACAGATAGAGACAGATACACGGACAGAAGCACACGTAATCATAGAGAAACTCAGACTTGAGCAAAAAGACAAAACTATAGAGCAATGGAGGCAAATTTACATAGAAAGGATGTTGGAGAGACACACACAGTGAAAGAGGAGAGAAGGCACAAGACAGATACATGAATGGATCACTTCATTGACTTGCCTAGCTTTTAACATAAGCAACCCTCCATTTTACTGTTCAGGCTCTTTTCTACCTCCGTGCATTTTGCCAAGTTACATAATACAAAGGTGAGTCTGTATTTGTTAGATTGCCCTTCACATGATAGGACCGGAAGCAAGAGAGAGTTGAGACAGTTTTATTTTTTAACATTGCCTGTCAGCTGCCAGGAAAAGAATGAGAGACTGCCAAAAACATAACTGTCTGTTAAAAGGCTATTCATTACCTTGTGCTACACTGTAATTTTTTCCAGTATTTAATCCTGTCATTTAGAATTATGTACAATTGTCAAATTTTGTGCCTTAAATCACCCTCAGTTCTGAAGACAGCTTTGCTAGAAGACACAACAAAGCAGGCTAAGACAGGATTTCTGTTTCTCTCCTGTATGATCTCTAACGCATCACCCTTTTGGCTTTGCCTCCCCATCACTCCATTAGTCCACCTGCCTGTGCTGATTACCAGCTAGAACAGCATGAAATGGACATCTCCACAACCATCAACAATTCCTGACAACACGCTGTGACCTTTTCCTGAGTGTGTACTGGGGAAGGATGCAGACCAAGTTAGTTTCTCCCCTTCAGGACATACCGTCGACCAGAAGGCAATGAGTTGAGTGATATCTCAAAGATGAGTAGTTCAGTTTTCTCTTTCACGCTGAATAGTTCCCTTCCCCTCAACAGCTCTTCAGGGTTGCCATTGCACGGTGCCGTGCACATCACCTAATGCGAGCCAGAGAATTATTCCTTTTGGCTATTTTTTACAAAGTTTATTTTAATAGGGTTAATAACCAAGCGAGAATAGTATTCAGAGGATTTCACTGAAACGCTGTAACTAAAAGGTTTTAACTCTGCAGAGTACAAGTCCAGTGAATATCACTCCTATAACTGGGGAGGCTCTTCTACCATCTCTCTCGCACTCGTGGACAGGAAACAAGTAAAAAACTTAGGCCTAGAAATTCGTCTGGACAGTGATGCAAAATGGGCTGTATTGGATCGGCCGGCCGTTATACACAGCGCCTGATATTCAGTTGCATTGACTGCAATGGACTGACTATCAGGCTGCGTACAACGGGCGGCCAATTCGATACCGCCCGTTTACACCACCGCCTGAGATGAATTTCTAGCCCTTGATGTCTGATAGGCAATCCCTCTCTAACCTCCAACCTCTCGCTTCGTTCGCTGTCTTTCTCACCTCTGTTTTAATCAGACAAGCAGCTGTATCACACAAACAGCAAAAGCTGCTGTCTTACCCACCTTGCAGGTTGTCAGTTGTGCCAGCCACTGTCACAGGTTGAGCTCCGATAACATTAGCATTCACCATGGGGGATAGGGGGAGCATTGCTGACCCCAGGACCCTCTGCATAGTCATTCTCGCCCTGAACTCCTTGACACCTAACAATATAGTCACTGATCGTCTGAACCTTCCTCTCTTGCTCCTCCTAAGCTCCACATATGCCATTCTGTACTCTTCCACCTCCCTGATTTTTCACTCTGTTGAAGCTGATCCTCATCACAGTCTTCTACAAACAACCCGATGTTCCCCAGGACTTCAAACATCTGGAATTCCTTAACTACCTCACAGTTTTCTTTTGCCTTACAATCTACAGGCTTGTGAAACCCAACCTTGGAATCACCTAACCAGTACTGCTTCATGTATTTTATCCTCTCTTCTGATTGCTCCGATAGCCGCTCCGATATGGGAAAAGCTTTTTTTATGCAGCGAGTGGTTAGGATCTGGAATGCACTGCCTGAAAGGGTGGTGGAGGCAGACTCAATCGTGGCTTTCAAAAGGGAATTGGATAAGTACCTGAAGGAAAAACATTTGCAGGGCTACGGGGAAAGGGCGGGGGGGGTGGGACTAGCTGAAGCGCTCTTGCAGAGAGCTGGCACGGGCTCGACGGGCCGAATGGCCTCCTTCTGGGCTGTAACCCTTCAATGATTCTATATCTGTCATTCTACATAAACGCAAATTATGAAGTCTTAGAAGGTAAAGTTATTATGCCATATGTAATATTGGGGATATTAATTTAAAATATCATAGAATCAATAGCTTTTAATGCGTAAGCATGTCCATGCTTTTCAAAATGTTTGAGCCTGTTATAAACAGCAAATGTACTGGGGAACAGGTAGAATCGTGAGATTACGCAATGAAAGCAGATCCACAGCTGATGAAATGCCCCTGGTGTCGGCACTGGAAATGAACAAGGATCAATCAGATGGAAACTTGGAGTGTTTAAGCCCTGATAATTCCACAGACCAGCAAGGTCCCAGGTTCTACTGCAGTCCGTGCTGAGTGAGCTGATCACCGCTGGCACAGGGGTGAGAAGCTATAAGTGGCTTCAGTTCCTTGGAGCACGGAAGACAAAGGAAATCTGCCACGGGTTCTGCCAATGATTATTACAATCCGCGCAGGTGTCAGGGAAGGACAGATTTGAGCATGGCTGTGATGTCTTCTGGTGGTTGAATATTTAATGACAAAAACCTACATTTGGAGAATGGCCACTTGGGTGGGCCAGCAGAGAGGAGCTGGCACTCATTGAACCGTACCGCAGTGAGGGTCTGTACATTTAGGAGAGGAGGGAAGAAAAGCAGAAAAACAAATTCAAGAAATAAAAGCAATTTATTTAACAACAGTGAGGGTATGGTGGGTCCAACAGACCATTTGAATATTCTAATTCCAGTGCACATGCACCCTTGCCACATACAATAAAGTGTCTCATACAGGCTCTTTAAGAAGCAGCTATCTGTTTACCATTTCCAGTAAGGATATTTTTAGATTCCATTATGTTGTCAGGCCAGTGCCTGTGTTTTTTTTTGACTGCAGGTTACTGACTTTGTTGACTACTTAGCTTGCCAGCGTTGGTGCTGTTGCTTTAAGGTTAAGCAGTTCCCTGTGATACACTGTCTTATGATACACCCACCCTTGACCCCTCTGTCCTTGCAAACTACCGCCCATCTCCAACCTCCCTTTCCTCTCTAAAGTCCTTGAACGTGCTGTCACCTCCCAAATCCGTGCCCATCTTTCCCGGAATTCTATTATTGAATCCCTCCAATCAGGTTTCCACCTCTGCCACAGCACTGAAACGGCTCTTTTCAAAGTCACAAATGACATCCTATGTGACTGTGACAGTGGTAAACTATCCCTCCTCGTCCTTCTCGTCCTGTCTGCAGACTTTGGCATGGTTGACCACAACATCCTCCTCCAATGGCTCTCCTCCTTTGTCCAGCTGGGTGGGACTCAGTGTTCCCCGTAATTTTTTTTGGGAGCGTGGGCCCTTTAACTGGCTGTGCGGCCCATTCAATTTTTCGCGCATGCGCATTATTTCATTTGTAAAGCCGGCGAGCGGCCTGCACGGGACCTCTAGATTGGTGCGCGGCCACGCGGCTGAACAGGAACATTGGTAGGACTGCATTCGCCAGGTTCCATTTTTATCTTTACAGTTGTAGCCAGAGAATCATTTCTCATGACTTCTCTTCCCACTGCCACTCCGTTACCTCTGGTTCCCCCAATGATCTATCCTTGGCCCCCTCCTATTTCTCATCTACATGCTGCCCCTCGGCGACATCATCCAAAAACACAACATCAGGTTCTGCATGTACGCTGACAACACCCAGCTCCACCACACCACCACCTCTCTCAACCCCTCTACTGTCTCTGATTTATCACACTGCTTGTCCGACATCCAGTACTCAATGAGCAGAAATTTCCTCCAACTGATTATTGGGAAGACAGAAGCCACTGTCTTCGGTCCCCGCCACAAATACGGTTCCCTAGCCACCGATTCCATTCCTCAACAGCCTGAGGTTGAACCAGACCGTTCACAACCCTGATGTTGTATTTGACCCCGAGATGAGCTTCCCACCACATATCCTCTCCAGCACCAAGACCGCCTAATTCCATCTCCGTAACATCGGCCTGTCTCCGCCCCTGCCTCAGCTCGACTGCTGTTGAAACCCTCATCATGCCTTTGTTACCTCTAGACTTCAGTATTCCAATGCTCTCCTGGTTGCCCTCCCATCTTCCACTCTCCATAAACTTGAGCTTATCTGAAACTCTGTTGCCTGTATCCTAACTCGCACCAAGTCCTGTTCACCCATCACCCTGTGCTCGCTGATCTGCATTGGCTCCGGTCCACCAATGCCTCAATTTTAAAATTCTCATCCTTGCTTTCAAATTCCTCCATGGCCTCACCCCTCCTTATCTCCTCCAGCCCTACAACCCTCCGAGACATCTGCACTCTTCCAATTCTGGCCACTTGCGCATCCCCAATTTTAATCGCTCCACCATTGGTGGCTGTGCCTTCAGCTGCCTAGGCCCTAAGCTCTGGAATTCCTTCCCTAAAGTGTCAGCTGTGGCTCAGTTGGTAGCACACTTGCCATCTGAGTCAGAAGGTTGTGGGTTCAAGTTCTACTCCAGGGACTTGAGCACATAAAGTTAGGCTGACACTCTAGTGCAGTGCTGAGGAAGTGCTGCACTGTCAGAGGTGCCGTCTTTCGGATGAGATGTTAAACCGAGGCCCCGTCTGCTCTCTCAGGGGGACGTAAAAGATCCCATGGCACTATTTCAAAGAAGAGCAGGGGAGTTATCCCCAGTGTCCTGGCCAATAGTTATCCCTCAACCAAAATAACAAAAACAGATTATCTGGTCATTATCACATTGCTGTATGTGGGAGCTTGCTGTGCGCAAATTGGCTGCCGCATTTCCCATATTACAACAGTGACTCCACTTCAAAAATACTTCTTTGGCTGTAAAGCGCTTTGAGACGTCCGGTGGTCGTGAAAGGCGCTATATAAATGCAAGTCTTTCTTTCTTAAACCTCTCCGCCTCTCTACCTCTCTCTCCTCTTTTAAGACACTTCTTAAAGCCTCTTTGACCAAGCTTTTGGTCATCTGTCCTAAATAACTCCTTATGTGGCTCAGTGTCAAGTTTTGTTTGATAGCGCTCCTATGAAGAGCCTTGGGACGTTTTACTTGTTTAAAGGCGCTGTTTAAATGCAAATTGTTGTTGTTCTTTTGGGGACCACTGCTCCAGCACTGCCAATGAAGCCAATCAGTAACTGGCTGGCAGTATATGTGCTTGTAACCATGTGAGCCAAGGAGCTCAGTGTATGCACCTTAGAGTAAAGTACACAGGTAAGGCTGTACAGTAGGGCAGTGTACTTCACAACAACAGCAACAACAACTTACATTTATATAGCACATTTATCGTAGTAAAACGTCCCAAGGTGCTTAACAAGAGCGATATCAATAAAACTATTTGCGAGTGTTTTGACACCGAGCCACAGAAGGAGATATCAGGACAGGTGACCAAAAGCTTAATGAAAGAGGTAGGTTTTAAGGAGCAGCTCAAAAGAGGAGAGGTATAGAGACAGAGAGGTTTAGGGAGGAAATTTTAGAGCTGAGGGCCAAGGCAGCTGAAAGCACGGCCACCAATGGTGGAGCAATTAAAATCGGGGATGCGCAAGAATCCAGTATTGGAGGAGCGCAGAGATCTCGAAGGGGTGGAGGAGGCTACAGAGATAGGGAGGGGCGAGGCCATGGAGGGTTTTGAAAACAAGGATGAAAATTTTAAAATTGATGCGTTGTCGGACCGGGAACCAGCGAAGGTCAGCAAACAAGGGGTGATGGGTGAACGAGATCTGGAGTGAGTTAAGATGCGGGCAGCAGAGTTTTGGATGAACACAAGTTTATGTAGGGTGGAAGATGGGAGGCCGGCCAGGAGAGCATTAGAATAGTCAAGTCTAGAGGTAACAAAGGCATTGATGAGGGTTTCAGCAGTAGATGAGTTCAATGATTGAGGTCAAACTCAGCCCGGACTGAAGGGGTGAAAATCTCTCCTCCTGGATACAACACAAATAACTTAACATCCTTGTATTTTTTTTGCAGTTTAACTCTATCACCTTTTTCCAATGTTAACTAGGTTACAAATGCTTAGCTCATTTGTGTGAAATATATTTGTCCATTATTTAAACCGAGATTTTAACCCATTTATTTTAACATTAAAATAATGGGCAGAGGGATACCTATGAACATGTTCAGTGCTCGGGAATTGGGCCCAAATTTCAAGATCGCATTTACACTGAAATGATGCCAAAATTTACACCAGATTTTACACCGATCTTGCCGACGGCAATTTACGCTGAATTTTCCTGAGAATCTTATTATCATACACCAGAACATAAAAACCATTGTAAAACAAGTGTACATCAGTGCAAACAATTGGGGTCGGAGCAAAGCACAGTAAATATGTTAGCTTCCTTCTTTAAATCCCTCCTTATCTTATTGATGTTGTGAAAATTAAAGTTTGAAGCCATCAAACCTTAATTTATGCACATTAAGTACAGCATATTTAAGAAGATGCACGTGGAAGATAGTGCAGGTCTCAGTAAGGATAAATTAAACAATTGCTGAAAAAAAATCACTATAAAACACCAGGAACAGTGACTTCAGGTCCTGCTGCACCTAAAAATGTATGCATATTCAGAACTGGCGGAGTCAGGGGACTTGCATCCTCTGGTCTTTTGTAGTCAGGGGACTTGCATCCTCTGGTCTTTTGTAGTCAGGGGACTTGCATCCTCTGGTCTTTTGTAGTCAGGGGACTTGCATCCTCTGGTCTTTTGTAGTCAGGGGACTTGCATCCTCTGGTCTTTTGTAGTCAGGGGACTTGCATCCTCTGGTCTTTTGTAGTCAGGGGACTTGCATCCTCTGGTCTTTTGCATGGTCGGCGGAGCATTTGTTACTAAGCTAACAAACTTTGCTACTGCTTTGGTGGACGTAACTTGGGAGTGACACAAATGATCGAGGAAATTCGCACGTAGCGATGCTTTGGCGTAAAACAGGCGTAAATCCCCAATTCCCTTGGGGTTGGGTGGGGGGGGGGAAACGGTGCCAAAACTTTCCAGGAAATTCCGGCTAGTATCACACAGGCTTCCTGCATGCGGATGCCTCCTATCGGGAAAAAATCTACGCCCTTGCCTGAGGGCTCCCGAGGTGCGGCCATTTCCGCTCCTGGGCCTCTCCACAGTCGAAATGCGCAGGGCCCACGTATCCCAGGGGCGCAGGCGGTTCGCAAGTGTCCCTGGGATCATGTGGGCCAGGCCAGACAATAGGAGAAGGGAATCTCCCTTCATACTTTTGACAGATAGCCCTGTCAAAATTATGAATGGTGATCACCCCAAAAACACATCAAAACATTAAATAAATTTTTAAAAAACCATCACGTTTTTAAAATGAGTTAAAATTTTAAATATTTTAAACAAAAATCTAATTTTTTGAAAAAAAATAATTAAAGTTTTTTAGGGGGCTAAAAATAAACTTTATTAAGTATTTTTTAATTATAAATGAGTGAAATTTTTTTTTTTTTTTTACTTTTTTTAAACTCTTATGCTGGTAAAAGCAGGCCTTACGCCTTACTCCTACTTTTACCAGGCGTCAGATTTTTACGGGATTTCAGCGAGCGGAGGTTCTCCAGAAAGCGGAACTATCTGCCCGCAGAGGCCCTTCTCCCGGGCAGGTGTCCGATCTGAAGACTGTATTGTACACGGTACTGCCCTACACACAACGGCTTTGTCCCTGTGATTTCCCCACATGGTGAATTCCTGCATCACAATCTCCCAGTGGAGGTTCAGCACTTTCACATATGGAATGCAAATCAGAGCTCAAAACAAGTGGCCTTTGCTCTCGTCTACTGCTGCAAGATGTTTACAGCACGGTATACGAACAGGCTAATCCACGCAGCCTCTCTGGTGGCGTCGAAGGTGGCATGGGGGAATTTATATCTTTTTTTCAAAAAAAGCATCGCTTTACAATTCCTTGCAACCAACTCTCTGTAAAATGATTGCACCTTTGGCAGACGCAGGGGGATTCAGATAGAGAGGCAGCTGTATATATAGATAGCTGTCTGCAGAGAAGAGCGAAACGTGTCCTTTAGGCATTCACAGAGCTTCTTTAACAGGGCCAGTACTTCAGACACCTGAACTAAATGCTTCAGTTCCTCAGCTGCAGACTCTTGGGAGTTGTCGCAATAACAAGGCACTCGTGCATTACCAGCTGGTCCACTAGTGTTCGCACTCGATTTTAAAAAGGCTGCCATGGATAATCATATAGAAAGGGAGGCCTCATACTTGATTCCTGTCCTGGATTGCAGTAGGAGTGCTGCACCTGGGCTCATCATTACTAGGCTTGGGGGGGGGAGGGGCGGGGGAATGAAATATCAGCTTAATTCCCACTCCTGATTGCAATTGGCAATTCCTGCTACAATGTGTGCATTCGTTAATAACAGGTGGGGACCTATTGGGCTCAGCACTGATGCACCCCCCCTCCGTTCACAGGTGAGCATCCTGATGAGACGCCCAGCCAGTTGTGGGAGGTATTGGCGATCTGTCCACGTACCCCACCCAACAGGAGTCACTCCCTTCAGGACAGGAGAGAGTGAGAAGGGATTTAATAAGTGGATCAATGCCATGTGAGGGAGTGAGTAGATCGACTGCTCATATATTGCTATAGAAACATCCACTAGCAGGTATACATGCGAGAATCGGGTGATCTGCATTCCATGGGTACTTGCCCACAGAGAGATTGTTACCGAGGAATTCGCCATGTGAGGAATCATTGGCATGAAGTCACTTAATGCAGAATCTGTCTGAAGTGGACTCCTTCAGAATAATGTCCCCTCAGATCACTGCTAAGTGAGAGACTGGGGAGAAACCGCTTTTACCAGGTGACACGCCAGATGCATTCATGTATTCAGGATTACAGAAGTGCCACATTGCTGATTTGCCAGCACTGGCTTGAATTCATTAGGTGTCAGCTGTGGCTCAGTGGGTAGCATTCTTACCTCTGAGTCAGAAGGTTGTGGTTTCAAGTCCCACTCCAGAGACTTGAGCACAAAATCGAGCCTGATACTCCAGTACAGAGCTGAGGGAGCACTGCACTGTCGGAGGTGGCGTCTTTCGGATGAAACGTTAAAACCGAGGCCTCGTCTACCCTCTCAGGTGGATGTTAAAGATCCCATGGCACTATATCGAACAAGAGCAGAGGAGTACTATTCGGTGTCCTGGCTAATATTCATCCCTCAACCAACATCACTAAAACAGATGATTTGGTCATTATCTCATTGCTGTTTATGGGACCTTGCTGTGTGAAAATTGGCTGTTGTGTTTCCTACATTACAACAGTGACTACACTTCAAAGGTACTTCATTGGCTGTAAAGTGCTTTGGGATGGCCTGAGGTGGTGAAAGTCACGACATAAATGCAAGTTTTTTCATTCTTTTTATTGACAGCTCCCCACTGGTGACATAACCACAGCACACAGAGATCACCAGCACCCTATTTTAAATTGGTGAAGTGGACGCGCCTGGGGCTGTCCAGCTTTAAGTAGTGGCACTGTTATTTAATTATTTCAAACAAATGGCAGCAGGACCCTTTAAAGATGACAAAACACTTAACTGTCAATGTGGGAAGGAAACTGTGGAGTGCTGTCTCAAAGATCACATCAGCCTGACAGGTGAGTCTATTCCTGTTCAGATCTCATGTATATTGCCCTCCAGTTCCTCTTG
The DNA here is from genome assembly GCA_030390025.1 of Squalus acanthias. Classification (NCBI taxonomy): domain Eukaryota; kingdom Metazoa; phylum Chordata; class Chondrichthyes; order Squaliformes; family Squalidae; genus Squalus; species Squalus acanthias. The sequence continues at coordinate 82,509,920 of CM059425.1, read as the reverse complement.
TCTGTCAAACACTTCTTATCAAAGCTTTAATGAGTTTATTTCTATCCCTGCATTTCAAAGCTGAAGGCCTAGAAATTCGGTAGCCCCCGAAAACGGGCGCGGGGAACGCAATGCGAAAACAACCCGCGCCCGTTCGGAGGACTGCAGGCAGCACGTAAAATTTGTGCTGCCTGCTACTTTACATGATTGCAGCATTCAACCGAGTGCTGAACGCGCTGCTGAGTGGCTGAACACTCAGCAGGGGGACCAAGTTCGTGCGAGGCTAGCTCCAATTAAAGCTAGCCTCCACTTCTTAAAGTCAGTCTGCACCTCTTAAAGGGGAGGTGCCTTCTACTGACAACAGGTGCTGGACCTGGTTGTGGAGGCAAGTGTTATAAAGAAGAAGTCTGAGTAATAGCTCAACAGGCCAGAGAAAGGACTCCAAGGTTCTCGGATGCAGCACTGGAGGCCTTGGTCCAGGAGGTCAACTCCAGGAGAGAGGTCCTCTTTCCACAGAGTCCAAGAGGCCCTCCAGGCAACAGACAAGACTGCAGTGGGAGCAGATAGCCAATGTGGTCAATCCAGCAGTATTGCCCCGAGGACCTGGGCTCAGTGCAGGAAGAAGTTTAATGACCTCACACGAGTGGTCAAGCTCAGCGAATTAATCTTCAGATGCCATATCCCACCATCTGCACCACTAGCCTCACACACTGCTCAGTGCACCACACCACAATCACTCACCTACCAACAATCTCTACCAAACACGACTCACCCCTCACATTCATAGCTTCACCTCACCCGTACACACTTACCACTGCTGCAAGCCTCACACCCACATCTCACAGCTTTAACACACTTGTCAGCTTTTCAACCATGACAGCCACATCACCCAAATACATTACACCACACTCACTGACACACTTCCCTTTTTCTCTTGCCGGAAAAGGTGGCGCATAACTGGCACCAGCAGAACTTAACCGGCAGGGGCGGGCAAGCTCGCCTGCATGACCTGACCCCCTTGGAGGAGATGGTGCTGGCCATTCTTGGCAGGGTCATGGCTGAGGCCATGGCCAGCGGCGGGGCTGAAAGAATACAAGGTGCCGATATCCTCATATAGTGTCCTCCTTCTCACATCCCACTTCCCCCTCATCCCACAATCTTTTCTGATTTACAATTTGCACATGTTGTAAGCATGCACCTCTTCTTCTCCCCCACCCCCACCTCGCCTCACCACAACCCTACCCTTGTGCCTTTCTAATTTCAGACACCCAAGAAATTCAGCCTGGCCAGCCAATGGATCAACATGAACATGAAGAGGGAGAGGAGAGTGAAGAAGATGAAACCCTGTCACTCAATTTCACATTTCCAGCCACCAGCTTAGATACTGACACTCTGCATATTTTAGAGGATAGGTTAGACGTGGGATCTGCACATGGTGAGTCACCGGGTACAAGTGGCCTGCAGCCAGGACAGGGGGAAAGGGCAGCTCAGGAGCCAGCTCCCTGGAGGGCGAGGTCGCACACAAGTTCTGTTGCCGAGGACTCAGATGAAGATTTAAAGGTGGCGGCCTACAGAAGAATGCTGATGGGTATGCATCTCTACCAACCTGCCCCGCCACACAGTACTGCCCCCCAATTATCAAAATCCACGACAAGGCCTTGGACAACGTGGACCACTTTCCATACCTTGGGAGCCTACTGTCAACAAGGGCAGACGTCGATGACGAAGTCCAACACCGCCTTCAGTGTGCCAGTGCAGCCTTCGGTCACCTGAGGAAAAGAGTGTTTGAAGACCAGGACCTCAAATCCGGCACTAAGCTCATGGTCTACAGAGCAGCAGTGATACCCGCCCTGCTGTATGCCTCAGAGACATGGACCATGTACAGCAGGCACCTCAAAGCACTGGAGAGGTACCACCAACGCTGCCTCCGCAAGATCCTGCAAATCCATTGACAGGATAGGCGCACCAACGTCAGTGTTCTCGCTCAGGCTAACATCCCCAGCATCGAAGCTTTGACCACGCTCGATCAGCTCCGATGGACGGGTCACATTGTCCGCATGCCCGATACGAGACTCCCAAAACAAGCGCTCTACTCAGAGCTCCGACACGGCAAGCGAGCCCCAGGTGGGCAGAGGAAACGCTTCAAGGACACCCTCAAAGCCTCTTGAAAAAGTGCAAAATCCCCACCGACACCTGGGAATCCCTGGCCCAAGACCGCACAAAGTGGAGGAGAAGCATCCAGGAAGGCGCCGAACACCTCGAGTCTCTTCGCCAGGAGCAAGCGGAAGCCAAGCGCAAGCAGCGCAAGGAGCGCACGTCAACCCAAGCACCCCACCCACCCGCCCCTTCAACCACCGTCTGCCCCACCTCTGACAGAAACTGTAGGTCCTGCATTGGACTCATCAGTCACCTGAGAACTCATTTTTAATGTGGAAGGAAGTCATCCTCGGTTCCAAGGGACTGCCTAAGAGAGAGAGAGAGAAAGATGGGTGTGCATAATGAAATGCTTGGTGCTTTGACAGGCCTGCCAGAAAGCCTGAATGCAATGTCAAGGAGCATGGAGGAGTCCAGCTCCAACCTTGCACAGGGCATTGGGCAGAGCTTGGAGCCCATCCTTTCCAGCGTAGAAGGGGTGGTCAGATGCATTAATGCACTTGTGGACCCAACCATCATGGCCGAAGTATCAGCTTCCATTGCAGCACAAGCAGAAGCCACCAATGTCGCTGAGCGCTGCAGTGGAAGCTCAGACTAAAATAATGCACGCTCAGCTTGCTGCCATGCAAGCACAGACTGCTGCCATCATGGCTGGGTTTACCAGTGTTGAAAGGGGCTTGAAGGGTTTCACAGCAGTCCAGCAGTCTGTACTCCAGCAGATTACTAGGACTGCTGAGGCGCTACCCCAGGGGAAGTGGCAATGGATCTGTGGAGGCTGACCCTGCTGTCCTCTCTCAGGATGACAGCATTCATCCTCCCACCCCTGCCACTCCGCCAGTGCCCTTGCTGTTGCCTGCCAGCCAGCCAGCCCAGACTGCTGTCGCCCATGCCGAGGTGGTGCAGTCCAAAGCCGGGACTACTAGGCCTAGAAATCCTCGAGGTTGTCCTGCAAGCCCATCTGCAGTCTCCCCCACTGAAAGTCAGCAGTTTTCCAGCAGCCATGCTGCAGCCACTGGGGTAGGGCTGTGTAGCAGCACTAGGATAGGCAAAGGCACACGTAAGACAGGCACTAAGGGAATGCACAAGGGTGAATAGTTGATTTTTTGATGCAATATTGGATGGATAGATGGATAAAGTTTGATTGGAATGTTTCCTTTGTGGTGGCTTTTATTTTTGCATTGTGGCCAAGAGGACGCTGTGATTTTCAGAGTGGAAGGTAAGGTGTGGGACTAATGCTGAACGGGGAATTGGGGTTGCGGTCACTCGTACCACCGGCGGATGATTCAATTCCGGATATCCCGGCTAGAAAGCGGCTGTTTGGGATGCCTCCTTCCTTCCGCTTCCTCCTCCTCCTCCTCCTGCTCCTGAGCTGGTGGCCAGGTTGTGGAGGATACAGCAGACCACCACGAATCGGGGCACACGCTCCGGTGAGTACTGTAGGGCTCCACCAGAGCGGTCCAGGCAGCGGAACCATTGCTTCAGCACCCCAATGGTCTGCTCTATGATGTTTTGTGTGGCAGCACGGCCCTTGTTGTACGCATGCTGGCCACGTGTGGTTGGGTTGCGAAGCGGAGTCATAGCCAGGTGGTCAGCGGATAGCCCTTGTCACCCAGTAGCCACCCTCTGGTTTGTCTTGATCACTCAAAGACTGAGGGAACAGCGGACTGGCGCAGAATAAAAGCACTATGACTGCTGCCAGCTTACCGGGCATTCACCATCATGATGTGCTGAGTATGGTCGCACACCAACTGCACATTCAGTGAATGGTAACCTTTGTGGTTGCAGTACATCTCAGCATTTATACACGGTGCCCGCAAAGTCGATGGTACTCTGCCCGCTATCCTGGCAAAGCCACATGCACACTCCGTCTGCTTCTCTCTGGTCAGAGAAGAGAAAATGAAGTCCCCTCTCCTGGCATAAAGAGCGTCTGTCACCTCTCTTACGCAGCAGTGGACGGAGAATTGCGAGATGTTACGGATCCCGATGCGAAGATTTCAGTGCAATGGTCACCTTCACAGTCACTGGCAGCGCTGTCCTTGCCCTGGCGTGAGGCTTTAGTTCTGGTTGCAAGAGGTGGCAGAGTTCTGTGAGAACCTCCTTCGTAAAGCGCAGACGCCTCAGACACTGCTCCTGGCTCAGGTTGAGGTAAGAGAATTGCTCTCGGAAGACCCTGGGTGGGTAAGGCCTCCTACTGAGAGCCCTTCTCACCCTCCTCCTCTTCCCCCCTCTGCGAGCAGCTTGTCCTCTTCTTTGCTGCCTCTGCTCCATCTCAGGCCAAGGGGGAAAACAACTAGAGCATCAATGACTGGGAGCAAGTGGTCTGACCAGAACCCTTGAAGTTAGAACCAAGGCCTTCTCCACTTCAGCACCACTCCCTGTCACCTCACCAACTTTAAACAACCCTAGAAAGCTCCAAACAGTTCCACAAACTTACACGGAGCCAGTAGAAATCAAAAAGCAAGTTGCCTGAAAGTTGGTGATGTTTCCTTTAAATAGCACCGGTGGGGGATCCTTCCTGCTGCTGAACGCATATTCAGCTGTGTGAGGTTAACACAGGGCGTTAGCTCCAGCGATGACGATGAAAATGTCAGCGCTGGCATCAAATCAGCGTTGCACGCTAATTGACATCACGATCTGCCTACTTACCATACTTCCAGTGCACGCTCCTAACAGCCGCCCGACCGACCTCACCAAGTGTGACCTGCACCCGAAGTGTGCCCGCTGCTCGGACACCATTTTGGTCCTAATTCGGCACCCGCAGCACCCAAATAACAGGTGTTACGCAACTGAATTTCTAGGTCAAAATCTCTTGACGACCAAGATACTAAAGAATAGGGTGAGTGATTTGTCATGGTGCGACATTCAGTCACAAATTCGCAAATACCTCCACTTAATTCCCATAGTGCCATTAGCTGCTTGAGTATATACTTGAAGATTATGCTTAAAATATCCTGGGGGATTATGCTTAAAGGGCAGGTAGTGAGTGAGCTAGACAGAGTGAGTGTAGTGTCAGGGGTTGAGTGGGTACAATGAACAGGAGCAAGGGAGAGCACAGGAGGAATCTCTGACACCACAACATCTGCCCTGAGAGACACTGCATTTTCCTTTACAATTTTTGCCACTTTCTAAGATAACAAATCAATACTCCGCCAATGAATTGTGGTTCCCTTCACACAGCAGCAAGACCTTCATCAGATGTCGGAGCCTGACTTCCAGGGGCCAGGAGCCACATCAATAGCTTTATAAGACAGCTCATCTTCAAACACTGGCCCGTATTTTCCGATCCCTACGGGTGTGTGTACAGGCTGTGTACACACCCGTAGGGACATCGGAAATGCTGGTTTCAGGCATGCGAAGTGCATAAGCTGAAAACCGGCATTTCCGATCTGTCAAGAATGCTCTTGACAGATCGGACGCCTGCCCTGGAGAAGGGCCTCTACGGGTGGAGAGTTCCGCTTTCTGGAGACCATCCACCCGCTGAAAACCCTCAGAAATCTTACGCCTGGTAAAAGCAAGCGTAAGGCCTGCTTTTACCAGCATAAGAGTTTAAGAATTTTTTTTTTCACTCATTTATAATTTAAAAATACTTTTAAAAAAGGTAAGTTTATTTTTAGCCCCGTAAAAAACTTTAATTATTTTTTTCAAAAAATTAAATTTTTGTTTAAAATATTTAATTTGATGTAATTTTAACTAATTTTAAAAACATGATGGGTTTTTAAAAATGTATTTAATGTTTTGATGTCTTTTTGGGGTGATCGCCATTCATACTTTTGACGGGAGATTCCCTTCTCCTATTGGCTGGCCTGGCCCACGTGATCCCAGGGACACTTGTGAACTGCCCGCACCCCTGGGATACGTGGGCCCTGCGCATTTCGACTGTGGAGAGGCCCAGGATCGGGAGCCCTCAGGTAAGGGCATAGAATTTTTTCCGATAAGAGGCATCCGCACACAGGAAGCCTCCTATCAGAAATTACGGGCCAATATCTCCCTTAGGTCCTCATTTCATTGCCTGCCCCACTTGTCTTCTTTTTTCCCATTTTTACTGTACTTGTCCCTTATCCCCTCTTTTTTCTTCTTTCGCTCATTCCAACTAGGTGGCTGGGCCTACAAATGAACTGCATTTTTTTTTTCTTACTTGACAATAGCCTAAAGTAAATGAAGTGTGTGGGAACGCATGAGTATCTGTTGCCTCATCCCTTCCCCCCTCCACCCCCCACTCACTACAACCAGTGTACAGCTTCATACAGGCAGTGCCAGTCCTCCTGTACCTTGCCCAAGTGACCATCCTTCTGGTGTGAGCCGAGAGAGTGAGTCTTAGTCCATGGAAAGGCTGAGCCCAGCTCTAATGCCTACATGCACCCTTCCCATCAGGATCAGTGCATAATGATCAGGAGCAGGTATCCCAGCAAAGATTTCCCTCCCCAATTCTGAGGCCAACTATAAATGTCTATCTGCTGAGATCATCTAACTCAGTACACTGACTAGGGAACAAAACCTGGGGCCTTTCCTGGTCTGTATGACTTAGTTTCACACAGTGCCTTTACCAATAAATAAAAACTTGCCATAGTAATTATTCATTGATGGGGGTGGGGGAGGGGGAGAATTCAAGGAAAACTCAAATGTTTGAAAAGGAAGTTTCCTTTATGGTAGTGCAGAAGTTTAGACCATCTGAAGGATAGAGAGATGTACAGATCAACTCCAATGCACTCTTTATATTACAGACTGCTCTAAGAAGAAGCTTTTCTGTAATACCCTAGGCTCCTGGTGCTGTGCAGACCACCTCTTTTATAGTGTGGAGTGCACGCCACAGCATTAGAACAATAACAACAACCTGCATTTATATAGCGCCTTTAACGTAATAAAACATCCCAAGGCACTTCACATGAGTGTTATAAAACAAAATTTGACACCAAGCCACATAAGGAGATATTAGGGCAGATCTTGGTCAAAGAGGTAGGTTTTAAGGAGTGTCTTAAAGGAGGAGAAAGAGGTAGAGAGGCAGAGAGGTTTAGGGAGGGAATTCCAGAGCTTATGGACTTGGCAGCTGAAGGCACAGCCACCAATGGTGGAGCGATTAAAATCGGGGATGCTCAAGAGGCCAGAATTAGAGGAGTGCAGATATCGCAGAGGGTTGTGGGGCTGGAGGAGATTACAGAGATAGGGAGGGGCGAGGCCATGGAGGGATTGGAAAACAAAGGTGAGAATTTTAAAATTGGTGCTTAACCAATGTAGGTCAGCGAGCACAGGGGTGATGGGTGAATGGGACTTGGTGTAAATCAGGAAACGGGCAGCAGATTTTGGATGACCTCAAGTTTACGGAGGGTAGAACTTGGGAGGCCGGCCAGGAGTGCGTTGGAATAGTCAAGTCTGGAGGTAACAAAGGCGTGGATAAGGACTTCAGCAGCAACAGATTGCACATGATCAAAAAAACCTCATCACTGGCCCATGTGAGTGAAGTGAAGACTCAACCATGAGCAGCCAGGAAAATGGTAGTTTCTGCCTCTCAGGGCAGCACTTCCATTTGCTGCCAGAGCAAAGCAGCCTCTGGAGAGGGCCGACAGAAGTCCCTTCCTTAAGGTGGCTCATTTACTCTACAGCGCTGTCACTAAAGTCAGAGTTGGCGTTGACAACAACTTGCATTTATAACAGCACTCTAAATGGGGCTGTTGAAATGACAATGGCCCAGAAATTAGACTTCGATGGTTGCCGCGGGGGTAAGGATCCCCCGCGATATCGCACTCCGCGCCTGCCTTTATGGTTCGGGCCCACACGAACTTCTGGTCCTGGGCCTCTCCCTGGTGCCGGCGCGCAGTGTGTGCGTGTCCCAGAGGCGCAGTTAGTTCGATGCGACCTCTGGAATCATGTGGGCCAGTTAGAGCCAATGGCAGCAGACCATCTTTCATTCATAGTTTTGACAGGAGAACTGTCAAAACTATGAATACAACTTGCCCCCAAAAGAACAGCTAAACCTCAATTAAATTTAAAAAAACCATCACATTAATAAAATAACTATAGTTAAATAAATTAACCACTTTAAACAAAAATTAAAATTTTTGAAAAAATTTAAATTCTTTTTAAAAGTTATAAAAATAAACTTACCTTTCTTTAAAGTCTCTAAAAAAGATAAACCTGTTGAAATTTTTTTTAAATAATACTTAATTAACTACTTACCTTGTTAAAAGGGGGTCTTACGCCTCCTTTTTTCATGTGTAAAATCTTCCATACTTACCCTCGCGTTCAAACCTGAAAAAAAACCTGAAAAAAAACACTACAGCCTGTAGTGCGCACGCGGTTCACTTAGGAACCGCCCCCTTTGCAATATCGGAAGTGCCAGTTTCCCGCGCATGCGCAGCGCATGCAGGAAACCGGCACTTCGGGACCGAATACGGGTGAGTACACAGTGCGTACTCTCCCGTATTCGGCCGAATTTCTGGGCCAATAAGTTGTAGCGTTTAGTGTGTTTAAACAGATATCTTTAGAAGAATGATGAATAGAGGAATTTTCAAAAGGTAACAATGGAGGCTTTCAATATTGCCACATTGGTTCAATGCACTACAAATGGTTTACACTTAAACAGGAACATTACCTACTTTACAAAATCAGCCTTCCGCCAAAATTAATGAGACGTGCGCTGAACAGGTGCCCACTTAAGTGGAATAGGCTGCATTCCAAGAAATGATGGGCAATTCAGTATTGAAACTAATAATACAAGGAGCGGTCTACAACCCAACAAAAAGCCCTGCAGCTGCTATTAAAGAGTGAATAGAATAAAGTAACTTGAGGCTGGAAACTATACCCACAAACACTTACCTCTTCATTGACTGGATTGCAGCATTTTAAATAGACTGAAGTGTTGACTGAGATCTTCCCCACGGCAGGTGCTGCGGGTTTAATCGCCAATGCTAAACTGTTACTGTTGTTGCTGTTGCAACTATTTTGCACTGATTGCAACTCTGTTATTCAAATATGTTATAAGAAATATTCTATTTCTATTCTTTGGTGATATTCAGCCGTTTCATTGCTTGTAATCAAGGATATGGTCAAAAGAAAGGGGGGAGGGAATGCATGGCTTGGTACCTCTCACTCTCTTTCTCTCCCTTTCTCTTTCTCTCTCTCTCTCTCTCTTTTTCTCTGTGCACCCATTCCACTCCAGAGGTTGGTGACCAGCACAATCCACACTGTCCACCTCTGCATGGATTGTTACACCTGTGTTCTGGCAATATTTATCCCTCAACCAACATCACTAAAACATTGGGCTGAATTTTACATGGTGGTAGCAGGCGCGATCGGTGGTGGGTCGGGTGGGAAAGTTACTTTTTTTGACTGCGGGTCAGGAACCCGCTGTCAACTCGCTCCCACGCACCTTTCCCACAGGCGCATCTGTCATCGTGGAGCTGACCCGACCTGCAGCGGGTAACCCAATTGAAATCATTTTGAGCTACTTTACAGGCACTTAAGAGCCTTTTCCCCATTACTTTTTAAATTTCCCTGCATGGCCATGGGATTCACGCAGCTCGGGAACCACGTCTGTCAACCTGAGGCATGAGTTCCGTGGCCATTGCTCCAGCTGATTACTTGACAGTGTGGAAAACAAACCAAAATAAAAACATGTTGATTACATCAGCTAACAAATTGATGGAGATTCTGTTCTACTTGAAAAGCTACTGGTAAATGTTAATTCAGAAATTCCCGAAGGGATGTAAGTGCTACCCTGGATGGTGAGGGAAATACATTTTTCACTGGCCATTCTCAGCTGTTGCCTTCCAACTCAACAGTATTTGCAGTGGATTGATCTGCACTGTAAAAAATGACATATACCATTTAAATAAATGTTTGTGTTGCTTCTGGTCAGGTTTTTCTCACAGTATACTGTAATTGTTCAGTTACACATTAAATCAAGTCATTAACCGTAACAATTTCATTCTCATCACTCATTCGACTGGTTCATTTTGCTTTCAGTCCCTGAATATGACATTTAATTTTTCAGTCTGAGACTTTAGGGTGAATTTCTGCAGAGGTTCTCTCACTTGTCCATTGTTAACTTCAATGGAAGAGCTGGAGAAATCCCAGAAACACATTGTAAGCTCCACTTACACTGTTTGTTAGGGATTCCACAGCTCTTCCGCTGAACTTGCATAAGATTGTAAATCCACCCCTTTACAATTACATTTAAAATCTGCTTAATTTTATGTATTACCTATACACACACATCTTTTATTTGTAACAGTTACTGATACAAAAGTCTATAGATTTGTGACTAAAGCACCAATAACTTCCGAATTAATGTACTTTTTAAATTATGTTCTTGATCGTATTTGTAGTTGGAATCATATTACTTGATGATATATTATTTAAATATTTCTTTGTCACTCATATATAACTTTTATTATATTATTGCACAGTAAAGATTCAACACCCACAATGTTAGATTAAACTTAAAATTTAATGTGGCCATGGTGCCTTTAAGGATCCCGGCTTAAAACGCATCATGAATGACGTCACCAGACCTGCTCCATCTCATTGGGCCGGGTAACGCGCTGGACGGGCTTAATAGGCCCCATTAAGATAAGTTCATTTTCTACAGCGGGATAGAGCCAGCAGCGGGATCGGGACCCGACATGGCCACCGGCCGCACCGGACCCACCAAGGTAAAGAAAATTCTGGCCATTATCTCATTATCTCATTGCTGTTTGTGGGAGCTTGCTGTGCGCAAATTGGCTGCCACGTTTCCTACATTACAACAGTGACTACTCTTCAAAAATACTTAATTGGTTGTAAAGCACTTTGGGACTTCCTGAGATCATGAAAGGTGAGATATAAATGCAAGTCTTTCTTTCTTTCTGCAACATTATTCTAGCACAGTGAATTTGGCCATCAGGGGAACCCATCAAGCAGACATTAAAGTCTAGAAATGATTCTTGCTAATAACAGCAGGTGAATGCTAAACACACTTGTGTGACATTCCTCTGTACACTATTTTAGTGGAGATGTTAACCTATTTAATAGAATCTGTCCCTTTTAATATTTTGGGCTGCTCCATAGAATACGCCTGCTTTAAAACAACAAAGGAAAGTCATACCAACTTGTTAAGCATTCGTCCACAGATATTGCCAATAGTAATTTCTATGCCTAACTGTTGGAACTACTTATTTCACTTGGCTTGGATACACACAAGAGTTAAATAAAGTTGAAAAATCCATGGTTGATGACTCAGGCTGTTGATGTTTAAATACTGACTCAATTACCTAACTCCGCCCTGATAATTGGGCCTCCTACTGACTGTGAAAGACCAGCACTGGCTGAGCTGGAGGAAGCTGTGGAGAAGCATACAGCCAAGACTGTCTCTCCTTCCTGTCCAGGTTAGGGGTCCAGAAGACGGAGGAGGTGGGTAGGATTACAAATATATAATTGATCACGGTTTAAACAGCACAAAACATTTGTCTGTAGCATTCTGACTCTGAACCCTCAGGAGTGTCCTTTGAAGCTATCTTTCTTTCCCATGAATGGGGTCTCATCTGTATGGAAAGCTACTTTTCTTTGTGCTCATAAGAACATAAGAAATAGGAGCAGGAGTAGGCCATACGGCCCTCGAGCCTGCTCCGCCATTCAATGAGATCATGGCTGATCTTCTGCCTCAACTCCACCTTCCTGCACTATCCCCATATCTACTGATTGCCTTAGTCTCCAAAAATCTATCGATCTCAGTTTTGAATATACTCATCGACTGAGCATCCACAGCCCTCTGGGGTAGAGAATTCCAAAGATTCACAACCCTCTGAGTGAAGAAATTTCTCCTCATCTCAGTCCTAAATGACTGACCGCTTATCCTGAGACTGTGACCCCTAGTTCTAGACTCTCCAGCCAGGGGAAACAGCCTCTCAGAATCTACCCTGTCAAGCCCTCTAAGAATTTTATAAGCTTCAATGAGTTCACCTCTCATTCTTCTAAACTCCAGAGAATATAGGTCCATTCTACTCAATCTCTCCTCATAGGGCAGCCTCTCATCCCAGGAATCAGACTGGTGAACCTTTGTTGCACCCGCTCTAAGGCAAGTAAATCCTTTCTTAGGTAAGGAGACCAAAACTGTACACAGTACTCCAGGTGTGGTCTCACCAAAGCCCTATATAATTGCAGCAAGACTTCCTTACTCTTATACTCCAACCCCCTTGCAATAAAGGTAAACTTGCTCAGTTGCTTAATGCTGTAGTTTCTATTAATCAAAACTGTAATGCATTTGCAAATATTTAAATAAATATGACTGCAGTTTAACTCACTAAAGAAAAAGAAAAAGCCCTATTAACGATTCAAGTGCATATTTTATTATTGTATCTTATCGGGGTGTTTTCTAATTGGCTGCTCACAATTTCCATGGCGATGACTAGGATAAGTAGCAAAGCTTCAGTACTACCTCAATACTTTAGTCGGGTATTAAAGCAGTGATGCTCACTTTCAAGGTTCATGCAGTTAGATTCTCACAAACTGCTATCCAGATCTGACAGCTCTGAGAATTACATCTTGCACTGGCCAGAATTAATCGGAAACCTCCAAATTTTCAGTGATAAGAACCCACAAAAAAGCAGGAGTTTTGTTTCAGCTTTGACTGATGGCCAGTCACAGTGAGGCAGTCACCATGGCAACAGCACCACGCCAACTGGAAAGCAATCCAATCTCTCCCGCTCGTTCCCTCACTCGCTCCACACATGCACAATCAATTAGACAACTTGCCTTACAAAATCACAAGCAAGCACCCTTTTGAAATGGATGTATTTCCACTGAGGCTGATGGAAGAATGTAGCATTGACACGTGTGGTGCTAGGACACCGGTTTGTCCATCTTTCAGGGAGGGAGGGTTCTTTCTGGATGAACTGCCCTCTTTCTCTCTGCGCCCCTGGCCGGCCTCCCATCTTCCACCCTGCATAACCTGAAGCTCATCTAAAACTCTGCTGCCCATATCCTAACTCACACCAAGTCCCATTCACACATCCCCCTGTGCTCACTGACCTACACTGACTTACGGTCCAGCAATTTTAAAATTCTCATCCTTGCTTTCAAACCCCTCCATGGCCTCGCTCCGCCGGTCCTACAACCCTCCGAGATCTCTGCCCTCCTCCAATTCTGGCCTCTTGCGCATTCCCGATTTTAATCACTCCACCATTGGTGGCCGTACCTTCAGCTGCGGAGGCCCTAAGCTCTGGAATTCCCTCCCTAAACCTCTCCACCTCAATAGCTCCCTCTCCTCCTTTAAAACGCTTCTTAAAACCTACCACTTTGACCAAGCTTTTGGTCCTCTGTCCTAAATAACTCCTTAGGTGGCGCGTGTCCAATTTTGTTTGCTAACGCTCCTCTGGAGCGCCTTGGGACGTTTTACTGTGTTAAATTTGAGTTATCTTGAGCTCTGCCTCCCTCCTCTCAGTGAGATAGTTCAGGGAAATGGCAAGAGTTCCTATTGGCAAGGGTGCAGTGTACTGATTTGATGATATACCCACCCTCTGGGTATAAAAAGCAGCAATTGTGTTTGCTCCAGTGATAACTATGCTGCCAGCGTGCAGTATTGCCGAGGATTTGTAACACGGTGGGGAGGGGAACGCTCTGACACAAGAGCGCCATCTGGTGAAGTCTTGCAGACTACATCAACACTGTCAACAGCATTTGAAAACCCTCTGCTGCATTTTCTCCGTCCGTCCCCCCACCACACACACACACACACACACAACCTGTCCGTGTCCTGTGGCGATTTCAAACCATGGCACTCCTAGCTTGCACTCTGGCAAATAACTGCTGTCATCATTCAGGACCCAACAGAAGCCGTTTTACTGATGATGCACACAGGCGAATCTAAACCGAGCACCTTATTCGCTGGCTGCTCTGCCACAGTCTAAGGTTGGGGGCGTGATGAATATTCAGAGTGAAATGCGATTGATCTTAGAATTTGTGAATTAAGTTATGATGAAGAAAATTAGGTGGGTTTGCCGAGCACAAGATAAGGAAATGAGGTGGGAATCAGGGAAAATGGAAATCAGGCCACAACCGATGAAAACGTAACTATGGGCAACTGAAATGGAAGCAAGAGATCTGAAGGTGATATCCTTACACAGGGGACTTCAGCACTGGAGCAATGATGATCTGATGTAGTGTGATTCAATTCACCCCATTTCCAATCTAAGCAAAGTAGCTCAGTTCAGTTTGTATGATCGAATTTTAAAGCAGTGACATTGTTAATTGTAAAGCATAGTCTGACTTTATAAATAACGGATAGAATGTTGGTATGCGCAAACAGAATTGGGGGTTGACTTGGCACATTGGCACGTGCAAACCTATCGGCCTGCGCAATTAGTTTGGGGTTTTCACCTGCACTATTTCCAATAAGCCAGTCACTGGTATTTATTTACATTTATAATTATCCTCAATTGGCCTTGAGGGAGGGGAAATATTCAGCCAGGGTTTCCTCTGCTGAAAAGTGCAAGTGTGCGAATGTCCAGTGGGGACCGGATGTGATTCCCCCTATGGTTGACTTTCGGTGATAGTGTAAAAGGGGCGATATTGGATCGGCCGTCCGTTACACACCTCTCCCGATTTTTATTTCCATTGACTTCACAGGGCTGGGTTCTTTTGAATTGCAGCCTGAAATTTACAAGGATCGACCATTGCCCTCTAAGTGACCTCAAGAATTTACAAGTATCTTACATTGCCTGTATTTCTCTATTCACACCATTTACAGACAGTACATCAGTCAGCTAAACATTGCAACCATGCTCCGGACTATAGTGGATCTGTATGTAGCACACTGGAAGATCCTCTAGTGTTATATACATTCCACTGATGTTCTATTCTTACTGTTAGATTTTCCTTTACTATTTAAAATTTATATTTTCCACTGCAGGCTATGATTTTTCTGACTTCACATCTGCACTTTTAAGTCCTGAACAATATTCGGAGGCAGAGTGAAGCCATACACTTGTGCGTTCTACAATGGTCCGGGGTCAATTGCGCTCTTCATTCTCACTATCTAATCTCTGAATATAGATTCATGTGGTCGTTTTATTGCCTATAGAAATGCAGACTGGTTTGGGAATTCTCCAGCAGGTTAACTTCTCTTCGTGATGACTGTTGGGACAGACTGTTGTTGCGGTGTGATCATTACAATTTAATGTCACTTCAACTTTAAAACGTTTGTAGCAGATAGGTGTGAGTTGGTGACATTACCATTTCACCGATCGGGCCTTCATGCACCCCTCTGTTTGCAGACTTGGCAAAATGTTATCTTGCTTCAACTTTTTACAGTAACCAGATAAAGCAGCTGCACATTTTGCATAATGTTGGACATCAACAAGGCTTGTCTTCAGCTTGTACATTGGTGGAGATTGGCCTAAACCTTACATCAAATGTGTACTAGTGACATCTATTGGTCCACATCTGTACTGCAGCAACTTTTAAAAAAACATCACTTGCACGCACAAATAAAAACAGAAAATGCTGGAAATTCTCAGCAGGTCAGGCAGCATCTGTGGAGAGAGAAACAGTTCTGACGAAGGGTCATCGACCTGAAACGTTAACTCTGTTTCTCTCTCCACAGATGCTGCCTGACCTGCTGAGTGTTTTCAGCATTTTCTGTTTTTATTTCAGATTTCCAGCATCCGCAGTATTTTGCTTTTGTACTTGTACCCACAGGCTGGCTTGGAGCCTTCTTGTAGTACCTAATTGACAGGTCAACCATCTCTTGGACAGCTAGCTAGATCAAACTCTGGCTGGCAGCTAAAAACTAGCTTTAACTTCCTTGACAGTCTAGTGTCTAGCTGTTATTACTGCTGTAGTAAATTGAACCACATCTTCCCAATGGTATTTGCTTGCGATCATGGTGAAGCTTCTTTGCACCATGTGTCAATTTATTTATTTTGCATGCAAACGGTCACACTGATTAATGCGTGATCTCTGCTTGACATCATTTGAGTTTGCATGCAAGCACTAACTGCCTAATTTATATGCTGCTATTGATTTAGAAGCACAAAATCCGAACCGTTTAACTCTAAAAGCTACCAGCATTTTGATCCAGTTTATGCTTTGGAGTGTTCTACTTTCTCCAAAGACCATTAGGCCTTTTGCTAATATATTCTTTTGAAATATTCATAACACAGAACATACAGATTGTACCCAGTGAATAACAATGGCTCAGAATGAAAGCCTGGTACGAATCCTATATCAATACTGCAGCAGACCTTGCCTGGACCTACTGGACATGCAGCGACAATATGGGCGGGTGGGTGGGCACAGGTATGGAGCTGCTTTAAGCCCAGTGCAGCAATGGCAGAGATTGTGACATCCCTTGTTTTATGCTTCGTGCTTGGGTAGTCTATCATGCATTATTCGTGGGTGCTGTAAATTGCTTTACCTGCCACTTTGGAGATTGTGCCAAATCACCGGCCGGTACTAATACCAGATGTAACCAGCAGCACCGTTCAAAAACATGCTGAAATGGGATAACTTTAATATTGAGCCAAGCGCGACTAACCTCAATCTTGTACTTGATCCAACATAAAGCTGTAATATTCCATTGCTTCTCATCATATAGAACTCCTGTTCCCAAGGACATGAATGTATTTATCAGGATTTGATCATCACATACACAGGGTAGGGAATAGTCTGGCATTTCACTGAATAATATCCCTGTGAATCACTTTTACTGGCATCATGTTCTCTAAACGCGCACTCAGTCTCACAACACTGGCTGTAATCTACACTTAGTGATGGCACCCTCTCCACAACATGATATCCCAGCAAATCATATTGGCAAATATCAACACCCAGTACAGTATGGATTGTCAAAGGTAAAGAAGCAGGTAGCAGGGAGTATAGAGATTCGCACAATCTTGGGCTTTACAGGATGTCTAAAGCACTTCAGCTTCAATCTCCGGGTTTGTATCCCTCAAACTACCTTCAATTGTGTTATTTCCCTGTTCATTGCTTTCAGTGGACCCTTTCTGCTGCCTGGAATACACGGGCAGATCAAAATAATCCTGCTGAAGGGGCAATGAATGGAGGTATCCCCCCCCCCCCCCCCCCCACCACCTCTCCTTAAAAAAAGGTGAACTCTCTGGTCAAATGTGAGAAGTCGCACAACACCAGATTATACCGGCATCTCCACATCTCTGGTCAAAACACGGCAATAACCTGTGACACGAACCATAATCTCCCGGCTTTAAACACAGACAAGCCTGGAGAGACTCACCTGCCAGGCTGTTGTAACACTCGATCTCGCTGCTCTCCACCACCCTCCTCTCTTCCTCGGTCAGTCTTACTGGCGCTCTCCCTGAGGCAGAGTGCACTTGAACGGCAGAGGACGATGACTCGGGATCGGTCACCGCCGAGAAACCCTTCATCTCCAGCAAAGCCCGGTGGTACTTGCCGATGGCTTCTCGGAATTTCTTCTCCTTGTAGCACTGGTTCCCCTGGCTCTTGAAGTCCAGCGCTCTCTGGATGGTATCCTGCGAGTCGGACTGGCCGTGATCGCCCCTGATCACACTCAGATCGCACTTGGATACATTGAGAGTCCCTCCACCTCCTCCTGGTCTACCAACATCTCCTGGTCGTCCAGGGTTGGAGATGTGCTTGATGCCAGATGGGTTTTTATCTTCCATCTCTTAGCTGCTGCCGCCGATCTGTTTCATGATGCTGGGAACTGCAAACAAACAAGCCGCCTGATGGGCTCCCGGGTGTGTGTGTGTGTGTGTGCGCGCCGTTTGGTTTGCACTGTTCGCTAGAACTGTCCAACTGATCCACCACAGGCTCCGATCTGCCGTGTTCTGCTGTTTTTTTTTTGGAGATGCCTGGGTCTGTATTGCTGACCCGGAAGAGCTGGAGCAATCCACACGTAATCCAACCTGATGCGGTGTCTAATTAAAGCGATAAGCGTCTGGCAAAATCACACATCAAACGAAGAGTGCGGGGCCGGTAGGTTAAAGAGGCAGCGCAGCCAAGGCTAATACATCTAATCTCACCATTACAGCTAAAGAGCACTAATTCAGACAGCCCACACTCTTCACATGCCTACAGGTCAGCTAGGATTGTCTGTATTTCAATAGAATGATTGGCCCATTTTACTATTTAATAAATCTCACATCCAGACCAGTCGCTTTTTAAAATCAACAGTTTTTATGCAACTATTTCTGTTACCCAAGACAAGCTTTTGGAGTGTCCATCCTCAGACTTTCTCATGTTTCTGCTCTCCTTCCTCCCCTTGCTGCCCTCCTGCTGGTGTTGATGGTGACTTGTGCTGGGAGAATGGCTCTACAGTATGTTGCCCAGGTGGCTATTGCTCAGGTGTGAGCGAAATTGGACACAGCGTTGTCGCTGGGCGATGTGCCCTCTCAGTCCAGCCTCAATCGGTGCCCCACACATGCCATCTCCACGGAGGGTAGTTGGGTAATGATCAGGAGTGGGGTCCCCGGGCAACTTTACCCCCCGCCCCCTCCTCATCGTAGAGAAGTCAAAGCCAATTAGGCACCCTCCCTCCCAATCAACGAACTAGATCGGCACCTGCCAATGATAAATCGTGGCATCTCCCTGGTTGTGTCACTCGCTGGTGCGTTTGCCTGCCGATAGTTTTAAGTAGACATTGATCTCAAACAATTCACCTCACCAACTGTCTTGTGGCAAACTCTACGTTTGACCATTTGTTTTGTCTTTAGCAAGCTGAGATACAATGCAAATGTCCAGCTTTCTATTTATGCTTTCTTGCTGCATCTGATCCCTTATGGTCTGTTGCACTTTTTGTCCTTCCTAAAACCTGCCTGTATTAAATAACAATTGTATTCCATTTTAGGATTGATTTCTGTAGTTAAAGTAACAGGTTTTGGATGTGAAGTTTAATTTAATTAACTACAATCCAGCATCAAGGAAACTTGTCCTGCAAGATATTTCATATTGATATTTTATGAATATATTTTGTCAGTGTCAGTGTCAGCTGTGGCTCAGTGGGTAGCACCCTCGCCTGAGTCTAGAAGGTTGTGGGTTCAAGTCCCACTCCAGAGACCTGAGCACATAAAGCTAGGCAGACACTCCAGTGCAGTGCTGAGGGAGTGCTGCACTGTTGGAGGTGCTGTCTTTCGGATGAGATGCTCTTTCAGGTGGACGTAAAAGATCCATTTCACTATTTGGAAGAAGAGCCGGGGAGTCATCCCCTGACCAATATTTATCCCTCAACCAACATAACAAAAACAGATAATCTGGTCATTATCACATTGCTGTTTGTGGGACGTTGCTGTGCGCAAATTGGCTGCCGCATTTCCCACATTACAACAGTAACTCCACTTCAAAAGTAAAGCGCTTTGAGACATCCGGTGGTAGTGAAAGGCGCTATATAAATGCAAGTCTTTCTTTTATTTTAGATGATTCCATACAATGGCCTTGAAATGACACTGTTATTAGTACACAAACGCTTAGTTCATCCATATGAAATTCGTTTTTCTGCTATTTTAACGGAGGTGTTAAACCATATCTTTTGAAAATAAATTCAAAATAAATGGGCTCACAGTCTCTGTAAAAAATATCGGATGAGGTAGCTTCATATGAAGGTGTCATGTGTTGCTCCGCTAACACCGCGTCATGTACCTTCTCGTCTCATGTGTCGCCTTTAGGACTAAGCTTCTGAAAGTGGGACACCGTTCAGATTTCCGCGTCTAATTTTCAGGAGTCCAACAGTGATTTACAAAGAGGTAAACAAGAGGAAATGCTGCTGCAGCAATGATCTCCCTCGAAATCTCTTTGTAAATAGGATCTGTTTCAGCGTCTCCCAGTGTAGTGGTGACATCGAGTGCCAGACTGTAAGTGCTGTAACACATCTACATATTTTGATTATATTGATAGACTGTCGGGGGGAAAAAATAACAAAAGAAAGCGAAAGTTAATCATTGTTAACAGTTAACTTTTTAAAAAGCCACCTAGGTAGTGAGATCTCTTCAATATAATTTATTAGCCCTTGCTGTTGATCTACTTTTGATGTTCTTGTGTTCTTTACTGGTCTGTTGTTTCTCAAGCTGTTTAATTTAGAAAGTAAATGATATGAAAAAGGATAAATCTGAAACTCTTCGTGTTGAGGCTTGACAGTGGAACAAGGGGTACAGGTGTGAACTGGTAAACGGCGCATTTATGCGTGAGGTGGGGGGAAATTTTTCATACAAAGTGTGTTCAACGTTTGAAATGGATTTTCAGGATCGGGTGGTGGGGGCAAGAATCAAGGAATCATTTAAAAATGGTTAGATGCTGTTACGGGGGCCTGTAGGTTTTTCTAAATGGAGGAGCGAGTGTAGGCTGAACCCTCCTCTGTGTCTGTCTTGTAATTTACTAAAACTAAACTCCTGTGGTTGCCGAGGAGAGAAATTACTGTTAGGGAACATCTTATCAGGTCTCTCAGAAATGTCTCAATGTGCTTCATGTATAACTAATTGCTCTGAAGTGTAGTCACTGTTGTTCGGCAGAGGACCACGGCAACAATCTTACACACAGCAATGTCCCACAAATAGCAATAAGATGAATGTTTTAACCTGTTTTGGCGGTGTGAGTTGGGGGGAAATGGTGCACACCATACTGTGCCAAATGCACAATGTTTGGCATCAGATCTTGTTAACAATAATGTGATTTGATCTGAGATTTAAAAAAATAGTCTGACAACGGTTCGAGATGTATAACAAGCATGTTATATCCTAATGTGCTTTTCTGTGAAGATCACACCCGTTGACGAGCATGTCTTTATGTTAAAACTTACAATGAATTTATATTTATAATATAAATTTATATATTATCTTACTGTACTTTGAACTGGGCACTGATTATATACTGGAGTTTCTGTCTGTTAAACCAGCAGTTGCTAATAATGCAGTCTCTTTAAATGGTACAGATGAATGTAGTTCATATGGAATCTGATTTCAAACTTCACCCATCAGACAGCATATCTGAGGGGGGAATCTAAACCTACTGCTAGCTTGTACGCCTCACATTACATTGTATTAGTGGTGTGCACCATGATTTCTTTGCATAGGTATTAAATGGAGCCGATCATCCTTAATTAGGATCAACGTAATCCATAATCCTTGTGATCCATGATGTAAGCTGTTATATATGACATGAACCGTGAAGCCTTATATAATACTTGATGCAGATGTCTATGCATACCTTAATAGGGATCTTCCATTTCTAATGTGAGTTTACTGAGAGCCTATATAATACACACTGCATGTGGTATAGTATCAACTCCACCTCCATGTATTATTTAGGTTGGGGTAGAGGTAGACCAGCTTAGTTTACATACAGTCAGAAAGAAATCATGTTGCTAATATAAAGAACAAAGGGGGAAATTGGAAGAATTTTTTGCAGAGCATCGTTAGAACATGGAATGCTTCACCACAAGAGGGTATTGAGGCGGGGATGTGCAGGAAACACTTCAATGATCTCATGAGGTCAGGAAAGGTGAGTGCAATGCCACACTCACCTACATCCTGAAATGCCTGTCAACACATCCCCATCACCCTGCCTTCTCAAGCCTACTCCTGCACATCATACCTCACATGTCGCCCATCCATTCCTTACACTCATTCCATCACTCTCACTCAAACTTCTCTTCTTTGCCTCCTTGCAGGAGAAGCGAGCCCACAATAAGAGGGAGAGGGAGAGAACCGGAGGTGGCCCTCCATCATTGGCCACCTTAACTGCAGCAGAGGAGATTGCCCTGGAAGTCTCAGGAGTCGCAGAGCAGCTGGAGGTGGGAGGTAGAGAGAGGGGGACATCTCAGCAACCTGGTGACAGAATTACATCTTATACAACCACATGGCATACAGCAGTCACTCATATGGGGACTGATGTCAGCAGCCAGTGAATGTTCATCATGTACATAATGGTATCGTTATCCATTCTTGATATGACATTTCTAACTCATCTCTTTACTCTCCCACAGGTCCATCAAGAGCCCCCCGTCACTGTCTTGGAGGAAGAGGAAGAAGACTCCCCAGAGGAGCACCGTCACCAGATATAAGTGTACCCAGCACCAGTGCAGATACGCACACCTCGGTGGGTCCCACACAAGATAGAGTAGTGTTCTCACCTGGTGTCTCACAAGTCACAAGTGAGCAAGATGAGATGGTGGAGACAGGGACAGCAGTGGAGACTCCTCGTCAGAGGGCGCAGGACGCTCCCAGCACTGCTCAGCTGCATGCAGACACTGAGCCTCGGGGGCTATCCAGAAAGAGGGCAGTCCTGGAGGTGCAGCAAGAAGTGCAGGAGGCTTTGACAGGTTTTGTGATGTCTGCAAATGTGCAGAGAATGGAGGAGTCCATCTCCAACATGAGCACCACCGAGTCACAGGTGATGGCGACTGTATGCTCTTCCATGGAAAGGATGGCCACCTGCATGGAGCAGCTAATGTGCCACTCATAGGAGCACATGGAATCTGTGGAGAATAGATGGCTATCTATGGAGAATAGATGGCAGACGCTCATAGACCTCTTCTCTAGGAGGGATGTAAACGTAGACTTGGGTCCTCATGGCCCCACTACTGTGCAGCAAGGTGCTCTCCACCTCCTTGCTAGCAGGGAAGTGCTTGTGGCCCATGAGAGGGATGACGGTGAGAGGGGACATGGAAGTGGGGGCTCCTCTCAAAGCGCTCACTCTTCCCCATTGCCTCCCCCTCAGTCAGAGCCCCACATGCCTCCTGGGGTCGCAATGGCCGAGTCTGCCCCTGCACAGTCACAGGAGGAGCAGACTTTGGCGGGGCAATCAGAGGCTCCAAGACTCAGAGGACATCTGCCAAAAGTGTCTAAGCAATCATAGCAGGGAAGCAAGCAGGCTGCCTCTACCTCTGCTGAAACCACAGGGGTAGCACCTCATAGAAGCACAGATAAAAATTCTCATTTTCACCACTTTCCGGTAAAGGCCAATTCCGTCTGCAAATTTGGAAGTGGCTTAGAGAGTTGAAGTGAATGGTAAGAAATAATGTTACCTCCAGCAATGGTGGTCAGTTTGAAAGGAATGGCCTAGTCATTGTAGGGATGCTTTATGGTGTTGCTGTGGGGTGTTGGGAGCCTGGTACTGCATATGGCAGTGCCACACTCACCTACATCCTGAAGTTAAGTAAATCTCGCCATGGTGAGGCCATCTCTGACCTCCCGGGCAGTAATGTGCTCGGATGCTGGTGGGATCTGGACTGCAGGTTCCTCCTGCTCCTCCTCCTCCCTGTCTTCCAGCTGATGCTTCTCCTCCTCCTCCTCTGAAGAGGCTGTGAGCTCAGAGCCTTCCTCCTCATGCATTGCTAATCCTCGCTGCTGTGCTATGTAGTGCAGGGCGCAGCAGACCACGATGATTCTGGAGACCCTGGCTGGTGCCTACTGAAGGGCTCCTCCAGCTCTGTCAAGGCATCTGAAGCACATTTTCAGCATGCCTATTGTCTGCTTTCTAACACATCTGGTGGACATGTGGCTTTCATTATATCTGTCCTGGGCCTCAGTACTTGGCCTCCTGAAGGGTATCATGAGCCACGTCTTCAGTGGATAGCCCTTGTCTCCAAGCAGCCATCCAGAAAGTCTGTTTGGAGGAGCATAGAGCTGAGGGAGGGTGGACTGGCGAAGGATGAAAGAGTCATGGCAGCTGCCAGGGATTTTGATGCACACAAATGCGTGATGATTTTCCTATGGTTGGAAACGAGCTGCACATTGAGGGAGTGGAAGCCTTTGCAGTTGACAAAGACTCCTGGGTGATGATGGGGTCCCCTGATGGCCACATGTGTGTAGTCGATGGCGCCCTTCACCCATGGGAAGCCAGCCAGAGTGGCAAAGCCGAGCACCCACTCAGTAACACTGGTTTCATCAGTGGCAAAGTTGATATAATTGGCTGACTTGTCAAACAGGGCATCGGTGACTTGTGTGATGCATCTGTGGGTGGCCGACTGCGAGATGCCGCAAATGTTTGTGGCAGATCCCTGGAAAGAGCCTGAGGCAAAGTTGAGGGCGCTGGTGACTTTGACAGCTACTGGTAAGGCGTGGCCATCCGCTCCTCTGGGCTGCAGGTCTTGCTCCAGCAATCTGCAAATGTCAGCGACGACCTGGCGCAATAGCCTGAGCCTCCTTTGGCACTGCTGCTCCGTCATGTTGAGGAAGCTCATCCTCTGCCTGTATACCATGTGTTGGGGGTATCGCCTCCGGCGCGATGCAGCCTTGCACTGATGCCCTCTGTCCTGTGCAGCATCAGGTTGATGAGGAGAAGGTTGGTGGTGTTGTTGTTGGTGCTGCTGGTGTGCCTGGTGCTGCTTGTGTTGGGGTTCATCGTGGTCCGACTCTGAGGACCAAGGTGAGACAGTATAAACGGCACCCATGGTAGATGGCAGGTCAAGTAGAGCTGACAGAAGCAATCTGTCAATGGTGTGATAGGTTCTACCAATGAGGTGACAGTGGATCCCAACTTTGCTGAAAACTCTTGCAACCTCTAGAAAGCTAAATCTGTGCTGACAATGCACTCAGCAACAGCATCTGCCCTAGGAAAGTAACTAGGTGTCAGGTGGGATTATTTATTGTGCTTTCCATGCTGTGCACTACTGAGCTGGATCAATGGCCACTGAACTTTCGCCTCAGGTTCACAGACATGGTTCCCGAGCTGCGTGATTCCTGTGATCATCCAGGGAAATTTGAAAGGTAGGCTTAAAAAGATACTTAAGGGACTGACAATTACCTAATAATCATTTAAATTAGCTTGGCCGCCTCTGATGTTCGGGTTGCTGCCGTGCTGGCAAGCACACCCGAGGGAAAGGCGGGTGGGGGTGGTTATTTCAAATTTCCCTCCCAACCCGCCTCCAATCCTGCCCGCACGGACGCCAGAAAATTCCAGCCATTGTCTTTGGTCTCCGCCACAAACTCATTTCCCTAGCCACTAACTCCATCCCTCTCCCTGGCAACTGTCTGAGGCTGAAGCAGATCGTTCACAACCCTGGTGTTGTATTTGACTGCGAGATGAGCTTCCCACCACATATCTGCTCCATCACCAAGACCGCCTACTTCCACTTCCATAGGATCACACCTGCCTCAACTCATCTGCTGCTGAAACTATCATCCATGCTTTTGTTACTTCTAGACTTGACCATTCCAATGATCTCCTGGCCAGCCTCCCATCTTCCACCCTCCATAAACCTGAGCTCCTCCAAACCTCGGCTGCCCGTGTCCTAACTCGCACCAAGTCCCATTCACCCATCGCCCCTGTGCTTGCTGACCTACTTTGACTCCCGATCTAGCAACGCGTCAATTTTAAAATTCTCATCCTTGTCTTCAAATCCCTCCATGGCCTCACTCCTCCCTATCTCTGTAACCTACTCTAGCCCTACAATCCTTTGAAATCTCTACGCTCCTCCAATTCTGGCCTTTTGCGCACCCCTGCTTTTATTCGCTCCCCCATTGGCAGCCGTGCCTTCAGTTGCTTAGGCCCAAAGCTCTGGAGTTCCCTCCCAAAATCTCTTCGGCTCTCTACCTCTCTCTCCTCCTTTAAGGTGCACCTTAACACCTGCCTCTTTGACAAAAGTTTTGATCATCTGTCCTAATTTCTCCTTATGTGGCTCAGTATAAAATTTTGTTTGATAATTGCCCCTGTGGAGCACCTTTGGACATTTTACTATGTTAAAGGTGCTATATAAATACAAGTTGTTGTTGTTCTATGGATCTTCATTCAATGTATAGATGACAAGAATGTAGTAAATGGGAAACCTAAGTGACGCTCATGGTACAACACACTGGATGAAAGGTTTGATACCTAGGACTGTGTGGCTACTTAATGCCTGTGTTTTTCATAAGTGTAGGCTGTTGGTATGTCACTTATATTTGCAATGTGGTTTCAAGTGACAGAATGGTTAATATAATGAACTGATCAACATTGCAAAGGAATAGTCCTCTCTGGACTTCTTACACTTAACACTTGGAAGAGGTTACCTGACTATTTCTGATAATTTCACACTTGTGTTCTCTAAACGAGTTCTGAAAATACTCACAAGGATGCCTCTGTTCACCTACCTGTGCTTCACTGTGTTCGTAATAGTGATGAGCAGCTTGTATGTTGCATATAGGATTTGTATTCTCCCTGGAGGCTTAGTTGCTAAGTGCAACTGATCCATGCAGATCAGGAAAGTCCTGTATTTGTGTTCTGTACTGAATAAGCTGATTTCAGCCAGGATAACAGTCTAGTGCTACAAATAGTCTTGGTCTCCCTGTGCTAAGGTGGGTAAAGCAGCCAACCAGCCCTCCTACTCCTAATTCTTAACCACCGTTCAATAACCATTGCTGAAAACTGCATGTATGAATGTCGAGTCAGTAGTTGTGATACAGCCCACAGTTAAATAAACCTGCTGACACTCACCTCTAGGCTCACACAAGGAGAATGGCTTTTTGCACAATGTACCAGAAGCTGCCTGTACCTCTGTAACTGTACCCAGAGTCAATCCGCAGCAACTTCAGAAAAGGGAAGAAAATTTAGGGGGGAAAAATAAAATCTGGCTTGAAAATTTAACTTAATGTAGATTTTCAATGGGGTTGAAGGGATATGTAGACAGGGTGGGTAAATGTAATTCGAATTATTTGTTCGCATGGAGGGTAAACACCGACAAGCACTGGTTGGCTGAATGGTCTTTTCTATGCTTTTAACTTCTATTTATTCCAATCATTTGAAAAATATTTCTAATATAAAAGGTAAGGGTTTAATGCTGAATGTAATAAGCCTGTAGCAGCTGGTGGAGCCAGCAGTAACTGTTGGTGTTTTGTCTCGATGACTTTGGTAACTGAGTCATTGGCAGCACTGTCAACATCAGGAACACGTTAGGAGTGAGGTTCATGATCAGTAAATAGAAACACAGGCTATAAATCCATTACACTGTGTTTATCATTGAGATCTGAGCTGCATCAAAATAGAATATATTTTAATACTGAAATAAGTGACTCTGAGATAAATTTTTATGGTTATGTGTAGGATGAGGAGCGAGATTCACAACTGCAGTCATCCGGATTTACAGAGGAAGAGTCAGCTGCTGTAAATAGAGCCTCAGAATTATGAAATGTCATTAGTTTAACTTGGTTATTTACACAACAGATAAAATGCAACAACAGAACATACAGACATGCACCTGTAAAATGTGTCTTGTTAACAAAATACTTCTGAAGTATCCATTTTGTTACCATTGATTCCATGTGGAAATTGAGTAACATCACCAATGCTAATCATCAGAACACTTTGGCAGGTACAGAGAAGGGAAAACAACTGACTGTAAATAGCATTAACATTTAGGCTTCTTCCTCATACATTTTGCTTGTGTTCAACGCAAAAGTCAACTTCCATAGGCAAGCCTACAAACTGAAACTTGACATACTGCACACAATAACTGGGAAAGCATTGTTATGGGTTGAACAACAAACCCTTCAATTGTTGGGGTATGTGATGGGAATAAGGTGACGAAAAAACACGTAGCTAAGGCTAATAACTGCAAATTCGATTTATTAAGAAGTAGGATTATACAGAAGCAAAAATCGATTTATAGATTAGAAAACCATACATTACTTAACTTTCACTGATACTTTAACTGGTTTTCTCAGTCCAACATGATCAGATGATTCAAGATTCTTCAAGTCCTTTTTATTAGCGTCTTATATGTATTTTGGTGCTATATAGGTAATCTCAGAATGGTCACTATGAAGGCTGGTTATGTCATACTGAAGCAACTGACCAGATTGGGGTATAGATAAAGCTTCACTCAGCAGCTGGCTGTGCAGTAACAACACTTAATATTGATTTGTTACAGTGAAGGTGAATAAAAACCTTAGTTTTCCATCCTTTGCCTGGTTGAGCACAAGAGAAATAATCTAAAATCTCTGAAATGCTTTCCCTTCACCAGTGGGGTGTGCTTTTACACCAATGTCACATAAGTGCTCGCTGTGAGAAACTAAAAGGTTACATTTCCACACGAGTTATCCCGATCATCTGCCATAACTTCAGCTAAAGATCCACGGAAACCCCAGTGAAGCAGCATAAACACTGCTCCATGTCCATCTATTCTACTACTTCGTATTTGAATCCCTTCCACAGCACTGAAACAATCCCAACCAAAGTCCCAAACAACATCCTCTGTGACTGTGGCGCATTATCCCTACTGATCCCCCCTCAACCTCTCTGCAGTCTTTTATATGATCAATCATATCATCCTCCTACATAGATACATAGATACATAGAAGATAGGAGCAGGAGTAGGCCATCCGGCCCTTCGAGCCTGCTCCGCCATTTAATGAGATCATGGCTGATCCTCCAATTCAGTATCCCATCCCCGCCTTCTCTCCGTAACCCTTAACCCCTTTTGCCTGTAGAAATATATCTAATTCCCTCTTAAATATATTTAATGAGCTGGCGTACACTGCCCTCTGTGGCAATGAGTTCCACAGGTTCACCACCCTCTGAGTGAAGAAATTCCCCCTCATTTCTGTCCTAAATGTTTTAGCCCTTATCCTTAAATTATGTCCTCTAGTTCTGTTCTCACCCGCCAAGGGAAACATTCCTTCTGCATCTAGTCTGTCTAGACCTGTCAGAATTTTATACACTTCTATGAGGTCCCCTCTCAATCTTCTAAACTCCAGTGTGTACATCCCTAAACTACATAGTCTCTCCTCATAGGTCAATCCCGCCATTCCTGGTATCAGCCTGGTGAATCGCCGCTGCACCCCCTCCATGGCAAGAACATCTTTCCTCAGATGAGGCGACCAAAACTGTACACAGTACTCGAGGTGTGGTCTCACCAGTGCCCTGTACAGCTGCAGCAAGGTATCCCTGTTCCTGTATTCCAACCCTTTTGCTATGAAGGCCAGCATACCGTTTGCCTTCTTGACCGCCTGTTGAACCTGCATGCTCGCCTTCAGTGACTGGTGTACAAGAACACCCAGGTCTCTCTGTACTTCCCCCTCTCCCAATTTATTGCCATTTAAATAATAATTTGCCCTCCCGTTCCTGCACCCAAGGTGGATAACTTCGCACTTGTCCACATTATAGTGCATCTGCCATTTATCCGCCCAATCACCCAGTCTGTCCAAATCGCTCTGGAGCTTCCTGGTCTCCTCCTCTGAGCCCACCCCCCCTCCTAGTTTAGTGTCGTCTGCAAATTTGGAAATGCTGCATCCGACTCCCTGATCCAGGTCATTAATGTAAATTGTGAACAGCTGGGGACCCAGGACAGATCCCTGTGGTACCCCACTTGTTACTGCCTGCCATTCAGAAAATGAGCCGTTTATTCCAACTCTCTGTTTTCTATCTGACAGCCAGTTCTCTATCCACGTCAATACTTTCCCCTTTATCCCATGAGCTTCAATTTTCCCTGCTAATCTTTTATGTGGGACCTTATCGAAGGCCTTTTGGAAGTCCAGGTACACCACATCTACTGGCTCTCCCCCATCTATTTTACCAGTTACTCCCTCAAAAAATTCCAATAGATTAGTCAAGCACGATTTACCCTTTGTAAATCCATGTTGACTCTGTCCTATCCTGTCCCCATTTGCTAAGTGCTCCGCTATTTCATCCTTAATGATGGACTCCAGCATTTTGCCCACAACTGATGTAAGGCTTACAGGTCTGTAATTACCTGCTTTTTCCCTACCCCCCTTTTTGAATAGTGGGGTAACGTTAGCTACCCTCCTGCAACACCTCTCCTCCATTGTCCAGTTCGGTAGGACTACTCGTGCTTGGTTCCAGTCTTACCTTTCAAATTGTAGGTAAAGTATCTTTAGCAAAGGCTTCACTTCCCATCCCCACACAATTAACTCTGAAGTCCCCCAAGGATCTTTCCTTGGCCCCCTCCTCTTCCTCATCCACATACATCCCCTTGACAATATCATGCAATGACATTGGGTCAGCTTCCACATAACACACAGCTCTACTTCTCCTCTATCTCTGTTGATCTCTCACTGTCTCTGTGCTATCAGACTCTTTGTTCAACATCCAGTCTATGATAGGAACATAGGAACAGGAGTAGGCCATTCAGCCCTTCGAGCCTGTTCTGCCATTCAATGCGATCATGGATGATCTGCGACTTAACTCCATATACCTGCCTTTGGCCCATATCCCTTAATACCTTTGGTTAACAAAAAGCTATCAATCTCCGATTTAAAATGAACAATTGATCTAGCATCAATTGCCATTTGCGGAAGAGAGTTCCAAACTTCTACCACCCTTTGTGTGTAGAAGTGTTTCCTAATTTCACTCCTGAAAGGTCTGGCTCTAATTTTTAGACAATGCCCACTACTCCTAGACTCACCAACCAGCAGAAATAATTTCTCTCTATCTACCCTATCTGTTCCCCTTAATATCCTGAAAACTTCGATCAGATCATCCCTTAACCTTCTAAATTTTAGGGAATACAACTCTAATTTGTGTAATCTCTCCTCGTAACTTAACCCTTGAAGTCCGGGTATCATTCTGGTAAACCTACGCTGCACTCCCGCCAAGGCCAATATATCCTTCCTAAGGTGTGGTGCCCAGAACTGCTCACAGTACTCCAGGTGTGGTCTAACCAGGGTTTTGTGTAGCTGCAGCATAACTTCTACCCCCTTGTATTCTAGTCCTCTAGATATAAAGGCCAGCATTCCATGAGCCTTTTTGATTATTTTCTGTGTCTGTTCATGACATTTTAATGATCGATGTACCTGGACCCCCCAAGTCTCTGTGGACATCCACTGTTTTTAGCTTTTCACCATTTAGAAAGTAGCCTGTTCTATCCTTTTTAGGTCCAAAGTGCTTACACTGAAATACATTTGCCACAGCTTTGCCCATTCACGTATTCTGTCAATATCCCTTTGTAATTTTATGCTTTCGTCTGCACTGCCTACAATGCCGCCTATTTTTTTGTCATCGGCAAATTTGGATATATGACTTTCTATGCCATCATCTAAGTCGTTAATAAATACTGTGAATAGTTCAGGCCCCAACACAGATCCAGATTAACTGTAATTTCCTGCAGTTAAAGATTGGAAACAACAACAACTTGCATTTATATAGCGCATTTAACGTAGCAAAATGCTTATCAAGAGCGTCATCAATAAAAACATTTTTGACACTGAGCCACAGGAGGAGATATCAGCAGATGACCAAGAGCTTGGTCAAAGAGGTAGGTTTTAAGGAGCATCTTAAAGGAGCAGAGAGAGGTAGAGTGACGGAGAGGTTTAGGGAGGGAATTCCAGAGCTGAGGGCCAAGGCAGCTGAAAGCACGGTGGCCAATGGTGGAGCGATTAAAATCGGAGATGCTCAAGATGCCAGAATTGGAGGAGTGCAGAGATCTGGATGGCTTGTATGGCTGGAGTAGGTTACAGAGATAGGGAGGGGCGCGGGCGAGGCCATGGATGGATTTGAAAACAAGGATGAGGATTTTAAAATTGAGGCGTTGCTGGACTGGGATCCAGTGTAGGTCAGCAAGCACAGAGGTGATGGGTGAACGGGACTTGGTGCGAGTTAGGATACGGGCAGCAGATTTTTGGATGAGCTCAAGTTTATGTAGGGTGGAAGATGGGAGGTCGGCCAGGAGATCATTGGAATAGTCAAGTCTAGAGGTAACAAAGGCATGGATGATTGTTTCAGCTGAGGCAGGGTCAGAGTCGGGCGATGTTACGGAGGTGGAAGTAGGTGGTCTTGGTGATGGAGCGGATATGCGGTCGGAAGCTCATCTCAGGGTCAAACCAACTCCACAGTTGCGAACAGTCTGGTTCAGCTTCAGACAGTTGCCAGGGATGGAAAAAGTGGTCAGGGAACGGAGTCTGTGGTGGGGACCAAAGACAATGGCTTCAGTCTTCCCAATATTTAGTTGGAGGAAATTTCTACTCATCTCTTTCTACTATTGGATGTCGGACAAGCAGTGTGGCAAACCAGAGACAGTGGAAGGGTCAAGAGAGGTGGTAGTGGGATAGAGCTGAGTGTCGTCAGCATATATGTGAACCTTGATGTTGTGTTTTCAGATGATATCGCTGAGGGGCAGCATGTAGATGAGAAATATAAATAAAAGAAAGACTGAAGCCAGCATCTCCTTTCCCCACCACAAATTCCATACACTTGAAACCAACTCCATTCCCATCCCTGGCCACTGTCTCTGGCTGAACTAGACTGTTTCCAACATTGGCATTCTCTTCGACCCTGAGCTAAGTTTCTGATCCCATATCCTTTTCATCCCAAACACCTCTTCCACCTTCAGAACATTGTTCTCCTCTATCCCTACTTCAGGCCATGTGCTGCTGAAATCCTCATCCCTGCCTTTGTCGCCTCCAGGCCTGACTATTCCAATGCTCTCCTGGCTGTGCTTCCGTCCTCGACCCTCCATAAACTTCAGCTCATCCATAACTCTGCTGCATTATCCTATGCTGCACCAAGTCCCACTTTCTCATCATTTCTATCCTTGCTGATCTATACTGGCTCCCAGTCCCCCAATGCCTCTTAATTCTCATTCTTGTGTTTAAATATTTCCATGGCCTCGCTTATCCCTTTCTCTGTAAATTCCTCCAACCCAACATCTCCTTCACAACTCTCAATTCTTCCAACCGTAGTCTCTTGTGCCTCCTCCCATCCTGCTAAGAAGCTTTAACCATCTGCTACCTAGGTCCCATGTTCAAATACCCTTCCTAATCAGCTCCACCTCGCCACATCCCTTTCGTCCAAAAAAGACCCTCCTTAAAACCCACATCTTTGACCAAGCTTTTGGTCACCTCTCCTAATTTCTCCTCCTTTGGCTCAGCATCTGTCTTCCTTATGCCTCAGTGAAGCGCCTTAGAGGGGTTTTCTGCATTAAAGGTGCTATATAAATGCAAGGTTTTGTTATTGTTTTAGGAAAAACATAAATCATAAGCACTTCAGACTCTGTGGAGTACTGCAACATGGAGCTAAATGGCAGAATCAAGTAAACGGCAGCAATTGCCAGCAGCTATAATTATTTCCAACCTGCGCTGCCTCTGCAGATAGAATTGTCTATCCAAAATCAGAACAAAGGCACAATGAGAGGAGTAGGGCTTGCATCCCATGTTGATTGGCAGTAACACTTCGTGTCTGTTCTAACGAGGAGATGGTAATTGCGACACAGTGTGCACCCAGCTAGCTTTTGAAAAACTAAAGCTTATTTCTTTGACGGTTCAACTATTAGGGATAACAACAGAGCCTCCACTGGCAGTGGCACCCTTACATATATTAACTTATCAAGCATGCCTAACATATCAAAACAGGCCAATAAATCTGGATCTGATGAGGGACTGTTTACAGACAATAGCATAAACAAAGAGCAGACCCATTTCAGTGTAAAACCCAGACAGTTTGCGTATTCTCTCCTTCACAAAGAACTCCATTGAAATTATAACATGGAAACAGGCTGTTCGGGCCAATAAATCTGCGTTGGTGTGTTTCCTCCAAACAAGCAGTGATCCTAATCACATGTGTCAGCCCGGTTCCCATATCCCTTTATCCCTTTTCCTTCCACCGCCTATTCTTAAATTTGACAATCACTAGTACATTGTAGGGTACAGTAGTGTAGTGATTATGTTACTGGACTAGTAATCCAGAGGCTTGGACTAGTAATCCAGAGAACGGGAGTTGAAATCCCACCTTGGCAGTTTGAAAATGTGAATTCAGTTTCACTAGCATCAGTAAAAGTGACCATGAAGCTGTCGGATTGTCGTAAAAACCCAACTAGTTCACTAATGTCCTTTAGGGAAGGAAACCTGCCGTCCTTACCCGGTCTGGTCTATAAGTGACTCCAGTCCCACAGCGATGTGGTTGACTCTTAACTGCCCTCTGAAGTGGCCTAACAAGTCACTCTGTTGTATCAAACCGCGACAACACCAACAACAACTACTTACATTTGTATAGTGCCTTTAATGTAGTAAAACATCCCAAGGCGCTTCACAGGAGCGATTATCAAACAAAAAATTGACACCGAGCCACATAAGGAGATATTAGGACAGATGACCAAAAGCTTGGCCAAAGAGGTAGGTTTTAAGGTGCGTCTTAAAGCAGGAGAGTGAAGGGGAGTGATTTAGGGAGGAAATTCCAAAGCTTAGGGCCTAGGCAGCTGAAGGCCTTCAAGAAGAAGGCCATCTTCTCAGGGCGTTGCCAGTGATGCCCACATCCTGAGAATGAGTTATAAAAATAAATTCCGTGGCCTCACAACCCTCTGTGTAAAAAGAATTTCATTCTCTTCACTGACCTAAATCTTTTACATTTAATCTTATATCTATGTCTTCTCATTGTAGACCCCTGAATCATTGGGAAGTTCCTATCTACTCTGACCCATTCCTTCATCATTTTAAACACCTCTTACACATCTCCCCTGTTCTAACAAAAACAGCCCCAACAGAAATCCCAGGAAGCAGTCGTAGGAGCCATTTCTCCATTGTTACATTACAAGGCACAGCTACAGATTCCTACATCACAATAAATAGTGTAGAAAATCTTCTGATCTGAAACAGGACGGGTCCTCAGGCCTGGCACAAGCAGCACATAGCTGGGACTGAAGTTCGAATGAAGGGTCCCACCTGAAATGTTAACACGTCTTTCCTCTCTCTTGAGATGCTGACTGGCCAACTGTGTATTTTTTCATTTTTATTTCAGATGACCAGCATTTGGATTTTTTTTCCCCTTTTCTTTCTGATGACTTTTTTCTTTCCTCAGCAAGTACAGCACTTTTTGCTCTGCGTCGCATCATCGCAAGTGCACTCGTGTTGTCCCATGCTCTGACCAAGGGCCCACACCCAAAATATTAACCTGTCTTTTCACAAGTGCTGATAGAACCTGCTGCGTATTGCCAATATTTTCCCAGTTTTATTGGAGAGAAATAGCTGGTGAAGCTCTGACATCCATTTAAAACATAGGGGAAGCAAAGTGTTTTTTTTTAAAGAATGCGATGCATCAAAATAGGTAACATTTTTTAACTGAAATGAGTGCGACTCATGCCAAATAAGGAAAATTGGCAGATCTGAAATTTGATTCAGCTGCTGTGATTCTCTAAAATAGCTGCAAGGGTAATGAGCATCCTCAAAACCATCACTCGGTGTCAGGGTCTGTCATCTCCTTCCCACCAAGATGAAAAACACTGATTTAAATATAGAAACATTACAGTCAGCAAGTGTCATTCCAAACTGCTTGCTGGATGCAGAGTAATTGGATTCAATTATTTAAGACAGAGGTTTGATATTACCCTGCCTCTCACCGGAAAAGGCCTGCATTCTCATTTATGCACAATGCACCATACACGAGAATAACACAGACGTGTGTTATATTTTAGGTCTCAATGACAGGTCTTCTGCTTCAACATTAGCATTGGATCCTGTCAAACTGCACCTCAGATTTAATGTTTTATTACCTTCGAGATTCTGCTTTTTAACCTAACACCTTAACTCTGCAAATTCCTTTTGCAAGACTGAGACTGATAGATTTTTGTCAGGCAAGGGTATTAAGGGTTACGGAACCAAATCGGGTAAATGGAGTTAAGATACAGATCAGCCATGATCTAATTGTAGGCTCAAGGGGCTGAATGGCCTACTCCTGTTCCTACATTCCTAAGACCACTATCCCTTCTTTCCTATGTCATTGTTCTCAATCTGTCTTCACTAAAGAAGAGGATGCTGCCAATGTCAAAACAGGAGGTAGTAGAGAAATTGGATAGGATAAAAATAGATAAAGAGGAATTACTTAAAAGGTTGGCTCAAAGTAGAAAAATCACCCGGTCCAGATGGGATGCATCCTAGGTTGCTGAGACAAGTAAGGATGGAAATTGCGGAAGCTCTGGCCATAATTTTCTAAGCCTCCATAGATATGGGAGTGGTGCCAGAGGACTGGAGGATTGCAAATTTTACACCCCTGTTCAAAGAAAGGGGAGAAGGATAAACTAGACAACTACAGGCCAGTCAGCCTAACATCGGTGGTGGGGAAACTTTCAGAAACACTGGGGGAAATTTTTCGGGGGCTCAGCAGGCGTGTTTGGTGGTGGGTCAGGTGGGAAAATTTTTTTTTTTGCCAGCGGGTCGGAATCCCGCTGACAACCCGCTGCCACGTGACTTTCCCAGATGTCGGGTCTGTCAACGCTGAACAGACCCGACACGCAGCGGCGGGGGAGGCAATTTAGGTCATTGTTAAGAGCCATTTAAAAAGTATTTTGAGCTCACCTTTAAATTTTACGAGGTCGCCCACAGGGTCCACGCTGCTCAGGGATCACGTCAGGTAAGGAGGTCGGGAGTTGTGTTACCATGAAATCATCTCTTTACTTGACAGCTACAAATATGCTATAAAAGCTTCCATCTCACAGCTGTTCACTTTCCAAGCTCAGAAGCTGTTGGTTACTGCATTTGGAAGACAGATTAAGCTTTATGCAGGTTGCAAGTGTTTGGAGTAAACTCTCTATCCAGTGTCACCTCATTGGAACAACCTCTCTCACCATTGACAGATCGCTTCTGTCATCTCAGCTTCACCTGCCATCTATTACATCAGCATCGGTGCCCTTGAAACTATCTCACCTTGGTCCTCAGAATCCCACCACAATCAGCCCCAACACCAGCAGCACCAGACACACCAGCAGCACCAACAACAACACCAACCTTCTCCGCAATCAACTGATGCTGCACAGGACACAGGGTGGACACAGGTGGTGGTGAGGGTGTGGTTGAACAGATCGGTAGCTGCAGAAATGTCATGGTGAATGGAGGGCCAAAGGCTGGACAGTTGGAATTTTGAAAGTGCAGTTGTAAATGAATTGGGAGAGAGATTTTACCAGGGGAGGACACAGAAGGAAGTAGGGTTGGGAAGGGGAAGGGGGTGGAGAGCGATATGAGGAAGTGGTCAGAGATGGCCTTATCTGCGATTGACAAAATGGGAATAGCCGAGGACACGTGAGATGGCAAGGTCGAGGGGGTGGCTGTGAATATGTGTTGGGGAGTTTACATGGAGGGAGAGATTAAGGGAGGGTAGGAGGGCAGTGAACTCAGAGGAGAGAGAGCATGATGAATTGAGATGGAGGTTGAAATCACCGAGGATGAGAAGTCGCTCAGTGCAGAGGCTGAGGGAGGAAAGCAGTGAAGATATCTCGGTGAGAATTTTTTAATAGTACTTGGGTGGGTGGTAGAGAATATGGATTTTACATGAGAGGTGAGAGGGGTGGAACAAGGTGAGATGTTCAAAGGAGGAGAAAGTGCCAGAAAAGTAGTAGACTTCAGTTACGTGGAGAGACTAGGGGACCTGTAGAGTACTCCCACCAGAGACTTTTTCCCATTATTATCTTTTATCTCCACCCAAACTGATTCTACATCTTGATCTTCTGAGCCAATATCACTTCTCACCACTGCACTGATCCCATCCTTTACCAACAAAGCCACCCCACCTCCCTTTCCTTTCTGTCTATCCTTCCGAATTGTCAAATACCCTGGAATATTCTGTTCCCAGTCCTGGTCACCTTGGTCGTCTCTGTAATGGCTATCAGATCAGGATCAGGATGTTGATGGTGGGGGATTTGGCGATGGTACAGGAAACTCTCGTTTAAACGGCACCTAAATATCCGGAATTCTCTAATAACCGGCAGAATTCATACTCTGAAAACTACAGTATACAGTCGTTTATAAGTTTTGTTTTACTATTAAGTAATTAAAGAGTTATGGATTACCCTCAACTGGCATTACCGTACTTAATCAAGCATCTTCCACCATCCATTTAACACAACATTCTGTAGGGGAGTACCCAATTATACTGCACATTTCTTGATTTTTTTATTTTTGTTTGTTAAAAATAGCCTCGTTAGATATACCTCTCCGTTATCCGGAATTTTTAATCAACCGGAACCATCCCGGTCCCGTCGGTGCCAGATACGAAAGAGTTTCCTGTAATACCGTTGAATGTCAAGGGGCGGTGGTTAGACTCTCGCTTGTTGGAGATAGTCATTGCCTGGCACTTCTGTGGCATGAATGTTACCTGCCACTTAACAGCCCAAGCCTGAACGTTGTCCAGGTCTTGTTGCATGCGGGCATGGACTGCTTCATTATCTGAGGAGTTGTGAATGGTGCTGAACACTGTGCAGTCATCAGCGAACATCCCCATTTCTGACCTTATTTTGGAGGGAAGGTCATTGATGAAGCAGCTGAAGATGGTTGGGCCTCGGACACTGCCCTGAGGAACTCCTGCAGCGATGTCCTGGGGCTGTGATGATTGACCTTCAACCACCACAACCATCTTCCTTTGTGCCAGGTATGACTCCAGCCAGTGGAGAGTTTCCCCCCCGATTCCCATTGACTGTAGTTTTACTAGGGCTCCTTGATGTCACATTCGGTCAAATGCTGCCTTGATGTCAAGGGCAGTCACTCTCACCTCACCTCTGGAATTCAGCTCCTTTGTCCAAGGTTGTAATGAGGTTGGGAGCCGAGTGGTCATGGCGGAACCCAAACTGGGCATTCGTGAGCAGGTTATTGGTGAGTAAGTGCCGCTTGATAGCACTGTCGATGACACCTTCCATCACTTTGCTGATGATTGAGAGTAGACTGATGGGGCGGTAATTGGCCGGATTGGATTTGTCCTGCTTTTTGTGGACAGGACATACCTGGGCAGTTTTCCACATTGTCGGATAGATGCCAGTGTTGTAGCTGTACTGGAACAGCTTGGCTAGAGGCGCGGCTAGTTCTGGAGCACAAGTCTTCAGCACGATAGCCGGGATGTTGTCGGGGCCCATAGCCTTTGCTGTATCCAGTGCCCTCAGTCGTTTCTTGATATCACGTGGAGTGAATCGAATTGGCTGAAGACTGGCTTCTGTGATGGTGGCGACCTCAGGAGTAGGCCGATATGGATCATCCACTCGGCACTTCTGGCTGAAGATGGTTGCAAATGCTTCAGCCTTGTCTTTTGCACTCACGTGCTGGGCTCCACCATAATTGAGGATGGGGATATTCATGAAGCCTCCTCCTCCCGTTAGTTGTTTAATGGTCCACCACCATTCATGACTGGATGTGGCAGGACTGCAGAGCTTTGATCTGATCTGTTAATTGTGGGATCTCTTAGCCCTGTTTTGGGATTTTTATCATATGTTTATTATCTTCACAGAAAAGATTTGGAAATAAGTTGTGTTTAAGTGTTTTTAAACAAGGTGATTTTACATGAGTTTAAAAGCCTCAGGTTAAAGGATTTATTTGTCTTCAGTCAGACATTGAAGATTTGTATTCAAGCCAGGTGAGGCAGTTTGTGGGATGTCATGGCTCGCTGTCTATTTCAAACTGATAAAATGAGGGTCAGTTGACTCATCCCAAGTCCATTAAGCCAAGTTGGCTCCGTACTTTTTTGAAGTTACATCCCAAGAGGCAAGGAGAAGAAGCTGGTTTTATTGACAGGCCTACTGATAAATCACTTAACGGGGAAGAAATACGAGGGACAGCCCTCCCACCATCTTGGAACCCAGAAAGAAACAGGCAACAGAAGATGGGCCAGCTAAGTCTGGGGATGAAGCCTGGGCTAGTGAGGAACACTCGGTCATCTTAAACCCAGAGTCAAACAAAAGCAGAGGCTGACCAGGAAACGATAAGTGAGCCCACTAATAGGGATAGTGCGATGTATTTTTATTAATTTTATTGCTCTTGAGGAGGGTTGTGCAGTTAGTTGAGATTTGATTACAACTGTTACTCTGTATAATCACTTGCTGTATGTAAAATAAAGCTGCTTAACAATCCGTATCTGGACTCATCCCATTAAAATGTTTCTCTGCCTTTGGAATGATTGGCAAAGCCCATGTGAGGAGGGCACATGTGAAAAACACGATACCCAGTTCAGATCACAAGGAGGTCCTATTGTTACATCCCTAGGTTACGCTCAGTGGGTAGCACTGTCGCCTCTGAGTCAGGAGGTTGTAGGTTCAAGTCCCACTCTAGAGACTTGAGCACAAAACCTAGGCTGACACTTCAATGCAGTGCTGAGGGAATGCTGCACTGTTGGAGATGCCATTTTTCAGATGAGACATTAAACCGAGGCCCTGTCTGCCCTCTCGTAAAAGATCACATGGCACTATTTTGAAGAAGAACAGCAGGGGAGTTATCCCCAGTGTCCTAGCCAATATTTATCCCTCAATCAACA
Organism: Squalus acanthias; assembly: GCA_030390025.1. Lineage (NCBI taxonomy): Eukaryota > Metazoa > Chordata > Chondrichthyes > Squaliformes > Squalidae > Squalus > Squalus acanthias. The sequence continues at coordinate 82,469,684 of CM059425.1, read as the reverse complement.
TCATTAAAAAACAATTTATCTGGTCATTATCACATTGCAGTTTGTGGGACCTTGCTGTGTGCAAATTGATTGCCCATTTCCTACATTACAACAGTAACTACACTTCAGAAGTACTTTATTGGTTGTAAAACACTTTGGGACGTCCTGAGGTCTTAAAAGGCGCGCTATAATTGCAAGTTATTTCTCATCATACAAGTAGTAAATGGGCAATATGGGCACACTCCTTGATATAAGACCTTCAGACCACTTGGGAAAATATCTATGGCAAGACCCTAAACATGTAACAAGAGTACAGAAAACCCATCTAACTAGAAATTATATCATGGGACACTAGCATACAAACACTAATGGGGTAATTTTAACCCTCAAAAATGGGTGGGTTTGGTTTGGGTGGGAGGTAAAAAAATTAGGGGGGAGAAATTCAGTTGGTTAGTGCCTCCCATTAGCGCCTCCGGGGGGTGATAACGGGGCGCTAACGACTTACCGCCCGGGCGCGGCAATGTTACCGACGCCCGCAAAATTCACCTGGCAGCTTGCGGCGGTGGTAAACCCTAGTGCCACGGTCTCCTGCACCCGGAGATCATAAGAACATAAGGATCTTCCCCCTCCCACTCCAAGTTCATCTCCAGCCCAGAGGAGATGTCCTTAACCCTGGCACCGGGCAGGCAACACAGCCTTCGGGACTCACGCTCTTGGCTGCAGAGAACTGTATCTATCCCCCTAACTATACTGTCCCCTATCACTACAACCTTTCTTTTTACTCCCCCCACTTGAATGGCTCCCTGAACCAAGGTGCTGTGGTCAGATTGCTCATCCTCCCTGCAGTCTCTGCCCTCGTCCACACAGGGAGCAAGAATCTCGTACCTGTTGGACAAGGCCAAGGGCTGAGGCTCCTCCACCACTACCTCCTGGATCCCAATACCAGCCTCGCTTGTAGTCACACCCTCCTGTCCCTGACCATGGGCCAAATTGAAAGTAATTACTCTAGTGGGTGTGACTGCCTCCTGGAACTTAGGGCTGGATTTTGATACTGGGGTCGGGTTGGTGTCGTGAATCCCACTTTTTGGGTTGTAGACCCGCCTCCATCGACTTGTGGCCAACCCACTGTATTTTCACTTGATTGACCTTGTTCTGCCCGCCCAGTGGGCTCAGCAGGCCAATTAAGGGCCACCTGGCAACAGGTGACGTCACAGATTGACATTTCATCTGTCAAGAGCTTTTGACAGATGAAATATCAGCGTTTGACAGCTCTGTGAAGCTGTCAAACACTGACAATATGATTTCTAACTTGAGTCCTTCCTCTCAGGCTGAGTTAGAAATCATTCCAGCACAGAAAACAGAAGGCTGCAGTTTTTGACAGCACCACGGCCTTTCTGCTTTCTGCGCCGGTGAGATTTCTGACTCCCGAGAACTGAAGGGCTGACACCTGCAGGAGAAAGTTAAGGTAAGTAAAACTTTTCCCACACTTTACACTTACCTTACACACTTACCTCTGCACACATGCACCCATCACTCACCTGCCCACCGGACATATCGACCCTTCCAACCCCTACAGACCCACGGTCCGCCCCGATAACTTGGCGTGGTTGGCACCTGTCGGGATGCCCACATTTCAGCGATTAAAATAGGGATTAGGCAAAAAACTGCCTGTTAACTACCTGTTAACAAGCAGTTAATTGTCACTAATCCCTTCCTGCCTCAGGGAGGCGGGTCCCAGCACAGGTCGGGTACCCGCCACCAGTGAAACTGGCATGGAGGTGGGTTGGGGGCGGGATGGGGTCGGGACACCCGAATCTGCAACTTTAACCCCCCACACGCCTCCAAACCCGACTCCACGGGTCAGTGAAAATCCAGCCCTTAGTGTCCAGGTAACGCTCCCCCTCCCTAATGTGTCGCAGTATCCGAAGCTCGGACTCCAGCTCATCAACTCTGAGCCGAAGTTCCTCGAGCAGCCAACATTTGCTGCAGATGTGGACGCCTTGGACCTCAATGGTGTCCACCAGCTCCCACATGCAACAACAACAACACATTGCCTGGTCTCCCATCTCAATTAATTAATTAATTAGTTTTTAAAATTTGGAACACATATAGCTTTTGATCTACACCAAGGCACTTCAATTTAGACGCCCAAGTTTGGAAAGAAGCGAGAAATAGAGAAATACTCACCAACCAATCACTTACCTGCTTTCTGGTGACGTCAAACTTCGATTACCTTTTACTTCTTTACACTCACCGGTCCGCGCTGCCCGGTCTCCCGCTGTTTAAATACCGCTACTGATACCGCCTCCAATTAGATCGTGACGTCATCCGGCTGCGCATCTCCACGGACCCGAACTTCGGTTCTGCCCCCTGCAGCATCGCCAGACGAAAACAGCGGCAACTGCAGGAGACGTTCATCGGGTGGCCGGGCGTTTCGGGGGCGATACTTAAAGGCGAGGTGGCCGAGGTAAGTAAAAAAAATTCTGAAATGATCTTTCTCTTTTTTTTTTCCTTTGTCTTCGCCAGTGATCGATCGACCCAGCACTCTGATCTGGCCGGATTGCGGCTGTCGTCGGGGACCAGGTAAGTTTTTTCCTTGCAGAGCCTGCAGTGATGGCCCTTCCCTTTAAGGGAGGGAAGGAGCCTTCCAACGCGGCAGTGCTGCACGGCCCATTGTGCAGCGCTGCTCACCTACCGCCCCGCCTGCTGCCTGTTGCGCTCCAGGAAGGAAGTGGAGAGCTTGATTTAGTGCCCCACTTCCTTCCTGGAGTGCTAAAACCCAATTTTTTAAAAGCTGGGAATCATTAGCGTCTGGCACTAAGTTTCCCAGCTTTCAAAAGTTACCGCCCCCAAATGGGACGATATTGAATTTCTACCCCTAAAAATCTGAAACAGGAACCCAACCCGCCCTCTTCCAGTTTTAACAGGGTCGGGACGAGGGGTGGGCGATGAATTCGCTTGCAGGAGGTGGGTCAGTCATTGAAACCTCTTCAGGAGGCTGCGTGCCTCCATTTTAACAGTTTCTATTTTTAACCACAGGCGGCTGGGTTTCCCAGCCCTCGGGAAACCCAGCAGGTAAAAGGAGACGAGAAGGTCTGATTCCATGAGGTAAGTGCCTTTACAGCACTGCTCGTGGGCCAGGGGGGGCAGGACTGTTTCCTCCAGGCCCAACGAGCTTACCTGTAAACCACCCCCTACCGTGAGAGGACACCCCCACCATCATCTGCTCCCCCTCGACCATGTTCTACACCCCCCCCCCGACCACCATCTCCCCCCACCACAATCTCTCCCACCCCCAATAGAACCCCGACAATGATCGCTCTCTACCCGCCCGACAGGCAGCCAGCCGGTCACTCAAGCTGGCTGTCAGGCCGAAATCCTGGAGAAAAACTTTAAAAGACGTCCTGCACGTAAAAACTGCAGGACCTTCGAGAATCCAGTACTTCTGGGTTTCCCGTCCATAACTCCTACCCCCTGCACTGAATGCACCTCCGAGATAAGATCGGGGCCTAAATGCATTTATAATTTGTCATTTGTAAATTAAATTCTTCTCTATTTTTGTGGAGACGTTAACAGATTTATTTTAAACAAATTAATTGCCACTAAAATAGCTGAAAGGGGAAACTCACTCATCTGAAGTCCAGAGATAATTGGAAGCAGAAGGGTGATCAGGAAAAGTTAAGACAGCTCACTGTTTACTTTATTTTTATGATTTTTCTTGTTCTGGAGGAGGGTTCTGTAGTTTGTTGAATCAAGGTGAGATTTGATTACATCTGTTACTAGATGAAAGCAGTCTGCTAGTAGATTTTGATAGAGTGGATAGAGAGAGAGTGTTTCCACTTGTGGGGAAGAGCATAACTAGAGGCCATCAATATAAGATAGTCACCAAGAAATCAATAGGGAATTCAGCAAAAACTTCTTTACCCAAAGAGTGGTGAGAATGTGGAACTCGCTACCACAGGGAGTGGTTAAAGCGAATAGTATAGATGCATTTAAGGGGAGGCTGGACAAACATATGAGGGAGAAGGGAATAGAGGGTTACGCAGATAGATTTAGATGAGGAAAGACGGGAGGAGGCTCGAGTGGAGCATAAACGCCGGCATGGACTGGTTGGGCCGAATGGCCTGTTTCTGTGCCATATATCCTATGTAGTATCCTATGGTGTAATTTCAAGGCTTAAGTTCATTAGGGTCCACCAGCTGGTGTTGACCTCTGACCTGAACAATAACAGGAGCAAATGACAGGTAATAAGGTTGTGTTTTTTTGTCGGGGAGGTGGGCATAACACAAACAGCCTAGGTTAGGAAAAGTATATTGATGGCTTTACTGTCGGCATCATAGACCTGCTGCATATAACCTACCACAGTCTTGATAGCGCTAAACCGAACAATAACAATTAATTTTCGTGTTCGCATTTAAGAGACGCCAGGCATTTACTAGATTGAAATTCCTGTGAAATACTTAAGCACCAACATTACACAGTGCACAGGCAGGGGGGAAAAAATAGTTGCGACAAGCTTGGCTGGCTGTGATCCATTACTGCAGTAAATGTGCAGGAAGAACCGGGGCAGGATGGGATATTTAAACTGTCAGGCACTTGCTGTTTCTGCAACTGGGAAAACTTCATTGATAAGGAAAGGATTATTTGCGAGTCGCCAGTCGCTTTAGTTTTTATTTCTGTAATCTCCTTCAGGTTTGATTGTTTGGTTGTACTGTCTCACAATTCACCAGTCATTGTCAGGGCAAAGCATGGGAATATGGCATTTTAGGGTAATGCCTGGATACGTGTCAATGTCTGAGTATGTGAGATGGCCTGGAAAAAGTTTGGGTGCATGGTATGCTCAGAGCAATGTCCGGGTGTGTGGCATTGTGCACCAGTCGCTGAAGGTAAGCATGCAGGTGCAGCAGGCGGTTAAGAAGGCAAATGGTATGCTGGCCTTCATAGCGAGAGGGTTTGAGTATAGGAACAAGGATGTCTTGCTGCAGTTGTACAGGGCCTTGGTGAGACCACACCTTGAGTACTGTGTGCAGTTTTGGTCGCCTTATCTGAGGAAGGATGTTCTTGCCATGGAAGGAGTTCAGCGAAGATTCACAAGGCTGATACCTGGGATGGCAGGAATGACGTATGAAGAGAGATTGGGTCGATTGGGCTTATACTCGCTGGAGTTTAGAAGAATGAGAGGGGATCTCATTGAAACATATAAAATTCTGACAGGACAGGACAGACTAGAAAAAGGAAGGATGTTCCTGATGGTCGGGGGAGTCCAGAACCAGGGGTCACATTCTAAGGATAAGGGGTAAGCCATTTAGGACAGAAATGAGGAGGAATTTCTTCACCCAGAGAGTGGTGAACCTGTGGAATTCTCTGCCACAGAAGGCTGTAGAGGCCAATTCATTAAATAGATTCAAGAAGGAGTTGGATATATTTCTTAAGGCTAGAGGGATCAAGGGATATGGGGAGAAAGCAGGGACAAGGTACTGAATTTGGATGATCAGCCATGATCGCATTGAATGGTGGAGCAGGCTAGAGGGACCGAATGGCCTACTCCTGCTCCTATCTTCTATGATTCTATGATTCTATGATTGTCAGAGCAATGTCTGGGTGTGTGGCATTGTCAGGGCAATGTCTGGGTGTGTGGCATTGTCAGGGCAATGTCTGGGTGTGTGGCATTGTCAGGGCAATGTCTGGGTGTGTGGCATTGTCAGAGCAATGTCTGGGTGTGTGGCATTGTCAGAGCAATGTCTGGATATGTGGTATTGTCAGAGCAATGTCTGGGTATGTGGTATTGTCAGAGCAATGTCTGGGTATGTGGCATTGTCTGGGTGTGTGGTATTGTCAGAGCAATGTCTGGGTATGTGGCATTGTCAGAGCAATGTCTGGGTATGTGGTATTGTCAGAGCAATGTCTGGGTGTGTGACATTTCAGGGTAATATTTGGATGTGTGGCATTTCAGGGTAATATTTGGATGTGTGACATTTCAGGGTAATATTTGGATGTGCGGCATTTCAGGGTAATATTTGGATGTGCGGCATTTCAGGGTAATATTTGGATGTGCGGCATTTCAGGGTAATATTTGGATGTGCGGCATCTCAGGGTAATATTTGGATGTGCGGCATTTCAGGGTAATATTTGGATGTGCGGCATTTCAGGGTAATATTTGGATGTGCGGCATTTCAGGGTAATATTTGGATGTGCGGCATTTCAGGGTAATATTTGGATGTGCGGCATTTCAGGGTAATATTTGGATGTGCGGCATTTCAGGGTAATATTTGGATGTGCGGCATTTCAGGGTAATATTTGGATGTGCGGCACTATCTGGCTAATATCTGGATGTGTGGCATCGAAGCCTTGGCCACCTATCTGGCAGCGGGCAGAACAGCAGCAGGAAAAGGGTGGTAAGTTTTGCACTCCAATATTGAGCATGCTACGTCCATTCCTGTCTGAAAATGGAGATGAAAATTTGTAGCCATTTAGTGTATACTTCCTTTCATTATTTTTTCCCCAAAAGATACTACTTCACATTTCTCTACTTTAAACTGCAGAAGTCACCTTATCCCCTAACCTGTCTATGTCTTCCTGCAACCTCTTGCATTCTTCCTTAGTTTCCATGCTCCCTAATTTAGTGTCATTAGCAAACTTCAATGTCAATCCTCATGTTTCTATCTCCAAATCATTTGTATGAATAGAAAACAAAGGAGGTTCCAGCACAGATCCTAGGTCACGCCACTACCTACTTTAATCCGAGAAATATCCATTTGATCCTATGTTTTGCTTACTGTCTGCCAGCTATTCCTCTATCCATTAGGCTATATTCTTCTTAATGCCATGTTCCTTAATTTTCATAAAGTGTCTCCTATGTGGCACCTTATCAAAAGCCTTCTGAAAATTCATTTATACAACATTAACCCCATTCCCTTCATTCTCAAAAAAAATTCCATTAAATTAGTCAAGCATGACCTGCCCTTTACAAATCTATGCTGACTGTTCCTGGCTTTCTAAATGTTCATTAATGTCATGTCGAATTATAGACTCTAGCAGGTTGATTTTATGATTGCGTGCTACCGGCAGGGAGTTCTGCTCAACCATCATACATTATGGGAAATTGAGGGTGGGCTGCGCATGATTTCCTATATATCAAGTGACGATGACTCAGGGAGAGAAATCACAAGCAATGCCATGGCACAATGAAGCAAGTAGTTTTTTTGGGGGTGAGGGGGGTTGGGGAGGAGGAGGAGGGGGGAAGGGAAGAAGTGATAGTGTCAAGGAAAAGCAAGTGATAGTTATAGGGAATTTTATCGAGATTGACGTGTCCATTTTTGCATACAAAATTCGGCTACCACACCGGACCCAAGCCCTCTACTACTATTCTTGTTCTCTGGCTCTGCTTAGTTTTTGTTCTCCTTTTTTCCCTTTCCTATATTTTTTTGTTATCTATTACCACCCCCCACCCCCCATCACCATCCCAAGTTCCTCCACAAAATATTCTCCCTGCTCTCTTCCTGCACTGAGTATCTCCAACTCCTCAGCAATTTCAAGGCTAGCAGACTTCTCAGCCATTTCAATCTTCACCTCAGTTCCCTTTGCCCTCTCTCCTCGCCTCTGAATTATCCAAACCTCTCACATATTTACAGGCATGCCTTTAATCTCACCATCTCTCATGACCTATCTACAATTTCTATCAACAACCTCCTAGTCTCACGCAGTCACGTCTGGAGTCGCCCGAGGTTCCATCATTGCCCCCTCCTCTTCCTTGTCTATATACTACCCTTGGTGATATCTGTTTACAACAGGTCTGCTTCCACATGTGTGCTGATGATATCAATCTCCACCTCCACCATCTCTCTTGCCTCTGTTCCGTTAGACTGCTTATCTGACTTCCCATCTTGGGTGAGCCTTAATTTCCTCCAGGTAAATTTTAGGAAGGTCTTTGGCCCCTACCACAGTCTCTGCTCCCTTGTTACTGACTAAATCAACCGTTGCCGTGCATACGGGTTTCACAGAATCACAGAATCCCCACAGTGCAGATAGAGGCCATTTCAGCCCATCGAGCCTGCACCAACATATATCCCACCCTATCCCCGTAACCCCACGTATTTAATCCCCCCCCTAACACTAAGGGTCAATTTATCATAGCCAAATCAACCTAACCCGCACATCTTTGGACCGTGGGAGGAAACCGGAGCACCCGGAGGAAACCCACGCAGACACGGGGAGAATGTGCAAACTCCACACAGACAGTCACCCGGGGCCGGATTCGAACCTGGGTCCCTGGCGCTGTGAGGTAACAGTGCTAACCACTATGCCACCGTGGTTTGGAGGCGGGTCGGCTGTAAAAATTGCGGAAATAGGTCGGGAACTCGTCTCCTCGCGCCTTTAACTCGGGCGCACTTCCTAGCGTGCAACGGACCCGATCGGCAGAGGCGGGCGTCCTAATTCAGCTCATTAACTTCTTGTTATCAGACCCTTAAGAGGGTTTTTAAACTGCAGCTTCTGAATTTAATGGCATGAACACAGGAAGCACGCAGCTCGGGAACCTCGCCAGGGAAGGGGAGGCGGAAGCTCAGTGGCCATTGTGCGAGTGCATTAATTGACAGCTGGGAATACCACGTAAATACACACAGCTTACACCTTATTAGTTGCCCAAGGGAAAGGCTGTTGATGACTCCATTTTGTGCACAGATTTAGGTTTCTGGAGTTTGCAGGTCATTTCTGCAACCTCAGAAGCCACTCTCAGCACATTGCTAGTCAGTATTAGAACCCTGAGGGATTGGCTCTCTGATTGCTAATTGACCTGCCATCTACGACATCAGCATGGGTACCGCTTATACTGTCTCACGTTGGTCCTCAGAATTGGACCAAGATGAGCCCCACCACCAACAACACCAGCCACACCAGCAGCAGTGACCACAACACCAGCCTTCTCCCCCACCACAGAAGAGAGGGGGGTACCACAGGGCTGCAGCACGCTGGAGGCGATACCCCCAACACAGTGTATACAGGCAGAGGATGAGCTTCCTCAACATGACTGAGCAGCAGTGCCAAAGGAGGCTCAGGCTATTCTGCCAGGTTGTCACAGACATTTGTAGCTTGCTGGAACAAGACCTGCTGCCCAGAGGACCTGGTGGACACTCCATACCAGTGGCAGTCAAAGTCACCACCGCCCTCAACTTCTTCACCTCAGGCTCCTTCCAGGGATCTGCAGCAGACATTTGCGGGATCTCGCAGTCAGCCACCCACAGATGAATCACCCAGGTGATCGATGCCATGTTTCACAAGTCAGCCAATTATATCAACTTTGCCACTGATGAAGCCAGTGTTACTGAGCGGGCGCTCAGCTTTGCGACTCTGGTTGACTTCCCACAGATGCGGGGCGTCATCGACAGCACACATGACTCTTTCATCCTGTGCCAATCCATCCTCCCTCAGCTCTTCGCACCTCCAAACAGACTTACCGGCTGGCTGCTTAGAGACGAGAGCTACCACTGAGGACATGGCTCATGACACCCCTGAGGACGCCAAGTACTGAGGCCGAGGAGCATTATAATGAGAGCCACATCTCCACCAGATGTGTCATAGAACAAGCAATAGGCATGCTGAAGGTGTGCTTCAGATGCCTTTACAGATCTGTAGGAGCCCTTCAGTATGCACTAGCCAGGGTCTCTAGAATCATCATTGTCTGCTGCGCGCTTCACAACATAACGCAGCAGCGAGGACTGGAGCTGCAGGAGGAGCACAGCACACAGCACACAGCCTCTTCAGAGGAGGAGGAGGAGGGCGAGCAGGTGGAAGACGAGGAGGAGGAGGAGGGCGAGCAGGTAGAAGACGAGGAGGAGGAGGAGGAGGAGGAGGAACCTGAGATGCAAATGGCACCAGCAGCGACACACATTGCTGCCCGGGAGGCCTGGGATGGCATCATCATGGCCAGATTTACTTAACTTGCTCCAATGCAGCCACATGCTGCACTATATCCCCCCCCCCCCCCACCCCGCAACAACACCATAAAGCATCCCTACAATCACCAATCCATTCCTCTCACCCAAAGCCCCAATGCTCGAGGTTAAATAATGTACCATTCACTCCAAGTGACAAGGCCACTTCCAAGGTTTGAGGCAAAAATGGACAAGACCCGAAAGTGGTGCAAAGAAAAACATTGATGTGTGTCATCAAAATAACTGAAACTTAACACTAACATTTTTTGCTACACCCATGCGCATACCCTTGTGCACCTACTTTTGTGTCATTTTTCTTTTCCGAGTGCTTCTACGAGGTGCAACCCCTGTGGCTTCAGCAGAGGTAGAGGCAGGCTGCTCACTTCCCTGCTGTGACTGGTCAGACACTTTTGGCGGACGTCCTCTGGGTTTTGGAGCCTGTGATGGCCCCACCAAAGTCTGCTCCTCCTGCGAATGTGCAGGGCAGACTCGGCCATCGGGATCCGAGGAAGCATCTGGGGCTCTGACTGAGGAGGAGGCAATGGAGGAGAAGTGGGAGTGCTTTGAGAGGAGCCCCCACTTCCATGGCCCCTCTCACCATCATCCCTCTCATGGGCCACCCGCACTTCCCTGCTAGCAAGGAGCTGGCGAGCCCCTTGCTGCACAGCAGTGGGGCGATGAATGCCCAAGTCTACATTTACATCCCTCCTTGAGATGAGGTCTATGAGTGCCTGCCATCTGTTGTCCACAGCTAGCATGTGCTCATGTGACTGGCGCATTTGCTGCTCCATGCAGGTGGCCATCCTTTCCATGGAACAGCACATTGTCACCATCATCTGTGACATGGCGATGCTCATGTTGGAGATGGACTCATCCATTCTCTGAACATTTGCAGATATCATGGCTGCAAAAGCTGCCAGCGCCTCCTGCACTTGTTGCTGCCCCTCCAAGATCACCCTCTTTCTCGATGACCCTGGAGGTTCAGCATCTGCATGCAGCTCAGCAGAGCCTGGAGCGTCCTGCACCCTCCGGCGAGGAGTCTCCACTGCTGTCCCTGTCAACACCACCTGCTCTTGCTCACTTGTGAATTGTGAGACACCAGGTGACAACTCTACTCTATGGCGCAAAGGACCCACCGAGGTGTGAGTATCTGCGCTGATGCTGGTGCGCTTGGGTCTGGTGACGCTGCACCCTCAGAGGCTGGAGCTTCCTCTGAGGAGTCGTCTTCCTCCTCCGGCTGGACAGTGGGGGCGGGGGCAGGTGATGAACCTGTGGGAGAGTAAAGAGATGAATTAGAAGTGTTCTAATAAGAATGGTAACATTACCATTATGCACATGATGATATTTCACTGGCTGCTGACATCAATCACCATATGGGTGTAGGGTTGGGAAGGCAGAGTGATGGGATGTGTTGACAGGCACTTCAGGATGAGGGTGAGTGTAGCATTGCACTCACCTTTCCTGACCTCATGAGATCATTGAAGTGTTTCTTGCACTGTGTTCAGGTCCTCCTCACCACATCCCTGCTGTTAACCTCCTCAGCTATATCCAGCCAGGCTCTTTTAGTTTCTTGTGGAGGTCTCCTTTGCCTATCAGCAGGGAAGAGGACATCCCTGCGTGCTCTGACAGCCTTCACCAGAGTATGCAGCGATGAATGAGAGAAGCGTGGTGCAGCCCTCTGCCTTTGGCTATCCATCCTTCCAAAGTTCTAACACTACAGTGGCCTTTCTTTATCACTTTCCACCCTCCTCTGGCAACCTTCAAATGAGTTCAGTGCAAGGCTGCTTTAAACATGGGTGCTGGAAACGAGTCATCGATGACATCATCAGACCTGCGCCATTTAATAGGGCCGGGAAACGCGCATGAGCCTTTCAATTGGGGCCATTAAGTGAAAGTCGCTCTGAGCAGCGCGTTGCTCAGAACACCATGTTCCCAACTCGCCATGCCGCCCGCACGCACCCAACCCGATGCAAAGGTGAAAATTCTGGCCTTGGAAAGACATTGGTCTAATCACGGACCGTCAACATGGGTTTGTAAAAAGCAGGCTGTGCTTGAGTAATTTAATTAAATTTTCCAAGGAACTCACAGCAAAGGAAATGCAGTGAAAGTTGTATATATGGATTTTCAGGTGTTGTCTGTTAAGGTGCCACATAAGAGATTTGCTGCAAAGAAGCACGTGGTTTTTAAAGGGAATATAATCACGTGGATTGAGAGATGGCAAGGTGGCAGAAAGCAAAGAGTTGGAGTAAATGGAAAGTTTTGGGATTTGTGTGATGGGGATAATGGCTTGCTCAGGGATTTGTGCTGAGATCCCTTTTATTTTTTATTAATTTATATAAATGGTTTAGATAGAGGCACAAGAGGACTGATATCAAAGTTTGCAGATGATACCAAACATTGTTCAAATGCAGAAAAAGATTAAGGGTTAAAATTAATGGCCCAAAAATTCGGCCCTTCCCAGGTGAGTACACAGTCCGTACTCAGCCGTATTGTTTCCCGAAGTGCCGGTTTCCTGCATGCACTGCGCATGCGCAGGAAACCGGAACTTCCGGTATGGTGAAGGGGGCGGTTCCTAGGTGAACCGCGTGCGCACTAGAGGCTGCGCGCACGCAGCACACTTAGATTTTTTTTCAGGTTTCTACGCGAGGGTAAGTATTGAAGATACTACGCTAATAAAAAGGAGGCGTAAGACCCCTTTTGAACAAGGTAAGTGGTTAATTAAGTATAATTTTAAATTTTTTTCAACAGGTTTATCTTTTTTAGATACTTTAAAGAAAGGTAAGTTTATTTCTATAACTTTTAAAAAGTATTTTAATTTTTTCAAAAATTTAAATTTTTGTTTAAAGTGGTTAATTTATTTAACTAAAGTTATTTTATAAATGTGATGGTATTTAAAAAAAAATTATTTTAAGTTTAGCTGTTCTTTTGGGGCCGATTTCAATTCACAGATTTGACAAATCTATGAATGAAAGATGGTCTGCTGCCATTGGCTCTCCATGGCCCACGTGATCCCAGGGGTCGCATCGCAATAACTGCGCCCCTGGAACACGCAAGCACTGCGCGCCGGCAGTTGGGAGAGACCCAGGACCCGAAGTTCCCGTGGGCCCAAAACACAACGGCAGGCGCGGTAGGTAAGAGCGCGTGCGATCCTTACCACCGCGGCAAGCCGGACACGCGAATTTCTGGGCCAATGTTAAATGAAAGTTTCCTGTAATATCTCTTGTTCAGCTCCCATGAATCCATCAGACGTTTTTCAATGCACAAACATCCTGGGAAGGTTATCGTTCAGGTTACAGCTAAAGGAAAGCAGTCACAGTAAAAATGGGTCAACTCATTTATGATGGAGCATTAGTGCATGGTGACATTGCAGTGGAGGACTGGGGTTCCCATCCTCCTCACCACTGAGCTAAGTAAAGACTAGGGGGGAGAAATTCAGTATCGCCCCGTTTGGGGCGCAATTATCAGCCGGGCGCAAAGTTTAAAGCCTGGCGCTAATTATCGCCTCCGACTGCAAACTTGGCTTCTATCGCCCCTGGAGGTGATTGGAGCGCTAAATCAGGCACTACACACCTCTCTTAAGGCGCTAACACCGAGGAGCGAGGCGCTAACTCAGAGCACTGGCGAAGCTCATGTGATGTCAGTCAGCAATGGAACACAGACACACTGGCGCCGGCCAGTTCTTAAAGGGGAGGGTTGATCTTGCTCTCCATCCACACCCTGCTCATTGCAGCCTTGAATCTTGGCCTGGAGAGACCTGTACATTAATTCTGCTGGAAAGAACAATGGAGAGGTCCAGGGAAAGAGCTCAGAGTGCAGCCCCCAAAGTCTCTTCTAAATCGATGCAAGGAAGGTCAAATCAAAATGAACCTGCAAAGTGCTGCTCAGTACCCAAAACTCCTTCACACAGTGTTGAATCTCTCCAGAAGTATCTCTCTCTCTCAGAATGCGTGGTGCAAAAATGTCACCGACAAAAAAAGGCAGGAAGCGGCCGCCTTTAAATAGCGCTCCCGCAGTCCCTTCCCAACTGCAAAATGTTCCCCTCAACCTGTCATTGCTAGCGGCAGGCGGTAAGGCAGGGGGCGCCACTCAATATCCGGTCCGGGGCGTTGCACGCTCGACTGACGTCACGATCTGCGGGCGCAGGAGATTGTGGCGGTAATGTTTAGCACTGCCGCAAAAAGTCTGGTCAATTTCGCGAGTGGCGCAAACATCGCCGCGCCTGGGCGCGAGTTGCTTTGCGCCCCATTAGCGCCCTCTTAGGGTGCTAACGGGAGATGCAAAGCAACTGAATTTTTCCCCCTAGATGCCTACCTACAGGGGAAAGAGAGCTTGGCAAAAGAAATGTTTAGTTGCTACCAGGCTGCTTTTAAGTTCCTTCTAGCAGTTATCTCAGATTGGCATTGACAGACACTGCGAGCATGTTATCCATATATGCTATCCCAGATGGCGCATAGCTTGGGGGAGAGAGAGAAGAAAATAAAGGGATTCATAATTCTTCCAAAAAAAAGTTGGTTCATTTTTTTATAGATCAAAAGATTTAATAGAAAGGCACAGAATTTGGAAAATAAAGAAAAACTACAAGGTAATTTTTGTTTATTTTCTCTCATTACTTAAAGTCAGCATCTATCTTTGCTTAAGTAAAATACAAAAAGATTAATCTATGAGATCAAATGTAATTTATAACCTTGAAGGGACTAAAAGAAATCTTAGACTAAATATATAGTTTGATTTTTTTTTTTAAATTCTAGTAACTATATATTCTGTAACTCTCTCCCTAAACCCCTGGCTTGCTACATCTTTTCCTATCTTCAAATCTGTCCTCGAAATTTACCTTTATGACCCTCCTTAAAACCTACCTCTTTGACCAAGCTTTTAGTCACCCATCCTAATATCTCTTTTTTCGGATCGGTGTCAGTTTTTGTCTGATTACACTCCTGTGAAGCGCCTTTTCCTACGTTAAAGGCGCTATATAAATGCAAGTTGTTGTTTTTGATTCTGCCTTTGGTCATCTCCTCTAATTCTTTTCCTTCCACCACTTGGCATCCATTTTGCTGCTGTGAAGCACCTTGGGATGTTAACTATGTTAAAGGTGCTACATAAATGCAACTTATTGAAACACCAAAGCAACCATTACAGTTACAGACTGATTTAAAGTTTGTGTATGCACATTGAAATAACTCTAACCATTTAGAGTTGCAAATAAAATGTTAACTAACGTGAAGCCCTGGACAACCTGGGACTCAATTTATGAGCAAGTCACATCAAAGGTGTTAGCGGCTCAGGCCTAGTCAATTAAATTTTGTCCACGAGCAAACCCCACGGTATTACTGTGCCTACAAAACCAAAACTCAACCTTCAAATAATTGCCTTAAAGAATATCGTGTGACTCATTCAGTAGGTTAAGATTTGTTTTTCACTACCTGCTGTGCCTCAATTTACAGGCCTGAAGTGCAGGGACATAATTTCAAGAAATTGGAAACAACAAGTGATCCTACTGAATTCAATGGAGTCACTCAAGGGAAGGGTAATTTACTTCAGGCTAGAACAGTTGTATCACGTTAATACTGTTGAGGCAATTCCATCGGGAATGATGAGAATGTACATTTATTTATACTCGGGGGGAATTTCCTGAATCAAGTTACCTCATGGATTAAACTTTAGGATCAGATAACAAGACTGGAAAGGCCTAACAACGAGTAATGTTGATTATGAGTACTCCTTGACAGAAAATCATAGTTGCTCCCAAGAGGCATTGACTGCAACTGAAAACATTTCTGTTGATTTTACAATAGTGAATCTAAACCGATGACTCAATCTTTTTCACCGTTCCGGTAATAGGGAGCAGACTTTAATCTTAATACCACAGATGATGCTGAATTGATTGAACCTATTGGTATTTCTATTAAGCTACCCCAGTTAGTGCCTTAGAAGTGGCTTTTTAAATGTAATATATGGCAGGAATAAGAAACTGCTCAAAATATTAACCCTATAATCTGAATACAATTGGTAGGAAATCTGTGCCCTTGTTGGAGATGAATTAGTCAGCTATTGTTACTGTAATAGTAAGAGCAGCAAGTGGAAGGAAGAACATTTCCCTCCATTGTACAAGGAGGGCCTGATGCAATCCCAATGCTCAGCTGACTGGGCTGGTGGTAACTATGGAAACATGGGCCCAACAGTCAGCTAGTTTATCAGCAGTTGAAAATGAAATCTCCACTCTGGCAACTTCAAATTACATGCTATTCAGGCGAGGGGAAATGATTTCTGCTTTCATGCAAAGCAAATATTTAAATGCATCTGCCTCTCTATATATTTATACATCTCTGCCATTGCATCTTGTCTGTTTTAATCTCTTTTTTTTATCAGCACAGAAAATAATAATCAAGCTTTAAAGAATGAGAATTGATAACCTGTTCAACTATGTATCGTATTGTATTTCAAGTAAACTGCAAGCATGTGGGACAAGAAATTAAATTGCTAAACAGGCACATAAGTGTCCAATATGGCGGGCAGGAAGTGTGCTGTCATTACGAGCTGGAAGTGCGCCATATTGGAAAGGGCAGCTCCATAGGTGACCAAAGCACACGCCAGAACTATTTAAAGCAATTAATAAAATATTAAAATAGGGGTTCACCCATCACTCCTGTGCTCGCTGACCTACATTGGTTCCTGGTCCAGCAACGCCTCAACTTTAAAATTCTCATCCCTGTTTTCAAATCACTCCATGGCATCACCTCACCCTCCCTATCTCTGTAACCTCCTCCCGCCCTACAATCCTCTGAGATGTCTGCACTCCTCCAATTCTGGCCTTTTGAGCATCCCCGATTTTCATCGCTCCACCATTGGCGGCCGTGCCTTCAGCTGCCAAGGCCCTAAGCTCTGGAATTCCCTCCCTAAACCTCGCTACATCTCTACCTCTCTCTCCTCCTTTAAGTCGCTCCTTAAAACCGACCTCTTTGACCAACTTTTTAGTCATCTGTCCTAATATCTCTTTATGTGGCTCGGTGTCAAATATTGTGTGATAACGCTCCTGTGAAGTGCCTTGGGATGTTTTTACTACGTTAAAGGTGCTATAGAAATGAAGTTGCTGTTGTTGGGCTATGTGCTTTGGTCCATACAATTGTGTGCAGCACTGCATTCCAAGCCAGACTGGATGTGTAACTAAAAATCTAAACCCGTAACGAAAGCCCCCAGGATCTCCTGGAGCACAGTGGTATTACAGTTACAATAACCTGCATCAATACCTATCCATTACGAACATGCCCATCCTCTTGGCCCCCATAACTACACAGTCTTGGCTGTCACCTCCATCCTCTTTCTCCCAGCAGCTACAAAGTCTCATTCTGCCATTTTCATCTTCCAAGATGAAATATTGATACACAATGTTCTGAAAACAGTGATGGGGGAGAAATAGAACCCTTATGGGCCATCCATAATTGTTACCATTTTTACAAGATTGCAAAGAGTGTGTGGGCTGTGGGTGGATTGATACTCCACATAGATGCAGTCTGTTTACTTACTGGCTTTGGTATATTTTTGAGAAGTGGACATCGGTTTTTGACTTTTGTGTAAAAGCTGACATTTTAAGATGGCCATTTATTATTTTTCTTCTGGAATTGACCAAAAGGAAAAAAATGGCTGTGAAATATTGAAGGAAATTTGGCCCCAATCCACCTTTGTACTTTTCAGATTTGAAGCCAAAACAATACTTACTGAAAGCTTTGAAAACTAGTTGCCTATCCCTTTCTAATTCAGCAGTTAAAGAAATAACACCATCCTTTGTGCTCTATTCTATAAGAATCGACTCAAAAACATGAAAAAATATTAAATGATAAGGGGGAAAGGAGTAATTCTTTTAAAAAATAGTAATTTGGTTAAAAAAAATTCCCATTTCATGACCTGCTAAAATGTTCCTTTAGTTTCCTATCGCTCATTCACTTATTTGAACAGAGACTTCTTTCAGAGTTCATTAGATGTGAACCTGCAAACATCTCTGACTTAATGTGACAAGGCAAATAGGCTAACACTTCAAGAAACAGCCACAAAATGCTAAACAGCTAAGAAAGAATTGAATTACTGTACATTGGACATATGAGTTTAGAAATTACTAATAGGACTGAATGTTGAATCATAGTTTTATGACATTCCTCTGTTCACTTTTTCAACGCAGGTTTTAACCTTTTTATTTAAAATGGGGTAACGCCTCCACTTAAATAGCCGACAGAGGAATATTATACAAACACACAAAGTGTTCACCAATTGTAATTTCAGGCTGTGGAGATAGTAAATAAAAGGATGCTCCTGAAGTATTGGATTCATCATATTTTTTGGTGTTGGGTTCATGGTAATCAGCTTGTCACCTGGATTCATCCATTGCAAGTCATAATCCTTCGAGGGCTAAGCTGGTGTTCTGACCGATTCTCATTAGTTCCATACACTCCTTTAATCCAACTTTACAATACTTAGTGCTATCAGTTCTGTGCATGTTAAATGGACACCTGCAGATCTAGAAAAACTGTGACAGATAGCAAATTCACTGAAAATCATTATAATGAGCCTCACTATCAGTTCCCCGTTTATTATTTAAAGATGATGGAGCAAAGTGAGAAAAAAAACATGCAGCAGGCCAGTGAAGAGGATGCTGGAGGAGTTTGCATGGCCATGGAGGCATTTGTAAATGAAAATGTTTATCTTGAAATCAATGCAGTGGTGGATAGGGGCCCAATGGGGGTCAGCAAGGAAGGGTGATAGTGTTTGGGGCAGTACAGGATAGGATATAGAAACATAGAAACATAGAAAATAGGTACAGGAGTAGACCATTCGGTCCTTCGAGCCTGCACCGCCATTCAATGCGTTCATGGCTGAACATGCTACCTCAGTACCCCATTCCTGCTTTCTCGCCATACCCCTTGATCCCCCTAGTTGTGAGTGTTATATCTAACTCCCTTTTGAATATATTTAGCGAGCTGGCCTCAACAACCTTCTGTGGAAGAGAATTCCATAGATTCACCACTCTCTGGGTGAAGAAGTTCCTCCTCAGCTCAGTCTTAAATGGCTTCCCCTTAATCCTTAGACTGTGACCCCTGGTTCTAGTTTTCCCTAACATTGGGAACATTCTGCCCTCATCTAATTTGTCTAAACCAGTCAGGATTTTAAATGTCTCTATAAGATCCCCCCTCATTCTTCTGAACTCCAGAGGATACAAGTTCAGTTGACCCAATCTTTCTTGATATGTCAGTCCGGCCATCCCAGGAATCAATCTAGTGAACCTTCGCTGCACTCCCTCAATAGCAAGAATGTCCTTCCTTAAGTTAGGAGACCATAACTGCGCACAATACTCCAGGTGTGGCCTCACCAAGGCCCTGTACAACTGCAGCATCACCTCCCTACTCCTGTACTCAAATCCCCTTACTATGAAGGCCATCATTCCGTTTGCTTTCTTGACTGCCTGCTGCACTTGCATTCCCACCTTCAGTGACTGATGTACCATGACGCCCAGGTCTCGTTGCACCTCCCCTTTCCCTAATCTGCCACCATTCAGGTAATAGTCCACCTCTCTATTTTTACCACCAAAGTGGATAACCTCACATTTATCCACATTGTACTTCATCTGCCATACATTTGTCCATTCACCCAACCTGTCCAAGTCACTCTGTAGCCTCCTAGCATCCTCCTCATTGTTCACACTGCCTCCCAATTTAGTGTCATCCGCAAATTTGGAGATATTACATTTAATCCCTTCGTCCAAATCATTAATATATAATGTAAACAGCTGGGGTCCCAGCACCGAACCCTGCGGTACCCCGCTGGTCACTGCCTGCCATTCTGAAAAGTACCCATTTACTCCTACTCTTTGTTTCCTGTGTGCCAACCAGTTCTCAATCCACGTCAACACATTACCCCCAATCCCATGTGCTTTAACTTTGCTCACCAATCTCTTGTGTGGGACCTTGTCGAAGGCCTTCTGAAAGTCCAAATACACCACATCTACTGGTTCCCCCCTGTCCACCCTATTGGAAACATCCTCAAAAAATTCCAGAAGATTTGTCAAGCATGATTTCCCTTTCACAAATCCATGCTGACTTGGACCTATCATGTCGCCACTTTCCAAATGGTCTGTTATGACATCTTTAATAATTGCTTCCATCATTTTACCCACGACCGATGTCAGGCTGACCGGTCTATAATTCCCTGCTTTCTCCCTCCCTCCTTTTTTAAAAAGAGGGGTTACATTGGCCACCCTCCACTCCATCGGAACTGATCCAGAGTCTAAGGAATGTTGGAAAATGATCGTCAATGCATCCACTATTTCCAAGGCCACCTCCTTAAGTACTCTGGGATGCAGACCATCAGGCCCCGGGGATTTTTCAGCCTTCAATCCCATCAATTTCCCCAATACCTTTTCCCGACTAATAAGGATTTCCCTCAGCTCCTCCCTCTTACCAGATCCTCTGACCCCTTTTATTTCCGGCAGGTTGTGTGTGTCCTCCACAGTAAACACCGAACCAAAGTACTTGTTCAATTGATCTGCCATTTCCTTGTTCCCCATTACGACTTGCCCTGTTTCCGACTGCAGGGGACCTACGTTTGTTTTTACTAACCTCTTTCTTTTTACATATTTATAGAAGCTTTTGCAGTCCATTTTAATGTTCTCTGCAAGCTTCCTTTCATATTTTATTTTCCCTGCCCTAATCAAACCCTTCGTCCTCCTTTGCTGAGTTTTGAAGTTCTCCCAGTCCCCGGGTTTGCTGCTACTTCTGGCCAATTTGTATGCAACTTCCTTGGTTTTAATACTATCCCTGATTTCCCTTGTTAGCCATGGTTGAGCCACCTTCCCTTTTTTATTTTTACGCCAGACCGGGATGTACAATTGTTGTAGTTCATCCATGTGATCTCTAAATGTCTGCCATTGCCCTTCCACTGATAGCCCCTTAAATATCGCTTGCCAATTTAACCTCGCCAATTCACGCCTCATACCATCAAAGTTGCCCTTATTTAAGTTCTGGACCATGGTCTCTGACTTAACTGTTTCCTTCTCCATCCTAATGTAGAACTCCACCATACTATGGTCACTCTTCCCCAGGGGGCCTCGTACCACAAGATTGCTGATTAGTCCTTCCTCATTACACAACACCCAGTCCAGGATGGCCTCCCCTCAAGTTGGCTGACAAAATTTTGGATGGATTGGAATTTGTGTCGGGTGAAGCGGAAAATGGCAAGGAGAGCATTGGAGAGATCGAGGCTGGAGGAGACGAAGATGTGGATGAGAGTTACAGCAGTGACAAGGTGAGTTTGGGGTATCTGCAGTTACACAGGTAGAAATACATGGTCTAAGTTTTTCAACCAAGGTTCAAAAGAGCAGAAGACAAGATAAATTGAGAAGTAATGATAAGGTGATACCAAGCTTGGGTATTAAAAGTCTTGAAGATTGTAGGAGGCCACCTCTACACTTCTCCATCTTTAAGATTCTCCTTAAAATCTACCTCTTTGACCAAGCTTGTGGTCACCTCTCCTGACGTCTTCTTCTTTGGCTCGGTGTCAATGGTTATCTGATTACGCTCCTGTGAATCGTCGTGGGACGTTTTACTATGTTAAAGGTGCTATATAAATACAAGTTGTTGTTGACAGGACGACCAAAGGAGATGAGGAGTTCTACATTTTCAAAGACCCGGGGAAATGAATAATTAGATTAGAAGACAATGTGATGAGTCTTGATTTCAACAAAGTGACGAAGCAAGAATGAGAGAGAGCATATGATTTGGCATATTTGGAGCTTAGGAGGAATAAAAGAAGAACATTCAGAGGACTAATGACCAATGTATTGATAAAGTAGAGAAAGACATGAAACATTGCAAAATAAATTGGAACTAGTTGTGAGAGGGTCACCTAGTGGACCTAGGAATACCAGAAAGGTGGTAGGAATCTCGCAGAGATATGGGAGCGATATTCAGATCCTGGATGCACTGGGGATTCTACACTGCCCTTTACCTAGGTTTCTCAGTTAAGAAAAGAAATTGGTTGCTGGTGTAAGTCAAATGTATTCCGAAAAATCAGTTCAAAAAAGTTACAAAAATGTTACTGTGAAGAATTTTGCAGAGCCACTATCACTTTAACAGCTGTGGCATACCATAGTTACAGTTGATTTCTACCATTTTTACTCCACTGTTTAACAGAACTGGCTGCTGATACAGTCAATCATGTCCCCACCAGTGCCCACCGCGCCCCCCCCCCCCCCCAGGCTCATCAGAATGAATGTTCCACGTACGCATATAGAGAGCAACATGAATAACAACTTCAGACACATAACTGACAAAAACAAATCCAAATTTATAAAATGCCTCCATTGTTACAGCCTGCAGCACTCCCGAGCATAAATGAACATTTATGCCGCAATGTGCAAAAGAAAGGGATTAGCTCCCACAACTCCTAGATCCTGCCTCCAGCCACTCGTAACAGTCCACAGACTGCGTGCAGTGAATGGGAGCCTGTCAACTCTGCTGCAGCTGACACCCTGGTGCCATACTGAGCAAGCACTGCATTACTGGAGGCTGAGAAGTCAAACTGGGGTACATTTCTGGCTTGCTGGATAAAAACCCTGCAGGTACTAATATATTCCCCACTGCAGGAAAAACACAAGATGTGCAATCCTTATGCTGGTTAAATATCTTCCAAGCAAGTGAAAATCCCGTCTATTTCTGCAGTAAGGAGCAGGCTGCCTGGCACAATTGCATCCTTATTGCACCACCTACTGGTTTCTTTTTAAATGCAAAAACTTCCATTTGCTGTTGGATTCCAGTGAAAGCAGTTCCTTGACAGCAATTGCAGGTCATCGATTCGAACTGTAGCACAGTTAAAAGAAAGAACAGAAAGACTTGCATTTATACAGCGCCTTTCACAACCACCAGACCTCCCAAAGCGCTTTACAGCCAATTAAGTACTTTTTGAAGTGTAGTCACTGTTGTAATGTAGAAAGTTGCACACAGAGGGTGGATAGCTGTTGAGATGTGATGGATTCTGGAATTAGCTGGTATATGTAACTCAAGAAGATGGGGGAGGCTTTCCTTATGTTAGTTCTGCTTCCCAGTGCTGGCTAACCTCTGCCACACTGGCAGGTGTATACAATGCTGCGGCGATGTCACATTGCACAGCATGTAGGAAGATTTCCTCCGTGTACTACGTAGAAACATACAGTACAGAAGGAGGCCATTTGCTCATCGTGCCCGCGCTGGCTCTCTGAAGGAGCTACCCATTAGTCCCACTCCCCTGCTCTTTCACTATAGCCCTGCAATTTTTTTAATTTTTCATGTGCATGTTTATAAAGAAGGCTTTTTCAAATTCACTTCACGCAGCAAATCAACTGTTGAAATGTCATGTGAGCTTTGGAGTCACTAGCCTTGATTTTAACTCGAGGCGGCATTGCTGCCTGGTGGGGCCTGAGTGAGCGACAAACTTCAATGCCGAGCCGCGGAGAGATTCCTGGGCCTCATTTCCATATACAGGTTGGAATTTTCTTTACCTGGTCGGGTGCGGGCGGTCACCATGGCGGGTTGCGACCCCGTTCTTGCTTCCATCCCGCTGCAGGAATGGACTTTGTGCTAATGGGGCCTATTAAGCCCGCCCTGCGCGTTACCTGGCCCTATTAAATGGTGCGGGTCTGATGTTGTGTTTTCAGCTGGGATGTTTAAAGAAGCCATGGCCACGTTGCATTTGAAGATTCATCTAGGAGTGTGCAGGCACTGTACTGGAGATTTTGAGTGTTCCAAACACTTGGAAACATGACTGCACAGAGGCAGAGGGCTGCACCCAAGTTCTCTGATGACTCCCTCCATATGCTTGTGGAGGGAGTCGGAGCACGCAGAGAGGTCCTCTTCCCTTCAAATGGATGGAAGAGACCTCCCTAGGAGACAAAAAGAGCCTGGCTCCAAATTGCAGAGGAGGTGAACAGCAGGGATGTGGTGAGGAGGACCTGGGTGCAGTTCAGGAAATGCTTCAATTATCTCATTAGATCAGGAAAGGTGAGTGCAAAGCCACACTCAACTACATCCTGCTGTGCCTCTCATCACATCCCCATCACTCTGCCTTCCCAACCCTACTCCTGCACATCCTTATTCACACCAACATACCTTGCATGTCCACCCATCCCTCTCTCTCTATCTACATTATCACACCCCCATCTTACTAGCCACCCCTCACACTCATCCTCATCCTAGTGCAATCATACCAACTAACAACATACAAGGAGGCCACTTGGCTTAGGCACCCCACTCCATCATAGTCTCCCTCTAAAGATGTAACCCATCCATTCCTTACACTCATTCCACCATCCTCACTCAACCTTCTCATCTTTCCCTCATTGCAGGAAAAGAGAGCCCACAATAAGAGGGAGAGGTGGCCTTCCATCATTTGCCATCCTTACAACAGCAGAGGAGGCTGCATTATCGGGAGTTACTGAGCAGCTGGAGGTGGGAGACGGAGAGAGGGGGACATCTCAGCAACCTGGTGGCAGAATTACATATCATACAGCTACATGGCATACATCAGTCACTCATATGGGGACTGATATCATCAGCCACTGAGTGGTCATCATGTGCATAATGGTATCTGTACCCATTCTTCATATCTAACTCATCTCTTTACTCTCCTACAGGTCCATCAAGAACCGCACCCCCCCCCCACCACTGTCCAGGAGGAAGAGGAAGACGACTCCTCAGAGGAGCCTCCAGTCTCTGAGTGCGCAGCATCACCAGACATAATAATCTTATTCAACTGTATTCATTTCATTTACTAAAGTGCTCCATGCGCGTTAGCATTCCCGCCTCCGAGTCAGAGGTGCAGGTTTTGAGCCCATTCCAGACAGTCCCAGCGTGTGCTGACCGGAGCTTTGGCTCTGAAGTCTGGGTTGACATTCAGCAGGATACGTATGTCCGGTGGGTGTGGGCAGTTCCCCCTCATCGTATGTGTTGTAGGAGCCCATAAAACCACCCCGCTGTATAGGACTAACCGCCCTATCGGTTGGTATAAAGATGGTTACGGCCATGGAAGGAGCGCTCGCAACACGGCCTGTCAGACTGTTAATAGAGTCATAGATAGAGTCATCAGCACAGAAAGAGGTCCTTCGGCCCATTGTGTCCGCGCCGGCCATCAAGCCCTATCTATTCTAATCCCATTTTCCAGCACTTGGTCCGTAGCCTTGTATGCTATGGCGTTTCAAGTGCTCATCTAAATGCTTCTTGAATGTTGTGAGGGTTCCTGCCTCTACCACCCTTTCAGGCAGTGAGTTCCAGATTCCAACCACCCTCTGGGTGAAAAAGTTTTTCCTCAAATCCCCTCTAAACCTCCTGCCCCTTACCTTGAAACTATGCCCCCTGGTTATTGACCCCTCTACTAAGGGGAAAAGTTCCTTTCTATCAACCCTATCTATGCCCCTCATAATTTTGTACACCTCAATCAGGTCCCCCCTCAGCCTTCTCTGCTCTAAGGAAAACAACCCCAGCCTGTCCAGTCTCTCTTCATAGCTGAAACGCTCCAGCCCAGGTAACATCCTGGTGAATCTCCTCTGCACCCTCTCCAATGCAATCACATCCTTCCTATAGTGTGGTAACCAGAACTGCACACAGTATTCCAGCTGTGGCCTAACTAGCATTTTGTACAGCTCCATCATAACCTCCCTGCTCTTATATTCTATGCCTCGGCTAATGAAGGCAAGTATCCCATATGCCTTTTTAACCACCTTATCTACCTGTCCTGCTGCCTTCAGGGATCTATGTACATGCACACCAAGGTCCCTCTGATCCTCCGTCCTTCCTAGGGTCCTACCATTCATTGTGTATTCCCTTGCCTTGTTAGTCCTCCCAAAATGCATCACCTCACACTTTTCAGGGTTAAATTCCATTTGCCACTGTTCTGCCCATCTGACCAACCCGTCTATATCCTCCTCGCTATTTACCACTCCACCAATTTTCGTGTCATCTGCGAACTTACTGATCATACCTCCTACATTCATATCTAAATCATTAATGTACACTACAAACAGCAAAGGACCCAGCACCGATCCCTGCGGTACACCACTGGACACAGGCTTCCAGTCACAAAAACAACCTTTGACCATCACCCTCTGCCTCCTGCCACGAAGCCATTTTGGATCCAATGTGCCAAATTGCCCTGGATCCGATGGGCTCTTAACTTCTTGACCAGTCTCCCATGCGGGACTTTGTCAAAAGCCTTACTGAAGTCCATGTAGACTACATCAACTGCACTACCCTCATCCACGCACCTAGTCACCCCCTTGAAAAATTCAATCAAATTGGTTAGACATGATCTCTCCCCTGACAAAGCCATGCTGACTATCCTTGATTAATCCTTGCCTCTCCAAGTGGAGACTAATTCTGTCCCTCAGAATTTTTCCCAATAATTTCCCTACCACTGATGTTAGGCTCACTGGCCTGTAATTCCCTGGTTTATCCCTACTACCTTTCTTGAATAATGGTACTATGTTAGCTGTCCTCCAGTCCTCTGGCACCTCCCCTGTGGCCAGAGAGGTTCTGAAAATTTGTGTCAGAGCCCCTGCAATCTC
Organism: Squalus acanthias; assembly: GCA_030390025.1. Taxonomy (NCBI): domain Eukaryota; kingdom Metazoa; phylum Chordata; class Chondrichthyes; order Squaliformes; family Squalidae; genus Squalus; species Squalus acanthias. The sequence goes on along the minus strand of CM059425.1, from coordinate 82,443,203 downwards.
CTCCCTTGCCTCACACAGCAGCCTGGGATACATCTCATCTGGGCCTGGGGATTTATCCACTTTTAAGCCCGCTAAAACCGCTAGTACCGCCTCCCTCTCAATACTAATTTGTTCAAGTATATCACAATCCCCCTGCCTGATTTCTATGCCTACATCGTCCTTCTCCATAGTGAACACAGATGCAAAATATTCATTTAAAACCTCACCCACATCTTCCGGCTCTACACACAGATTGCCACTTTGGTCCCTAATAGGCCCTACTCGTTCCCTACTTGCCCTTAATATACTTATAAAACACCTTGGGATTTTCCTTTATTTTGCCCGCCAGTGTTTTTTCATGCCCCCTCTTCGCTCTCCTAATTTCTTTTTTAAGTACCCCCCTGCACTTTCCATACTCCTCTAGGGCTTCCACTTTTTTTAGTCCTTTGTATCTGCCAAAAGCCTCCCTTTTTTCCTAATCCATTCTTGTATATCTCTTGACATCCAGGGTTCACTGGGCTTGTTGGTCCCACCCTTGACCTTTACGGGAACATGTTGGCGTTGTACTCTCTCTATTTCCTTTCTGAAAGACTCCCACTGCTCTGATGTGGATTTTCCTACAAGTAGCTGATCCCAGTCCACTTTGGCCAGATCCTGCCTTATCATATTAAAATCGGTCTTCCCCCAATTTAGAACCTTTATTTCCGGTCCATCTTTGTCCTTTTCCATGACTACCTTAAATCTCACCGCATTATGGTCACTGTCACCAAAATGCTCTCCTACTGACACTTCTACCACTTGCCCGGCTACATTCCCTAGAATTAGGTCCAGTACCACCCCCTCTCTTGTAGGACTTTCTACATGCTGGCTCAAAAAGCTCTCCTGGATGCACTTTAAGAATTCCGCACCCTCTAAGCCTTTCACACTCTGACTATCCCAGTTAATAATCAAGGAAGGACTGTGAAGGTACGAAAACAGTAACTGCTCCGTGGTAATTGTTTAAGCAAAAAAATGAAGTTTGAAGTGCTAGTAAATATACGACTCGAAATTATTTTGAGCGAGGTTAGTGAATGAATTCTTAATATGTTTGTATTATATTTCCTCTGCTATTTTAAAGCAGGTAAAAAGCTGTTTGTTTTAAGTGGGTTAAAGCCTCTGTTAAAATGGCAGACAGAGGAGTCTCATAGAGTATGTCAAATGTTCATTTGCTTACACAAGCAACAGCACTTTCTCCCCAAAGGATTGTTGCCTTCTGCAGTGTAGTTCACTCAGACTTTAATGTAGGTCTGTGGCAGTTAAAGGGTTACATTTGCACTGTTATGTTTAAAAGAGATTTGAGAAATCTATTTTGCCATTTTCCCAAACGTTGATGTGTGTCCAAGTGGAGATATAATAAAACTCGGTTTTCTGCAACTCAACAAGAAATGAAGAGGAAAAAATGAGAATCAGCAGCTTTGAGTGGAAGTAGAAGGAATGGGGACAACAAAATATTTTGTAAAATGATACCATTGCCGAGTTGAAGACTGAACTGTTGAAGAGGTGTAGAATGGATGAAATCAGTTGTGACTACAGCAGCTCTCAGTGTTGTCGAAGTTTCGACTTCCGAGTAAGACTCTTGTAAACAATATCGTCAAAGAAGGCTTTTTTATTATATCTCCGGGATACAACCCTGTCGACTTTTCCCTTGCCTTCTTTGCCCGATAGTTTTGAAACTTCCTCCCTTTTTTTAAAAATCAAAAGCTACAAGATTCAACTCAAATCTAAACACAAGTCTTAACAATCGCAGTGCACCCGTCGGAAGAAACAGACTCACACCATTCAGGATCTAATGAGAAATCCTTCTTTTTGTGATAAAACATCACTGTGGCCATAGGATTTGTCACTAGAAATTCATGATGTCTTTTGTCCGTGACTTACCGAAAGGTAGCAAGCGATCTCGGTGGAACCTCCAAGAAATACTGTCGAAGTTTCGACTTCCAAGTAAGACTCTTGTAAACAATATCGTCAAAGAAGGCTTTTTTAATTATATTTTACTTGCAAGGAGAATGCATCATAGCCCAATTAGCTATGATGACAGACTGCCGAATCACAGAAAATGGAGTATTCTTATACACTAATAATCACATGACATGTTGTTTAAGGTAAGCTAAGTTAACAATTTTAAAAAAACACATAAGAAATGCCTTACGGTGAGACTAACTAATCTCTATAAAATGGAGTCTATCTGTCTTTTTCTTCCCAAGGCCAAAGCCCTGTTTGTTTACTTTACTAGTGTAAGGGATTCTGACCCTGCGTGTCTCGCAGCCTGTGAGATTCACGCGGCTCTGTGCAGCCTGTATGTCAGTGCGGGTTTAGGCCTTGTTGCCTGTTCTGGTCTCCAGCCAGTCTGGGAGCACTAGACACACCTGTGAGTGGTTCGAATCACTCGCCCTTACGGTTCTAGACACTGGACTTAGATGCGAGAGCAGTAATGGAGATGAAACTCATGTAGACTCGGTTGAATGGTACGAAATGGAAAATCTTTATTGCATGATATTTAAGATTATGAAATACATGTCATAAGCACAGATTAATGACAGTACAATCTTACAAGCAGTTATATAGCTGATCCTAGGGAAACGAGGAACGAACGACACACCGTAAATAGGGGCACACATTACAAGTATCCTTAATACTTAAACCCTCCCCTATCAATATCTGTCCTAGCTAGATTCGTAGGATTTCGAGACTCATGCTCACCACTCGTGATAACTCGGAGAATTTTCCGAATAGCTGATCGGATGTTTTTCACCGCAGCACCCACGTGTCGATCAGGAGATCTCCTGGTCCCACTTGTTTACTTGCTTCTGCTCCGGCTAGCAGGCTGGACCGTCTGCTGTGATGAAGATCTGTGTTGGTTGGTTTAACAGGTACTTTCCGAATCCAGACCAGTCAATATCATCGGTGATGATCCGTTCTTGCAAGTTCAAAGAAGTCTTCCTGGCAAGGAAAACTTGGCTATTCGACCTACAGACGCGGTCGGGATTTACTGACCGTGGCGATGAGTATGGTCTTCCTCTCTTCTCATCTCATCTCATCTCATCTCATCTCGGGCCTTTGGTTCCGATGCCAGTTACCAACATAGGTCTTCGTTACGCGACACGAGGTAGATCCTGAACGGATCAGAAAGTTCAACAGTCTTTTTCAAAGAGGCACCAGGCAAGCAGGCACAAGACTACGAGTCAAAACACAGGAGCAGCCACGAGGTTACGAGTCGATCGGATAAGAGAATAAGAGAAAGATGGACGGTTGGAGCTTGTAATTATAGTACAAAATCTTCCGTTTCCCACCCAACCTTAATGTCCTTTCTTTTGTTAGGGTTTGGCGCTCAAATGTCTTGTATGGGTGATCTCCGTTCTTAATGGGTTTCGGGGCTACTCGTAAATGCCTGAGTACCTGTTAATATTTCTCCCATTGTTAAATCGGTCGGTGTTCTCCCTGGAGGGGTTTTGGGGCTTCCAAGTGTTTTGTATAACTACCCGCTAACGGCTCTCTCATCGTAGAGTCGTTGGGATTTTACATATTAATGTCTTTGGATGGGCCCTTGATTACTCGGTACAATAGCTTTCATTCGTACCTGGGAGACCGATTTCAGTATTTATGTGTATACTGTAAACCCATAATGTCTCGTGTATTATCTTCAATGTGCTGAATCTTAATCGATCTTGCACAAATGTTTATTGGAACGCCATCTTGTCTGCCTGTCGAAAAGTCTAGAATGTTCTGTCACGAGGTGCGGTGGCCATTTTACAGGCTGCTTGTGTCCACTTTGAGAAACCTGACAGCATTCTGCTGAAATAAAAGCTGTTTGAACGACACTCTGTGTTTTCTCCTTATTAGTAAAATCGCGATATATTGCGAATTCTACAGTCCCTCCTGTTGATGCGAATAACTCCGCTTATCGTATCAAAAATCATAGTGGTGAGCAATATTATCTCGATTTTCTCCGAATCCAGCCAATTAATCCCATAACTTTAACCTAGCTAGGGTTCCGGTGTCGTCCTTATTTCCCCAAGAAAATCACATTTTATATCACCGTGGGCCTTTATTTGCCCTTAAACTTACACCACTTGTTTTCCTTCCCGGCGTAACCAGGCCGATGCCTCTCGTATCACCTGTATATTCATCTTTTATTCAGGGAAAGGAAAAACAAAACCCAAAACCAAACAATCATTTTTAACTGTAGCACCATCACCAAAAATAATCAACACCAACTCTTAACATGTCGAGTTCCAAACGTATTTACAGTCTTTGAAAATCATGATCGAGTACAAACTTCCGCGGCGCACGTGGCGAGCGGGAATGACGCCATTTTCCGATTACACGGTGCTTTCATCGTGCACGCGCACGTAACGTTCTCGCCACTCTCCCGTGTTTTCATGCTTGGTGAGGCGTTTGTCTCTTTTACAATGTACGACCAATAGGTACACTACAATAAACACTTGACATACGACTAAAATGTGGGAGGCTATTCTGATCCATGAAGGCACTTCAATATTGGTGAACAGATTCCACCACGGTGGAACTACTATATCCAGAATGTCTGTTCCTATTTCGACAGTTTTCTGTTCTAATGTGTAAAAATGTTTCTGTGACACCGCGACGGCTTTTAAAAGCTTGGTGAGGTGTTCAGGGAGAGGGGGAATGAGGTATCCGAAATGCGCGACGAATCGCTGCAAGTCGGTGAAATTCTCTTTTACTGTGAGATGAACAGTGGATGGTTCAGGGATTGGGATAATTCGCTGTTGTGCTACTTGAACTTCCGCCCTGGGTTTGAAACAGAAACTGCTGTCACTCACCGGACACCAGCTACGGTTTCCATGCTGGTAGTGTTGCGCTGCAGTGGTAACACAATATGTTCCACCCCCGATGTATGCTACCTGCGGAGGCACATGATCTTGTGCCATTGCCTCCATGGTGCAATTCATGGACTTGGCGCCAGTCGTTCTGAACCCGCACTGTGGTGTTAAAAAGGCATTCAAGTGCTGGGGGCACAGTATTATGTGTGCTCCCCTGCTACGACAACCAGAGAGATCTGTACCTGTCATCGTTTGCTCCCAGCGGATGACGTAAGGTGGAACCGCTGCATAACGAATGTGGGCTCCCCCCTGAATGACACCAATATTCTCTACCCGATACACCGGGGCGGGCTTTGCTGTGTCGCCCAAAACCGGCATGCGTAAAACTATACCCATAATGGTATGGTTTGATCGTCCGCAGTCCACGGGGACTGGGTATGCTTCTGAAGCTAGCCTGAGCTGGCACGGGCTCAATGCGTTCTGAAAAGGGTGGAGCGCCCGCAGGTGTTTGTTACTTATCCAGGACGGGACCAAACCTTGTTTTAAATCCTCCAAATTACTGCGGCCCTCGCCCAGTAACCACGCCCCGTAAAGCACGCACACCTCGTTCTGCGCAGCTTGATCGGATGCATTCCGATCTTCCCTAATCAGGGCATTTACCGTCTTTGCATGTTTCTCCAACTCTGCTATAATTTCCTTTAAATGGAGAGTCATGGCTTGGTCCTCGTGTAGACCCGACCCTACCACTTTATTCTCATCTGTTAGAATGTCTTTTAATTGTGTCTTTAAACCATTAATCTGGGTCTGCAGCTCCACACTGTCTAGAGCGTTGACCACAGATGTACCCGTGTTAAAAGCAGTGAACGCATCGTTCACCAAACCCCTTCTTTGCCTCCCAACTTGATCCAAAACTTCCTGTGGTGCGGTGTACAAACTTGTTTTATCAATTTCTGCGAAATCGAATTCGTAAAATTGTCTGAACATCTTGGTCAACAGGACCTGATATAACTGTTCGGTCTTTTTGGGGCACCACTCTGGTAACCGCACCTCGGTGAGATTTAAAATCACCGAGGCCACCGCGTAATGTACCCCCTGAAATAGTATCTGGTCTGTGGGGACCAGTACCAAACCATTCCCGGGTCCCTTACTAGTTTTAGGGCACCCTTCCTCTTCAGCTAGAACCACCGGAATCGTGGGCGGGGCTTTGCGTGGGCGCGTAATGAGTTCAGTGGCGTTTACCGGGATCGAAGAGTATGGGGCTCCGCACCCCCTGGTGCTCGCATCCCACCTCATCCCCTGTCCGTTATCCTGCCACTGATTAATGAAAAATATGGATATGCCTTTGGGGCAAGGGTATTTTGACCCCCACATGCATACATAAATTCCCTCGTCCGGTTCCCACCATTTGTCCCAACAGACTTTCACTTGTCCGTTTGTCCCCGTAATTGTCCGATGGGTATTATTATCCAGTCGCTCCCACTCGACCGAAGAGTTCCTCATAGTTTTGCTCAGCTTTCGCAGCCACCACCATCGGCTCAATGGGACATTCCCACTACAAGTCAAACAAATCCGTTTGCCGACGGTGACGCTGATCCTGGGTGCGATGATCCTTACTTTGGGGCACATTAAAGAAGTCTCTTGGTAGGCAAACCCCGATGTGCTGGAATACTCCGTCGAGTTCGTTCCCAGCCATCCTGGCCACCTTCCCTTGTGGAAATAGGTGCTGGTCTCCTCTGCCTCCCGTCTTCCGGTCCCATCCACCGCGATGGGGGCCGTGTCCCCGGAGCATCCAAACACCACGACATCCTTGGTGCGGCCTCGATAGGCCAATCCACATCCGATTGCCGCGAGCAATACTAGAATTCGTTCCATCCTTCCTTGGTTCCTGTGATCAGATAGAATGAGGTAGCCAGCCTCGCAAGAGTCTCTGGCTTTTGTGAAGGGTGAGCGGGTCCCCTGACCTCGCCTCACGTAAACTTCAATGTTCGCTGAATAAACTTTAACTAAACCTATCTCTAAAGCTCCCATCATTTTGCCATTTTCTGTTAAAATTAAACTGCAAACTTAACCTTATTTAAAACTATGAACTTCTACTTGACCTTGAACTATAAACTTAGAAACTTAAACTAATGAACTTAAACTTAAAACTTATTACTGTACAGCGCCGCCCGTTCTCAGGGCGGCCCCTTTAAATTCTGAGAAAACTGCTGCGAGCTCTTACCGACTTTGGGAGGGCTCTGACCTTTTCCTCTGATCTGCCGCAGCCTGTTTCTGCGCTGACCCCTCCCTCTGATCTGCCGCAGCCTGTTGCTGCACTGACCCCTTCCTCTGATCTGCCGCAGCCTGTTGCTGCTGCGATGGGGCCGGGCTGTACCTGGGCTGCCTTAGCCTTGAGTCTGCGCCTTGGGACAGACTGGGGCAATACCCATATCTTCTTGGGCTGGGGTTCTCTACCTGACCTACGGGGAGTTGTCATGGGCGGGGGTTCCGTGACTGACGGACCGGGTTCCGAGACTTCCATCGGGACGACCTGTGGTTCCACCACAGTCGCTGGCTCCGCCTCCGCTGACTCCGCCTCCCTAACCTCGGGGCTCGCAGTTTGTGGCTCCGCCCTGCTCGGCCCAGCAGGCGGCCCTTCACTCGCGATCTCTGCCTCCCCCGAGGGCGGGACGTTCAAAGCGGGCGGCTCTGTCTCTGGGGTCCTCACCGTCACCCCCTGTGCTCCCACAGCGGCTGGCTCCGCCTCCCCTAGCTCCTCCCTCCTGTCTTCGGGACCTGCAGCTTGTGTGTCCACCCTGTGTGGATCTCTATCTGCAGCCCGTATCCTCCCTATACCTAAAATGGGAACGTTCCTTAGGTTCCCCAAAAAACACTCGCCTTCATCACCATCCTCATCTGACTCCCATCCCCACAAAAATGCTTCATGATCTTCCAGGATGTCTCCTCCCCTGATGCAAGCTGCTTTACCTGCCTGTGCGCCTTGTGGTCCTACCTGGGGCTGTGCTTCCCCACTGGCGGGGTTTACCCCTTTGGTTTTCCCTTGCGCACCTGGCTTGTACAGTTTGCATTGGTTTACATCCTCATACTCCCGGCTTTTGGCTACCCTGTAGGCTGCTTTTATCTCACTAAGCTGCGCTTCTAGCCTGAGCACGTCTAACTTTCCCATTGATCGGGCGTTCTCCTCCCGCAGGGCCTGCTCTCTAAGCTGCCCTTCCAGCCCATCTATTTTCCCTATTAAGCGGGCGTTCTCCTCCCGCAAGGCCTGCTCTTTTAACCTGGCCTCCTCACCGCAGACCCCCTCCTGTGCGTGTCTTTTAAAAGGACACAGGTAGGCAGGCTGCGTGGGCTCTAGTCATTGGGTATGGTTAGACGGTCCTGCGGCACCTACGGGGCCGGTGGCAACCGCCACCTTTCCATGTGCACTCAATAAACTGCGCATGGCTCCTAACACTACTTCGAGGTCGTCGGGAGGGGTGGGTGCACCAGCTTCCCTAGCCGGGACAGGCGCCTGGACTCGGGCTGCGGGATTTTTATCCTTGGAATCCTTCCAAGGGTTCCTGCAATGCTTGCGCCAGTGCCCTGTCTTCCCACACCCGTAACAAGCATTACTTGCCTGTGGGGCGCGATTACCCTCCTGATGCCACTCTCTTTGATACGGGGCTGCGGGTCGTACCTCATGTACTTTTCCCTTAAGGGGACGTGTTGCCATACCCCTTATATTGCGATATCCTAACGTGAGTCGATTCAAGACCGACTCTTCCGTAATGTTGGGGTCATTGGGATCAAACCATGCTTTTGCCTGCTCTCTGACGGCTGGTAAACTGTTGGCTATTATGCACCTAAGCCAATGAGCTAAACCGGCGCCTTCCACATCTTCGCGCTCTGGCGCACCTAGACAGCTGCGCTGATATACTGGCCACAGCCTGTCGGCAAAAACCTTCGGGGGTTCTCCCTCCATCTGTACTGTCTGTCCCACTCTAGCAAACGGACCTTCATCGTCCGCCCCCAACACTTCCAGGACCTCATTCTTTAATGCCTCATAAGTCTTGGTTCCCCTCTTGCTCTCGCCTGAGAGACACTGAAGGATTGTACTGCCTAACGAAAACAACAGCATTTTTGCTGTTTCCCCATCATCGCAGCCGTTAATGGCTGCGGTTTGCTCAACTTCTCTGAAATGTACGGAAGGGTCGTCTGCCTCGGTTAGCTTCCGTACGTGATTTATCATAACTCTCAGCTGGTGTGAGCTGTGAGGCAATACAAGCTGTCCGAGGAGATCCCCTGGTTCCTCCCCACCGTTTCTGTTTGGGCCCCTTTTTATACCCGTTACTGGATACAACGGTCCCTTTTCCACTTCTTTCTCAATGGGCTCTTTCGTTTCTTCCATTGCTTCCTCCCTAACCCAGGTTTCCGAATAGCTGGGTGGCGCGGAGGGCGCAGTGGCTACTACTTCCTCTGCTTTACTTGGTGGGGATTTCTTAAACTCCTCACTTACTAGCGGCTGGTGTGCTGACGGACTGATAAGGCACACCATGCCGTGCGCTTTGTTCACGGCCTTTTTGAGGTGCTCTATTTCCCTTTTGCAAGCGCTATGATCAGCTCCCTGAAACTTATCCTCAAGGGCCAACTTATATGCCGCCCTAACCCCCGTTAAGCTCTCTTCCTGAGTTCTTATCTGGGCAGCTTGGCGGGCACATCGTTCCTTTAACCTGCTCTCATTTAACTTTGCCTCAGTGACCTGGCACTCGAGGTAATCTATCCTTGTTTTATGGTGACTGGAGATTTCCTGGCGTTCTTGGTGCAACGCACTTAAATTCCTAATGAGCATTTCCCCTCCAGAAACCTTCTCATCCATTTCTCCCTCTAAATGACTGATTCAAGCTGTTAGCGCTGTAATGGTCTGGTTTGAAATCTGGACCTGCCTTTTGTAACACATTAGCCAGACTGCTTTCTCAAGTGTCTTTTTATGTTCTTTACTATCTGTCCACCTTTCGGCTGCCTCTAGCGGGCTTTTATCCGCTAACAATTCACTTATCCATTTCTTAGTTAGATTAACCTTTCCAAACACATAATCTGCTATCTTTTCCTGCATAACATTTCGTACAGTCATTCCAAAGTCTAACACACTACCCTCTCGCTGCCAGTGTCCTGCCGCGGTTGCCATTTTCTGTAAGGGATTCTGACCCTGCGTGTCTCGCAGCCTGTGAGATTCACGCGGCTCTGTGCAGCCTGTATGTCAGTGCGGGTTTAGGCCTTGTTGCCTGTTCTGGTCTCCAGCCAGTCTGGGAGCACTAGACACACCTGTGAGTGGTTCGAATCACTCGCCCTTACGGTTCTAGACACTGGACTTAGATGCGAGAGCAGTAATGGAGATGAAACTCATGTAGACTCGGTTGAATGGTACGAAATGGAAAATCTTTATTGCATGATATTTAAGATTATGAAATACATGTCATAAGCACAGATTAATGACAGTACAATCTTACAAGCAGTTATATAGCTGATCCTAGGGAAACGAGGAACGAACGACACACCGTAAATAGGGGCACACATTACAAGTATCCTTAATACTTAAACCCTCCCCTATCAATATCTGTCCTAGCTAGATTCGTAGGATTTCGAGACTCATGCTCACCACTCGTGATAACTCGGAGAATTTTCCGAATAGCTGATCGGATGTTTTTCACCGCAGCACCCACGTGTCGATCAGGAGATCTCCTGGTCCCACTTGTTTACTTGCTTCTGCTCCGGCTAGCAGGCTGGAGTTGTGTGTTGGTTGGTTTAACAGGTACTTTCCGAATCCAGACCAGTCAATATCATCGGTGATGATCCGTTCTTGCAAGTTCAAAGAAGTCTTCCTGGCAAGGAAAACTTGGCTATTCGACCTACAGGCGCGGTCGGGATTTACTGACCGTGGCGATGAGTATGGTCTTCCTCTCTTCTCATCTCATCTCATCTCATCTCATCTCGGGCCTTTGGTTCCGATGCCAGTTACCAACATAGGTCTTCGTTACGCGACACGAGGTAGATCCTGAATGGATCAGAAAGTTCAACAGTCTTTTTCAAAGAGGCACCAGGCAAGCAGGCACAAGACTACGAGTCAAAGCACAGGAGCAGCCACGAAGTTACGAGTCGATCGGATAAGAGAATAAGAGAAAGATGGACGGTTGGAGCTTGTAATTATAGTACAAAATCTTCCGTTTCCCGCCCAACCTTAATGTCCTTTCTTTTGTTAGGGTTTGGCGCTCAAATGTCTTGTATGGGTGATCTCCGTTCTTAATGGGTTTCGGGGCTACTCGTAAATGCCTGAGTACCTGTTAATATTTCTCCCATTGTTAAATCGGTCGGTGTTCTCCCTGGAGGGGTTTTGGGGCTTCCAAGTGTTTTGTATAACTACCCGCTAACGGCTCTCTCATCGTAGAGTCGTTGGGATTTTACATATTAATGTCTTTGGATGGGCCCTTGATTACTCGGTACAATAGCTTTCATTCGTACCTGGGAGACCGATTTCAGTATTTATGTGTATACTGTAAACCCATAATGTCTCGTGTATTATCTTCAATGTGCTGAATCTTAATCGATCTTGCACAAATGTTTATTGGAACGCCATCTTGTCTGCCTGTCGAAAAGTCTAGAATGTTCTGTCACGAGGTGCGGCGGCCATTTTACAGGCTGCTTGTGTCCACTTTGAGAAACCTGACAGCATTCTGCTGAAATAAAAGCTGTTTGAACGACACTCTGTGTTTTCTCCTTATTAGTAAAATCGCGATATATTGCGAATTCTACACTAGCCCTTGGTTATCTCAATTTAAGCCTGTTTTCTTTTGTGCAGGCAGACTTTTGCTGACAGCATAGTCTAAAACTTTAAAGTTATTTTCACGAAAAGAACATAACAATGGATTTTTTCCTTTTCCACACAAGTCAGAGTCAGGCATTTTGTATCAGTTTAAATTCACGGAAGCCATTTTGTCCGATACAAAAACTGCACTTCCACAGTGTGGTAACAGTTAATCCAATTTTCCTTGAATGTTCTGGCCTATTATTTGAGTGAAGCTTTGAAAAAAAAAGTATGTTGCTTAATTACTGTTTGATGTGCATTCCAATCATTAATATATATGTTACTAACTGTAGTGCTGGTCAAATGAGGGGAGAGGGATTTAAGGAGACAGTTGGTAGTGGAGAAAGAAGCCAGAGGCTATCGATAGTCTCCAGGAGGACTCTGGAGTAATGGGCAGTTTTGGTAGCGGATTGCAAGGCCCTGTAGTATTTACTGGTGTCCAGCTTGATTTGATGATGGATGGCTCAACTAATTGTGCACCAGATATCCTCAAGTCTGCACTCATTGGACTAGAGGGAGTGAAGATGGGGGCTATACCAGGGGAATGACCAGGTTGGGAGACAGTAAAGTTTTTACTGGGGACAGCTAGGAAATGGAGTTGTTGAGCAGATCGACAGCTGCAGAAGTATTGTGCAAATGGAAAGGCCAAGGGCTAGGCAGTTGGGAGTATGAAGAGCTGGGGAGAGTTTTGTTCAGGGGTAGACACAGAAGGAAGTGAGGTTGAAAGGGGATGTGGGTGGTGAGGATAAAAGGAAGTGGTCAGAATTGACTTTGTCAGGGACCGACACCATGTGAGTAGAGAGGCCATGTAAGATGGCATGGTCGAGGGGATGGCCATGACTACGGTTAGGAGAGTTTATATGGAGGGAGAGGTTATAGGAGGACAAAAGAGCAGTAAAATCTGAGGAGAGAAGGTAAGGTAAATTGAGATGGAGAATGAAATCACGGAGGATGAGGAGTTACTCTGCACAGAGCGGGAGGATTTTCACCATGAGAAACTCAGGGTGGGGCTTGGGAGGGGGCAGTAGAGAATTTTAAAGGAGAGGTAAGAGACTAAAACAAGGTGAGGTGCTGGAAGTAGGAGAAGGTACCAGAGGGGTAGGTGGAGAGACCAAGTTGTGAAGTACAACTGGAAGTACAGTGGGTGCTCTGTTTCGTGGAGAAACAGCCAAAGAAATTGGCCCTTGTGTGTTCTCTATATTTCAGAGTTTCAACACCTCGAGATTCCACTCTACACAATAGAAACAGAAGATGCTTTCTCGTTACAACAAACTGCTCTGATATCATAGTAACTTCATCATGACATCATGAAGCAGCTTAAATTGCTTCAAAGTTTACATCCAGTCAGTATACAAATAAAAACAGTGGAAATCATCTGTTTGGACGGTAATGTAGGTACAAACCCACCATTCTGTTGCTCGGGCATTATAAAATCAGCCTTTCCACTGAAATACAAATGGCATCTGTCCTGGTCCCCCAACACTCAAATTCAAAACTCTTATCCTCATGTTCAAATCCCTCCATGGCCTTGCCCCTTGGTCTCTCCACCTGTCTCTCTAACCTCCCCCGGCCTTATTTGAACAGCCCTAATCCTGCTAACCCTCTGAGAACTCTGCGTTCCTCCAACACTGGCCTCTTGTACATCCCCCACATCCATCGCTCCACCAGCCATGCCTTCGGCAATCTGGGCCCTAAACTTTGGAAATCCCTCCCTATCTCCCTAAATATCTCTGCCTCTACCTCTGCCTCCTCCTTTAAGATCCTTCTTAGAAACCCACCGCTTTGACCAAGCTTTTAGTCAGCCCTCCTAATATCTCATTTGGCTTGGTGTTGATTTTTGTCTGTTTATGCTTCTGTGAAGTGTCTTGGGACATTTGTCTATGTTAAAGACACTATATAAATGCAAGTTGTTGTGGTCATTGTCTGTTTTTTTCTTTACTACTGATGAAAATTAATTGAAAACATTAAAAACTAATGTCTGCACATCATGAGACACAGACACCGTGTAAAATGGGTTTCTGTTTTTTAAAAAAGACTTTAGGTTGTCAGTTATCAGTCAAAAACTGGACCGATGATAACCCAAGTTATTGATGCTTTTAAATAGTTATAATAAATATATAGAATTCTAATACATGTATATTTGTTTAGAAAGGCTGTCATGAATTTTTGAGTTCTCTATGAAATATTCCTTTAAAATAACAGTGGTCGCTTGCTGTATGTAAATTGGCTGCCGCTTTTCCTACATTACAAGTGACTACACTTCAAAAATTGCTTCATTGGCTGTAAAGCACTTTGGGATGTCCTGAGGTCATGAAAGGTGGCTATATAAATGCAAGTCTTTCTTTTTTGTGTCTTTTGCCTCCAAAGTATTTCCCACCTACACTCTTTTGTCTTCACATTGTTGCTGAGATCCTAATCTTTGTCTTTATTACTTTGAGGCTTGATTTTTCAAATGCTTTCTTTGCTGGCCTGCCCACCCTCCACCCAGCATAAACTACAACTCATCCAGAATACTGTGGCCCACATCCGATCTCATCACAAATTCCCGGGCTCCAATCACTTTGTTGCTGGTCAAGCTCCACTAGCGTCTTAATCCTAAATGGTCAGTTATAAGGTCCATGTCCACATAGTCAAATCCCTTCATGGCTAATTTCCTACCTTTTCAATCTCCTCACCCACACGCCCTTGTGCGGTCTTTTTTACAATAAACTACTCCTTGTTCACTGCTCTGTGTGCTCCACCATTGGCAACTGTTCCTTCACCTACTATACCCCTCTTCTCTTCAGATTTCGACTCATTAACTCCCTCTACCTCCCTCTCAACAAAATCTCCTTTAAACCCTTTGATTTACTGTGCTTTTGTGTCCTTTCTCCGACTTCTGTTTTCTCTCCAGCTTGATGTGCACCCTTTCTTTTTGCAAAGCGTTTGAGAAGTTGTTCTCTAAGTGCGGAGCAGTATGTAAATTAAAGTCATGGTTGATGAAGATAAAAAAAATTCCTCCTGCAAAAGAGTAACTAATGAGATACATGTGACCGATTTGAATTTAAAAAAATGAAAAGTGTTCACTGCTCAGAGCCTATTGTTTGCTCAGCGCCCCTTGTTCAGAGCCTATTGTTTGCTCAGCGCCCATTGTTCAGAGCCCATTGTTCAGAGCCCATTGTTTGCTCAGCGCCCATTGTTCAGAGCCCATTGTTTGCTCAGCGCCCATTGTTCAGAGCCCATTGTTTGCTCAGCGCCCATTGTTCAGAGCACACTGTTTGCTCAGAGCCCATTGCTCAGTGCCCATTGTTCAGAGCACACTGTTTGCTCAGAGCCCATTGCTCAGCGCCCATTGTTCAGAGCACACTGTTTGCTCAGCGCTCATTGTTCAGAGCCTATTGTTTGCTCAGAGCCGATTGTTCACAGCATATTACGATAGCAAAATACTGCGGATGCTGGAAATCCGAAATAACAACAGAAAACGCTGTAAAAACTCAGCAGGCCAGGCAACATCCGTGGAGAGAGAAACAGAGTTAACGTTTCAGGTCGAAGACACTTCGTCAGAACTGAGAAAAGAGCAGAAAATTAAACATAAAAATGCAAGGGGGAGGCTGGGGGGGGGGGGGGAGGAATAAAAGAACTAAAGGGGTGGTCTATGGTAAGTAGAGACATTAAGAGATGCTCAAGGTAATGGGAAATAACAGAAAACGCTTGAAAAACTCAGCAGGCGAGGCAGCATCCGTGGAGAGAGAAACAGAGTTAACGTTTCAGGTCGAGACCTTGCGTCAGAACTGGAAACAGCAGGAGTAATGGGACAGGTTAAGAAACAAAAGGTGAGGTGTGAAATGCTGGCAGAATGAGAGACTGCTGCCGCAGGGAGAGAGAGAGAGAAATCACAGCATAGTGTTAGTTTACAGCCTGTTGCTAAGAGCCCATTGTTTGCTCATGGCGATACTTCGCTTCAAGCAGGGATTGCCGGCTTCGTGCGTCATCTGGACGCGCCATTTGACGGTGACGCGCTGCCTGTGCGCCGGTTGCAGACAGACATGGCGGCGGTGGACGGCAGAGGTAAAGTGCAGCTTCAGCGGCTGTTTCCCGGGCTGTGAGCCGGAGGCCACCTTTGAGGAGTGAGACGGGACCCGCACCGGGGGCGGAGGGAGCCCTTCCCCCGGGGACAGGCTTCAGTTTGTCGGAGTGGGATTTGTTTTTTTTGGCCCTCTTGTCTGGTTAATGACGCTCTATTGTTTTGGAGTATCTGTGAGCAATTAGTTTGCCATATTCAGAGTTTGATGTTTGTTTAATTTTTCTGCGCAGTTTCATTAGTCGCTGGTTTTTCAGGAGCCATTGGCTGCATTCTCAAATGAGCCCAGAAGACAGTTTAGATTGTTTTACATTTCGTTCCTATCTCCCCTCATGCCCTCTCTGACCTTCTCTTGTCCATGAGATCCACCTCCTGCTCCCTTGACCCTATTCCCACTAAACCTTTGACCCAGCGACTATGAAGGAGCGACAATATATTTCCTTGTCAGGATGGTGTGTGACTTGGAGGGGAACTTGGAGCTGGTGGTGTTCCCATGTGCCTGCTGCCCTTGTCCTTCTAGGTGGAAGAGGTTGTGGGTTTGGGAGGTGCTGCCGAAGAAGCCTTGGCGAATTGCTGCAATGCATCTTGCAAATGGTAAACACTGCAGCCACGGTACGCCGGTGGTGGAGGGAGTGAATGTTTAAGTTGGTGGATGGGGTGACCAATCAAGCAGGCTGCTTTGTCCTGGATGGTGTTGAGCTTCTTGAGTGTTGTTGGAGCTGAACGCATCCAGGCAAGTGGAGAGTATTCCATCACACTCCTGACTTGTGCCTTGTAGATGGTGGAAAGGCTTTGGGGAGTCAGGAGGTGAGACACTTGCTGCAGAATACCCAGCCTCTGACCTGCTCTTGTAGCCATAGTGTTGTTGTGGCTGGTCCAGTTAAGTTTCTGGTCAATGGTGACCCCCAGGATGTTGATGGTGGGGGATTCGGCAATGGTAATGCCGTTGAATGTCAAGGGGAAGTCGTTAGACGCTCTCTTGTTGGAGATAGTCATTGCCTGGCACTTGTGTGGCACAAGTGTTACTTGCCACTTATCAGCTCAAGCCTGCGTGTTGTCCAGGTCTTGCTGCATGTAGGTATGGACTGCTTAACTATCTGAAGAGTTGCGAATGAAACTGAACACTGCAATGATCAGTGAACATCCCCACTTCTGAGCTTATGATGGGGGGAAGATCATTGATGAAGCAGCTGAAGATGGTTGGGCCTAGGACACTGCCCTGAGGAACTCTGCAGCGATGTCCTGGGGCTGAGATGATTGGCCTCCAACAACCACCTTCCTTTCTGCTAGGTATGACTCCAGCCAATTGAGAGTTTTCCCCTGATTCCCATTGACTTCACTTTTACTGGGGCTCCTTGATGCCGTACTCGGTCAACTGCTGCCTTGATGTCAAGGGCAGTCACTCTCGCCTCACCTCTGGAATTCAGCTCTTTTGTCCATGTTTGGGCCAAGGCTGTAATGAGGTCGGGAGCCGAGTGGTCTTGGTGGAACCCAAACTGGGCATCAGTGAGCAGGTTATTGGTGAGTAAGTGCCCCTTGATAGCACTGTCGATGACACCTTCCATCACTTTGCTGATGATTGAGAGTAGACTGATTGGACGGAAATTGGCCTGGATTGGATTTGTCCTGCTTTTTGTGGACAGGACATACCTGGGCAGTTTCCCACATTGTCGGATAGATGCCAGTGTTGTAGCTGTACTGGAACAGCTTGGCTAAAGACGCGGCTAGTTCTGGAGCACAAGTCTTCAGCACGACAGCCAGGATATTGTCGTGGCCCACAGCTTTTGCTGTATCCAGTGCACTCAGCCGCTTCTTGATGTCACGTGGAGTGAATCGAATTGGCTCAAGACTGGCTTTTGTGATGGTGGGGACCTCGGGAGCAAGCCGAGGTGGATCATCCACTCGGCACTTCTGGCTGAAGTTGGTTGCAAATGCTTCAGCCTTGTCTTTTGCACTCACGTGCTGGGCTCCGCCAGCATTGAGGATGGGGATGTTCATGGAGCCTCCTCCTCCCGTCAGTTGTTTAATGGTCCACCACCATTCACGACTGGATGTGGCAGGACTGCAGAGCTTTGATCTGATCTGTTGGTTGTGGGATCGTTTAGCTCTGTCTATAGCATGCTGCTTCTGTTGTTTAGCATGCATGTAGTCCTGTGTTGCAGCTTACCCAGGTTGGCACCTCATTATTAGGTATGTCTGGTGCTGCTCCTGGCATGCTCTTCTACACTCCTCATTGAACCAGGGTTGGTCCCCTGGCTTGATTGTAATGGTAGAGTGAGGGATATGCCGGGCCATAAGGTTACAGATTGTGGTGGAATACAATTCTGCTGCTGCTGATGGCCAACTGCGCCTCATGGATGCCCAGTTTTGAGCTGCTAGATCTGTTCTGAATCTATCCCATATAGCATGGTGGTAGTGCCACACAACACAATGGAGGGTGTCCTCAGTGTGAAGACGGGACTTCCTCTCCACAAGAACTGTGCGGTGGTCACTGCTACCAATACTGTCATGGACAGATGAATCTGCGACAGGTAGATTGGTGAGGACGAGGTCAAGTAGGTTTTTCTCCCATTTCTGTTCTCTCTCCACTTGCTGCAGGCCCAGTCTAGCAGCTATGTCCTTCAGGACTCGGCCAGCTTGGTCAGTAGTGGTGCTACCGAGCCACTCTTAGTGATGGATATTGAAGTCCCCCACCCAGAGTACATTCTGTGCCCTTGCTACCCTCAGTGCATCTTCCAAGTGGTGTTCAACATGGAGGAATACTGATTCATCAGCTGAGGGAGGGCGGTAGGTGGTAATCAGCAGGAGGTTTGACCTGATGCCATGATACTTCATGGTGTCTGGAGTCAATGTTGAGGACTCTCAGGGCCACTCCCTCCCGACTGTATACCACTGTGCCGCCACCTCTTATGGGTCTGTCCTGCTGGTGGGACAGGGCATACCCAGGGATGGTGATGGAGGAGTCTGGGACATTGGCTGAAAGGTATGATTCTGTTAGTCTGACTATGTCAGGCTCTTGCTTGACTAGTCTGTGGGACAGCTCTCCCAACTTTGGCACAATTCCCCAGATGTTAGTGAGGAGGACTTTGCAGGGTCGACTGGGCTGGGCTGATGTGCCGTTGTCATGTCCAAAGCCGGTGCTGAGGTCGAGGCCGGGTGGTCCATCTGGTTTTATTCTTATTTTTTCTTGTAGCAGTTTGATACAACTGAGTGGCTTGCTAAGCCATTTCAGAGGGCAGTTAAGAGTCAACCACATTGCTGTGGGTCTGGAGTCACACACAGGCCAGACCAAGTAAGGGCGGCAGTGACTGTGGTAAACTAACCCCCTCTTCCTTTGACATGGTTGACCACACCATCCTCCTCCAATGCCTCTCATCCGTTGTCGAGCTGGGTGGTACTGCCTTTGCCTGGTTCCATTCTTATCTATCCAGTTGTTGCCAGAGAATCACCTGCAATGGCTTTTTTTCCCGCACCGTTACCTCTGGAGTCCCCCAAGGATCTAAACTTGGCCCCCTCCTATTTCTCATCTACATGCTGTCCTTAAGCGACATCATCTGAAAACATGTCCGGTTCCACATGTAAGCTGACAACACCCAACTCTACCTCGCCACCATCTCTCTCGACCATTCCACTACCTCGGATTTGTCACCCTGCTTGTACGACATTCAGTACTGGAAAAGTAGAAATTTCCTCAAACTAAATATTGAGAAGATTGGCTGTCTTTATACCGGACATTAGGAACTGCAAAAGCAAAGAAGCAGAAATAAAGCGAATCAGCAAAGAGCTGGCAAACATCCGCCCCAAGTTTAAAGGTGACAAGGGTCTGGATGGCTACAGCAAGAAAAGATTTGTCTGCAAACGTTGCTATTATCTTCAGTCCCCGCCCCCATATTCTCTTCTTCACCAAGACTGCCTACTTCCACCTCAGTAACATCCATCGTCTATGCCCCTGCCTCAGCTCATCAGCTGCTGAAACCTTCATCCATGTCTTTGTTACCTCTAGACTTGACTATTCCAATGCTCTCCTGGCCAGCCTCCCACCTTACACAAAATTGAGCTATTCCAAAACTCTGCTGCCCGTATCCTAACTCGCACCAAGTCCAGTTGACCCGTATGCTCGCTGACTTACATTGGCTCCCGGTCCGGCAACGCCTCAGTTTTAAAATTCTCCTCTCTTTCAAATCCATCCATGGGCTCGCCCCTCCCTAGCTCTGTAATCTCCTCCAGCCCCACAGACCTCTAAGATCTCTGTGCTCCTCCAATTCTGGCCTTTTGCTTATCCCTGATTTTCTTCGCTTCACCATTGGTGGCTGTGCCTTCAGCTTCCTAGACCCTAATCTCTGGAAATATCTCTCCCTCTCTCCCTCTCTCTCTCCCTCTCTCTCTCCCTCTCTCTCTCCCTCTCTCCCTCTCTCCCTCTCTCTCTCCCTCTCTCCCTCTCTCCCTCTCTCCCTCTCTCCCTCTCTCCCTCTCTCCCTCTCTCCCTCTCTCCCTCTCTCCCTCTCTCCCTCTCTCCCCCTCCAAGACACTTCTTAAAACTTACCTCTTTGGCCAAGTTTTTGGTCACCTGTCCTAATATCTTTGTGTGGTTCGGTGTCACATTTTGTTTGATAACGCTCCTGTAAAGCGCCTTGGGATGTTTTACTACATTAATTGCAAGTTGTTATTATATTCATAACCATTTTAACATCAATAAGTGTTCAAGCTGCGTAATACATATACAATTCCTGCACAGTCAGGCTTGACAATGTGGTCCATTTTAGTGAATGTCCAATGTGCAAATACATCAGAAGAAAGATTGCACATTAATGTGTCAGGGTAGCATTGCAGGGTTACATCTAAGAACAACAACTTGCATTTATATAGCACCTCCACCATAGAAAAATGTTCCAAGGCACTTTATAGAGGTGCAATCAGAAATAGACACTGAGCTAAAGAGGGTGAGCAAAAACTTGGTTAAAGAGGTGGACCTGTATGAGTTAGAATTACATCCCCTTATCACTGGGCCCTTGATTTCACTGCAGCCCAGGCTGGTAGAGTAAAGGCCTGTGTAAAAGTTTAAGTGAGCTGGGAGCATTTGATGACCAAAATTTGTAGATGAGGATTTTGAATTCAACGTGGTGAACTGAGGAGCCAATGGACGTTAATGAGTTAGTGAGTACAGAGGTAATGGGACAAATGTGGGTGGCTCAATTTTTGATGAGTTGGAGTGTATGTAGAGCGACGCTTATGTAGGGCGAAGCTTGAGAGGCTGGCGGAGAGCTCAAGAATGGAGCTCCCAAGTTCTCTAAAGCTGGTATCCTATCCCACACCAAATCCTGCTTGCCTATCACCCCTGTCGTTGCTGACCTACATTGGCTCCTAATTCCCAATGCGACTGCAGTCTCTTGTGCATCTCCCTCTCCCTTTGTCCTACCATCGGCAGTTGTGCTTTTAACCGTCTAGGTCGCGCTCTCTGGAATTGCTTCCATAAACCTCTGCCTCTCCACCTCCCTCTCCTATTAGGCCTCCTTGAAATCTATCTCTTTTGGCTTTGTGTCTATTTTCCTCATCCCTCTGTACCGTGCCTTAGGATATTTTTCTATGTTAAAGGCATTACATAAATGCAAGTTTTGTTATGTAGAAGGCATGGTTTAGGGTTTCAGTGGTAGTGAAGGAGCGATAAAGGTGGAGGCAGGCGATGTGGAAATAGCTGTTGTTAATGGACAGCATATGGGGTTTGAAGCTAAGCTTCCTTTCATTCATTTGCAGAATGTGGGCATGGCTAGCATATATTGCCAATCCCTAGTTGCCCTGGGAAGGTGGTGGTGGGCCCTCTTGAACCGCTGCAGTCTGCGTGGTGAAGCTTACTACCACATTGTGCCTGGGGAATGGGGTCAGAACGCTGTAGTCTCAGCATGGGAGGTTCAAATGGTCAGCTGTGGTGAGGAATCAGAAATGATAATCCACTAGAAATTAATCTTACAATTAAAAAAAAATATATATAATTTTATTTAACAGATCAGTAATAGAATTGGAATATTAGCTGATTGATAATCGATTTAGTGTCTATTTGACTGCACTCTATTTAACATTACAATACAAATTAAGGCGCATTGCTCTTTTAATCGTCATTGGTTGTTGTAGGCACTGCAACTTAGTTTTTACGGAATTTGTCCACAAAGTGAGAATCATAAAATGATACAACACAGAAGGCAGCCATTCAACCCATCGTGCCTGTGCCGGCTCTTTGAAAAAGCTATCCAGTTAGTCCCACTCCCCTACTCTTTCCCCATAGCCCTGCAAATCTTTCCCCCTTCAAGTATTTATCCAATTCACTTTTGAAAGTTATTATTGAATCTGCTTCAACCACCCTTTCAGGCAGTGCATTCCAGATCACAACTCACTGTGTAATTTTTTATTTCCTCATGTTGCCCCTGGTTCTTTTGCCAGTTACCTTAAATCTGTGTCCTCTGGTTACTGACCCTTCTGCCACTAGAAACAGTTTCTCCTTATTTATTGTATCAAAACTTTTCATGATTTTTAACACCTCCATCAAATCTCCCCTTAACCTTCTCAGCTCTAAGGAGAATAACCCCAGTTTCCCTAGTCTCTGCACATAATTGAAGTCTTTCATCCCTGGTACCATTCTAGTAAATCTCCTCTGCACCCTCTCCAAGGCTTTGACATCTTCCTAAAGTGTGATGCCCAGAATTGGCCACAATACTCCAGCTGGGGCCTAACCAGTGATTTATAAAGGTTTAGCATAACTTCCTTGCTTTTGTACTCTGTCTCTATTTATAAAATCATGCTTTTTTAACAGCCTTCTCAACTTGTCCTGCCACCTTCAAAGACTTATGTACGTACATCCCAGGTCTGTCTGTCTTCCTGCATCCCCTTTAAAATTAAACCATTTAGTTTACATTGCCTCTCCACATGCTTCCTACCAAAATGAATCTGTTGTCTTAAACAAACTTGAGTTGTTCACTTGAGTAACAACGGATTCAGTCTTCTGGTTATAATCATTTTATTCTTTAACTTCAGCATAGAAAGCAATTTGCAAGCGGAGTATAGTCACAGAACACGCAAACCTAGGCATGGGTCTTTTCGTGCTGCTTGAACAAAGGAAAAGCTTACATTTATACACTGTTTTCTTATCAAAACTGAAGCAGGCGTTGCCTAATATAGTAGTCTTTGGCTACTGCATAGTCCAGAGAGACAAGTCTGCATTTTCTTCAACATACATCAACAATGTTAGAATTACAGAAAAACATCGTGGCCTTGCTGTGGTAAGGATAAACCTTCTAGTCTCTAGACTTTCTTATCCTAACATAACATTTCTAATCTAAACTATATGAAAATATCCAAGGCCATAGTTACCAAACACCAGCTGTTGCTAAGTGAAATCTGTGCCTCTCTCTCCCTCGATACCAACCACATTTTCTCCCATATTGAATGAACTAAACAAGAACACCTTTCAGAAGCTGAATTAACCAAGTTCCATATGCCAACAGAATCACATCGCACTTCTCTGCATTAAATTTCATCTGCCATGTAACTGCCCATTTCACCAGTCTGTTCACTTGTTAACTCCATTTCTGAATTTCGTGTCATCTGCAAACTTTGAAATTATGCCCTGTATACCCAAGTCCAGGTCATTAATATATATCAAAAAGAGCAGTGGTCCCAAAACCGACCCCTGGGGGAAACCACTGTATAATTCGCTCCAGGCTGAAAAACAATCATTCACCATTACTCTCTGCTTTCTGTCCCTTAGCCAATGTTGTATCCACGCTGCCACTGCCCCTTTAATCCCAGGGACTTCAATTTTGCTAACAAGTTTATTATGTGATACTTTGTCAAACGCCTTTTGAAAGTCTATATACATAACATCAACCACATTACCCTCATCAACCTTCTCCGTCACTTCATCAAAGAATTCAATCAAATTAGTCAAACGCAATTTGCCTTTAACAAATCCATGCTGGCTTTCATTTATTAACCCATATTTTTCCAAGTGTCAATTAATATTATTAATTCTTGTCTCAAAAGGTTTCCCCACCACCAAATCTGTAAAACAAAAGTCCACTTTAAAAATAAACCTTGGATGTGAGAATGAGTAGAGCATTGGAATGGAACATTTAATATTGGCACCTACTGAATCAGTTTAAATATATACTGCAGCATCTGTTCATGTGCTGTAATGATTTTACTGCATAAGACCAGTTTAATTGATGAAAGACTATGAGCAATCCATTTCTTCATACAACCAGCTTGAAATTTTATTTGGAGGGAGGATAGGTGAAAAAACTGAAGTAAATCTGAGCCTTGGACTTGGTGTAGTTTCCTTACCAATTCAGAAATAGAAATTAAGGGTGTGCTGCTTTATATAGTAATTACAAGGAATGTGTACAGAGACTTTAACTTCGATTTAAGGTCCCACGGTGCTTCGCAGAGGACGAAAGGAATGGACGTTGAGTATTAATGGGAGATTAAAGAGTGGTGACCGAATGTTTGATCAAAGAGATGGGTTTTCAGAAGGCTTTGGGAGGCAGAGTGATAGGCTTTTGGGAGTGGATGATCAAAAGAAAGAAAGATGCATTTATGTAGCGCCTTTCAGGACATCCCAAAGGGCTTTACAACCAATGAAATACGATTGAAGTGTAGTCACTTGTAATGTAGGAAATGCGGCGATCAATTTCTGCACAGCAAGGTCTCATAAACAGCAATGATATAATGACCAGATTTCCGATTTAGTGATGTTGGTATAAGGATAACTATTGGCCTGGGCACTGGGAAGAACTCCACTGTTCTTCAAATAGTGTCATGGGATCTTTTATGTCTACCTGATGAGGGCAGAAGAGGCCTTGGTTTAACGTCTAATCTGAAAGACGGCACTTCCAACAGTGCAGCACTGCACTGAAGTGTCATCCTAGCTTATGCAGATGTCCAGAGAGTAAGGTTGAGAGGACTAAAGACTTGCACAGATGATAGAACAGCGAAAGGGAGGGATGCACAGTAGACCAGAGTCAAAGGTCAGGAGGGTTGGGTAGGGAACATAAGGCTTGAGGAGGTTGCAGAGGTCGGGTGTCATTTTATAGATGTGGCTGGTGCAAAGGTGGAAATAACTGCGTTGAAACCTTTGATAGCTCAGTTGGTGAGTACATTACCTGGTGTGGAATTGAGTTCTATAGACCAGCAAGATCAATGGTTTAATTCCCATCTGTGCTGAGTTAAATAATCTCAACTATGGTGGTGTTAGGCTGATATAATAAGCCTTCAAACCCTGGACTAGGAAGGGGAAACGCAGGCAGGGTTCCTACTATTCTAGCTCTTGCTTAAATGTGTGCAAATCAGATGGAGAGAGGATTAAGAATGGCTGAGGTGCCTCGACAGTTGAATAGCCTGCCTGATTTTCACTGTCTAGACTGACACATGGAGAATGGGCAGTTGGGTGAGGCACTGGAGGGTGCTTGATGCCCCTAGAACAGTAGCCCATCATTGGCTTCAGATGATAGGAGGGAGGAAAATTTAACGGCTCCTCTTAATACCTAGTTACCTGAACAAGTAAATTTAG
This sequence comes from Squalus acanthias, assembly GCA_030390025.1. NCBI lineage: Eukaryota > Metazoa > Chordata > Chondrichthyes > Squaliformes > Squalidae > Squalus > Squalus acanthias. The sequence continues at coordinate 82,417,935 of CM059425.1, read as the reverse complement.
TGGAAGCTGTGTGGCAACTTTTATGTGTTTTCTGCCCTTCCCTTGTACCCCAAATGAATTAATCCAATTAACATTGTTTTTTCTAATTTTCACTTCTATTCGTGCGGTTTTATTTCCTCAGATAACCTCCTGGGGATCTCGTGGGTGGACAGTGCTTGGATTCCAATACTGAATCCAGGGAATGTGCTCGACTACTTCTCTGAAAGAAGCAACCCTTTTTACGATCGCACTTGCAACAATGAGGTTGTCAAAATGCAGCGGCTTAGCCTGGAACATTTGCAGTAGGTGTTGGTTGAAATGGAGTTCTGTTTAACATTTTCCCCAGAATTACAGAATAAAATCCATTTTTGTGTTCGGTATTGGTATTTAAAGTTAACAGTGCCATTTGTACTATGCTGCTGTAGTTAGGCCAGTCAGTCCTGTTCCCTCAACATAATAAAAGAAGGCTATAAGAAAAGATGGGCAGTAATTCTAGGCCTTGTGGAAGTTTAGTTTAATTTGACTATAGTCAAAAACCTTTTTCAAATTATTGTCTCTTAAATGAGGCCAAATATGATTTTGATTTATTAGCCCATGGTAAATCCTGGTAAATGATTGGTCTTAATTTCAAATGTTAATTCATAAAATTTGTTATTATTGTGAGCTACAAGTACTGTTGTTCTTTTCCATTTTCTGGACTTTTTTTGGTTTCTCTTTAAATCCTTCTCTTTCTTTTTTCTGCCAATCTATTTTTTAGCTTTTCACTTTGTTTCTTCTGTATTGGGTACAGATTGATGATTCTCACTCCCAGCCTATGCATCCATTGGACTTGCATGGGATATTTTCTACTGTCTTTAAATAGGCCCTGGACCTGAGAACATAGCAATCTTTGACTTGTAAAAGCATTGTCAAAAATTTTGCACACCACATTAGAGGTCAAAAAACACAGAATTACATAACTATTTTATGTTTAAATGAAATAAAACCCAGTGATTTCTATTTTACTGCAGAAATGCTGCTTCGACCAGAGTTCAATTCAATGACGAGGCAAGGAGTATTGAACAATGTGCTCCATCGTTCAAACACATGCATTGTGGGGGTTGACTGCTGTATTTTTTAAAACTTCAAGATACAACATGTACTGTAGATTTAAATGGGGTCTGTGGAGTCTGAAATTTGTTTTAAGTAGATATTTTTAGTATAGTTTTTCCTTTTACAAATACTTTATATAATTAAATAGATCAGTTTTCACTGACTATTTGCATATTCAAATTCCCTCCTTCCCTCCGCCAAGTTGTCTGTCAGGCTGACAAATTAACATTACTTGTTGGCTTTTTTGGGTTTTATGTCACTAACCACTCCCCATAAATGGATCCTATAGCCCTTATGATCTGGAGTGTGCCTTCACCTGCCAAATATCTGGATAAGCAATAGCGAAGCCCAGGGATTGAACAGAGAATCCTTGCCACTGTACTCTAGTTTACTGGTATGCACCACAGGCCGCCATATGATTGCCTTGATGTTTGGTAGGAGGATTGAATATACAATCTATCAGATTGAGGTTCAGGCTGTAAACCAACAGTGAATTTATTTAACCAAGAACAGGTAAATGAATGATATTCAGTGCAAAACTGTATATGTTACAGTAATCAACGATTCTGCTCGCTATGTCAGATTCATTAAGACACTTCCACTATGCTATCTTAAAAAAAAAAATGAAGCTTGAAAATGGATGTTCACTTTTTGTGTGGTGAACTTGTATAGGATGTTTATAATTGAATGAGATGTCTAGCTTCATTGGTTTGTGCCAGATTTTTTGACCTACTAAATGGGCCTCCATCCGTACGCAATTGCAGCAATCACACTATGCACGCCAAGGGCTTACAGAGCTACGCATGTCTCTGCCTTACCCTGTGATGCGAGCATTAGCTGAACTATAATGTAAATTGCCTCCAGCTTCCAGGAAACAGCTTGCAACAATTGATCTTATCCCTGTGTTTACACTGTGGCTAATGCTAAAGAATCCATAAAGTAATCTTCTTGAGAAAAATGCTTCATTTTTATCACAATGCATTCCAGAGTTTGTCATTACTGCTTCAACACTGTGTTGATCTCCCAATCCCAGAAAACATCCTCCATTTCATCAATGTGTCCCATTCAGATTTCCACACCAGTGGTCTTCATGACCTTTCTGAGTGAGGTTGCCCAGTTATCTGCAGTGTTTGTGGTTACTTAAACAAAAATTGTGCAATCCTGTTATTTGTCCTCCAATTACCTGACTCTTGCTTGCCTCTGATTCCAACCACTATGATAATGAGCTCCTTTACTGTGTCCTTTACATATGATTACATAGGATATACGGCACAGAAACAGGCCATTCGGCCCAACCAGTCCATGCCGGCGTTTATGCTCCACTCGAGCCTCCTCCCGTCTTTCCTCACCTAAATCTATCAGCATAACCCTCTATTCCCTTCTCCCTCACACACTTGTCTAGCCTCCCCTTGAATGCATCTATACTAATCGCTTCAACCACTCCCTGTGGTAGCGAGTTCCACATTCTCACCACTCTCCGTGTAAAGAAGTTTCTTCTGAATTTCCCATTTGATTTCTTGGTGACTATCTTATATTGATGGCCTCTAGTTATGGTCTTCCCCACAAGTGGCAACATTCTCTCTCTATCCACTCTATCAAAACCTTTCATAATTTTAAAGATCTCTATTAGGTCACCCCTCAACCTTCATTTTTCAAGAGAAAAGAGACCCAGCCTGTTCATCCTTTCCTGCTATGTATACCCTTGTGACTCTTAGGATTATATTATGGTGTGGTCTTGGGTTGGGTTCAGATTTTTTTTTTGGGGGGGTGGTGGGGGGAAATATTTGATCAAATAAATAAATTTTACAAACATAAGGTGACAGAACTTTCATTTGCTACCATCATGAAGTGTGTGTGTGAAGCTATGTGCTAATTTAGGCTCTCGTACTGAGTGAGAATTGAAATTGATGATGTGATAACCTGGTGAAAGTATCATTTCAAACACTTATTTTTGTTCTGGTGCAGCAATATGACTGGTTTGGAATACATTCTGCTACATGCTCAGGAACCCATACTGTATATTATTCGAAAGCAGCATAGGTACTCTCCAACACAAGGTAAGACGTTTCTGTATCACTGAAGCTGGTTGTTGTAACTTAAGTTTGCCATGAGAACATTGGTGTACTGGTTGTAATGAATTTTGGAACATTGTTGTGTATATAGAATTTCAATAAAGATAAATTCCAAACATCTTTGTCCATGTGACTATTGGAGCACCCAAAGTGGCTTGCTTTCGCCGCTGTAAGGAACGAGCTGTACTTGGTTATTCTCGGTATGTTGAGCAAAATGAGCGGATAATAATAAACACTTCATTTTTTTGAAGTTAGCTGATAAACATGAACATGGGATAATTCAGTCAGAAGTGGCAGTAGAATTGGCTAATATTAGAATTTTCTACAGAGGAGCTGATACAGATGAAGCAATAGGTAGTGGTTGCAGCATTTGCAACCCCCCCCCCCCCCAATGATTTGTTCCATGCTACTGCTCTTGAATATGTTCTGCTTAGTGTTTGCCAGTTATTTAATAGTTGTGCCTTGCAGCTTAGCTTTAGATTCTTGCATACTCCTGAACTGCCACTGTTTTGGGAGACATACTTGCCCAAAATCTCATCAAAAATGACTCAACATCCAAGAACTAGAAAGTTGAAAATTCTTAGCAACTCCTAAGTCACCAAAAATGCATTCACCATCTGAATACTTCAGCTCCTAATTATGAAAAAGAAAGTGGCTTTTAAAAGTGTCACACTGCAAGGTAACCATCATCACCTGTACTGCAGGATGCTTTTTAATTCATTAAATTTGATTAAACATGTGGCATGAATAATTCTATTCATCCCTCCCTAAAGTCTTCATATTCTTTGCTTTCTCCACTTTCCAAATATTATGCATTTTAATTTCCCAGATTTGCAGAACTAAAGCCATATGTACATTTTCTGACAAATGGAAGAATGCAGCTAAATTAAGATGTTCTTACTATACAGCACGTGGCAATGAAATACTTTGGAAGTGTAGACGCTGTTGTAATGTAGGGGAATGTGGCAGCTAATTTACACAGCAATAACATTAATGACCAGATAATCTATTTTAGCAGTGTTGGTTGAGGGATAAGTACTGGCCAGGACACTTGGAGAACTCCCCTGCTCCTTTTCTAAGGGATACTAAAGGAATCAAGGGATATGGGGATAGTGCGAGAAGGTGGAGTTGAGGTAGAAGATCAGCCATGATCTTATTGAATGGCGGAGCAGGCTCGAAGGGCTGAATGACCTACTCCTGCTCCTATTTCTTATGTTCTTCAAATATGGGATCTTTTGCAAGGGCAGAAAGGGCCTCAGTTTCCAAAAGGCGGCACCTCTGATAGTGCAGCACTCCGTCAGTACTGCACTGAAGTGGCAGTGTAGACTGTGTGTTCAAGTCTCTGGCGTGGTGTTTGAACCCACAGCCTTCTGACTCCGAGCTGAGAGTGCTTTTTTAAAAAATAGCTGTATAGTGCAAGAGCCTACTGGGGGCATGTTGTGTGCATAAATTGTGGAGGATATAGCAACTTGAGTTTATGCATATAAATACAATTGGAAAATAAAGCATTTGTTTTGATGGCTCATTACATCGTTCCATCTATCACGTTCTGAAGGTTTACTTTGAAAATTTTGCTTGGTGTGTGTAAATCCTCCCCCAACACTGAAACAACTATTTACCATTTTGTATCATCTTTCATGTTCCCAAGGCCAGAAATTAGCTCAGAGATGCTCCGCTTCCACCAGACCTCCGTCGAAGTTATGGCGCGGAGCAGGAGCAGCTCCTAGGAAATTCCCGGCCAAAATGTCTTAAGATGCTTTATAGGATGGATAGGGGATTTTCTGGGGACTCGGCAAGAATGGGGGAGAAAAGTTAGGGAGATGGCTGAAAGTAGAAAAAGGGTAGGTTTTGCGGAGGCGTTTGGAGCTGGGACGACACTGGTCTAGAAGTTGCGGGTGGAGGCGTACCTCCGGAGTACCCCTCCGGCCCGCGAAACAATAATAAAATTACCCCCTGGCGCCCAGGCTGCGCAAAGCTGCGGTCTCGGGCCTTGAGGCAGAGGGCAGCGTAATGGCCCATGGATCCCAGGGACGCAGGCGATTCGGAAGCGTCCCTGGGATCACATGAGCCTGGTCCTCCAATGACAAAGGAGAATTCCATTGCAATCATTTACGAAGGACGTCCCCTAATGATGTGCATGGAATCCCGAAATATTAAAATTATACAATTAACAGAATTTTAATTTTAATCATAATTACCTTCATTCCACCAAACTCAATAAAAATGTGATTTTTTGATAATTTCACACATCATTAAAATTGTAATCCGGGCCAATATTTGCATAAACTCATTTAATAAAGCGTATGTGCATAATTTTGGATATGTAAATGTTTAATTTAAGTCTTGGATATCCCCTTAAGCCTGCTTGCATCAATTGTGAGACTTATGTGGGCAATCGCTGGGCAAATAGCACAACTCTGCGCCAGCGATTGTTTTCTCGGAGCCCCCGCGGATGCAAGCGCATGCGGCAATGCAGGGCATTTCAAAGGGATTACGACGACGCCGTCACAGACACCGCAATTTCAGGGCCAACATCTTCCAATTTAAATCCTCTTTAGGCTCAAACTTTTTTTTTTTAAACTGCGTTCATTAATCCTCTGAGCGAATACAGACAATCACCATCCATTACTCTGCTCTGGAACAGAAGGAGCATTCTGAGTCAGCAATGAGACAGAATGTTTTGAAAACTCAGTATATTTTAGTTCGTAACCTTTTCCCTTTTTTTTTTACCTTCTGTAACTAGGGCAGTGCGGATCACTCCCAATCCACTGTTGTGCGTTTGCAAGCAGCCAGCTCCAATGTCGCTGTTTGACTGAGGTCCACAAGGGAGCCATCCATCTTCGACCCTAAGGGCTAGCATTCATAGAATGATGCAGCACAGAAGGAGGCCATTCGGCCCATCGTGCCTGAGCATTCGTGCCTCTGGGTCAGAAGGTTAGGGTTTGAGCCCCCCTACTAGGATTTGAGCACATAATCAATTTTGACACTCGATCACAGTACTGAGGGAGAGCTGCATAGTGGTAGGTACCATTATTCGGCTGAGACTTTGATCTGAAGCCTGTCTACCTGTTGTGGTGGTGTTCAGGTGGATGTTGAAGATCCCACGGCACTATTTGAAGAACCCTTTCCCTGAAACAACAGCAAAAATGCTCATTCATTTCATTGTCGCTTTTGGGGGATCTTGTTTTGTGCAGAATAGCTCCCGTGTTTGTCTGCGTAAGTCACTGCACCTCAATTGTTTGTGAGGTGCTTTAAGAAGTTTGTGAGAGATGTGATAATGCACCATATAAACACAAGTATGTTTGTCTTGTCTTGTTGGTTCAGGTGGTGAGTAGCTCAGGAAGACAATAGATTCACAAAAAACATTTAAGATTGGAATCCCGCTGGTGCTGCTGGTACTCCTGCTGTCGTTCCATATCTAACTACTTCACTGAAGGCCAGTTCCATGTGCACGATTGTATTATGCAGGCCCACCTTCACTGAAGTGATGGGATATAGAGCCGCAGCTCTTGCATGCCCAGATTCATTTGCTGCAATGAAAATGATTGTGTCTCAATCAAGATTAAAAACGTGTGCAACATTATTTATCTTTTATCCCTGACAAGAAAATCTACTGTGTATAATTTTATATTCATTCTTTGTGATTTTTTTTCCCCTTTTCTAGTTACTCCTTTGGCTGACTATTATATCATTGCTGGAGTGGTGTATCAGGCTCCTGATTTGGGATCAGTAATAAACTCTAGAATGGTGGGTGACTTTGTTTCAAGTGACTTTTTATTACTAGATATGATGTCCCAATTAAAATGATTTATTTTGAGTGTTGTGAATGTTGATGAGGTTGACTAGATCACTTAAACTGAGGATCGAGGCCAATTTATTTTGCTTGCAGTGCAAATTAGCATTTTTATAGTTTGCCTTATCTGCCAGAAAAAAAGAACAATGTTCCTTCTCTTCTCTCCCCTCCCTCCCCCTGCAGTTACATTATACATAAGTGGTGTAACAGCGAAAATTGATAGGTGTATTGTGTGACCTGATACACTTCTTGTCACTTGCCATTTACATTTCAGAAAAAGGCAAAAGCCCATTAGACTGATAAAAAGGGAAACTAACGATGTCAAACTTAAATGCGAACATTTCAGTAAACCTTCAAAAATAAATCATAGAACCACAGAATAGTACAGCACAGAAGGAGGCCATTCGGCCCATCGAATCTGCGCCAGCTCTTTCAAGAGCAATCCAGTTAGTCCCACTCTTTCCCCATATCCTTGCAATTTTTTCTCCTTCAAGTATTTATCCAATTCCCTTTTGAAAGCTACTATTGAATCTGTATCCACCACCCTATCAGGCAGTGCATTCCAATCTAACCACTCGTTGCGTAAAAGATTTTCCTCATGTTGCCTCTGGTTCTTTTGCCAATCACCTTAAATCTCTGCCCTCTTGTTATCGACCCTTCAGCCATTGGGAACAGTTTCTCTTTTTATTCTATTTAAACCTTTCATGATTTTAAAGACCTTTATCAAATCTCCTCTTAGCCTTCTCTGCTCTAAGGAGAACAACCCCAGTTTCTCCAGTCTATCCACATAACTGTAATCCCTCAACCCTGGAGCCATTCTAGTAAATCTCTTCTGTTCCCTCTCCAAAGTCTGCACGTCCTTCCTAAAGTGTGGTGCCCAGAATTGGACACACTACTCCAGCTGGGGCTGAACTAGTGTTTTATATAGGTGTAGCATAACTTCCTGGCTTTTGTACTCGATGCCTCTATTTATAAAGCCCAGGATCCCAAATGCTTTATTAACTGCTTTGTTAACCTGTCCTGCCACATTCAAAGATTTGTGCACAAACACCCCCCCCCCACCCCACCCCCGGTCTCTCTCATCTTGCACCCCCTTTAAAATTGTACCATTTAGTATGTATGGTCTCTCCTCATCAATGTTACCTCTTTTTTTTTGTGCGTGGTCCCTTTAAATATGCTGTGCATGCGCGGTATCTTCCAGCGGCAGCAGCTGGTGAGCGGCCTGCACGGGACCTCCCGATTGCGGCCGCGCAACTTCGGGGGAACATTGCTCCTTATTCTTCCTACTAAAATGCATCACCTCACTGTTCTGTGTTGAATTTTATCTGCCATGTGTCCGCCCATTCCACCGTTACTATCTTCCTTACTGTTCACTACACTACCAAGTTTCGTGTCATCTGCAAATTTCATAATTGTGCCCTGTACCCTCAAGTCCAAGTCATTAATGTATGTCAAAAACAGCAGTGGTCCTAGTACTGAACCTTGGGGAACTCCACTGCATACCTCCCTCCAGTCTGAAAAACAACCATTCACCGCAACTCTGTTTTCTATCCCGTAGCCAATTTTGTATCCATGCTGCTATTGCCCCTTTTATCCCATGGGCTTCAATTTTTTTAACAAGCCTATTATGTAGTACTTTACCAAAAGCCATTTGGAAGTCCATATACACAACATCAACTGCACTGCCCTCATCTGCCCTCTCTGTTACTTCATTAAAAACCTCAATCAAGTTAGTCAAACATGATTTGCCCTTCACAAATCTGTGCTGGCTCTCCTTTATTAGTCCATGCTTGTCCAAGTGGCCATTCATTTTCTCCCGGATTATTGTTTATAAAAGCTTTCCCACCACTGGCGTTAAACTGACTGGCCTGTAGTTGCTGGGTTTATCTTTCTCCCCTTTTTTCAACAAGGGTGTAGCATTTGCAGTGCTCCAATCCTTTGGCACCACCCCATGTATCTAAGGAGGATTGAAAGATTGTGGCCAGCACCTCCGCAATTTCTACCCTTCTCTCCGCAACCTAGGATGCATTCCATCCGGACCGAGTTGCTTTCATGAGTCTTTCGAACCCACTACTGACAATGTTACGGATCTACACAGACTGTGTGTAGCTGCCATGTTCCTCCTCTGCCATGCACAAATGTTCTCCATTTTGAAACTTAACTGTGTAATTACTTGTCTAAGTCGAACACCATGACGGCCTCAGTGTGATATTGTTTAAACATCCTGCAGGCCAGATCTAGCTTGTTTCAATGTGATATCACACTACAGCTATCCTCTGTATTCCCTTTCAAGCCAGCATTTTTTATATATCGTGAAAAGTACAGTATGCTGTTGGAGATGTGGCAACTGTTGTTGTTTTTATTCTTTTTCCTCCCCAAAATAGCTGACAGCAGTGCATGCTGTTCAGTCTGCATTTGATGAAGCCCTGTCTTACTGCCGATACCATCCCTCCAAAGGATACTGGTGGCATTTCAAGGATCAAGAGGAGAGGGGTAAGTTGTAACATAGCGATACCAGGATGCTTGCTATACTTCTAAAGCTGACCACTTTCAGAAAGTGTTAGTAGTATGCCACCTGTAAGAAATAGCTGTTAGATTCAAAGATGGGGTTTTAATTCTTAGAACAGAGACTGACAACAAACTGAAGTGCAGCCGGGAATGGATAGCAGGAATGTCAGCAAGGCCAAATGACACGCACAAAAAGACAAATGGCCGAGGCCAGGGCATGGAAGTGATAAGGGAGTCGTAAAATACAAAACAACACAGGATGGTGGAATGATAGTTAGACAATATGGAGCCAGAAAGTCATAAGATGTCCTTAAAGAAACATAACAAGACATTCCTCAGACAGATAAGAGGAAGGCCTTGTCAGCCATGATTGACACCAGGTATCCACCAGCCCACCGAAATAACGTCTAAAAATAAGGGACCGAAAAAGAAATAGTCAGGCAGTTAGGGGCGAAGGCTTCCCCGAGGTGGCTACGGCCTAACACCTTGGTCAAGTTGAGCCTCTGAGGTGGCTGACGGCCTAACACCTCCAGCAGCTCGAGGGATGACCCAACGGAAGTGACCGCTGCAGCAGACTGCAGGAATCCACCCAATCCGAGACCACCGTACTGCCTCCCCGTCCGTCCGGTTGTTTTGTTCTGTTCCAGGGCCGTAGATCGCCCTCATCTGTCACGGGTTGTATGTCTACTGTATCTATTTCAATCGCATGTAGTAATATCTGATTATGCTTAAACTGCCGCTCTTTAATAAAATGCCTTACAACTCCTAAGACCCTTTGGGTAATCTGTGTGTGACCTGTGATCCAAATCTTACACACCTACTGGTAGAAAAACATAACCAGACATGTGACACTTATTGTCCTTGATCTGTGGGTGAAGGACCATGACATTTTATACTTAGTCCTTGTTTTCAAGCAAGCCTTTGTCATACGCTACAGAATTTAGAGATGTTATTCATAAACCAGGTAGAATATCAAAAATGGACTGAGGCCCCTTCCTCATGATGGCATACTGGGTAAATGTATTACTTAGTGTGAGCCATCCAGGGCAGTAATGACCTGCTCTCTGCGCACTATTTAAAGAAACTGTGCACATATACATCACAAGTACCCAGAGAGCCAGTAATATAAACAGGACCCGCCTCATCCACACTTTCTTGCATGGAGACTGCTTCATGCCACCAGAGGGTACATAGTGCAGTTGTTATTTTACGGGACGAGTAATCCAGAGCCCTGGGCTAATAATTCAGTGACCGTGAGTTCGAATCCCACCGTGGCAGTTTGAGAATTTGAATTCAGGTTTAAAAAGAATACCTTTTTAAAAAAAAAAACTACCTTGAAGGTGTCGGATTATTGAAAAAACCCAACTATTTCACTACTGTCCTTTAGGGGAGGAAACCTGCCATCCTTACCCGGTCTGGCCTATATGTGACTCCAATCTCACGCCCATGTGGTTGACTCTTAACTGCCTTCTAAGATGCATCAACTCAGTTGTATCAAACTGCTAAAATGAATAACAAAATCCTGGAACTCCCTACCTAACACTGTGGGAGTACCTTCACCACACGGACTGTAGTCGTTCAGGATACCATTCAGGGTAACTAGGGAGTGGCAATAAATGCCGGCCTTGCAAGTGATGCCCAGATCCCAAGAATGAATTTTTTTTTTTTAAAAAGGTATAAAGCAGATGTCAGAGAGTCAGGAATTAGTTTAATTGCTGTGAATCATATTGTTGCAGCCAGTCAGTGAGCTAGTTTGCATCACCCTTAAGAATCATGACTTATAGTCACAGCCTTTATAATACCATGAAAAAGAGTAATCTCTCAATTCTTCTGAAGAAGACAAGCGACTGTGGGAATCTCCCTCAGATTTTACTTTCTTGGCCAAAAAAGCGAACAGAAAATCCAAATTCTGGAGGAGGGTAATCCTGCCAGAGTTGCCATTACTAAGCAGACAGGAAGCAGTGTTTTATATGCTTTTTGAGTGGTTTGCACAATCTAGTTTGATTCTCGTGCTGGTGGTTGAAAGGTGCCAGCTTTCTAAATTAATAGTTACTGACCATTCGAATGCTAAGTTATCAAGTGTAGGATCACTGCTTTGTTCCATCTGAATTTATTTTAATGCCACAGCTGCTGCTGTGAAGTTGAGAGAATTGACAACAGCAACTACAGGACAGAAGTGTAGCAAAGAGGTGGGGGGAGGTGGGTGCGCAGGTAAGGGCATTTAGGTTGCAGTTATATTGACCAGTGGATGCAAAGTGCAGCTGGCAAACCATGTGCTATTTTGCAGGCTGCAAATCGCACAGTACATGGCAGGAGATGGCTCTGTGCCTATGCAGACTTCAGCTTCCAAGCTGATAAGTTTGTAATATCTTGGGATCATTTTTACTTTTGGTAAAAATAAAGAGGACTGCAGCAGGACCAATGGGGACTGGCCTTACACTGGAGTTACACTCCACATAGAGCCAAACCCATGTGATGTGAGAGGGGGGGACTCGCACATCTTGGTTTTAGTGCATTCTGAAATTATATTGTCACGCCCAAAACCCTTTGCATTGAAGAGAAAGTGGCTGTTGATTTACATTTTTGCGGGATTTCCTATCACAAGGATGTGCGATAAAGGACCTGCTGTGCTAGGCCCAGCCTCTGAAATACACGTAAACTCACTATTGAGTTCAACAATGTGCATGAGCAGCACACGGGAACTTTGTGGGATCGTGCAATTGGTTAAACAATACCGCCATAAGGGATCTAGTACATTAACTTACATTCAACAAAGCCATTTAAAAAGGTGACTGACTGATTGTCTTGAAGATAGCTGGCATTTTTATTTGTCTTTTTTCCCCCCCTTTCCTCCCTACCTTACCCAGATAAAGTAAAACCAAAATCAAAGAAGAAAGAGGAGCCGAGTTCAATATTCCAGCGACAGAGAGTGGACATGTTGCTCCTGGATATCCGGCAAAAATTCCAGCCCAAGTACATTCAGGTAAATGTCTGTCTGCAACTCTTCAGGTCCTTTTAAAAGAAACTAAATGAAGCAGAATGGGTTACTGACAGTGCTGTAGTGTTCCTTTAATTCCACAATGTGTAGGGAGAGCGAAAGGTTTGAATTCTACAGTGGGCATAGGATTCTGTGATCTTTCACATGGGTTTCACTGAGATATCCAATCTAGTGCAGCAGAATGACTCACCACTATCCCACTTTGGGGGGCCCAGGGGTTGCACCTTCTGAGTCCCATTTTAATACCTATCACACTCTGTCTACACTTTGCAAGTTAAGGAGTAGCTCCAGTTTGGCTTCAATGGGAACTGAACCTGTCTTAATTAAAAAGGGGTTTGTCATTATTCAAAACATGGTGGGGGGTGGGTGTGTGTGGGTATGTAAAAAATGGCAGTCACCTTGGCGGTCCAATGTACTCCGCCTATAGAACGTGGATTTGACCACGTTAATTTCTCTGTTCTACTTGAAACTTTGGGTTCACCCTCGGAAGGAGTGGTGAAATAAATATAGTTTGTTGCAGTATAAGTGTAAAGCAAGTTTCCCCAATCTCTTCCTCGCACTTACATCCACACCATCCTCCTTTGCTGAAAAGGTGGCACAGTCCAGCCTTTGGCAGGTTTTATTGAATGTTGCTTCTCGGCTGGCTTGGCAGAAGTAGTGCTTGACTGGACCAGAAAGGAACAGCATGCCACCTTAGTTAGTTTCTACGTCCCCTTTCACCAAGTGGCTCTGGAAACTGGGCAATCTCACCCTCTGGAGAAACCAAGTACAATTGAGAGTTGCCACTCTCATTTTAAACACTGGGCTCATTACAGTGAACAGGAGTTCAGCACATTAATGTAACTACTGAACAATGCAATGTAAGAAATTTTCTTTTCTTCGATCCTGTGCTATGAATGTCCCCAAGTGTTCATTATATTGACTCTTTGTTTTCATTTTCAGCCCAAATCTGGAGACAAACCTGTGCCAGGTGAGTTTTTTTTGTGAATCAAGCTAATAGGGTGGGCTTCTAGACAAATATCGAATGTGACCCTTTTTTTATGTGCATATTTTTGCTTTTCAGTGGAGCAGGTAAAAAAAGAAGCAGAACCAACAACTGAAACCATCAAACAGGAGGAAAAAGACTCTACAAAGAACTCGCAGCAGAGTTCAGCCACCAAGGCTCCTCCTGAGAAACGGATGAGACTCCAGTGAAGAGGTGGTGAATGTCTATCACGTTGGGGTTGAGTTACCAACTCTCTGGCTCAGTTCTTGTGGGCCGCTGAACTTTTGTGTTTTATTTTATACAGAAGCGGATATTTTTGTGCTTTGTTTTTATACTCAACATGACACGAGTACAGTCTCTCAGAGGAGCTTAACCCTTTCAGTTCTTCAGTCCTCTGCCACTTCCAAATTAACATCTGTTCTTTTTGCTTCCGACATTTTCTGTAGACTATCCTGCTTTGGTTGTTGTGAAGAGGAGTCAGTAAAAGACACAAAACTATCATTTTAAGAGTTGCAATATAAAAGGGTTAAAGCTTAGACTGAGCGATGAGACTATTGGTGCTCGGAAAGATACTGAGGAAATGAGTGTTGAATAAGATCTTCTGTGCACGTGGCTGGCATTCGTCTGATGAGCACCTTTCTTCAGCCGACGGATGTCTTTAGGCAGTAGAAGTTGGAATAACATTGTTTGCGGACACCCTTCCAGTAATGCTGTCGTTTAATAGCCATTTAAAAAGGATGTTTGATATAAGGGCTACAGTTTACCAATGTGCATTGATAGAAAATGGTAAAGTGCTTTATTTGTAGCATAGATCATCCCACCTTCTGTGGAACAATGCCGCAGTGCTGCTTTCCATCTGACTGAGTTTAGTAAGTCATTGTCTGGGGAGCTGTGGGTGTGAATACGAGTCCTATCGTCATGTGCTTCTTAGCAATGCGCTGTGTTGCTTTGTAAAGGTAGATTATTAAATATCAAAGAGCCAAAAGCTCCTCAGCTGATGGTTTACTCGGTAAGGACATCTTTTGGTGAATGGCAAAGCAAGAAGTTTCCAGGTTCGAATCCTGGTTTATACTGAGTTACCTGTTATTAGTTGGTGTATTAGAATTGGCTTCAGCCCTCCTGGCCTACAGAAGGGAAGATCAGGGAGGGTTCCTGCTCCTGATGACTGTCTTGTGGATCATTTTATGCAAGCGGATACAACGTGAGAACAGGCTCAGTCTGTGCTGTGATGCCTTCCACAGTGGAATAGCCTTCTGAAAGTCAATGATTATGCTCACATATTGGGCACTTGGGTGGATGCTAGCACCTGCACAACTTTATCTCAGCAAGATTCAGGACCTCCAGAAGAGCGGAGTAGAAAATTTGCCAACGGCAAAGGTGCTGTACAAATGGTTTCCATTCAACTGACGTCAGTCCCACACTCTGCACTGCTTGAAGTTTCTACTGTACACAGTGTAAGGAAGGCATAGTACTTGTCATTTTCCAGATATTTACTGAATGGGACCTAAAATAGAGTAATGTGGGAATAATTTGACCTTTAAATTTAAGTAAGCAATTTTTAAAATAGTGTGATTAAAGATATGGCTTTCTGGTGCTGAAAATAAAATGTGAGAAGCAACTACAGTTTTGTGTATCACTGAATAAAGAAGTCTGAAATTGTGTTGTGATGATTTTAAAACGTGTATTTTTAAGAATGAACTAGTCGACATCCTGTGTCATCAGGGCTGCCGGGGTTATTGGGAAGAATGGATAATTGGACCAAAATGAGGAAGCGCTGGAGGAGAGAGGGAGAGGATGAGGAAGGTGGAAGGAAGTCAGAAAACAATCTTGGGCAGTGGGGAAAATTGTGATCCTCTTTCCTCCGCCTGTGCCAGGATATCTCAGCGTGGGCAGGAAGGATCAGTAGGCTAACCTGCCATCTGCTGATTTCATCTTCTGACAGGCCTAGATTCTTAAAAAAAAAAATGGGTGGGAGTTTCTCCTATCCTCTCTCCCAGTGATGTAACGGGCAAACTGTCCTGTGGGGCCGGGGAAGGGCGTGGAGAAGCACCGGCAGGGACTTTGTTTGACATTGATTCTCCAAAATGGTTTTACATCAATGGAGCTGGGGAGTTAAGCCACAATCAACTGTTTCATAGGCTGCTCTAGTTCAATTGCAGGGGAGGGGGGGGGGGCGTTAAATTAGGACAGGTGATGAGTGCACTAGGTCGTGGATTGGGAAGCAAAGTCCTGATATAAAATCAGAACAAAATTATGCTTATTTAGGTTCTACAGATTTGATTTGCAAACCAGGAGAAACATTAAATGATAACCAAGACTTCGTCATGCAGCAGATGCTCTGGTGCAAGGCTCCTGCTGGCCACTGTAGAAATTAATGCAGAATATAATCATTATCACCTGTATGTATTTGTAGCTATTTTGAAAGCCTGTTACATTGTTACATTTTACACTGAAAAGTCCCCTCACAGCACCATATCACGCATAATAGAATTGGGTGACATACCTACAGATTTTAATCTAAAACCAGTTGATCTCCCACAACATTGCGCACAGGGAATCAAGACCAAGTGCAGTACTAACGTCAAGCAAAGTTATAGGGTGGGAGATTGACCCAGCTAGGGGGAATGGGAGGAGGGGAGAGAGGATGGGGAAGGGTGACGGGGAGAATGCTATTGGGCTAAATGTGTGCTCTTAGTCATGGTTAAGTGCGACATATATTTGCCAGACTGTTTTTCCCCTTCCCCAGGTATATCGAAAGGGACTTTGGTTCTCCAATGAAAGCTGATCCTAATGAGTCCTGCTGGTAACATTAATACACTTCAAATTTCTAGGCACCTTTCCTGTTCGATAAATCACATAAACTGACTTGTAAATTATTGTCTCAAATTCTGTTGCTTGCTTTCTTCCCCTCTGCAGAAATTTACCAGTCTGGCGTGTAGACATTTCCTATTGATTTGAATCACATTAGATCCCTCCCTGCTCGGGTTCTAGAGTGCGAAATGAACCCTATATTAAAAACAGTATGCTTACATTTCACTTCCTGTCTGTCAAATTCTGACATCGCACCCACATTAGGCACATTTCTGTGTCATACACAGCTGATTGGCTCATATTCAAATTCAACCCACTTGGATTTATTTTTTCCATTTGATCAAGTGTTTACAAATATAATTGCGACTAAGAAGCAAGTGAACCAATTAAATCATTCAGAATATTTTATGGCCACTATTTTTGTCTAATTACTGCTGCTCACCCATTATCGCTGCGCACCCATTACCTCTGTCATTGCTGAGCTACATTGGCTCACGGTTCCCCCAATGCCTGCAATTTAAAATTCTCATCATACTTAAATCCCTTCATGGTCTCACCCTCCCTATCTCTGTAACCTCCTCCAACTCTATAACCCCCTGCCCCACATGTCTCTGTTCCTTCAACTCTTGCCTCTTATGCATCCCCCTTCGGTCCAACATTGACAGTTGTACCTTCAGCTGTCTCAAACCTAAGCTCGGGAATTCCCTTCCTCCTGGTGGGTTTTGAGAAGAATTTTCCAGATTTCCCCCCTTAATTGCCCTTGGGTTTTTGATCTGGGTTTTCACTTCTCCCAGGAGACTATATGGCACCTAGGGGTAGGGAGTCTCTTCACCTGATACATAAGGCATTCCAACTGTACGGGACAGGCTGGTTGGACCAGCTGACCATTTCCTGTCCGAAATGTATGTATGCTTGTAAACGCCCCTGCCTCTCCTCTCCTCCTTTAAGACCCTCCTTAAAACACCCTCTTTGACCAAGCTTTTGGTCACCCCTCTTAATATCCTTTTTTTTTTGGCTCTGTGTCCATTTTTGTCTGATTTATGCCTGTTTTTCTACATTCAAGGCACTTTATAAATGCAACTTATTTCAATTGTGTGTTGTAATAGGATCTCTTCGTTCCTTTTTCCAAATGATTTAAAAACCTGTGACTTTCATAGTTTTGTTCAGGTAAAGCTTCACATTTAAGCTAATACGTGTTTATTTTCTACTCGAGAGCGTAGCTGAGAGATGGATAATTTGAACACCTGTGTTTTCTTTGTTTACATGTATTCAAGATCCTCCTTCAAAATTATCTTTTACAGAAATGTATTCTCAGTGGAAGAGTCGATTTGGGAATTGGATAAATAATTGAAGGAGAAAAATTTGCAGGGATATGGAGAGTTGTTAAAAACCCATCTGGTTCACTAATGTCCTTTTAGGGAAGGAAAACTGCTGTTCCTTACCTGGTCTGGCTGCTATGTGACTTCAGACCCACACCAATGCGGTTGACTCTTAACTGCCCTCTGAAATGGTCTAGCAAGCCACTCAGTTGTAACAAACAGCAATAATAAGAATAAAACCGGACGGACCACCCGGCATTGACCTCAGCACAGGCTTCGGACACGACAAAGGCACACCCACCCCCAGTCGACCCTGCAAAGTCCTCCTCGCTAACATCTGGGGACTTGTGCCAAAATTGGGAGAGCTGTCCCACAGACTGGTCAAGCAACAGCCTGACATAGTCATACTCACAAAATCAGACCTTTCAGCCAATGTTCCAAACTCCTCCATCACCATCCCTGGGTATGTCCTGTCCCACGAGCAGGACAGACCCACCAGGGGTGGTGGCACAGTGATATACAATCAGGAGGGAGTGGCCCTGGGAGGCCTGAACATTGACTCAGAACCCCATGAAGTCTCATGGCATCAGGTCAAACATAGGCAAGGAAACCTCCTGCTGATTACCACCTACCATCTTCCCTCAGCTGATGAATCAGTACTCCTCCATGTTGAACACCACTTGGAAGAAGCACTGATGGTAGCAAGGGCACAGAATGTACTCTGGGTGGGGCACTTCAATGTCCATCACCAAGAGTGACTCGGTAGCACCATTACTGACCGAGCTGGCTGAGTCCTGAAGGACATAGCTGCCAGACTGGGCCTGCAGCAGGTGGTGAGAGAACCAGCATAAGGGAAAAACCTACTTGACCTCATCCTCACCAATCTACCTGTCGCAGATGCATCTGTCCATGACAGTATTGGTAGGAAAGACCACTGCACAGTCTTTGTGGAGACGAAGTCCCAACTTCACACTGAGGACACCCTCCATCGTGTTGTGTGGCACTACCACCGTGCTAAATGGGATAGATTCAGAACAGATCTAGCAGCTCAAAACTGGGCATCCATGAAACGCTGTGGTCCATCAACAGCAGCAGAATTTTACTCCAGCATAATCTGTAAACTCATTGCCCGGCATATTCCTCACTCCACCATTAACATCAAGCCAGACAACCAACCCTCGTTCAGTGAGGAGTGCAGAAGTGCATGCCAGGAGCAGCGCCAGGCGTACCTAAAAATGAGGTGCCAACCTGGGGAAGCTGCAACACAGGACTGCATGCAAAACAACAGAAGCAGCATACTATAAACAGAGCTAAGCGATCCCACAACCAATGGATCAGATCAAAGCTCTGCAGTCCTGCCACATCCAGTCGTGAATAGTGGTGGACCATTAAACAACAGACAGAAGGAGGAGGCTCCATGAACATCCCCATCCTCAATGATGGCGGAGCCCAGCACGCGAGTGCAAAAGACAAGGCTGAAGCATCTTCAGCCAGAAGTGCAGAGTAGATGATCCATCTCGGCCTCCTCCTAAGGTCCCCCCATCACAGAATCCAGTCTTCAGCCAATTCGATTCACTCCACGTGATATCAAGAAATGGTTGAGCGTACCGGATACAGCAAAAGCTGTGGGCCCCGACAATATCCCGGCTGTTGTGTTGAAGACTTGTGCTCCAGAACTAGCCGCGCTTCTAGCCAAGCTGTTCCAGTACAGCTCCAAGACAGGCATCTACCCAACAATGTGGAAAACTGCCTCGGTATGTCCTGTCCACAAAAAGCAGGACAAATCCAATCCGGCCAATTACCGCCCCATCAGTCTACTCTCAATCATCAGCAAAGTGATGGAAGGTGTCATCGACAGTGCTATCAAGCGGCACTTACTCACCAATAACCTGCTCACTGATGCCCAGTTTGGGTTCTGCTAAGACCACTCAGCTCCCGACCTCATTACAGCCTTGGTCCAAACATGGACAAAAGAGCTGAATTCCAGAGGAGAAGTGAGAGTGACTGCCCTTGACAACAAGGCAGCATTTGACCGAGTGTGGCATGAAGGAGCCCTAGTAAAACTGAAATCAATGGGAATCGGGGAGGAAAGCTCTCCACTGGCTGGAGTCATACCTGGCACAAAGGAAGATGGTTGTGGTGATTGAAGGTCAATCATCACAGCCCCAGGACATCGCCGCAGGAGTTCCTCAGGGCAGTGTCCTAAGCCCAACCATCTTCAGCTGCTTCATCAATGACCTTCCCTCCAACATAAGGTCAGAAATGGGGATGTTCGCTGATGATTGCACAGTGTTCAGTGCCATTCACAACTCCTCAGATAATGAAGCAGTCCATGCTCGCATGCAACAAGACCTGGTCGACGTTCAGGCTTGGGCTGATAAGTGGCAGGTAACATTCGCATCACAGAAGTGCCAGGCAATGACTATCTCCAACAAATGAGAGTCTAACCACCTCCTCTTGACATTCAACGGCATTACCATCACCGAATCCCCCACCATCAACATCCTGGGCGTCACCATTGACCAGAAACTTAACTGGACCAGCCACATAAATACTGTGGCAACAAGGGCAGGTCAGAAGCTGGGTATTCTGCAGTGAGCGTCTCACCTCCTGACTCCCCAAAGCCTTTCCACCATCTACAAGGCACAAGTGAGGAGTGTGATGGAATACTCTCCACTTGCCTGGATGAGTGCAGCTCCAATAACACTCAAGATGCTCGACACCATCCAGGTCAAAGCAGCCCACTTGACTGGCACCCCATCTACCACCTTAAACATTCACTCCCTCCACCACCGGCGTACCGTGGCTGCAGTGTGTACCATCTACAAGATGCACTGCAGCAACTCGCCAAGGCTTCTTCGGCAGCACCTCCCAAACCCGCGACCTCTTCCACCTAGAAGGAGAAATGCAGCAGACGCATGGGAACACCACCACCTCCAAGTTCCCCTTCAAGTCACACACCATCCTGACTTAGAAATATATCGCCAATCCTTCATCGTCGCTGGGTCAAAATCCTGGAACCCACTACTTCACAGCACTGTGGGAGTACCTTCACCACACGGACTGCAGCAGTTCAAGAAAGTGGCTCACCACCACCTTCTCAAGGGCAACTAGGGATGGGCAATAAATGCTGGCCTTGCCAGCGATGCCCACATCCCATAAACGAGAAAAAAAATGTGCGCTGGACATGGACTGAGATACAGCTTGTGACTGAGGAAAGTGATGATTTGTCAGGTGGGAGCTTTTACTGTACATTTGAAGCTGTCAAGTAATCAGCTGGAGCAATGGCCACTGAACTCCTGCCTCAGGTTGACAGCCGTGGTCCCTGAACAGTGTGGTTCCCGTGGCCATGAAGTTAAAGTGAAAAGGTAAGTTAAAAAAGCCTGTTAATGATCAGTCAACTAGATGTAAATGAGATTAATTGGGTCGCCCGCCGCGGCCTGTCGGG
This sequence comes from Squalus acanthias, assembly GCA_030390025.1. Taxonomy (NCBI): domain Eukaryota; kingdom Metazoa; phylum Chordata; class Chondrichthyes; order Squaliformes; family Squalidae; genus Squalus; species Squalus acanthias. The sequence continues at coordinate 82,396,930 of CM059425.1, read as the reverse complement.
TCTGCTCAGCGCTGACATTGGAAAGGCGCGTGGCGGTGGGTTGACAGCGGGGTCCCAACCCGCTGTCAGAAAAAATACTTTCCCACCCGGCCTGCCACCGATCCTGCCCACTGACCACCTGGAAAATTCCGGCCAAGAGCACTAAAACTCAAGGAACAGAAAGAGTCACTAGACTCGTGGTAGCTCATTTCTCGAGGGCACTAACTCTCCCATCAGAACATCTTAGCTGCGGTTGATCTGTTGTTTTCCTTCTACTACCTCATTTGGCAGATTATTCCAAATATTAATCGCTCTTTGAATAAAGCAGTTCTCTCTGATTTCAAAATCAGTCTGATCAGTTGATGATCAAAGTTCAACTTCATTTTATTGGTGTTAAAAGCAGAGTAACAATTACATATAAGGAGATCGATGCATTTGATTTCACTTCGTTTAAAATATTGTTCTAAAACAGACCTGATAAAGGATCTATTATCATCCTTGGAATTGACTATTTTGTTATTGAAGGTTTTGTTTTAGAAAAAATGCTTATTCTTAGACGTAGCAAATCAAAGTATTGGAAAAAGAATGAAGTATTCCGAATTTCAGTTCTCCTTCCGTTTTAGAGATTCATTTGGTGGAGTAATGATCAATCAGTCGATCTGCCTCCCTCCACCCAGACAGCAGGGCTCCATGGGTGGTGCTGTGGTAGCTCCGATGCGTTGCTTCCCCAGCAAATAAAACCTGCAACATCTGGAATCAGAGGGAATGATTACAGTAAATGGGGAAAACAGTTTTTGCGGTTACATAATGTATGTTCATCAATACGAGGGATGACAATGCTGGAATGAATGTAATATCTATCATTTACCCCCACAACAAATGGTTTTGCTCGTTGTCTTGTTGGCCTCCTTTAATAGAGGCTACAATACAACATCTCCACAGTGTCACAATAGCAAAATACTGCGGATGCTGGAAATCTGAAATAACAACAGCAAGTGCTGGAAACACTCAGCAGGTCAGGCAGCATGGAGGAGAGAGAAACAGAGTCAACGTTTCGGGTCGAACCCTTCGTCAGAACTGGAAAAGGTTAGAGAGGAGAGATGTTTAAGCAGGGGCAGGGATGGGGGAGGAAAGAACAAAGGGAAGGTCTGTGATGGGATGGAAGGCAGGAGAGATTGAATGACAAAAGGGATGATAGTGGAAGGCAAAAGGAGAGGTAATGGGACAAGTTAAGAAACAAAAGATGACTCTAGATGATGTGTGGATGATGATGGCAGCAACATTAACAGCTACCATGTGAGGAAACAAGAGAGAAAAAAGAAATACAGGGGCCAATTTATAGTCTGAAATTGTTGAACCAGATGTTAAGTCCAGAAGGCTGTAAAGTGCCTAATAGAAAGATGAGGTGCTGTTCCTCGAGCTTACATTGAGCTTCGTTGGAACAGTGTAAGAGGCCGAGGACAGAGAGGTCAGAGTGGGAGTGGACCGGAAGCTCGGGGTCACCCTTACGGACTGAACGGAGGTGTTCCACAAAGCGGTCACCCAATCTCCACAGTCTGCCTCATTCGCAACCTTGGAGGGATGGGGAAATGACCTGGAGCGAGTGCCTCTCAAAACCATAGACTGTGAAATGGTTAGTGTCTTCATGAAAAAGTGCAGTGCAATGCAGGCCAGGAAGATCTTAGGTTTGAACCAAGGTATGAGTTAGCTGAACTCACCCAAGGCAGTGAGTGAAAGGGACTGCTACAATTGGCTTCAGCATTCCAGAATTGAAGAGGGGAAACTTGACTTGGGCTCTCATTACTGATTACCCCCCACTAATCCCTGGTAGATGTGCATGTGTGTGGAATCAGATGAGGACCAGATTGGGCTTGACTGCGTTGCTTTCATGATCAAATAGGTTGCGAACAGTCACTGTCAAGGCTGATGAATACATAACAGTCGCTTGAGCAAGACACTCTGTAGAACGGTACCCCAACAAGGAGCCAATGTCTTCAGGAGGGGAGTAGAGAGAATCACATTCATAACAAAGTTATGTTTATATAAGGTTAAGCAGGTACATCAGTCAAACATGTACAGTTGGTAACAGTTTATCTCCCATATGTACACGCAGCATTGTCTAAAAGCTTTGGGCCTAGAAATTCGTCTCAGGTGGTGGCACAGAACGGGCGGTATCGGATCGGCCACCCGTTATATTCAGCCTGATATTCAGTCCATTGAGTGCAATGGAACTGAGTATCAGGCGGCCTGTATAACGGGCGGCCGGCCCGATACCGCCCGTTCTGTGCCATTGCCCGAGATGAATTTCTAGGCCTTGGAACTTTATAACATAAAAATATTTGTTGGATGTTCAGATGCCACACTGCTAATGTGGAACTGAGCCATTAAAACCAGGAAAGTACCAGGTTTAGTACAGTACAGTATTTAGAATTCTAAGAGCATTACCTCAGTCTATGAGTTAGGCTGTCATATACCGTGACTTACCAGAGAAGAAGTTCCCTCTGTGGCCTGTGGTAGCGGTTCAGCCAGCGTGTCAATCATATCTCCAGTTGAATTGATGGATATATGGGAGTAGGAGCCCCGAGTGTAAGAGTTACTGAACCATTTTGTTACAAAAACATTTTTTGGCGCTGGCAGTGATGGTCTCCCTAGAAGATATCCCAATGGTAATTAAACCAGAATTATTATAGATCCAACAAAAATGCCAAAATAATTTCTTTAGTCCTTATCACAGCTCTGTAAAAGGAGAAGGGCTGCTGGTTTTTCCATTTTTTTTATGCTCAACCACGTGAGAGATGTCCAGAACTGTTTTATCATTAAGATGGAAAGTGAAGGAGTCCAATCCAAAACTAGGGTCCTAAATCTAAACAAAGGAAACTATGAAGGTATGAGGAGTGAGTTGGCTATGATAGATTGGGGAGCTTCATTAAAAGGCATGACGGTGGATAGGCAATGGCTAACATTTAAGGAACGAATGCATGAATTGCAACAGCTATACATTCCTTCCTGGCGCAAAAACACAAAAGGAAAAGCGGCCCAACCATGGCTAACAAAAGAAATTAAGGATAGTATTAGATCCAAAGAAGAGTCATATAAATTTGCAATAAAAAGTAGCAAGCCTGAGGATTGGGAGCAATTTAGAGTTCAGCAAAAAAGGAGCAAGAGATTGATCAAGAGGGGAAAAATAGAGTATGAGAGTAAACTTGCAAGGAACATAAAAGTGGACTGTAAAAGCTTCTACAAGTATGTAAAAAGAAAAAGATTAGTGAAGACAAATGTAGGTCCCTTACAGTTAGAAATGGGAGAATTTATAATGGGGAACAAGGAAATGGAAAGGCAATTAAACAAATACTTTGGTTCGGTCTTCACGGAAGAGGACACAAATAACTTCCCAGAAATGCGAGGGAACCAAGGGTTTAGTGAGAAGGAGGAATTAAAGGAAATCAGTATTAGTAAAAAAATAGTGCTGGAGAAATTAATGGGACTGAAAGCCGATAAATCCCTAGGGCCTGATAATCTGCATCCCAGAGTACTAAAAGAGGTAGCCATGGAAATAGTGGATGCATTGGTTGTCATCTTCCAAAATTCTATAGATTATGGAACAGTTCCGGCAGATTGGAGGGTGGCAAATGTAACCCCACTATTTAAAAAAGGAGGGAGAGAAAACAGGGAACTACAGACCGGTTAGCCTAACATCAGTAGTAGGGAAAATGCTAGAGTCTATTATAAAGGATGTGATAACAGGACACTTAGAAAATATCAACAGGATTAGACAAAGTCAACATGGATTTATGAAAGGGAAATCGTGTTTGACAAACCTACTGGAGTTTTTTGAGGATGTAACTGCTAGACTAGATAAGGGGGAACCAGTGGATGTGGTGTATTTGGATTTTCAGAAGGCCTTTGATAAAGTCCCACATAAGAGGTAGTGTGCAAAATTAAAGGATTGGAGGTAATATACTGGCATGGATTGAAAATTGGTTAACAGACAGGAAACAGAGAATAGGAATAAATGGGTCTTTTTCAGGGTGGCAGGCGGTGACTAGTGGGGTACCGCAGGGATTAGTGCTTGGGCCCCAGCTATTCACAATATATATCAATGATTTGGATGAGGGAACCAAAGGTAATATTTCCAAGTTTGCTGACGACACAAAATTAGGTGGGATTGTGAGTTGTGAGGAGGATGCAAAGAGGCTTCAAAGCGATTTAGACAAGTTGAGTGAATGGGCAAATACATGGCAGATGCAGTATAACGTGGATAAATGTGAAGTTATCCACTTCGGTAGGAAAAACAGAAAGGTAGAGTATTATTTAAATGGTGATAGATTGTGAAATGCTGATGTACAAAGGGACCTGGGTGTCCTTGTACACCAGTCACTGAAAGCAAACATGCAGGTGCAGCAAGCAGTTAGGAAGGCAAATGGTATGTTGGCCTTCATTGCAAGAGGATTTGAGTACAGGAGCAAGGATGTCTTACTACTGTTGCACAGGGCCTTGGTGAGACCACACCTGGAGTACTGTGTGCAGTTTCCTTACCTAAGGAAGGATATACTTGCCACAGAGGGAGTGCAGCGAAGGTTCACCAGACTGATTCCTGGGATGGCAGGACTGTCATATGAGGAGAGATTGGGTCGACTAGGCCTGTATTCACTAGAGTTTAGAAGAACGAGAGGGGATCTCATTGAAACGTATAAAATTCTGACAGGGCTAGACAGGCTGAATGCAGGGAATATGTTTCCCCTGGCTGGGGGGGTCTAGAACGAGCGGTCGCAGTCTCAGGATACAGGGTAGGACATTTAGGACTGAGATGAGGAGAAATTTCTTCACTCAGAGGGTGGTGAACCTGTGGAATTCTCTACCACAGAAGGCTGTGGAGGCCAAGTCACTGAATATATTTAAGAAGGAGATAGATAGATTTCTAGACACAAAAGGCATCAAGGGGTATGGGGAGAGAGCGGGAATATGGTATTGAGATCGAGGATCAGCCATGATCATATTGAATGGCGGAGCAGGCTCGAAGGGCCGAATGGCCTACTCCTGCTCCTATTTTTGTATGTTTCTATATGAGTTACATGAAAGGTAAAACTCTCTCTGTACTGTCCCAACAAAGTTAGTGGTATAGAAAAGGTAAATCAGAACACTACTTCCAGTTAAACCATGACAGAAGGATAAGGGGCCACTGGTACAAACGTTCTTCGCACAGTGATCAGCATGTGCAACAGACTTCCCATTGAAGTGACAGCTGATTGCTCTGATGGGGGAGGAGTTATTGTAGGTTTTGTGATACGGATGAACTAATGGCCTTTCTCATCCATTGTGAACAAAGCCTCTTGAATCCAACCATACAAGATCATCCTATATTGCTTCCAGAGCGACCTTTCCATGTCCCTCATCACCCATCCTTGTGGTGAAACTCACCATTTTGGTGCCAAAATAAACTAGATTATGGGACTTTTCTCCAGTGGGCACTGGGATCCAGGCTGCCCAATTTTACATAGAATTACATAGAATACAGCACAGAAACAGGCCATCCAGCCCAACCAGTCCATGCCAGCTCTTAGGCAGAGACTTTAAACTAATCAGTTCATTCCGGATTTGATCCCAACTGTGAGGTGAAGTGACAGTGTTGTTCTCTCCCACTGTTGTTCCTTTTTTCCCTATCTCTCTTGAATGTCCTAAGTTTTGCTAGGATACAGTTCCATGAACAATGGCAGTGCTCATTTTTCATCAGAGTCTAGGCAGTGAACATCGACAAGCTATTCTGCAGTTGGAAACCAACATGTTTTTAACGTAGTAACAACAGAAAATGTTGGAAATACTCAGCAGGCCAGGCAGCATCCGTGGAGAGAGAAACAGAGTGAACGTTTCAGGTCTGGGACCCTTCGTCAGAACTGGAAAAAGCTGGAGATGTAACAGATTTTAAGCAGGTGCAGAGGCAGGGAGGGGGGTGGGGGCGGGGTGGCGGGAGGGGAGGAAGGAACTGAAGGAATATTCTGTGCTAAGATAGGAGGCAGGAAAGATAAAATGTTGCAAATGGGGATGGCAAAATCATACAGCATGAAAAATGGGGGCAGGGGTTATAGTCTGAAATTGTTGAACTCAGTGTTGAGTCCAGAAGGCTGTAAAGTGCCTAATCGAAAGATGAGGTGCTGTTCTTCGAGCTTACATTGAGCTTCATTGGAACAGTGTAAGAGGCCGAGGACGGTGAGGTCAGAGTGGGAGTGAAGCGGAGAATTAAAGTGACAGGCGACTGGAAGCTCGGGGTCCCCCTTACGGACTGAACGGAGGTGTTCTAAAGGTATTCTTGCTCACAGCCAACCTCCAAAAAATATTTTTTTGTAGGTGGCCTTTCATCCTTGGGGTTGAAGCTCAGAATTGGTGCTACGTCAGTGGGTATTTTTAACATCAGTTACCACAGTCATTATTGCCTGGCTGTGAGAAAAGGAAGAAATGTCAGATTGCACAGCGATAGTGAGTATTACTGCACAACCCTTCAGCGAGTCACCAAGTGTGGGATGACCGAGGGGGTTGAGATTCAGAAAACCCAACAACATCTTCAAGATGACATTTATCTAATAATAGTGAATTACCTAATTATAAACAAAAGCAAAATACTGCGGATGCTGCAAATCTGAAATAGAAACAGAAAATGCTGGAAACACTCAGCGGGTCAGGCAGCATCGTGAAGAGAGAAACAGAGTTAACGTTTCAGGTCGATGACCCTTCGTCAGAACTGGAAGATGTTAGAGATGAACAACTTTTAAACAAATGGAGAGCCATGGAAACGGGCTGGGGCAGGAAAAGAAGATAAGGGAAGGTCTGTGATAGGGTGAAGGGCAGGAGTGATTAAATGACAAAAGGGACGATGATACAAAAGGAAGTGATAATGAGACAGGTATGGAAACCTGATTATAAACGTTTGTGACTAGCTGCCATTTATCTGGTTGATAATTTATTGTCAAGGTTGGACATCAATGGAGCTTCTACTGAGAAAATCATTATCATAAGAGTTGGTTTGTAAAAACTGTTTGAGTAAGTTAGCTCATCTAGTCTATTTATCCTAATACATTTATCCCATAGTAGCTTCTCCTAAAAGTTCCAATTCATACCAGTAAGTTGTCTGAGAAGCTTGGTGAAATTTAAAGCCACTTCCTCAGGACTCAGAGATTCTACGAACTCTGCCTCTTTTCCGGAGATTGTTCCCACAAGGACATGCCCATACCTTTGAAACAAAAAGCCAAACTTTAGTCAATGGCCATTTTGCACAAAAAATACATTTTTGTGATAAGAAAGAAAGACTTGCATTTCTATAGCACCTTCCACGACCACTGGACGTCTCAAAGCGCTTTACAGCCAATGAAGTACTTTTGGAGTGGAGTCACTGTTGTAATGTGGGAAACGTGGCAGCCAATTTGCGCACAGCAAGCTCCCACAAACAGCAATGTGATAATGACCAGATAATCTGTTTTTGTTATGTTGGTTGAGGGATAAATATTGGCCAGGACACCGGGGAGAACTCCCCAGCTCTTCTTCGAAATAGTACCATGGGATCTTTTACGTCCACCTGAGGGAGCAGACGGGGCCTCGGTTTAACGTCTCATCTGAAAGACGGCACCTCCGACGGTACAGCGCCCCCTCAGCACTGTACTGGAGTGTCAGCAAGAACAATCTATTTATCTATATCTCCTGCTAACTGTGCACTCTCATTGCAGCATATAATTGGTGCTATGTGCTGTGCTGAATCAAGAAAGCCCTTTTACTTTCCACACCAGTAAACTCAAACTGCTAACAGTTGTGCACAAGAACCTTTGGTGAGATGACCAGCTTGCTAAATTACAAAGCACGCTATATAAGTCGTACATTTTGTAATCCATTTTCCCCCCTTTTGACCTCTCCTGAAAGCGCTGACTTGCTGACGCAATTCAGTACCCTTCATGTGTCAACAATGATGTGTAAGCCCAGACAATGGTCGTTGAAGACTATTTTATCACAGAGGGCAGCACAGGTGAGCCTTTCCCTGTCTTTACCCAGCAGCCATATGTGTATTTTTAACAGGGGTCACTGGAGAGCAATCCAAAGTAGGAACCTTGGCTGATTTCCTTTTTGCTCCCTAGCCCAGCGATGCTGGGACCAATTGTAGTGCACCCGTCACAGTCTCGGCTGAGACCAGCTAACCCAGCGCAGGCTTAGTATTCAAGATCTCCCTAGTTTGTCTCGCTCAGCATCATACAAAATGGTGCGTTCACCCACAACGCCATCAGCGAAACTTGATAAACATATTTTATGCAATATTGTTTTTGTGTAATCTTGCAGCTGTTTCCATATTTTGGACCAGAGATGCTATGTAACTTGTGGTACGAGTGATTGTGCAGTAGATCCCTTGCAAAATAACAACACAAAAGTTGCATTTATATAGCGCCTTTAATGTCGAAAAATGTGCTATGGCGCTTCTTGCAAATGTAATCAGACCAAATTGGGTGGTGAACCAAGGAAGGGGATATTAGAAGGGATGATACAGGCAGCTTTGGACAGTTTTGGATGAGCTAAAGTTGATGGAGGATGAAGGATGGGAGGCTGACCAGGAGAGCATTGGAATTGTCGAGTTTGGAGGTAGCAAATGCATGTCGGAAGGTTTCAGTAGTAGATAGGCTGCAGCAGGGTGGAGGCTGGTGATGTTATGGAGGTGACAGTAGGCAGTCTTTGTGATGGAGAAGATATGGGGTCGGACGGTCAGATGGAGAGATAGAGCTGGATGTTGTCAACGTACGTGTGGAAGCTGACCCCATGTCTTTGGATGATGTTGTTAAGGGGCAGCATGTAAATGAGGAAGAGGAGGGGACCAAGATAGATCCTTGAGGGCCTCGGAGATAATGCGGGGGCAGGAAGAGAAGTAATTGCTAGAGAGGCTCTAGCTACGATTGGGTAAGAGCGGAACCAAGAGAGGGCAGTTGCACTGAGCTGGATATTGGAGGAGGACGGTGTTGTCAACTGTATCAAAAGCTGCAGGGAGGTCAAGGAGAACACGGAGAGATGGTGCACCAAGGTCACAGTCACAGAGGATGTCATTTGTAACTTTGATTAGGACCGTTTCAGTGGTGTGGCCGGGGTAGAAACCTGAATGGAGAGATTCAAACTTGGAGTTACAGGAAACATGGGCACAGATTTGTGAAGCGACAATGTGTTGTGGGATTTTGGAGCGTAAAGGGAGATTGGAAATGGGGCAGTAGTTTTCAATGAGGAGAGGGGTCGACTGTGCTGTGATTGGAGATTGTATCATTATAAAAGCACTGCATAGTGCTTCAGTGCTTATTTTGAATTTCCCTGTGCCTCTTGCTCCCCCTGCTGGTACTATTACCTTTAAATTTGGGTTTATTGAGGAACAGGTAACGGTGCAACAGAACATGCTGAAGAGACACAGGGATTTAACACCAAAAATGAACTCCAAGGACTGCGTACCTCATTTGTTTTTTTAATGCACCCAACAATTGTTTAATGCTGCAACATAAACAAGATGGCACTGGTACTTCTCGAGAGCCACTTCATGAGATGGCTTTCAAGGGCCTTGTGTGGTAGAAGTACTGGTGGCAGCAAATGTAGATGGGCGTCACCTCGAGTGTTGGGCGTCACATGCCACCATTTTGTTCTGGACAAAGGCAGGCATTTTTCACGTTTTATGCCAGGTTGCGGCCAGAAACTTTGTCGCAATTGCAACTTTTGGTTAAATACATATTTGCAATCTTGCACAGGTGCACTTGTGTCAGCATTACTCTGCATATACTGCTGAATAGGAACAGAAATTAAAAGGGATCAAGGCACATGTTGACTGCATATCCTTAACCTTTACTTCAGAACTAAACTTTTTAAAAGAAGTGTTTTATCTCATTGAAACTTCCTGAAGCACTGGGACTTAACTCGGCGAAAAACTAATACAAAAAGCCAAATACTGCGGATGCTGGAAATCTGAAATAAAAACAGGAAATGCTGGAAATACTCAGCATCTGTGGAGAGAGAAACAGAGTTAACGTTTCAGGTCGATGACCTTTCGACATTCTTTGTTCCAGTCCTACACAGGTTCCTTCCTGCGCCTCTATTTCTGGTACATTAATGACTGTATCAGTGCCGTTTCCTGCTCTCACCCCAAACTGGAAAATTTCATCAACTTTGCTTCCAATTTCCACCCTTCCCTCACATTGACATGATCTATCTCCGACTCTTCCCTTCTCTTCCTTGACTTCTCGGTCTCCATTTCTAGGGATAGGCTATCGACCAATATCCACTATAAGCCCACTGACACCCATAGCTACAATGACTACTCTTCCTTCCACCCCGCTTCCTGTAAAGACTCTATTCCATTCTCCCAGTTTCTCCATCTCCGTCACATCTGTTCTGATGATGCCACCTTCCATACCAGTGCATCCGATATGTCTTTCTTTTTCCTCAACCGAGGATTCCCCACTACCGTGGTTGACAGGGCCCTCGACCGTGTCCGTTCCATTTCCTGTACTTCTTCTCTCCCCCCTTTCCCTCCCTCCTGGAACTACGATAGGGTTCCCTTTGTCCTCACCTTCCACCGACCAGCCTCCATATTCAACGGATCATCCTCCGCCATTTCCGCCACCTCCAGCGTGATCCCAAAACCAAACACATCTCCCCCTCCCCTCCCCTTTCAGCATTCCGAAGGGACCGTTCCTTCCGCTACACCCTGGTCCACTCCTCAATCACCCCAAATACCCCTTCCCCTCCCCAAGTCACCTTTCTGTGCAAACACAGGAGATACAATACCTGCCCTTTTACCTCCTCCCCTCCCACTATCCAGGGTCCTTCCAGAAACACTCCTTCCAGGTGAAACAGCGATTTACTTATACTTCTTCTAATTTATTATACTGTATTCGCTGCTCACGATGTGGTCTCCTCTACATTGGGAGACCAAACGCAGATTGGGTGATCGCTTTGCGGAACACCTCCGTACAGTCCGCAAGCATGACCCCGAGCTCCCAGTTGCCTGTCATTTTAATTCTCCGCTCCACTCCCACTCTGACCTCTCTGCCCTCGGCCTCCTACACTGTTCCAATGAAGCTCAACGTAAGCTCGAGGAACAGAACCTCATCTTTCGATTAGACACTTTACAGTCTTCCGGACTCATTGAGTTCAACAATTTCAGATCATAACACCTGCCCCCATTTTTTTGGACAGCAGCTGTTGATGATTCTGCTATTCCTATTTTCAGCTCCTCTAGACCCACCTTTTTGTTTCTTTACTTGTCCCATTACCATCTCCTTTCACCTTGCACCATCATCCCTTTGGTCTTTTAATCTCCCCTGCCTGACTTCCACCCGATCACAGACCTCCCCTTTTGTTCTTTCCTCCCCTCCCCCCTTTCCCTGCCACTTGCTTAAAACCGATTACATATCTAACTTTTTCCAGTTCTGACAAAACGTTGGCCGGAATTTTCTGTACCTGGGTGGGTCAGGTGCGGGCGGTCGGCATGGCGGGTCGCGACCCCGTTGCTGCTTCCATCCCGCTGCAGAAAAAGACTTTGCGATAATGGGGCCCATTAAGGCGTTACCCGGCCCAATTAAATGGTGCGGGTCTGATGACGTCATCCATGACGTGTTTTCAGCCGGTATATTTAAAGGAGCCATGGCCACATTGCATTTGAAGGTTCATCTAGAAGTGTGCAGGCAGCACACTGGAGGTTTTCATTGCTTCAAACAGTTGGAGAGATGACTGCACAGAGGCAGAGGGCTGCACCCAGGTTATCCGATGACTCCCTCCATATCCTTGTGGAGGGAGTCGGAGTACGCAGGGAGGTCCTCTTCCCTTCAAATGGGCGAAAGAGCCCTCCCCAGGAGACAAAAAGAGCCTGGCTCCAAATTGCTGAGGAGGTCAACAGCAGGGATGTGGTGAGGAGGACCTGGGTGCAGTGCCACAAATGTTTCAATTATCTCATTAGATCTGGAAAGGTGAGTACAAAGCCACACTCAACTTCATCCTGCTGTGCCTCTCATCACATCCCCATCACTCTGCCTTCCCAACCCTACTCCTGCACATCCTTATTCACACCAACATACCTTGCATGTCCACCCATCCCTCTCTATCTATATTATCACTTCCCCATCTTATTAGCTACCCCTCACACTCACCCTCATCCTAATGCAATCATACCAACTAACAACACGCAAGGAGCTCACTTGGCATTGCCACCCCAATCCATCATAGTCTCCCTCTAAGGATGTAACCCATCCATTCCTTACACTCATTCCATCACTCTCACTCAACCTTCTCTTATTTCCCTCCTTGCAGGAAGAGAGCGCATATACGCACGCCTTGGTGGGTCCAACGCAAGATAGAGTAGTGTTGTCACCGGATCCGTCACAAGTCACAAGTGAGCAAGAGCAAATGGTGGAGACAGGGACAGCAGTGGAGACTCCTCGCCGGAGGGCGCAGGACGCTCCCAGCTCTGCTCAGCTGTATGCAGACGCTGAGCCTCGGGGGCCATCCAGAAAGAGGGCGATCCTGGAGGTGCAGCAAGAAGTGCAGGAGGCTCTGACCGGTTTTGCGAACGCGATGTCTGCAAATGTTCAGTGAATGGAGGAGTCCATCTCCAACATGAGCACCACCGTGTCGCAGGTGATGGTGACTGTAGGCTCTTCCATGGATAGGATGGCCACCTGCATGGAGCAGCTAATGCACCACTTGCAGGAGCACATGGTCTCTATGGAGAATAGATGGCCATCTATGGAGAATAGATGGCAGATGCTCATAGACCTCCTGTCTAGGAGGGATGTCAGCATAGACGTGGGTCCTCATGGCCCCACTGATGTGCAGCAAGGTGCTCTCCAGCTCCTTGCTAGCAGGGAAGTACGAGTGGCCCATGAGAGGGATGATGGTGAGAGGGGAGAGAGAAGTGTGGGCTCCTCTCAAAACGCTTACACTTCTCCCCTGTTGCCACCTCCTCAGTCAAAGCCCTAGATGGCTCCTCGGATCGCGATGGCCAAGTCTGCCCCTGCACAGTCGCAGGAGGAGCAGACTTTGGCGGGGCCATCACAGGCTCCAAAACCCAGAGGACGTCTGCCAAGAGTGTCTAAGCAGTCGCAGCGGGGAAGTGAGCAGGCTGCCTCTGTCTCTGCTGAAGCCACAGGGGTAGCACCTCGTAGAAGCATGTGGAAGAGAAAGATGACACACAAGTAGATTCACAAGGGTAGCCACTTGGGTGTTTTATTCAATGTTAACGGCAAGTTTCCATTAATGTATTGTCAACCATTAAAATCTTTAATTTCAACATGTTCCCATCTTGGACACATTTGTGTGCACCTTTGGAAGTGGCTTAGTGAGTTGCAGTGAATGGTGAGACATAACGTTACCTCCACCAAGGATGAATGGATTGGTCATTGTGGGGATGGTATATTGTGTTGCTGTGGGGTGATGCCAACCTGGCACAGCATGTGGTAGCCATATGGGTGTACAGCATAAAGTTAAGTGAATCTGGCCATGATGAGGCCATCCCTGGCCTCCTGGGCAGCAATGTGCTCGGGTGCTGATGCCCTCTGTCCTGGGGAGCAACAGGTGGTTGCGGAGAAGTTTGGTGGTGTTGCTGTTGGTGCTGCTGGTGTGCCTGGTGCTGCTGGTGTTGGGGCTCATCGTGGTCAGATTCCGAGGACCAAGGTGAGACAGTATAAATGGCACCCATGCTGATGGAATAGATGGCAGGTGAAGTAGAGATGACAGAAGCAATCTGTCAATGGTGAGAGAGATTCTTCCAATGAGGTGACACTGGATGGAGACTTGGCTGGAAACACTTGCAGCCTGCAGAAATTTAAATCTGTGCTTGGAATGCAGTCAGCAACAGCTTCTGCCTGAGGAAAGTGATCAGCTGTGAGGTCGGAGCTTTTATAGTACATTTGATGCTGTCAAGTAATCAGCTGGAGCAATGGCCACTCAACTCCCGCCTCAAGTTGAATCCCGTGGCCATGCAGGGAAATTTGAAATATCGGGGGAAAAGGCTCTTAAGTGTCCGACAACAAGCTTTTCATGATTCAATTAGGTCGCCCGCCTCTGCCAATCGGGTCGCTGCCGCACCGGCAAACGTGCCTGAGGGAAAGGCACGTGGGGGCGGGATGATGGCGGGTTCCTGACCCGTTCCGACTTTTTTCAAATTTCCCACCCGACCTGCCTCCGATCACACCCGCACGGACCCTAGAAAATTCTGGCCATTAACTCTGTTTCTCTCTCTATAGATGCTGCCTGACCTGCTGAGTATTTCCAGCATTTTTTGTTTTTATTGTCGAAAAACTAAATGGAACAAATGTTAATCAATGTTGTACTCATTTTTGTTCAAAAATTATGCAGCTGAACATAAGAACATAAGAATTAGGAGAAGGAGTCGGCCATACGGCCCCTTGAGCCTGCTCTGCCATTCAATACGATCATGACCTAGCCAATATTTATCGCTCAATCAACATCACTAAAACAGATTATCTGGTCATTATCACATTGCTGTTTGTGAGACCTTGCTGTGTGCAAATTGGCTGCCGCGTTTCCTACATTACAACAGTGACTACACTTCATATGTACTTCATTGGCACTTGGCTTCAGACCTCATTACAGCCTTGGTCCAAACATGGACAAAAGAGCTGAATTCCAGAGGTGTGGTGAGAGTGACTGCTCTTGACATCAAGGCAACATTTGACCGAGTGTGGCATCAAAGAGCCCTAGTAAAATTGAAGTCAATGGGAATTAGGGGGAAAACTTTCCACTAGCTGGAGTCATACCTAGCACAAAGGAAGATGGTTATGGTTGTTGGAGGTCAATCATGACAGCACCAGGACATCGCTGCAGGAGTTCCTCAGGGCAGTGTCCTAGGCCCAACCATCTTCAGCTGCTTTATCAATGACCTTTCCTCCATCATAAGGTCAGAAGTGGGAATGTTCGCTGATAATTGCACAGTGTTCAGTTCCATTCGCAACTCCTCAGACAATGAAGCAGTCCATGCCCGCATGCAGCAAGACCTGGATGACATTCAGGCTTGGGCTGATAAGTGGCAAGTAACATTCGTGCCACACAAGTGCTAGACATTCACTATCTCCAATGAGAGAGAGTCTAACCACCGCCTCTTGACATTCAATGGCATTACCATCACCGAATCCCCCACCATTAACATCCCGGGGGGTCACCATTGACCAGAAACTTAACTGGACCAGCCACATAAATACTGTGGTTACAAGAGCAGGTCAGAAGCTGGGTATTCTATGGCGAGTTTCTCACCTCCTGACTCCCCAAAGCCTTTCCACAAGCCAAGCCAAGAGTGTAATGGAATACTCTCCACTCTCCACTTGCCTGGATGAGTGTAGCTCCAAAACACTCAAGAAGCTCGACACCATTCAGGACAAAGCAGCCCACTTGATCAGCACCCCATCCACCACCTTAAACATTCACTCCCTCCACCACCGGCGTACCGTGGCTGCAGTGTGTACCATCTACAAGATGCACTGCAGCAACTCGCCAAGGCTTCTTCGGCAGCACCTCCCAAACCCACGACCTCTTCCACCTGGAAGGACAAATGCAGCAGGCACATGGGAACACCATCACCTGCAAGTTCCCCTCCAAGTTACACACCATCCTGACTTGGAGATATATCGCTGTTCTTTCATCGTCGCTGGGTCAAAATCCTGGAATTCCCTCCCTAACAGCACTGTGGAAGTACCTTCACCACACGGACTGCAGTGGTTCAAGAAGGCGGCTCACCACAACCTTCTCAAGGGCAATTAGGGATGGGCAATAAATGCTGGCCTTGCCAACGACGCCCACATCCCAAGAACAAATTAAAAAAAAATAAAGCGCTTTGGGACGTCCAGTGGTTGTGAAAGGCGCTATATAAATGCAAGTCTTTCTTTCTTCCACCTCAACTCCACTTTCCTGCCGAATCCCCATATCCCTTGATTCCCCCAGCGTCCAAAAACCTATCTATCTCAGCCTTGAATATACTCAACGATTCAGCATCCACAGCCCTTTGTGGTAGAGAATTCCAAAGATTCACAACCCTCTGAGTGAAGAAATTCCTTTTCACCTCAGTCTTAAATGGCCTACCCCTTACCCTGAAACTATGCCCCCTAGTTCTAGAATCTTCAGCCAGGGGAACAATGTCTCAGAATCTACCCTGTCAATCCCCCTCAGAATCTTATATGTTTCAATGAGATCACCTCTCTTTTTCTAAACTCCAGTGAGTATAGGCCCATTCTACACAATCTCTCATCATAGGACAGCTCTCTCATCCCAGGAATCAATCTAGTGAACCTTCGTTGCACCGCCTCTAAGGCAAGTATATCCTTCCTCAGATAAGGAGACCAAAAGTGTGCACAATATTTCAGGTGTGGTCTCACCAATGCCCTGTACAATTGTCACAAGACTTCCTTACTCTTGTACTCCAACCCCCTTACAATAAAGGCCGACATAGGAAAGGAGCGGTCACGTTGTTAGGAGTTAGGAGTTTTCTACAGGCCCCCAAATAGTAATAAAGATATGGAGGAAGAAATTGCAAAGCAGATTATGAATAGGTGTGGAGGTCACAGAGTAGTTGTCATGGGTGACTTCAACTTTCCAAATATTAATTGGAACCTTTATAGGTCAAACAGTTCGGATGGGATAGTTTTTGCACAGTGTGTGCAGGAGGGTTTCCTGACACAATATGTGGATAGGCCGACAAGAGCTGGGGCCACGTTGGATTTGGTACTGGGTAATGAACCGGGCCAAGTGTTTGATTTGTATGTGGGAGAGCACTTTGGAGATAGTGACCACAATTCGGTAACTTTCACTATTGCAATGGAGAGGGATAGGGCCATACGGCAGGGCAGGGTTTATAATTGGGGGAGGGGTAATTATGATGCGATTAGGCAAGAATTAGGGAGTATAAGATGGGAACAGAAACTATCAGGGAAAGGCACAAACGAAAAGTGGAGCTTTTTCATGGAGCAATTACTGCGTGTCCTTGATAGGTATGTCCCTGTCAGGCAGGGAGGAAATGGCCGAGTGAGAGAACCATGGTTCACAAAAGAGGTTGAATGTCTAGTCAAGAGGAAAAAGGAAGCGTATGTAAGGATGAGAAAACAAGGTTCAGTTGGGTCGATTGAGGGGTACAAGGTAGCAAGGAATGAGCTAAAAAAAGAGCTTAGGAGAGCTAGGAGGGGGCATGAGAAGTCCTTGGCGGGTCGGATCAAGAAAAACCCCAAGGCTTTTTACTCTTATGTGAGAAATAAAAGAATGACCAGGGTGAGGGTAGGGCCGGTCAAGGACAGTAGTGGGAACTTGTGCATGGAGTCAGAAGAGATAGGAGAGGTGATGAATGAATACTTTTCGTCAGTGTTCACCGAGGAGAGGGGCCATGTTCTTGAGAATGAGAGTGTGATAAAGGTGGATAGGCTGGAGGTGGTAGATGTTCTGAGGGAAGATGTTTTAGCAATTTTGTAGAACCTGAGGGTCGATAAGTCCCCTGGGCCAGATGGGATATATCCTAGGATTCTTTGGGAGGCAAGGGAGGAGATTGCAGAGCCTCTGGCTTTGATCTTTGGGTCCTCACTGTCCACGGGGATGGTGACAGAGGACTGGAGAGTGGCGAATGTTGTTCCTCTCTTCAAGAAAGGAAATAGGAATGACCCTGGTAATTATAGGCCGGTTAGTCTTACTTCGGTGGTTGGTAAGATAATGGAAAAGGTCCTGAGGGATAGGATTTATGACCATTTGGAAAGGGGCAACTTAATCAGGGATAGTCAACACGGATTCGTGAAGGGTAAGTCTTGCCTAACAAATTTGATTGAATTCTTTGAGGAGGTAACTAAGTGTGTAGATGAAGGTAGAGCAGTTGATGTCGTATACATGGATTTTAGTAAGGCGTTTGATAAGGTTCCCCATGGTCGTCTCATGAAGAAAGTAAGGAGTTGTGGGATAGAGGGAAATTTGGCCGATTGGATAAGTAACTGGCTATCTCATAGAAGGCAGAGGGTGGTGGTGGATGGAACATTTTCGGACTGGAGACCAGTTACCAGCGGTGTGCCACAGGGGTCGGTGCTGGGTCCTCTGCTGTTTGTGATTTTTATCAATGACTTGGAGGAGGGGACTGAAGGGTGGATCAGTAAATTTGCTGATGACACCAAGATTGGTGGAGTAGTGGATGAGGTGGAGGGCAGTTGTAGGCTGCAAAGAGACATTGATAGGATGCAGAGCTGGGCCGAAAAATGGCAGATGGAATTTAACCCTGATAAGTGCGAGGTGATTCATTTTGGTAGGGCAAATTTGAATAAGGATTACAGGGTCAACGGCAGGGTTCTGAGGAACGTGGAGGAGCAGAGGGATCTGGGGGTTCATATCCACAGATCTCTGAAGGTTGCCACTCAAGTGGATAGAGCAGTAAAGAAGGCCTATGGTGTGTTGGCGTTTATTAACAGAGGGTTTGAGTTTAAGAACCGTGAGGTTATGCTGCAACTGTACAGGACCTTGGTGAGACCACATTTGGAATATTGTGTGCAGTTCTGGTCACCTCACTATAGGAAGGACGTGGAAGCATTGGAAAGAGTGCAAAGGAGATTTACCAGGATGCTGCCTGGTTTGGGGGGGAGGTCTTATGAGGAAAGATTGAGGGAGTTGGGGCTTTTCTCTTTAGAGCGGAGGAGGATGAGAGGCGACTTAATAGAGGTTTATAAGATGATGAGGGGGATAGATAGAGTGGATGTTCAGAGACTATTTCCTCGGGTAGAGGCAGCTGTTACAAGGGGGCATAACTATAAGGTGCATGGGGGGAGATATAGAAGGGATGTCCGAGGTAGATTCTTTACTCAGAGAGTGGTTGGGGTGTGGAATGGACTGCCTGCTGTGATAGTGGAGTCGGACACTTTAGGAACTTTCAAGCGGTTATTGGATAAGCACATGGAGCACACCAGAGTGATAGGGAGTGGGATAGCTTGATCTTGGTCTCGGACAATGCTCGACACAACATCGAGGGCTGAAGGGCCTGTACTGTGCTGTACTGTTCTATGTACCATTTGCCTTCCTAATTGCTTGCTGTACCTGCATGCTAAATCCCTGGGTTTCCTGTACGAGGACACCTAAATCTCTCTGAACACCAACATTTAATAATTTCTCACCATTTAAAAAGTATTCTGTTTTTCTATTCTTCCTACCAAAGTGAATAATCTCACATTTCCCCACATTATACTCCATCTGCCATCTTATTGCCCACTTACATAACCTGTCTATATCCCTTTGCAGGCTCTTTGGCCTAAAAATTCGGTTGCTTTGCGGCTCCCGTTAGCGCTCTAAGAGGGCGCTAACGGGGCGCAAAGCAACTAGCGCCTGGGCGCGGCGCTGCCAATGCCACCCGCGAAATTCAGCGGGAGGTTAGCGGCAGCGGTAATCGTTAGCGCCCCGCGGTGCTGCGCTGCCGGCGATGACTTCATTGCCACTCGCAACGCCCCGCTCGCACCCCGGCAGCGATCTTCAGTAGCGCCCCCTGACTTACCGCCGGACGCTCTGTCCAACAGAGTCAGGGGGGGCCTGCCTGCGGCCGGCGCGGCACAAATTAAGGGGGAGGTGCCGGGCGGCCATTTGTGTTGCTGGCCGTCTGCCAGCACCTGCCCTCGTTGCCGTTCCCGGCCTCCTGAGCAGCCCCCACGCTGAGTGCCAGGCTCTTTTGCTGGCACTCCGATCCCTGGTGGCCCAGCTGGGCCCCGGGTCATGCTGCGCTAGGCCACTCCCCTTTAATAAGGGGAGGAAGGCCTGCAGTACCGCGGTGCGCACATAGTGCCGCGATATTCACTCGCAGCGCCCCACGAGGGAGGTGGGGCACTTCCAGTAGCGCCCCGCTTCCCTCTTGGGGCGCTGCCGGTGAATTTCGGTTGCGGGGATGCTAATTTTTTCGTGGCGCTACAAGTAGCGCCCCGGCGAAGTTAGCGGCCCAAAGGGGGCGCGACCCAATTTTTCCCCCTTTGTGTCCTCCTCACAGCTTATTTTTCCACCTAGCATTGTATCGTCAGCAAACTTGGATACATTGCAGTCAGTCCCTTTATCTAAGTCATTAATATAGATTGTAAATAGCTGAGGCCCAAGCACTGATCCTTATGGCACCCCACTAGTTACAGTCTGCCAACTGGAAGATTACCCGTTTATCCCTACTCTCTGTTTTCTGTCCGTTAACCAATTCTCTATCCATGCTAATATATTACCCCATACCCCATGAGCCCTTATCTTGTGTAATAACCTTTTATTTGGCACCTTATCGAATGCCTTTTGGAAATCGAAATATACTATATCCACTGGTTCTCCTTTATCTAACCTGCTAGTTACATCCTTCAAATAACTAATAAATTTGTTAAACACAATTTCCCTTTCATAAAACCATGTTGACTCTGTCTAATCCTATTATGATTTTCTAAGTCCCCTGTTACCACTTCCTTTATAATTGATTTCAACATTTTCCCGACAACTGATGTCAGGCTAACAGGCCTGTAGTTCCCTATTTTCTCTCTCCTTCCTTTCTTGAATAGCGGGGTTACATTTGCTACCTTCCAATCCATTCTAGAATCTAGGGAATTCTGGAAGATCTCAACCAATGCATCCACTATTTCTGCTGCCAGCTCTTTTAGAACCCTGAAACATTACTTATCTCTGATTTCATAAATACTTGTGTTATCAGGCCATTGAAAGGATCGTTATTTCCGTAGAAATGTTTAGGTAGCAGGATAGTGACTGAAAGGAGAATCGTGGAGAACCCAAACTCTAGAAAATTTGACTTAGATACCTGGTTTAATCCTGTACCTGCTCATTGCTCTAGATACAATGCACAGCACTTCACTGACATGTTCACAGTAATCCTGCCTGGTGAAGATGTGTTGTACACATTTGAATTTCAAATTAATATGTGCAGACATTTCTGAGAAACATATTAAGGTGCTATATAGATGTAAGACTTTTTTTTTTAGTACCTTTCTGTTGGTCTCAACACATAGATAACAGGAACACGCCTCCACCACTCAACCAGGTTGGGTTTCTGACCAGACAGTGGGGTCTCATCCTCCCAAACCAATCCAATTATGTCTACATTTTCACCCCAAAATGGGGCCTCATACTCCAGGTAAATCTTATTCATTGTACCAAAGCCCATGTTTTGAATAGCCTGCATCTTTAGCTCAGGAAGCCTTGGCCAGAACAGCGACTGACTATTTGCCTTGAGACAACCTGTGAAGTAAAGTCAAAAATAAATTATATTTCAAAATTTTTTTTCTATTGTATTTATTTTACTCTACTGTCAGTTAGAAATTAACCTTTATACTAATGGCAGGTCCAGGGAATGTTTCTCGCCCTGGGCCGATTGGTATTGTTAGTTTGCTGCTCACACGCAGTGCTGCTGAAAGCAATGCCTAATATTATGATGGTAAAGCTAGTTGACTATCAAGAATAGGTTTAGTACTATAATATTAACCCCAAACCATTAAGACATTTACCAGTATGTACCCCATCATCCTTTTATTTTTATCTGTATTGTCTCTGCTTCCCTATCCTCATTCATTTTAACTTTAATTTCACTCTTTTTTCTGGCTAATGTACTTTATTCTTTATTTTATATTCTTTAAGTTTATATTCTTTAAATGCACCTTTTACTGGTGTCTTCTGACTCATTGGGCTGGATTTTCCAAGCCCCGAGGAGGCGGGCATGGAGGCGGGACTGCCGGTATACTCGGAGAAAATGGGGGCGGATGGCAAACCCGCCCCCATCCCGCCTCCGTGCCCTTTTGCCAGGAGGTAGGAAGATGTGCAGCTTTGGGTCCCATCTCCTGGAGGCGGGCAAGGCATTTAATCCTTTTAACTGCCTGTTAACAAGTAGTTAACAGGCAGAAAAAAGGATTAGTGCCATTTTACCTTGACAGGTGAAGGCTTCCCGACCTCGGAGAACCCCGTCGGGTTGGAGGAGACGTGGAGGAGGTCTGCGGTGGTCGGAGGCACCTGGAAGTAAGGTGTAGAGGTGAGTGATGGGTGCAAGTGTGGAGTGGTAAGTATGCAAGGTGAGTGATAAGTTTAAAAAAGTGTTCACTTACCTTGTTTTCTTTCTACAGCCTTTAGCCGCGCTGGAGAGCCGACATCCTGCTTGTCAATTTCACATAATGGCTGATGGAACCTCCGTTCCAATAGTCATGTGAAATTTACAAATTTGAAAGGTTTGATGAGTCCTCACCACAAAGCCTCATCAAACTAAAGAGAATGGCAGTGTTTGACAGCTTCACAGAGCTGTCAAACGCTGTCATTTCTTCTTTCAGGAAGTCTTGAGAGATAGCACATCTGACATTGACGTGATCTGTCAGTGACTTCCTCCCTAATTGGCCTGCTGAGCCCGCAGGGCGGGCTTAACAAGCTCAATCAGGGGAAAATCCCTCTGATTGGTCAGGCGAGGATGGAGGCAGGACATTGACATGACAAGCAGCAGTCCCGCCTCCAACTCGCCTCCATTCACAAAATCCAGCCCATAGGGTCCATTTTGGAGATGGGGACAATTTCAAAAAACGGCCATTTGGTTCACTAAAAAGCGCTTCCAAAGTTTTTGCAGCCAATTGAATTCCCCCCTTTTTTTTCCAAACAGGAAAGGCCATCAATGGATGATTAAACACATCAGTGGCCCCAGAAGGATACAGTTGGATGAGGAATCTTGTCCTGTAAACCAAGGGGTTCTTGTCAAACTCATGTGAGAGGAAAGAAAGGATGAGGCTCCTGCTGCCCCTCTGCTGTGATTACCATCAACAATTGTCATTGAGCCTGAGACGGCCATCATAACTTGGGAGCAGAACAATCGCTGCCAACATGATGGCGAAGTAATGAGGATTACATTTTATATCCTTCTGGGAGCTACAACTAAATGTACATGAATCATCTGGCAATTGTCAGATTCAAACCAAGCCCAGTTAACAAGCCAGAGCTTTAATCCTGCACCTTGGATGGTTTGGTCAAGTACACTTGCCACCCCAGTATTTTTAGGACGACGTTTGATATTCATTAAAGTAAAGGGTGTTGTTGCCAAAGAATGGTCATCCCTTTCTCCTACAGGCTGATGCTTTTAAAACCTAAGTACACCTTACCCAATACTTATGATTTAGCTGGTCTTCACTTCGAATGTCTAATTTTACAAATGTGCACAACTGATGCAGAGTACTCTATTCCTCTAGGTGCTAACCACATGTTGCACTATTCACATGTGACCAGCCAGGCTTCCCACCAGTAGTGTGCATTCAAGAAATAGGCCCTCTGCTCTTTTCAACTTTGTCGGTGTCTGAACTCTGGACCTTCTCCTAAGTTTCTTGTGAAGAGCTTTTCCACTTTGGGTGAATGGCGCTATTTAAATGCAAATAGTATTATAATGCAGAGACCAGTAGACCTAAGAAATTGATTCAGCAGCTTTTAAACCTGGCTTCACATTTGATGGGAGCTGCACTCCACCATGGTAAAGGCTGAGATGGCCTCCTGGCAGGGATTTTGCATCCCTTCGCTTCTGAGTGTATACAAGTCAGCTTGGGATCTATCCCTGAGGTTATACTGCTAGTTCCATGACAATGCTCACCCAAAATATTTTGCATCGACACGAAAGTGGCAGCATTAAGGTCATCATTCTGCTACATATGTGAGACCAGCCAGCGGGATCCCATCAGATTGAAGCTCATGGTCCAATTACAAGATTGGCAATGGCAGATATGTGTCCCGTAGAAGTTACTGTGGTTCAACGCTGGTTGCAGTTTTGTGAAATGATAACAACTCACTCGTAGTGGGCACCTGTTATAATAGTTACCCAGTGAAATGGTTACAATGACGTGATCAGCGAGAATGTGATCTCCATCTTCACACACCACTCTAACTGGATACAGTGAGCCGTCCTCCGATTCAAAACTTCCATTCCACAGGATCTGCTTAACAGGCTTCTCCAGCAGCAGCTTCTCCCTCGGGATAACTTCCAGCAATTTCTGCAGTAAGCTGGGGAATGACCTGGAATGATAACAGTATTTTGTCACTGAAGTGGAATTAGGAACCTAATACAAACAAATGCAAAGAAAGGTGGGAAAAACCCATCAAGCTCATTCCATCCAGGCATGATGAATCCATATGCACCACTTTAGCCACTTTGTAACCATGCAATTTCCTGGGGAAGGTTAAAAAAAGTGGCCAATTTCGGAAAAAGTCTGGAAAATATTTCTTAATTCTGCCCCACCCCCACCCCCCACCACTTCCCAAGGCAATCAAGGCGGGCTCTGGGAGACAGCAACTGCTCATTACTCATCATTAACTCAGCTACTGACACCTACTTTCTATAATTGGAAATGTCCTCCACTCAGGAAGTTGTCAAGTTCACTTTAAGAGGACTGCAGTTAATCGGTACCCGCCACATGTTTTGACAGTCCAGCCCTACCATCCCTATCCACCTCAAATAACCTATCCAACCAGACTTCGTTATTTTAAAAACTTCAGAAGCCTGTGTTTCTCTTAAGTCTCAGCTCTTGGAGCCTATCCTCATAACTAAGAACCCTAAGGTTGGTCACACTCCTCCGCACCTACTCCAGATCCTTGGCATCCTTCACCATGGAGAAAGCAAAAACATTGAAATATAAGCCCTGAGAAGAATATTTATCAAAGGCACCAGATGAATCCTTAACCCTTCACCTCAATGCCTCGTCAAGGAACTTTCTGGGTTTACACACCAGCCTATGCTTAGGAGTGAATGATGCCCAAATTTGACTCGCTCAGCTCAGATGATATTAGCATTTACACTACCAACCTCCCAAGGATCCTGAGTGAAGGAACTAACTTTCTTGCCAGTTATGAAAGAAGTCAGACAACAAAGTCAATGAACTAACAATTGTTTATTAACCTTAGAATCATAGTTAGCAGCATTTAAGCATTGAATATGCAAATAATTAGTAGATTGAGTTAATTGATAAAATAACTAAGATGTTACTAAGGCAGTTAAGTTATGTCACAGTAATTCAGCAATAATGGCTCGGTGATTATAAATTTGCAGTTGAGATTAATGTCTGAGATTGATGTATACTAGTGAGATTAATTTAGCATTATATTCCTTAGATAGTTGACCAGCTAACAATATTAGATAGCCAGTCTATTTCAGTCTATATAAGGTGTCAGCCTTGGCTCAGTGGTAGCAATCTTGCATCAGTCAGTTCAAGTCTCATTCCACAGAGCACATAATCTAGGCTAACATCTCAATGCAGTACTGAGGAAGTGCTGCCATGTCAGAGGTGCCATCTTTCGGATGAGTTGTTAAACCGAGGTCCCGTTTGCCCTCTCGGGTGGACGTAAAAAAACTCCCAAAGCATTTTTCGAAGAAGAGCAGGGGTGTTTTCCTAGTGTCCCGGCCAATATTTATCCCTCAACCAACTTCACTAAAACAGAATATCTGGTCATTAGTACATTACTGTGAGATCTTGCCTATGCACAAATTGGCCGCCGCGTTTCCCTACGTTACAATAGTGACTACAAACCACATGAACCATTCTCCTTCCGCTCTATCAAATATAAAACCCTGATCCTGTCGACTCTCAATATCTGTGCTAATAAAGTGTGCAAAATTCTGCAAGAATCCTCATGATATTTACCTGTACACACGATATGATATAAATTGCAATATACCCATATAACTCAAGAAAGTTAGTTAACTTTGCTGATTTAATAAAATCTTAAAAAAATGAAAGACTGAATAAATGCTACATTTAATTCTTTTTAAATGCTCTTAACATGTGGCAGTACTTATTGCCCATTCCCAGATTCCCTGAGGGCATTAAGAGTCAACCACCTAGTGTCGACCAGATCAGGTAGATTGGCAGGTTCCCTTCCCTGAAGAATGCTCTTGAACCAGTTAGGTTTATAGAAACTTGGTTATTTTCTGGTATTAGCCTACAAATTACCACATTTTAAAAAATTCAATTTCACACGCGTCATGATCTGAGTTAAATTTGTCACCTCTGGGTTGCTGATCCAGTACCCCAGCATGGAAGCTCTGACCATGCTCGATCAGCTCCGATGGACGGGTCACATCGTCCGCATGCCCGATACGAGACTCCCAAAACAAGTGCTCTACTCGGAGCTTCGACACGGCAAGAGAGCCCCAGGTGGGCAGAGGAAATGCTTCAAGGACACCCACAAAGCTACCTTGAAAAAGTGCAACATCCTCACCGACACCTGGGAATCCCTGGCTCAAGACCGCACAAAGTGGAGGAGAAGCATCCGGGAAGACGCCGAACACTTCGAGTCTCTTCGCCGGGAGCAAGCGGAAGCCAAGTGCAAACAGCGGAAGGAGCGCACGTCAACCCAAGCACCTCACCCACCCGCCCCTTCAACCACCGTCTGCCCCACCTGTGACAGAGACTGTAGGTCCAGCATTGGACTCATCAGTCACCTGAGAACTCATTTTTAATGTGTAGGAAAGTCATGCTCGATTCCGAGGGACTGCCTAAGAAGATCATAATCACTAGGCTACTGTACCCAAGCAAATGGCCTAAAAATATCATAGCTAGTAAACATTGCGTAAAGTGTCAGGGTGATCTGCAGACAGTTTCAGGTTCGCTTTACTAACCCTTGAAAATTTTGGTCATCGCCTTCGATGTTTTTATATTCTTCATATTCGTGTACAGACACCTCACCCAGCCCATTTGTTGCAAGGTGGATACATTGCCATTTCATTAACATGCTCAGCACACCCAACTTTTGTCTCCTCAGGTCAACATGGTCACCACTCCATTGTGCGAGTAACATTTTTACTTCCTCTAAGTAGACATCGGCAAGGCTTTTAGCTTGTGTGTATCCCTTTTCTTGAGCAAGTAGATGAGCACGCCTCAGTATGCTGCTAGCTAGATTCCTCATTTGTTCAGTGAAGTCTGGAGATAGCTGTTTCTGTGTGCTGGTGAACACTGACCATTCAGTGCCCGACTTATTGTGTGCTTGCTCCAGAAGCCCATGTTCTTTGGCCAGTTGAAAAATGGGGTTCTTCATGCTCGCCCCGTGAATGTACTGGGCTCCTTCATCAACCACTGATTTGCCTAAATATATTGAGAGAAAATCTTTAATTCAGATGTAATTGCTGCACCAAATGATTCCTTTAAAAAAAATCACTGAAGGAAATATCAATCATCAATTTGGATTTCCCAAGGCTTATTTTGTAAGATTAAAAATAGACATATTAGAAAGATCATAAATCTATACTCAGTAGCTGTGTTTACTTTCTATAAATGAGCACAACACCAGAGTTAAGATTTTCACCATGTCAACCATATGATGTTGAAGTTCTAATCTTTCATTTATAATTTAAAAAATCAGGCCATTTCAATGGTCTTTGGTTACACTGTTCTAGAAGCATAGAGCATAGAAGATAGGAGCAGGAGTAGGCCATTCGGCCCCTCGAGCCTGTTCCGCCATTTAATGAGATCATGGCTGATCATCCAAATTCAGTACCCTGTCCCTGCTTTCTCCCCATATCCCTTGATCCCTTTAGTCTTAAGAAATATATCTGTCTCCTTCTTGAATATATTTAATGAATTGGCCTCAACTGCCTTCTGTGGTAGAGAATTCCACAGGTTCACCACTCTCTGGGTGAAGAAATTCCTCCTCATCTCAGTCCTAAATGGCTTGCCCCTTATCCTTAGACTGTGACCCCTGGTTCTGGACTCCCCCGCCATCGGGAACATCCTTCCTGCATCTAGTCTGTCTAGTCCTGTTAGAATTTTATAAGTTTCAATGAGATCCCCTCTCATTCTTCTAAACTCTAGCGAATATAAGCCTAATCGACCCAATCTCTCTTCATACGTCATTCCTGCCATCCCAGGTATCAGTCTGGTAAATCTTCGCTGCACTCCCTCCATGGCAAGAACATCCTTCCTCAGATAAGGCGACCAAAACTGCACACAATACTCAAGGTGTGGTCTCACCAAGGCCTTGTACAACTGCAGCAAGACATCCTTGCTCCTGTACTCGAATCCTCTCGCTATGAAGGCCAACATACCATTTGCCTTCTTAACCGCCTGCTGCACCTGCATGCTTACCTTCAGCGACTGGTGCACAAGGACTCCCAGATCACGTTGCACTTCCCCTTTTCCCAATCTATTGCCATTCAGATAATAATCTGTCTTCCTGTTTTTGCCACCAAAGTGGATAACCTCGCCTTTATCCACATTATACTGCATCTGCCATGCATCTGCCCAATCACCCAACCTGTCCAAATCATACTGGAGTTTCTCTGCATCCTCCTCACAGCACACACGCCCACCCAGCTTTGTGTCATAGAAAAATAGAAACATAGAAGATAGGAGCAGGAGTAGGCCATTCGGCCCCTCGAGCCTGCTCCGCCATTCGATGAGATCATGGCTGATCATCCAAACTCAGTACCCTGTACCTGCCTTCTCCCCATATCCCTTGATACCTTTAGCTTTAAGAAATATATCTAACTCATTCTTGAATATATTTAATGACTTGGCCTCAACTACCTTCTGTGGTAGAGAATTCCACAGGTTCACCACTCTCTGGGTGAAGAAATTCTTCCTCATTTCTGTCCTAAATGGCTTACCCGTTATCCTTAGATTATGACCCCTGGTTCTGGACTCACCGACTTCTGCAAACTTAGAGATATTACATCTAGTTCCCTCGTCTAGATCATTAATATATATTGTGAATAGCTGGGGTCCTAGCACCGATCCCTGCGGTACCCCACTAGTCACTGCCTGCCACTCGGAAAAAGACCCGTTTATTCCAACTCTTTGCTTCCTGTCTGCCAACCAGTTCTCTATCCAAATCAGTACCTTACCCCCAATCCCATGTGCTTTAACTTTGCACGCTAATCTCTTATGCGGGACCTTATCGAAAGCCTTCTGAAAGTCCAAATACACCACATCCACTGGTTCTCCCTTATCTATTTTATCAGTTACATCCTCAAAAAATTCCAGTAGATTAGTCAGGCATGATTTACCTTTTGTAAATCCATGTTGACTTTGTCCGATCCTGTCACTGTTTTCCAAGTGCTCTGCTATTACATCTTTTATAATGGACTCTAGCATTTTGCCCACTACCGATGTCAAGCTTACCGGTCTATAATTCCCCGTTTTTCTCTACCACCTTTTTTAAATAGTGGGGTTACATTAGCTACCCTCCAATCCATGGGAACTGTTCCAGAGTCTATAGAATTTTGAAAGATAACCAGCAATGCATCTACTATTTCTAGGGCCACTTCCTTAAGTACCCTAGGATGTAGATTATCAGGCCCTGGGGATTTATCGGCCTTCAATCCCGTCAATTTCCCTAACACCATTTCCCTGCAAATACTGATTTCTGAGCCTGTGGAAACTGGAATTTTTGCAAATGCAAACTTAGACCTTCTCATTGATGTTCTATGTAACTGATCCCACATTTGTATGGTCCATACTCCCGAAATGAATCAGACATTTTTATATTCATGAGGCAATCTCAATGCTTGACTGTGTAAAATTCTGTTAAATTTTAATGTGACGTATACAGTTTTGTTAAGGGGGGGACAGTACTGAGAGGAGAACTACTTTCAATTTACTGGAAAGCATAAAGAATTGGTACCCTTTGGGTTTAAGTCTTTGGGTTCAAGTGTCAGGATTGGCATCCAGGAATTACAAGGAATCTAATTCCCATGTGCCTTCTTTTTGGTTTGAGACCCAGCATTCGCTGTTCTCGAGAGGTAATCCACCAAATGAAGTTAGGAAAGATATCAACTGTTCAGTTGGTAAGTGCGACCACATGTAGTATGTTGCATGCGAGAGCATAGCCATAAGAGAGCTCGATAGAATCCCTCAGTTATGGCACTGTTCTACGTTTAAAATAAAAGTATTCTCGCCTTGGATGTCTGGAGCTTCTGATGTCCACATTGCCGTGTGAATGGTATACTTTACAAATCGATAAGAAAAATCTACATCCATTTAGCAGCAGAAAGTGACAGGTAAACATATTCATTATTAATCATTGTTAATGTCTTTTATCGTTTAATTCTACCTGAGCAGTGATTTTTTAAAAACTCTAGTCTTATGTTATTTAATTTCCGCATTCTATTATGTTTTCGGTCTCATGAATCATACCAAACAGACTGCCTCTGATCCGTCCTCCAGGCTGACTCGATGCCTCAATAATCTGTACATCAGTGAATCCCTGCTTCAGCAGTTTTCCAGCAGCTCCCACACCAGCTATCCCCGCTCCGATAATGACAATCTTTGGGCTTTTCTTCAGTGAGTTCTTGGAGGTCATACTTTGAAACAGAAGAAAACACTTACACATATAATACAAACTTTCTGCAACATCGCTGTCCAGAAGAACTGTGCTGTGAGTCTTTTGCGACCCCGGCGGATGTGTACGAGGTGCGCACACGCCCGTAGGGGCCGCACAAGTTCCGGGTTTAGTCATGCGAAGCGCATGCGCGAAAACCCGGCACTTGCGATCTGTCAAGAATCCTCTTGACAGATGATCCACCTGCCCGGGAGATGGGCCTCTGCTGGCGGAGAGTTGGGCTATTTGCACAACGTCCACCTGCTGGATGCCTCTCAAATTCTTAGGCCTGGTAAAAGCAGGCGTAAGGCCTGCTTTTAACAGCATAAGAGTTTTAAAAAATAGAAAAATAAAATTTTATCCCTCATTTATAAATTAATAATACTCTTCAATAAGGTAAGTTTATTTTTAGCCCCTTAAATACATATAGGGGAGAAAATTGGTTCGCGCCCCCTTTGGGGCAATAACTACTTTTAGCACCCCGAAAAAGTTAGCACCCCCGCACCCGAAATTCAATGGTAGCGCCCCAGGCAGGAGGTGGGGTGCTACTGGAAGCGCTCTCCCTCCCTCTTGGGGCGATCCCAGGGAATATTGCGGCGCTACGTGCAGCAGCGCCACTTGCACCGGCATGTAGCGCCGCGGTACTGCAGGCCTCCCTCCCCTGATTAAAGGGGAGGGGTCTAGTGCAGCACGCTCCTGGGCCCTGCTGGTCCACCTGGTAGCGGGGTGCCGGCAAAAGAGCCCGGCATTCAAGAGGAGCGCCGATCACGGCCGGCATCCCGCGGTAGGAGGCCAGAGGGGGCAGGTGCTGGCAGGCGGCCCAAATGAAATGGCCGCCCAGCACCTACCCTTTAATTATCGCCTCCCCGGCTGCAAAAAAGCCCCCCTGACCCTGTCAGACATAGCGTCCGGTGGTAGGTCTGGGGGCGCAAGCCAAGTTTGCGAGCGGGGCGTTAACGGGAGGCACAAAGCAACCAAATTTTTCCCCCGTAATTTCTTTTCAAAAATTAAATTTTTGTTTAAAATATTTAATTAAATGGCATTTTAATTAATTTTAAATATGTAATTTTAAAAAGTTTATTTCATGTGTTGGTGCATTTTTTAAGTGATCCCCATTCATACTTATGGGAGTTCCGTACGTACGGAACTCCCATAAGTATGAATGGGGATCCCCTTCTTTTATTGGTTGGGCCGGCCCACGTGATCCCAGGGACGCCTACAAACCGCCTGCGTCCCTGGGATACGGGGACCTCTGCCCGTGTGGACCCGGAGCGGCCCAGGATCGCGAGCTTCTGTATCTCCCGGGCCACCAGGTACATTCGTAGAATTTTTGCAGGTCGGAGGCATCGCCCGCAGGAGCCTCCGATCGCAAATGTTGGCCCATGTGTTTTTGTCTTGTGTTATTGTTGTAACTTCCCCTTTAAAACTTAGTCATTGTACATTGGACATTTAGCAGCCAGCCAAAGCCAGTGGCTTGTAATAAGCCTATTCCAGTACAATGTTGCAAGATTTTTTATTCAGGTCTCCCTGGTAACAGGCTTGAAAGGGAATCAAATGCTCAATTTATAGACTTCATGACTGGTTCAATTTGTATCTGACTGATAGTCCTTCTCTGAATTAGAATGGGCAGATATTCAAAATCCATGATGTCCCAATTACTATTTTTCAGGATATGAAAGAAACAATTTTGTTTGAACCTGGTGAGTTATTTCTCATAAGAAAAGACAGCTCCAAAAGGGCAGCCAGGAGACAGTTTGCAAAGAACTGGCAGTGTTGATGTTTGTTGAAGATGGCTAAATACTAGATGTATTTAAAACCCAGTTGAATTGCAATCTTATTTTATCTACTCAAATAGATAGATAAAAGACATTCCACTATAACTCTCTATTATATAATTTGCTTGTTTATGGGATAGGACGGGAAAGTGGAGTTGAGGTAGATCAGTCATGATCTTATTGAATGGCGAAGCAGGCTCGAGGGGCCGTATGGCCTACTCCTGCTCCTATATCTTATGTTTTTATGTTTCATACTTTGAACTTTAAAAGTCTCATGCAATGTACTTCTCCTTTGGTAGACTGGAAGTGGAATCTTATGGAGGCAGACAATAATCTGTTAACTAAAAGCAATTATCAATCAGGGTTTGCTGCTTGTTAATCTGGGCACGTTACTGAAATTTACCTAGATCTCAAGACAAGGATAGACACTCTCAAAGGTTTGGGGAGTTGGGACTCGCCCTTGAGACTGATCGAAGATACGAGAGCCAAAATAATTTTGGGTCAGTAGGCTAGAAAAAATGTAACAATGCATTAACCGTGTCACCAAGTCACCAAAAGATCATAGTCAAAAAAGCTGGTAAAAATCAGTTTATTAAGGAGTCTCCCGAGTAACATCGACATCCCCCCGATGTGCCCGATGTCGGGTCTGCCAGCGCTGAGCAGACCCGACAGGCAGCGGCGGGGGAGGCACTAAAATCATTAGTGGCTTGTTTACAGCCACTTATCAATGTTTTTCTCCCCAGCATTTTGGATTTGGCAGGTCGCCCACCAGTTTCCCGCTGTGCCTAGACCTCGTCTGTGAAGCTGAGGCGGGAGGTCAGTGGCCATTGAATCAGTTGATGAGTTGACAGCTTCAAATGTCAAGTCAAAGCTCCCAGCTGATTGAGAAATGTTCCCTTAACCACTAGCTTCCCTAAACTGCATTTCCACTACAGATTCAGGATGCTGCAAGTCTTTACACAAGTCTCCATCCAGTCTGACCTCATTACCTCTCCCAACATTGACAGATCGCTTCTCTACGTCATCTCTACTTCACCTGCCATCTATTCCATCAGCATGGGTGCCCTTGAAACTCTCTCACCTTGGTCCTCAGAATCCCACCACGATCAGCCCCAACACCAGCATCACCAGGCACACCGGCAGCCTCAACAACAACACCAACCTTCTCCGCAATCACCTGATGCTGCACAGGACACAGGGCATCAGCACCCGATCACATTGCTGCCTGGGCAGCCAGGGATGGCCTCACCATGGCCAGATTTACTTCACTTGACACTGTACACCCTGGCTGCCACATGATGCACCAGGTTGGCACCACCCCACACCAACACCATAAAGCATCCCTACAATGTCCAAGCCATTCCTTTCACACTCATCACCATTGTGGGGGGTACCGTTGCATCTCACCATTCACTGCAACTCACTAAGCCGCTTCCAAAGGTGCACACAAATCTGTCCAAGAATGCAAAGTGTTGAAAATAAAGATTTCAATGTCTGACAATGCTTTACCAGAAACTTCACATGAACATTGGTTAAAACACCCAGGTGCCTACCCTTGTGTGTTGTTACTTGGTATGATTGCACTAGGATGAGGGTGCGTGTGAGGGGTGGCTAGTGAGATGGGGAAGTGATAATGTAGATAGAGAGGGATGGTTGGAGGTGCAAGGTAAGTTGGTGTGGGTAAGGATGTGCAGGAGTAGGGTAGGGAAGGCAGAGTGATGGGGATGTGATGAGAGGCACAACAGGATGAGGTTGAGTGTGGCTTTGCAGTAATGTTTCGTGATCTAGTGAGATCATTGAAAGGTTGGCACCACTGCAGCCAGCTCCTCCTGACGACATCCCTGCTTGTACCCTCCTGTGCAATGTGCAACCAGGCTGCGTTGGTGTCATGGGGAGGTGTCTTCCGCCCATGGAAAGGGAAGGGGATCTCCCTGCGTGCTGTGACTCCCTCCATAAGCATATGGAGGGAGTCATGGGAGAGCCTGGGTGCAGCTGTGCACCTCTGGGCAGTGCTTGTCAGTGTTTGCAGCACCTCAATGCTGTAGATCACTGACAGCGCAAATGTCAAACTAAATTTGGGAATGGTCCCTTTAAAGAAACCGGCTGATGATGCGTCATAAATGGCATCATCAGACCCGCTTCCTTCAATTGGCCGGGAAACACGCTTAATAAGCCCAATCATCGGAAAGTCCTTTCGGAGGCCAGGATGGAGACAGCAGCGGGGCCGAGGTCCACCACCAATGTTGCCCGCCTCGGACACGCCAAAGTAGGGTAAATCGCGGCCAATGTTTTATTAAGCATATAAAATAACAAGTTACCTTACAGTTGCAGGAACTCCACAAGTCTGTTGCTTTACCGAACCACACACAGAGGAGACAGAGAGCAAAAAAAGGAATCATCTGACTTAGCACATGTCGATGACTCAGCATGTATAGCAAATGTGCACTCCGCATCACTTCTTTCCTTTCAAAAGAAAAAAATATATTGGGCCGGATTTTATGACCCCCACGGGTGCGTACGCACCCATCGGGGCCTCGCAAGTGCCGGTTTCAGCTATGTGAAGCACATGCGCTAAAACCCGGCACTTTCGATCTGTCAAGAATCCTCTTGACAGATCACACGCCTGCCCGGGAGAAGGGCCTTTGCGGGTGGAGAGTTCCGCTTCCTGCACAACCTCCGCCCGCTGAAAACCTTTAAAAATCTTACGCCTGGTAAAAGCATGCTTAAGGCCTGCTTTTACCAGCATAAGAGTTTACATAAATAAAAAATAAAACATTTTCACTCATTCATAATTTAAAAATACTTTTAAAAAAGGTAAGTTTATTTTTAGCCCTGTAAAAAACTTTAATTATTTTTCCAAAAAATTCAATTTTTGTTTAAAATATTTAATTTAATGTAATTTTAACTAATTTTAAATATGTGATGTTTTTTAAAAATTTATTTAATGTTTAACTGTGTTTTTTAAGTGATCCCCATTCATACTTTTGACAGATCTATGCGTAAAGACCTGTCAAAAGTATGAAGGGGGAGTCCCTTCTTTGATTGGTTCCCCATGGCCCACATGATCCCAGGGACGCTTGCGAACCGCCTGCGCCCCTGGGATTCCCGGGCCGCTGCGCATTTCGTAGAGCAGAGGCCTAGGATCGCAAGTCTTGGGACCTACGGAGCCAGCAATTAAGTTCGTAGATTTTTTCCGATCGGAGGCATCCGCCCACAGGAAGTCTCCGATCGGAAATTCACGGCCATTACCTAACCATATCAGAGTTCGAAAAAAACACACATAGAGGAATTCTGAAATGTAACCGAAACAAAACAAGAAAGCACTATAAAAACAAATAGGCCTTCAATTGAGATGGAGGCTGATGATAACTTCCAGATCTGCGATGGTGTCTGACTATCAGGTGTTTTGGGTGTTGTAGTTGTTGTTACTTTTTTTGGAAACTGTGGACAGTTCAGAGGGTCGCTAGCGACCTGCGTTTCAGAAAAGTCCTCAATCTCAGGAGTTTTGCTTACAGGTGGCTCATCAGCATAAATCAACTGATGGTGATTCCTTTTTCATTTTATTCATTCCTGGGATGTGGGCATCGCTGGCAAGACCAGCATTTATTGCCCATCCCTAATTGCTCTTGAGAAGGTGGTGGTGGTGAGCTGCCTTCTTCAACTGCTGCAGTCTGTGTGGTGAACGTACTCCCACAGTACTGTTAGGTAGGGATGTCCAGGATTTTGACACAGCAACTATGAAGGAACGCCAATATATTTTCAAGTCAGGGTGATGCGTTAGTTGGGGTGGAAATTGCAGGTGGTTGTGTTCCCACATGCCTGCTGACCTTGTCCATCTAGCCGGTAGAAGGCGTGGGTTTGGGAGGTGCTGTCGAAGAAGCTATGGTGCGTTGCTGCAGAGCATCTTGTAGATGGTACACACTGCAGCCATGGTGCCCTGGTGTTGGAGGAAGTGAACGTTTAAGGTGGTGGATGGGGTGCCAATCAGGCAAGCTGCTTGGTCCTGGATGGTGTTGAGCTTCTTGAGTGTTGTTGGAACTGCACTCATCCAGGCAAGTGGAGAGTAATCTATCACATGTCTGACTTGTGCATTGTAGATGGTGGAAAGGCTTTGGGGTGTCAGGAGGTGAGTCACTCACCACAGAATATCCAGCTTTTGACCTGCTCTTGTAGCCACAGTATTTATGTGGTTGGTCCAGTTAAGTTTCTGGTCAGTGGTGACCCCCAGAATATTGATGGTGGGGGATTCAGCGATGGTAATGCCGTTGAATGACAAGTGGAGGTGGTTAGAATCTCTCTTGTTGGAGATGGTCATTGCCTAATACTTGTGTGGTGCAAATGCCACTTGCCAATTATCAGCCCAAGCTTGAATGTTGTCCAGGTCTTGCTGCATTTGGGCATGGATTGTTTCATTATCTGAGGAGTTGTGAATGGAACTGAACACTGTGCAATCATCAGTGAACATCCCCACTTCTGACCTTATGATGGAGGGAAGGTCATTGATGAAGCAATTGAAGATGGTTGGGCCTAGGACACTGCCCTGAGGAACTCCTGCAGCGATGTCCTGGGACTGAGATGATTGATCTCCAACAACCACAACCATCTTCCTTTATGTTAGATATGACTCCAGCCAGTGGAGAGTTTTCCCCCAATTCCCATTGACTTCAGTTTTACTAGGGCTCCTTGATGCCACACTTGGTCAAATGCTGCCTTGATGTCAATGGCAGTCACTCTCACTTCACCG
The DNA here is from genome assembly GCA_030390025.1 of Squalus acanthias. Lineage (NCBI taxonomy): Eukaryota > Metazoa > Chordata > Chondrichthyes > Squaliformes > Squalidae > Squalus > Squalus acanthias. Next base: position 82,360,129 of record CM059425.1, on the reverse strand, counting down.
CATGAATTGCCCTCTTTTGTTCATGATTGGACCAAGGCTATAATGAGGTCTGGAGCCGAGTAGTCCTGCTGGAACCCAAACTGAGCATCGGTGAGCAGATTATTGGTAAGTGCCGCTTGATAGCACTGTTGACAATGCTTTCCATCACTTTGCTGATGATTGAGAGTAGACTGATTGGGTGGTAATTGGCCGGATTGGATTTGTCCTGCTTTTTATACAAAGGATATACCTGGGCAATTTTCCACTTTGTCAGGTAGATGCCAGTGTTATAGCTGTACTGGAACAGCTTGGCTAGAGGCGCAGTTAGTTCTGGAGCACAAGTCTTCAGCACGACAGCAGGGATGTTGTCGGGGCCCATAGCCTTTGCTGTATCCAGTGCACTCAGCTGTTTCTTGATATCACATGGAGTAAATTGAATTGGCTAAAGACTTGCACATCGTAACTTCTAGGACCCACCACACTTGTGCATGTTCCAGAACTCCAAGTACTCTGGCCAGGGAGTTTAATCCACACTGTGTCACCAGGGTGTATTTTTTGAATTGGCTTAGCGTTCCTGTCGTAGTAATACTGCTGACGTTGCAAATATCGAGGCTGCAGGAATGTTCCCGCTATTGGAAGTAGTGTCTTGCACCTACGATCCGTAAGTCTCTGTGCAGGGCGTGTACCTACGCCTTCACTCGGCATGTTGCACTAATCTAACAGAGCTAGAAACTCTGATTGACCGGACTCCTTGCATTTTGTGAAAAGTCGTTGAACCGTCTTGACGGCATTCTCAGCTTTGCCACTGGACTGCGGGTATTGAGGTGATGACGTCACATGTTTAAATTCCCATGTCTTGGTAAACACTACAAATTATGTGGATGCAAATTATGGACCATGGGCTACTGACATCAACTATTTATGCAATACAGCTGGTACCACGAGTTGCTGTCCCTTGAATAATAACATAAGAACATAAGAATTAGGAGCAGGAGTAGGCCATACGGCCCCTCGAGCCTGCTCCGCCATTCAATAAGATCATGGCTGATCTTCGACCTCAAATCCACTTTCCCGCCCGATCCCCGTATCCCTTGATTCCCCTAGAGTCTAAGGGGGGGAAAATTCGGTTGCTTTGCGCCTCCCTAAGAGGGCGCTAATGGGGCATAAAGCAACTAGCGCCCGGGCGCGGCGATGTTTGCACCAGAAATTGACCAGAGTTTTTGCAGCGGCGCTAAACTCTACCGCCACGATCTCCTGCGCCCACAGATCGTGACGTCAGTCGAGCGTGTGACGCCCCGGTGACGCCCCGGACTGGATATTGAGTGGCGCCCCCTTCCTTTCCGCCTGCCGCAAGCAACAACAGGGAGAGTGGAATGTTTTGCAGTCGGGAAGGGGCTGGGGGGGCGCTATTTAAAGGTCCCCTCTTCCTGCTTTTTTTTGTGGGAGACATTTCTGCACCACTCATTCTGACAGAGAGAGAGAGATTCTGAGAGAGAGAGAGAGACTTCTGCAGAGAGTCAACGTTGTGTGAAGTAGTTTTGGCTACTGAGCATCACTTTGCAGGTTCTTTTGGATTTGACCTTCATTACTTCGATTGTCAAGAGACTCTGGGGGCTGCACTGATTCTGGGCGTCGTCCTGCGCCTGCAGAATCGGAGGCAACAGAGACACAGAGAGAGAGTGGCAATCATGGACAGAGAGAGGAGGGCCAACACGCCTCTGCACAGGAGACCTTACCTTCCCAGGGTATTCCAGGAACAATTCTCCTACATTAATTTGTCTGAGGAGCAGTGTATGCGCAGGCTGCACTTCAGCAAGGAGGTGGTCACTGAGCTCTGCCACCTGCTGCAGCCAGATCTGCAGCCTCTACTGAGGACCAGGACGTCTCTGTCGGTGGCAGTGAAGGTCACAGTGGCTCTGAACTTTTATGCCACCGGCTCCTTTCAAGCAGCTACTGGGGAGATCGCCAATATCTCCCAGTTCACGGTCCATTGCTGTATCTGGCAGGTCACAAATGCCCTCTATAAAAGGAGACGCCAGTACATCTCTTTCCCGATGACCCGGGCCAAAAAGCATGAACGCACATTGGGCTTTGCGAGGATAGCGGGCTTCCCCATGGTGCAGGGCGCCATTGACTGCACGCATGTGGCATTGCGGCACCGCATGAGAATGCAGAGGTTTTCCGAAACCGCAAGGGGTTCCACTCCTTAAATGTCCAGTTGGTCTGTGACCACAGACAGCTGATACTCACCGTCAATGCCCACTATCCTTGTAGCAGCCACGATGCTGTCATCCTGCGCCAGACTGGTGTGCCAGACCTTTTCCAGGCACCGCATCAGCCAGGTGGTTGGCTCCTCGGGGACAAGGGTTATCCACTCTGCACCTGGCTGATGACACCGCTCCGTAACCCCAACACCGCTGCTGAGCTGCGGTACAATGAGAGCCATGTTGCCACCAGGAACATCATTGAGCAGACGATCGGCGTGCTCAAGCAACGGTTCCGCTGTCTGGACCACTCAGGAGGAGCCCTGCAGTACTCGCCTGAGCGAGTCTCCCTCTTCATAGTTGTTTGCTGCATACTTCATAACCTGGCAATCCTCAGGACCCAGCCAATGCCACCAGGCCTTGGTGCACCACCGGAGGAGGAGGAGGAAGAGGAGGAGGATGATCAGCAGCACCAAGGCGGGAGGGAGGCCCACAATGTTGAAACTGCAAGGGCCGTCCGTCAACGGCTGATAACAAGCCGCTTCTAGGCCCCTACTCAGAAGATGGCTTCTGGCATGGAGAACAACATGATGGAAAGCAACCCGCAACCCCTATAGCCGGCCAAGGCAGCAATGATTCCAAAGGCCAAACATGTACATTTTGAAAACAACAACTTTTTTATTTTAAAAACTCTGTGTGCGTCATTTATTCATGACAAACTAATAGAAACAAACACAACAAATCAATACTTAACATAACTGGTTCTCACAACCTGGAGATAATGTCCAAAACACTAAACAAAAGTTATCAGACGAACCTCGCCCTTTAATAAAGACACTCCCAACATTTCTTGAGACCTCCTACTTTTTGCCCTTCGAGGGCGATCTCCATTCCTTGCCCACTTCCCCCCGTTCCCACCCTACTGCTCCTTCGTAATGGGACCCCAGTGGCTGCAGCAAGGCTGGTGGAAGGCTGCTCAATGTCAGATCCTGAGACTACAGATGCCCTTGAAGGACGGGCTCGACCAGCTCTGGGCCTGGAGGGCCCGGCTGCAGACTGCACCAACACTGCATGGGCGGCAGCAGTCTGGGCTACAGGCGGTGGCAAGTGCAATGGGGAAGTGACAGTGGTGGGAGCAGGAATGCTGTCATCCTGGGAGAGGACAGCACCTCCCTGCTCGACCGACACACTGGCACTCCCACGGGGCAGCACCTCAGCAACCGGAGCAATCTGCTGGAGCACAGATTGCTGGCCTGCTGCGGCGCGGTGAGAGCCCCGGGGCAATGTGGCCGAACCAGCGACGATGGCAGCAGTCAGTGCTTGCGTGGCCTCAATCTGAGTCTGCATGAGAGCAGTCTGAGATTGGATCACGGCAGCCAGTGACTGAATTGCAGCACTAAGCAGTTGCGTTGCGTCCGCCTGTGCTGCAGCGGAGTGCTCCACACTCCTTGCCAGTCCATCAATGCTTTCGGGCACCCTTCCCATTGCACCCATGAGCTGAGTGTGCATGTCCACCGCCTGGGTGTTCATTTCAGTGATGAGCCGCTCCTCCTCTGCGTCCAGTGCAGCAGGACTCACTGGCCTACTCTCCCTCCGGGGAGAAGGCCCCTGAGCTTCCCTAGCCACATCGCATTGCTGCAGCCCGCTGGGTCCCGGAGCTTCACCCTCATCAGACCCCCCCTGCTCCCCTCCAGGGAAGACGTGTTCCCAGTGTGGGCATGGGCTTCCTCGGGAGACGCTGGCGCTGAGGCTCCGGCTTATTCTTCCTCCTCGCCTGCGGCTTCACTCCCACTGGCTGCTTGAGGACCCGTCTCCTCAGCTGGTGAATCACCATCTGAAAGCAGGGAGGTACAAGAGTGGCTTTAGCGTCAGGACAGGGGGGCAGTAAGGGAGGAAGGAGTGGTGCGATTTAGTAAGTTGAATTGAAAGTGTCAAAGGCTGGTGTTGTGAGGGACAAGTGGAATGAGAGAGGAGAGAAAGCTGATGACCTAACCATTGCTGTCCAGAATGGGGTTGACCTCTCCAGCGGCGACGGGACCGATCACCCGGCTTGCGACAATATTGTGGACGCGCGCCTCAAGATCGCTGAGGGGTTGCAGCTGAGGCCGCCCTCCACCCGTCCGTTGCTGCTGTCGCCTGTTGTGAGATAGCTTGGCCTGCAAGAAAAAGGATGGCGTCTGAGTAAATATGCAGCCATGTGCTTGCCTGATGTGCCTCCCATAATTGAATAGCCCTTACTGTATGCAAGGTGTGGAATGTGCGTGTGTGTTTTATGAGAGGGCCATATATCTTGGATGAGTGTTGGGCATTGGGGTTTTTACACCCTCTGGCCATAGAGTGAGGTTGAGATGAGGGTTGGAGAGGTATTGAAAAGCAGCCACTCACTCTGATGACCCGAGTGAGGTCGTTGAACTTTTTGCGACATTGAGTATGGGTCCTGGGCACCATGCTCCTGGAGGAGATGTGCTGAGCCACCTCCCTCCACACTCTTCTGTAGTCGCGCGGCAATGGCCTCCTGCCACTCTCAGGGTACAGTATAGCTCTTCTGCGCTCCACCGCGCCAACCAGAGCCTCCAAAGCCCACTCGCTGAAGCGCTGAGCTCGTTCCCTGGGCCTCTCCATAGTCCTTTGCAGCAGATTCAAGGCACAGATCTCTCCAGGCTGAGATTCAAGGCTGCAATGAGGAGGGTGTGGATGGAGAGCAAGATCAACCCTCCCCTTTAAGAACTGGCCGGCACCAGTGTGTCTGTGTTCCATTGCTAACTGACATCACCTGAGCTTCGCCCGCGCTCTGAGTTAGCGCCTCGCTCCTCGGCCTTTGCGCGTTAAGACAGATGTGTAGCGCCTGATTTAGTGCTCCAATCACCTCCAGGAGCGATAGAAGTCAAGTTTGCAGTCGGAGGCGATAATTTGTGCCAGCCGCTAAACTTTGCGCCCGGCTGATAATTGCGCCCCAAACTTGGCAATACCGAATTTCTCCCCCTAACAATCTATCTATCTCAGCCTTGAATATACTCAACGATTGAGCATCCACAGCCCTTTGGTGCAGCGAATTTCAAAGATTCACGACACTCTGAGTAAACAAATTCCTCCTCATCTCGGTTTTAAAAGGCTGAGATTATGCCCCCTCGTTCTACACTCTCCAGCCAGGGGAAACAATCTCTCAGCAACTACCCTGTCAATCCCCTTCACAATCTTATATGTTTCAATGAGATCACCTCTCATTCTTCTAAACTCCAGAGAGTTTAGGCCCAATCTACTCAATCTCTCCTCAAAGTACAACCCTCTCATCCCAGGGATCAATCTAGTGAACCTTCGTTGCACCACCTCTAGGGCAAGTATATCCTTCCTCAGTACTCCAGGTGTGGTCTCACCAAAGCCCTGTACAATTGTAGTAAGACTTCCTTACTCTTGTACTCCAAACCCCTTGCAAATAAAGTCCAACATGCAATTTGCCTTCCTAATTGCTTGCTGTGACTGCATGCTAACTCTCGGGCTGGAATTTTCTTTACCTGTGCAGGTCGGGTGCGGGCGGTCGCCGTGGCGGGTCGGGACCCCATTGTTCTTTTCATCGCGCTTCTCAGAGCGACTTTCCCTTAATGGCGCCAATTAAGATAGGCCTGCGCGTTTCCCAGCCCTATTAAATTGTGCGCGTCTGATGATGTCATCGATGACTCATTTCCAGCCGGGACATTTAAAGGCGCCTTGGCCACATTGCATTTGAAGGTTCATCTAGGAGGGTGCAGGCTGTACATTTAAGCTTTTGGCTCTTGCTGAGCTTTGCACACATGACTGCACAGAGGCAGAGGCCTCATCCAGGTTCTCAGATGACTCCCTGCATATGCTTGTGGAGGGAGTGAGAGCACGCAGGGAGGTCCTCTGCCCTTCTGATAGGCGGAAGAGACCTCCCCAGGAGACCATAAGAGCCTGGCTGGAGATAGCAGAGGAGGTCAACAGCAGGGATGTTGTGAGGAGGACCTGGGTGCAGTGCCGGAAGTACTTCAATAATCTCATTAGATTAAGAAAGTTGAGTGCAAAGCTACACTTAACTTCATCCTGCTGTGCCTCTCATCACATCCCCATCACTCAGCCTTCCGAAGCCTACTCCTGCGCATCATTACTCACACCAACATACCTTGCACATCCACCCATCCCTCTCTTTCTATCTACATAATCACATTCCAATCTGACTTAACACCCCTCACACTCACCCTCATCCTAATGCACTCATACCAACTAGCACCAGACAAGGAGGCCATTTGGCATTGGCACCCCACTCACTCATAGCCACCCTCTACAGATGCAACCCATCCATTCCTTACACTCATTCCAACACTCTCACTCAACCTTCTCTTCTTCCCCTCCTTGCAGGAGAAGAGAGCCCACAATAAGAGGGAGAGAACCGGAGGTGGCCCTCCATCATTGGCCACGTTGACTCCAGCAGAGGAGGTCACCCTGGAAGTCTCAGGAGTTGCAGAGCAGCTGGCGGTGGGAGATGGAGAGAGGGGGACATCTCAGCAACCTGGTGACAGAATTACATCTCATACAGCCACATGGCATACAGCTGTCACTCATATGGGGACTGATGTCAGCAGCCAGTGAGTATTCATAATGTGCATAATGGTATTGTTACCCATTCTTGATATGACATTTCTAAATCATCTCTTTACTCTCCCACAGGTCGACCAAAAGCCCCCCCCCTCCCCCACCACTATCCCGGCAGAAGAGGAAGACGACTCCCCAGAGGAACCTCCAGCCTTCGAGGATGCACCATCACCAGACATAAGCGCACCCAGCACCAGCGCAGATACACACACCTTGGTGGGTCCTGCGCGAGATAGAATAGTGTTGTCACCTGGTGTCTCACAAGTCACAAGTGAGCAAGAGCAGATGTTGGAGACAGGGACAGCAGTGGAGACTCCTCACTGGAGAGCGCAGGACTCTCCCAGCTCTGCTCAGCTGCTTGCAGACACTGAGCCTCGGGGGCCATCCAGAAAGAGGGCAGATCCTGGAGTTGCAGCAAGAAGTGCAGGAGGCTCTGACAAGTTTTGCGACCTCGATGTCTGCAAATGTGCAGAGAATGGAGGAGTCCATTTCCAACATGAGCACCACCGTGTCTGTAGGCTCTTCCATGGAAAGGATGGCCACCTGCATGGAGCACCTAATGCTCCACTCAAATGAACACATGCTATCTATGGAGAATAGATGGCAGAGGCTCATAGACCTCCTGTCTAGGAGGGATGTCAACGTAGACGTGTGTCCTCATGGCCCCACTGCTGTGCAGCAAGGTGCTCTCCAGCTCCTTGCTAGCAGGGAAGTGCAGGTGGCCCATGAGAGGGATGATGGTGAGAGGGCACATGGAAGTGGGGGCTCCTCTTAAAGCGCTCACACTTCTCCCCCATTGCCTCCCCCTCAGTCAGAGCCTTAGATGCCTCCTGTGATCGCGATGGCCGAGTCTGCCCCTGCACAGTCACAGGAGGAGCAGACTTTGGCGGCACAATCAGAGGCTCCAAAACCCAGAGGACGTCCGCCAAAAGTATCTATGTAGTCGCAGCAGGGAAATGAGCAGGCTGCCTCTACCTCTGCTGAAGCCACAGGGGTAGCACCTCATAGAAGCACGCATAAGAGAAAGATGACACGGAAGTAGATGCACAAGGGTAAGCACATGGGTGTTTAAAGAACTGTTTCTGTTAAGGTTCCGTTACTCTTATGTCACATATAAAACTATTTATTTTCACCGCTTTCCAGTCGTGCCCAATTTTATCAGCTACTTTGGAAGTGGCTTCGTGAGTTGGAGTGAATGGTGAGACATAAAGTTACCTCCAGCAATGGGGGTCAGTGTGAAAGGAGTGACTTGGTCATTGCAGGGATGCTTTATGTTGTTGTTGAGGGGGTGGGGGGGTGGGTGGTGAGGGGTGCTACCTGGCACAGCATGTGGCAGCCATATGGGTGTAATGCATGAAGTTAAGTAAATCTGGCCATGATGAAGCCATCCATTGCCTTCCCGGCAACAACGTGCTCGGGTGCCGGTGGCATCTGGACCTCAAGTTCCTCCTGCTCCTCCTCCTTGTCTTCCAGCTGATGCTCCTCCACCTCCTCTGAAGAGGCTGTGCGCTCAGTGCCTTGCTCCTCATGCAGCTCTAATCCTCGCTGCTGTGCTATGTTGTGCAGAGCGCAGCAGATGACAGTTCTGGAGACCCTGGCTGGTGCATACTGAAGGGCTCCTCCAGATCTGTCAAGGCATCTGAAGCGTATTTTCAGCATACCTATTGTCTGCTCTATGACACATTTGGTGGACATGTGGCTTTCATTATATCTCTCCTGGGCCTCAGTACTTGGCCTCCTCAAGGGTATCATGAGCCAAGTCTTTAGTGGAGAGCCCTTGTCTCCAAGCAGCCAGCCGGAAAGTCTGTTTAGAGAAGCGAAGAGGTGAGGGAGGGTGGACTGGCGCAGGATGAAAGAGTCATGGCAGCTGCCAGGGAATTTGGCGCACACATGCATGATGATCTTCCTATGGTTGCAAACCAGCTGCACATTGAGGGAGTGAAAACCCTTGCGGTTGACAAAGACTCCTGGGTTATGATGGGGTGCCCTGATGGCCACATGTGTGCAGTCGATGATGCCCTGCACCCGTGGGAAGCCAGCCAGAGTTGCAAAGCTCAGTGCCCGCTCAGTAACACTGGCGTATTCAGTGGTAACGTTGATGTAATTGGCTGACTTGTCAAACAGTGCTTCGGTGACCTATGTGATGCATCTGTGGGTGGCCGACTGTGAGATGCCGCAAATGTCTGCTGCAGATCCCTGGAAGGTGCCTGAGGTGAAGAAGTTGAAAGTGCCTGAAGGCGCTGGTGACTTTGACAGCCATTAGTAAGGCGTGTCCACCAGGTCCTCTGGGCTGCAGGTCTTGCTCCAGCAATCTGCAAATATCTGCGATGACCTGGCGCGACAGCCTGAGCCTCCTTTGGCACTGCTGCTCAGTCATGTTGAGGAAGCTCATCCTCTGCCTGTATACCCTGTGTTGGGGGTACCGCCTCCGGCGCGGTGCAGCCCTGTGCTGATGTCCTCTGTCCTGTGGAGCATCAGGTCGTTGAGGAGAAGGTTGGTGGTGTTGCTGTTGGTGCTGCTGGTGAGCCTGCTGCTGCTGGTGTTGGGGCTCATTGTGGTCCAATTCTGATGACCAAGGTGAGACAGTATAAATGACACCAATGCTGATGTAATACATGGAAGGTCAAGTAGAGATTAGAGAAGCAATCTGTCAATTGTGTGTTAGATAGTAGAAAGAGGTGGCAGTGGGTTCCAAATTTGCAGAAAAGACTGGCAAACTCTAGAGACCTAAATCTGTGCTGAAAATGCACTCAGCAACAGCATTTCCATTAGGAAAGTAAGCAGGCGTCAGGTGGCAGTATTTATTATGCTTTCTATGCTCTGCAGTAATGACTTCGATCAATGGCCACTGAACTTCCGCCTCAGCTTGACAGATGTGGTTCCTGCGCTGCATGCAGTGAAATTGAAAAGGTCTGGTTAAAAAGATGGCTAAGGATCTGACATCAAGCTGATAATGATCTAAATTAGGTCGCCCACCTCTGCCGTTCGGGTCGCTGCCGCACTGGGAAGCGCATCTGAGTTAAAGGCACGAGGAAGTGGGATGACGGCGGGTTCCCGACCCGCTCCGATGTATTTCCACTTTCACTCCTGACCTGCCTCCAATCCTGCACGCACGGATGAATGAAAGTTCCAGCCTCTGTGTTTCCAGTACAAGGACACCTAAATCTCTCTGAATACTAACACTTAATACTTCCTCACCATTTAAAAAATGTTCTGTTTTTCTATACTTCCTACCAAAGTGAATAACCTCACATTTTCCCACATTATACTCCATCTGCCACTTTATTGCCCACGCACTTAATCTGTCTATATCCCTTTGCAGGCTCTTTGTGTCCTCCTCACAACTTGCTAACCCACCTATCTTTGTATCATCAGCAAATTTGGCTACAGTACACTCGGTCCCTTCATCCAAGTCATTAATATAGATTGTAAATAGTTGAGGCTCCAGCACTGATCCCTGTGGCACCCCACTAGTTACTGATTGCCAACCTGAAAATGACCCATTTATCCCGACTCTCTGTTTTCTGTTAGTTAGCCAATCCCCTATCCATGCCAATATATAACCCCCAACCCCGTGCGCTCTTATCTTGTGCAGTAACCTTTTATGTGGCACCTTATCGAATGCCTTCTGGAAATCCAAATACACTACATCTACTGGTTCCCCTTTATCCACCCTGTTTGTTACATCCTCAAAAAACTCCAGCAAATTTGTCAAACACGATTTCCCTTTCATAAAACCACGTTGACTCTGCTTGATGGTCTTATGATTTTCTAAATGTCCTGCTATTACCTCCTTAGCAGGCTGTAACTAGTGGAGTGCTGCAAGGATCAGTGCTTGGGCCTCAGCTATTTACAATCTATATTAATGGCTTAGATGAAGGGACCGAGTGCAATGTATCCAAGTTTGCTGATGATACAAAGCTAGATGGGAAAGTAAGCTGTGTGGAGGACACAAAGAGCCTGCAAAGGGATATAGACAGGTTAAGTGAGTGGGCAAACATTTGGCAGATGGAGTATAATGTGGACAAATGTAAGGTTATCCACTTTGGAAGGAAGAATGAAAAAGCAAATTATTATTTAAATGGAGTGAAACTACAAAATGCTGCGGTACAAAGGGATCTGGGGGTCCTGGTACATGAAACATAAAATGTTAGCCTGCAGATACAACAAGTAATTAGGAAGGCTAATGGAATGTTGGCCTTTATTGCAAGGGGGATAGAGTATAAAAGTAGGGAAGTTTTGATGCATCTTTACAGGGCGCTGGTGAGACCGCACTTGGAGTACTGCGTACAGTTTTGGTCTCCATATTTAAGGAAGGATATACTTGCATTGGAGGCAGTGCAGAGAAGGTTCACTAGGTTGATTCCTGGGATGAAGGGGTTGACATTTAGAAGAATGAGAGGTGATCTTATTGAAACATATAAGATTCTGAGGGGAATTGACAGTGTAGATGCTGAGAGGATGTTTCTCCTAGTGGGGGTATCTAGAACTAGGGGGCATCGTTTCAGAATAAGGGGTCGCCCATTTAAGACGGAGATGAGGAGGAATTTCTTCTTTCAGAGGGTCATGAATCTTTGGAATTCTCTACCCCAGAGAGCTGTGGAGGCGGAGTCATTGAATATATTCTAGGTGGAGATTGACAGACATTTGAACTACAAGGGAGTCAAGGGGTATGGGGAGAGAGCGGGAAAGTGGTGTTGAGGCCAAGATTGGATCAGCCATGATCTTATTGAATGGTGGAGCAGGCTCGAGGGGCCGATTGGCCGACTCCTGCTCCTGCTTCTTATGCTCTTATATTCAACCAGGAAATGACCCATTTATCTCTACTCTCTGTTTTCTGTCGTTTAACCAATCCTCTATCCATGCTAATACATTACCCCAACCCCATGAGCACTTATCTTGCATAACAACCTTTTATATGGCACCTTATCGAATGCCTTTTGGAAATCCAAATATACTACATCCACTGGTTCTCCTTTATCGACCCTGCTAGTTACATCCTCAAAAAACTCTAATAAATTTGTGTTTCTTCCCACAGTTCCTGCACTCATCAGTCTATGGGGATTCTTTAGCGTTGTCCCAATGCTTACCTCTGTTGTGCCTTGGGGTTTTTTAAGTATCGCACTCACATTCTGTCCCCTCAACTCCCCGATAACTTTGAGGTGCACCACCATGCTTTCAGCCACATGACAAATCCCTTCTGTCTTTAACAAGATTAGATTAGCCTCTCAAAGCAGTCTCTCTCGCACCCTCAAATCCACAATTCCAAACATGTCGGTCTCAGAGTATCTCTTCTGGCATAATAGCTTCGATCTCGTACCTGTCGGCGAGTTTTCGCAGTGCTGTACAGTACTGGTCGTATGTTTCACCAGTATCTTGCATTCTCCTGTTGAACATATATCTCGCAAAAGGAACATTGTACCATTGTTTAAAAAATGAGAAAGGGATAGACTGAGTAATTATAGGCCACTCAGCCTAATCTCAGTGGTGGGCAAATTATTGGAAAAAATTCTGAGGGACAGTATTAATCGTCATTTAGAAAGGCACAGATTAATTAAGGACAGTCAGCAAGGATTTGTTAAGTGAAGGTCGTGTCTGACTAACTTGATTGAATTTTTTGAGGAGGTAACAAGGAGGGTCGATGAATGTACCATATTTGATGTAGTCTACCTGGATTTTAGCAAGGTTTTTAACAAGGTCGCACATGGCAGACTGGTCAATAACAACAACAACTTGTATTTATATAGCACCTTTAAAGTAGTAAAATGTCCCAAGGCGCTTCACAGGAGTATTATAAGACAAAAAATTTGATACCGAGCCACATAAGGAGAAATTAGGGCAGGTGACCAAAAGCTTGGTCAAAGAGGTAGGTTTTAAGGAGGAAAGAGAGGTAGAGAGGTGGAGAGGTTTAGGCAGGGAATTCCAGAGCTTAGGGCCTAGGCAAAAGAAGGCACGGCCACCAATGGTTGAGCGATTATAATCAGGGATGTTCAAGAGGGCAGAATTAGAGGAGCACAGATATCTTGGGGGGTTGTGGGGCTGGAGGAGATTACAGAGATAGGAAGGGGCGAGGCCATGGAGGGATTTGAAAACAAGGATGAGAATTTTAAAATCGAGGCGTTGTAGGTCAGCGAGCACAGGGGTGATGGGTGAATGGGACTTGGTGCAAGTTAGGACACGGGCAGCCAAGTTTTGGAAGACCTCAAGTTTACATAGGGTAGAATGTGGGAAGCCAGCCAGGAGTGCATTGGAATAGTCAAGTCTAGAGGTAACAAAGGCATGGATGAGGGTTTCAGCAGTAAAGAGGGTCAGAAAAGTAAAGCCCATGGGATCCAAGGGAAAGTGGCAAGTTGGATCCAAAATTGGCTCAGTGGCAGGAAGCAAAGGGTAATGGTTGACGGGGGTTTTTGTGACTGGAAGGCTCAGTACTGGGTCCCTTGCTTTTTGTGGTATATATCAATGATTTAGACTTCAATGTAAGGGGCATGATTAAGAAGTTTGTAGATGAAAATTGGCCGTGTGGTTGATAGCGAGGAAGAAAGCTGTAGACTGCAGGAAGATATCAATGGACTGGTCAGGTGGGCAGAAAAGTGGCAAATGGAATTCAAACTGGAGAAGTGTGAGGTAATGCGTGTAGGGAGGGCTAACAAGGCAAGGGAATACACAATAAATGGTAAGACACTGAGAAGGGTAGAGGAACAGAGGGACCTTGGAGTGCATGTCCCCCCCGCCCCCACCCCGATCATGGCCCAGAGCTTCGGTATCCCTCCCTACTGACTGCTGGGGACCGTCTGCATGGGTCCCCAGCTGTGGCCTTCTGCCGCATGTTTGCGCTCCGGCCCGCTGGTCAGGCTGTCAATCTGGCCGACTGTAAGGTGGGAGTCTGCAGAACATTATTTACATGAGGCCCTGCCATCGGTAGGGCCTCCACGTCCCTGGCCTTGCCGGGTTGTTCCCATGCTTCCGGGCTCCCGTCACCCTCCCCGCCTCCCCGTTAATATCGGGGAAGTAATTTACATCTCATTCAATTTCTCCATCGATCTTCAATTCTCTAACCTTTAACTTCTCTAGTAGATATTAAAGCTACCATTGAGAGTGGGGAACATCTGTTCCAACAGGTGGACCCCAGATGTTATGCTGTTATTCACTACTGCCTTTGTGAACAGTAAATATTTTAGATTAGCAAGCAAATTTCATTCCATTTGGTCAGGCATTATGAATTGAGTTCTGTGATTTTAGGAAGTTATTTTATAAATATTCCCAATTCAGTCGAGAAAATCAAAGGACGTAGAGAGTCCAAAATCATTATTATTTTGGAATAAAAGATCAGCCCATCAGCTGGCATTTCAACAGTACATGCTTGAGTAACCCTCACACAAGAGAAAGAAAATTACACTCCAACAGTCCACCCTATACCACGGCCTCATTTAAGTGTTTTGAGTTCAGCTGATACAAGACTTCAATTATATACATCTGCTATGTTCAGCCAGAACTCACAGTGGCCTCAGTCATAGATCTGATAATCAGATTTATTTTCAACCAGCACTCCTTGTTCAAAAAGCAGAATGAGAAATATGACTCTCTCAAAGAAGAAGAAGAAGAGCAAAGGAGTTCTTCACGGTGTCCTGGCCAACATTTATCTCTCAACCAACATCATTAAACACATAGGCCCAGAAATTCGGCTCCCTGGCTTGCCGCGGGGGTAAGGATCGCGCGCGCACCTACCTACCGCGCCTGCCGTTGACCTCTGGGCCCACGGGGACTTCAGCTCCTGGGCCTGCCCCAACTGCCGGCGCGCAGTGCTCGTGTATCCCAGGGGCGTAGTTAGTGCGATGCGTCCCCTGGGATCACGTGGGCCATGGAGAGCCAATGGCAGCAGACCATCTTTCATTCACAGATTTGACAGGAAGACCTGTCAAATCTATGAATTGAAATCGGCCCCAAAACAACAGCTAAACTTCAAATATTTTTTTTTAAAAACCATCACATTTTTAAAATAACTATAAGTTAAATAAATTAACTATTTTAAACAAAAATTTAAATTTTTGAAAAAATTAAAATACTTTTTAACAGTGCTAAAAATAAACTTACCTTTCTTTAAAGTATCTAAAAAAGATAAACCTGTTGAAATTTTTTTTAAATTATAATTAATTAACCACTTACCTTGTTGAAAACGGGTCTTGCGCCTCCTTTTTAAAAGCGCAGGTTCTTCAATACTTACCCTCCCGGAGAAACCTGAAAAAAACCTAAGTTTGCTGCGTGCGCGCAGCCTCTACCGCGCACGCGGTTCACCTCTGAACCGCTCCCTTCACGAGACCGGAAGTTCCGGTTTCCCGCGCATGCGCAGTGCATGCAGGAAACCTGCACTTCAGGAGGCCTTACGGGTGAGTACACAGTGCGTACTCACCCGGCAAGTGCCGAATTTTTGGCCCATTATCTGGTCATTTATCTCATTGCTGTTTGTGGGACCTTGCTGTGCGCAAATTGGCTGCCACGTTTCCCTACATTACAACTGTGACTTTCTTTTCCTTTCAATGACCCTTGAGATAATAAGAAGTCAAATCCACTTACATTCTAATGATCGTTCGGTTTCCAAAGTTGCCAGACATGTCTTTTTTTCTGTCTATCTCCAGTAATTAAGCAGAACCGTTTGTGCTAATGGAAGTCAGACTGCCTAATCTTCAAGACCACAAATTACTGATATGTCCCCAGACTGGCCATGGTTGCTTTATGTGGTAAATGTATCCTCTGCATTCTGGATTTAATCGAATACTGCTGACTACGAGGAATGTATCCTTGCATAGTCCCAGAGTAAGTTAACGAGAGTCCCAATCTTTCATTATATCCTTAACATAAGAACATAAGAACATAAGAAATAAGAGCAGGAGTAGGCCAATCGGCCCTTCGAGCCTGCTCCGCCATTCAATAAGATCATGGCTGATCTGATCCTCACCTCAAATCTAAAGAACACAAGAAGTAGGAGCAGGACCCGGCCACTCAGCCCCTGGGCCCGCTACGCCACCCACAGGGCCTCGACCGATCCGAACTCAGCCTCATGTCCAATTTCCTGCCCGCTCCCCGTAACCCCTAATTCCCTTTACTTCTAGGAAACTGTCTATTTCTGTTTTAAATTTATTTAATGATGTAGCTTCCACAGCTTCCTGGGGCAGCAAATTCCACAGACCTACTACCCTCTGAGTGAAGAAGTTTCTCCTCATCTCAGTTTTGAAAGAGCAGCCCCTTATTCTAAGATTATGCCCCCTAGTTCTAGTTTCACCCATCCTTGGGAACATCCTTACTGCATCCACCCAATCAAGCCCCTTCACAATCTTATATGTTTCAATAAGATCGCCTCTCATTCTTCTGAACTCCAATGAGTAGAGTCCCAATCTACTCAACCTCTCCTCGTATGTCCACCCCCTCATCCCGGGGATTAACCGAGTGAACCTTCTTTGTACTGCCTCGAGAGCAAGTATGTCTTTTCTTAAGTATGGACACCAAAACTGTATGCAGTATTCCAGATGCGGTCTCACCAATACCTTATATAACTGCAGCAATACCTCCCTGTTTTTATAATCTATCCCCCTAGCAATAAAAGCCAACATTCCGTTGGCCTTCTTGATCACCTGCTGCACCTGCATACTAACTTTTTGATTTTCTTGCACTAGGACCCCCAGATCCCTTTGTACTGCAGTACTTTCCAGTTTCTCGCCATTAAGATAATAACTTGCTCTCTGATTTTTCCTGCCAAAGTGCATAACCTCACATTTTCCAATATTGTATTGCATCTGCCAAATCTCTGCCCACTCACCCAGCTTGTTTATATCCCCTTGTAGGTTTTTTATGTCCTCCTCACTTTCTACTTTCCCTCCCATCTTTGTATCATCTGCAAACTTTGATATGTTACACTCGGTCCCCTCCTCCAAATCGTTAATATAGATTGTAAAGAGTTGGGGACCCAGCACCGACCCCTGCGGAACACCACTGGCTACTGGTTGCCAGTCCGAGAATGAACCATTTATCCCAACTCTCTGCTTCCTGTTAGATAACCAATCCTCCACCCATGCCAGAATATTCCCCCCAATCCAGTGATTTTTTATCTTGAGCAATAATCTTTTATGTGGCACCTTGTCGAATGCCTTCTGGAAGTCTAAATACACTACGTCCATTGGTTCCCCTTTATCCACCCTGTACGTTATGTCCTCAAAAAAAAAAACATTCACTGGCTTCTCTAATCCCCATGTTATAGTTTGTTTGGCATGAAGTAAAATTGCTTTGTGTCTGGATTAATTTCAAGCTGGCATAATATGAAACTAATTTAATGACTTTCCTTATAATGTACGAGTTTTTATGTAAAATTCTGATTCCTAGTTTTCTTATTCCAGAAGAAATGAAACGTAAATATAAATTTAAATATTTTTCTTTTCCTTTTGCTCTCTCTCTCTCTCTCTCTCTCTCTCTCTCTCTATATATATATATATATATATATATATATATAAAATCACACCCATGTTCAACATTTTCTTCTGCATGTGCTATCTGTAACAATCTGCAGTATTGAGGCCCTTGAATAATTATTGTCTCGGTGATCTTCTGATGCCCTTTACCTGTGTTAACTTGACTCATGACTCAGGCTATTGCAATTAGAGGTCATCGTGTCAAACATTGCATCAATTCAGAAATGATATACAATCAGTAAGGCTACTAAGTTTGACTTTATCCTTTATGTTGGAACAAACCTAACAGATTTAATCAACACATGATATACATAGAGGACACCACATCGGTTATAACATGTGAACCTAATTGCATTCCCCAACAACAACATTTGTATAGCACCTTTAACGTCGACAAAGAGCTTCACAGAGGCAACATCACAAAATGGACACTGAGCCAAAGAAGGAGATATTAGCAGGGGTGACCAAAAGCTTGAGCAAAGAGGTGGGCTTTAAGGCTGATCTTATAGGAGGAGCGAGAGGGTGAGAGGCAGAGGGGTTTAGGGAGGTCATTTCAGAGTTTGGGGGCCTAGGCAGCTGAAGGCACAGCCACAAGTGGCGGGGTAAAGGGAGGGCAAGGACGCACAAAAGGTCAGAGCCAGAGGAAGGGAGACTTTGTGGTTGGGGGTTGTAGGGCTGGAGATAACTACAGAGACAGTGAGGGGCGTGGCCATGAAGGGATTTAAACACAGGAATGAGAATTTCAAATTTGAGGCATTGGGGTGACCAGGAGTCAATGTAAGTCAGAAAGGACAGGGGTAATGGGCGAACAGGGGTAATGGGCGAACAGGGGTAATGGGCGAACAGGGGTAATGGGCGAACAGGGGTAATGGACGAACAGGGGGAATGGGCGAACAGGGGTAATGGGCGAACAGGGGTAATGGGCGAACAGGGTTAATGGGCGAACACAACTTCGAAGCCAGTTAGGATATGGGCAGCAGACTTTTGGTTAAGCTGAAGTTTACGGAGAGTGGAGGATGAGATGCCAGCTGGGAGAGTTTCGGAATAGTTGAGTCTGAATGTGACAAGGATTTGGATGAGATAGGGGTGGAGACAGGCGATGTAATGGAGGTGCAAATAGGCGATCTTTGTGATGGGGAGGATATGGAGTCAGAAACTTAGCTCAGAGTCGAATAAGATGCCGAGATTGCAAACAGTCTGGTTCAGCCAGTGATAGGGAGGGGGATGGAATTGGTGGCAAAGATCCGGAATATGTGGTGGGGAGTGAAGTTAATGGCTTGGCTCTTCCTGATGTTTGGCTAGAGGAAATTGTGATTCATCTAAGATTACATGTCACACTAGTAGTTTGACAACACAGAGGCAGTGGAGGGATAGAGAGAGGTGGTGGAGAGATAGAGCTGGTTGTCATCGGCGTACCCCATATCTTCAGATGCCCCTAAGGAGCAGCATGTAGATGAAGAAAGGGAGAGGGCCACTGATAGACCTTTGGACTCTGGTGGTAACGGTGTGGGGTGGGAAGAGAAGCCATTACTGGAGATACTCTGGCTACGATCAGATTGGTAAGAGTGGAACCAAGTGAGAGTCATCCCATTTAGATGAACAATGGAGGACAGGCATTTGAGAAGGATGGTATGGTTGACTGTGTCAATGGCTGAAGAGAGGTCAAGGAGGATGAGGAGGAATAATGCAGTCACAGTCACGGAGAATGTCATTTGTCACTTTGATTAGGGCCATTTTGGCAGGGAAGAGTGATGATTGGAGAGATTCAGACATGAGTTGTAGGAAATATGGGCACAGATTTGGAACATGATAATATGTTCAGATGAGCTTCCGACCATATATCTGCGCAATCACCAAGACCGCCTATTTTCACTTCCAGAACCTCGCTCGACTCTGCCCCTGCCTCAGCTCATCTGCTGCTGAAAACCTCAGCTATGCCTTTGTCCCCAGACTTGATTATTCCAATGCACCCCTGGTCGGCCTACCACGCTCCACCCTCCGTAAACTTGAGCTCATCCAAAACTCTGCAGCCCGTATCTTAACTCGCACCAAGTTCTGTTCACCCATCAACCCTGTGCTCACTGAACTACATTGGCTCCCAGTTAAGCAATGCTTTGAACTTTTATTTCTCATCCTTGTGTTCAAATCCCTCCATGGCCACGCCCCGCCCTATCTCTGTAACCTCCTCCAGCCCTACAACCCTCCATGATTTCTGCATTCCTCGAATTCTGGCCTCTTGTGCATCCCTGATTTCTTTTACAAAAGCAAAATACTGCGGATGCTGGAAATCTGAAATAAAAACAGAAAACACTAAGCAGGTCAGGCAGCATCTGTGGAGAGAGAAACAGAGTTAACATTTCAGGTCGATGACCCTTCGTCAGAACTGGAAAAAGTTGGAGATGGAACAGGTTTTTAAGCAAGTGTAGGGGCAGGGAAAGGGGGAAGGGGAGGAAAGAACAAAAGGGAAGGTCTGTGATAGGATGGAAGGCAGGAGAGATTAAGAGACAAAAGGGATGATGGTGCAGGCAAAAGGAGATGGTAATGGGACAAGATAAGAAACAAAAGATGACTCTAGATGAAGTGTAAATGGCACTGGCAGAATGATCGACAGCTGCCATGTGGGAGAGAGAAAAAAAATGAAAAAAAAGAAAGGGGCAGAGGTTATGGTCTGAAATTGTTGAACTCGATGTTGAGTCCAGAAGGCTGTAAAGTGCCTAATCGAAAGATGAGTTGTTGTTCCTCGAGCTTACGTTGAGCTTCATTGGAACAGTGTAAGAGGCCGAGGACGGAGAGGTCAGAGTGGAAGTGGAGCGGAGCATTAAAGTGACAGGTGACCGGAAGTTCGGGTCACCCTTACGGACTGAACGGAGGTGTTCTGCAAAGCTGTCACCCAATCTACGTTTGGTCTCCCCAATGTAGAGGAGACCACATCGTGAGCAGCGAATACAGTATATGAAATTTCAACAAGTACAAGTAAATCGCTGTTTCACCTGGAAGGAGTGTTTGGGGCCCTGGACAGTGGAAAGGGAGGAGGTAAAAGGGCATGTGTTGCATCTCCTGCACTTGCACGGGAAGGTGCCGGGCGAAGGGGAAGGGGTGTTGGGGGTGATAGAGGAGTGGACCAGGGTGTCATGGAGGGAGCGGTCCCTTCGGAATGCTGAAAGGGGAGGTGAGAGGAAGATGCGTTTGGTGATTTCCTTTACCTCATCATTGGCAGCCGTGCCTTCAGCTATCTCGGCCCTAACCTGTGGAATTTTCTCCCTAAACCTTTCCATCTCTCTATCTCTCTCTCCTCCTTTAAGATGCTCCTTAAAACCTACCACTTTGACCAAGCTTTTCGTCACGTGTCCTAATAGCTCCTTATGTGGCTCGGTGTCAAATTTTGTTTGATAACGCTCCTGTGAAGCACCTTGGGGTGTTCTACTACGTTAAAGGCACCATATAAATGCACGTTGTTATTGTTACAGTTGAATTGAGAATTTCTTTATGGTTGTCGAAGGTATTTAAGGTCAGACTCCTGTCACTGAAGAAGAACATTTACGGAAGATGAAGGAAGATTAGCAAAAGATTTGTAAAGGCTTTCAGGACAGAGGTCTTATGCAGCTGAGAGAAAACTTAAGAATGCATAGTATTAATAATATAAGCACTGAGAAAGTACAGTACAACAGTCAACAGTGAAAGTTACAGCATGTGCTATTTAAGCTAAATTAGGAAAAAATGACAATGACTCACCACAGATGTGTCCAGAGGTGACCACAGTGCATTACTAACACTGCTTTATTTAACTGCCTATGGTTGAAGTGACTGGGTTGATCTTTAGATCTCTAATTGATTTCAAAAGCCACTGCTCTGGTCGCATGACCATTATTAATGCGAAGGGACTGCCAAGAAGATAAATATTAAGCAAAACAAAAGACTACATGAAGCTCAAGGCAAGAGTTGTTATTTCTGTATCTCACATGAGGGTGAATGTTTATCAAATGGGAAATGATGCTTCCCCTGAAGGGAAAATAAACCATATTTTGCTGCTTGCAAGTTAAGATGATGATGAGGCATCAAAACTGCAGGAGTAAGGCAGCGAATAAAAGAATAAAACACATTAAATCAGAAACGTATCAGAAGATATAACTGATAGCAGTTCGGGAAAGGAGAAATATGTTTCAAGTAAAAGAGATAACTAGAGAAAAGAAGAAATTCTGTCAAGCAAGTGTGTGACAACTGTACTAGTGACCACACAGGTTGATTCTGGGTGCCCAAGACCATCTTTCATTCGTGCAACTTCAAGGAAATTGAGTGGAATGTTGCTTCAAAGCTGTGAATACAGAACAGGTCAATGAAGTCATTTCCATATGGTTCTGACACCCATAATTAGTGCTTGTTAAGTTTATAGGAACAGTAAATTGCAGGAAAGAGTCAGAACTGTTGAAGTATACATTCTGAGGGGAAATGCTGTTGTTCTCTCCCTAAGGCAGCTGTATCAGCTGTGGCTCAGTTGGTAGCACCCTTGCCTCTGAGTTAAGAAGGTTATGGGTTCATGTCCCACTCCAGAGACTTGAGCATAAAAATCTAGGCTAACACTCCAGTGCAGTACTGAGGGAGTGCTGCACTGTTGGAGATGTCGGCCCAGAAATTAAACAGTGAGTGTTCACGCGGGGGTAAGGCTTCCCCGCGATATCTCACTCCGCGCCTACCTTTTTCCTCCGGGCCCACACGAACTTTAGTTTCAAGGCCAGTCCCACATGCAGCTGTGCAGTGCTTGCGTGACCCAGAGACGCAATTAGTTCGTGTGAGCTCTGGGATCACGTGATTCAGTTAGAGCCAATGGCAGCACACCATCTTTCATTCATAGTTTTAACAGCAAGGGCTGTCAAAGCTATGAATCCTACACACCCCCAAAAGAACAGCTAAAGCTCAATTAAATTTAAAAAAAAAGCCATCACATTAATAAAATAAGTATAGTTAAATAAATTAACCACTTTAAACAAAAAATTAAATTTTTGAAAAAATTTAAAATCTTTTTAAAAGTTATAAAAATAAACTTACCTTTCTTTAAAGTCTCTAAAAAAGATAAACCTGTTGAAAAAAATTTAAAATAATACTTAATTAACTACTTACCTTGTTAAAAGAGGGTCTTACGCCTCCTTTCTTTATGTGTAAAATCTTCCAAGCTTACCTGCGCGTTCAAAGCTGCAAAATAACTAAGTGCACTGCGTGCACGCAGCCTGTAGCGCGCACGCGGTTCACTTAGGAACCACCCCCTTTTGAATTCACGAAGTGCCGGTTTCCCGCGCATGCGCAGTGCATGCTGGAAACCGGCAATTGGAGACCTAAAACGCGAGAGTACACAGTGCGTACTCTCGCGTATTAGGTCTAATTTTCGGGCCATTATCTTTCAGATGAGACATTAAACTAAGGCCCCATCTACTTTCTCTGGTGGACATAAAAGATCCCATGGCACTATTTCAACAAAGAGCACAGGAGTTATCCTCGGTGTCCTGGCCAATATTTATCCCTCAATCAACATCACTAAAACTTATCATTATCACATTGCTGTTTGTGGGAGCTTGCTGTGTGCAATTTTGGCTGCCGCGTTTCCTACATTAAAACAATGACTACGCTTCAAAAAGTGCTTCATTGGCTGTAAAGCGCTTTGGGATGTCCTGAGGTTGTGAAAGGTGCTATATAAATGCAAGTTCTTTCTTTTCATCTTGCCTTCTTTTCTTCTTTCTTTCTTCCTTTCCTTATTTTTTCCATCTTTTTCCTTTTTTTCCCTTTCCATTTTTCTATTTTTCCATCTTTTTCCTTTTTTCCCCCCATCTTTTTCATTCTTTCTCTGTAGTTAGAAAAGTATTTTATGTACTTATGCCTTCATCAAAATTAATTTAAAATTGACCGGATAGCAAATTATTTAGCAATGAAGAAACACACCTTATACCTTCAATGTTTTCTGCCAGTCATCAGTATTTATAACCCCTTTGCTCTATTCCAGTGACTTCATTATATTAATGACTTAGACTTTGGAATCAAAAACACAATTTCTAAATTTCTGGATGACACTAAATTGGGGGGATAGTCAATATTGAGGAGGACTGCAACATTAATAAACTTGCAGAATGGGCATATAATTGGCAAATGAATTTCAACACAAATAAATGTGAGGTATTACATTTTGGTAGGAAAAATAGGGAGGTCACTTATTACTTGGAGGGTGCGAGTCTGCGTGGGGTAGAGGAACAAAGGGATCTCGGAGTACAAATACACAAATCTCTAAAAGTAGCGACACAGGTTAACAAGGCCATAAAAAAAAGCAAACCAAGCACTAGGGTTTATTTCTAGAGGGATAGAATTGAAAAATAGTGAAGTTATGCTAAACTTGTATTGAACCTTGGTTAGACCACACTTAGAGTACTGCGTACAATTCTGGTCGCCATGTTATAAAAAGGATATAGAGGCACTGGCGAGGGTGCAGAGAAGATTTACAAGGATGATACCAGAAATGCGAGGGTATACATATCAGGAAACGATGAACAAGCTGGGTCTCTTTTCTCTTGAAAAGAGAAGGCTGAAGGGTGACCTAATAGAGGTCTTTAAAATTATGAAACGTTTTGATAGAGTAGATATAGAGAGAGTGTTTCCACTTGTGGGGAAGAGCATAACTAGAGGCCATCAATATAAGATAGTCACCAAGAAATCAAATAGGGAATTCAGAAGAAACTTCTTTACCCAGAGAGTGGTGTGAATGTGGAACTCGCTACCACAGGGAGTGGTTGAAGCGAATAGTATAGATGCGTTTAAGGGGCTGTTAGATAAGCATATGAGAGAGAAGGGAATAGAGGGTTATGCTGATAGAGTTAGATGAGGAAAGACGGGAGGAGGCTCGAGTGGAGCATAAACGCCGGCATAGACTGGTTGGGCCGAATGGCCGGTTTCTGTGCTGTATATCCTATGTAATCCTGTGTAATTCATCTCCCAATGCTCAAGTCTCAGACAGTCGACGGCCTTTTGAAATATAAACCTACTGACTTGTGTTCAGTCGATTGTAGTGAAGACCCGTTTTTTTCTGGGTGTCCTGATCTTCCACCAGTACCGGGAGCTGCCTTGGAAACACACTGAAGCAGTCAGCGATTCAGCATATTTATGTCATGGCACAAGCCTGCTGCCACCCATTATCAGTACAGGGCCATATTTTCAGCCAGGCCTGATCATTCATGCAGGTGCGGTGCTGAAAAGCTCACAGTGCCCGTGGGTGTAGTATGGTGCATTTTCATTTTGGGGGCTGGTTTCACTTTGCTTCGTAAATGTGTAGGAGCAGTATGTGTTAGGCCAGTTTCCCAAGACCCAGACCTGAACCAAATGAAAAGACAAGAGTATCTTATAATTTCTTGGCAGCCATCACCCGAACGATTCCTCGGAATGAAAAAAGCAAAAATGGATTTAGAAGAAGCCCATCAGTATCTGAAAAGAAGAAATGGCAGCTAGCTTTTCCGAGACCTTAAGCCCAGATTTTTCACTATCGTGCACCTGGAGGTCAGACAATCATGGGCTGGGGGTGCAAAATGTTCCTATAGGCACTCCCAGCATGCACTAGGAGTGGTGAAGTGGGAAATCTTGGCTCATTTGTCAGAACCAGATCTACCATCGCAATCTCCTTCCAAAGCAGTGGCCTGTTTTGTTACCCCGATACTGACAGATCTGTATGTTGTGTATTTCCAACGTTTTCAGATTTCTAGCATTTGCAGTTGTTTTCCTTTTTTATTTGCAGTTAGAAAAGTAACTGTCGAAAGAGAGGCATGCGTTAAATGTTACAGTTTAACAATTTGTACCTTAAGGATGTCCTAAGGAAACAGTACATTTAAGACTCATTTAGTACTACAAAACAAAACAATACTGCTGGGCACTGGTGCTGGGTTTCACATTGCACTGTTTTTGGACAAACAAATGTTCTTTGTTTGATATTTAGACACAACTGTCCAATGAAAATTGCAAATTTGCCCACCACAAAGGTACAATTAAAATCTCTCTTAGATCAGCCCCAAGACCAGGCAGTTGTAGATAGTGCAAAGTTGGGAAATATCAGCAGAACAACTATTTTTTGCACAACTTGAAGCCACTTTTACACAAAATTAATTTTGCTGAAAGACCTTTTCAGTAAATGAAGTAGTAAATGTAAACACAAAAATCTAGCATCCTTTGTTTGATAGTGAAAATGTCCTGGTGTGCAATCACTCAAGCATCCTCCAAAAGTAACATACACTTGACCCATACCTGGCAAATTGTTCAGCTGCATTCTGTAGTTCGTATTTGAATTTATTCTCTCGTTGCTCATGGAGCTTGTGCCTATATGGCAGTCTCTAAATAGTAACCAGTTTTCCGCCAAATTCCACCCATCTGTTGGTATTCACTATTGTCGATTTAGCAGCAGTAAGATCTGACCATTTTGGAATTTCTTACATACCTTTAATTTTACTCGTTGATTTGGAAAAAATGGCTTGCATCAGAAGGCAGATCTTCTTAGATCAGGTATTTCTCCCAGTGGATTCTCCTCAGGAAACCTTAGCCTCCATCTCCCTATCTTCGGTTAAAGTACTATTGCCCCGAACAGCCATAAATTGATAAAGGGCCAAAGGTGGTGTGCTTTTCTGCACAAAGTAATGAAACACTGGAAGTCAGATGTCATTGAGAAGCTAATGAATAACACAAAGTTTGTATTTCCAAACCCCAGTTGAGGTGTAAAAAAAAATCAGCCTTACCACAAATCTGTTGCAACTGTTACCAAGAGACAGCAGAGCACTTCTTGCACAAACCTTTTCACATTCTATTGCCAAGCAATTATCTGTAAATAGTAATTGGTTTATTTCTTTATAACTTTGTCCTTTACACAAAGTGCTTTCTCAGCTTACAGCCGTTCTTAGTGTGTCAGCATGGCTCAGTTGGTTCCACTTGCCCCAGAAGTTTTACAATTCAGACTTTCCCCTCAATGTTTATATGATGCGGAGATGCCGGCGTTGGACTGGGGTGGACAAAAATGAGAAGTCGCACAACACCAGGTTATAGTCCAACAGATTTATTTAAAATTACAAGCTTTCGGACTTTGCCTGACGAAGGGGCGACAGCTCCGAAAGCTTGTAATTTTAGATAAATCTGTTGGACTATAACCTGGTGTTGTGCGACTTCTCATTTCAATGTTTATAGACAGAGACATGTACCCCTAAACAGACTGAGTCCCCTATGAATTGAAACCTGCACCATTTTGCATGCCCTGAGTGGACTGGTGTGCCACAGGAATAACAGTTGTCCCTTATTGTAAGAACATAAGAAATAGGAGCAGGAGTCGGCCATACAGCCTCTCCAGCCTGCTCCGTCATTCAATAAGTTCATGGCTGATCTTCTACCTCAACTCCACTTTCCTGTCCTATCCCCATATCCACATTATGGTACAGCA
This sequence comes from Squalus acanthias, assembly GCA_030390025.1. Lineage (NCBI taxonomy): Eukaryota > Metazoa > Chordata > Chondrichthyes > Squaliformes > Squalidae > Squalus > Squalus acanthias. The sequence continues at coordinate 82,333,442 of CM059425.1, read as the reverse complement.
CATCCATGGAATGGCCACCACATTCTGTTGAAACTGAAAAGTGGTAAATACCACACTGTAAGACATTTAATTTCAGGCTAAAACCAGTAGATTTATTTACAAATGAGATAATAGATCAAAGCAGAAAGACACAGATACTGATTGTATAATTATTTAGAAATTAATAAAAATGGTATTAGTCCAAAAAGAGGAAATTTTAACCCCGAAAAACGAATGGGTTGGGGACGGGTGGGAAGTTAAAGGGGGAGAAATTCATTGTAGCCCCGTTTGCGGCGCTAAAACTTCGGAAGCGGAAAAATTATCGACAGGCGCTAAAGATGAGAGGCTCCCGCGAAATTCAATTGCAGCGCTCCAAGAGGGAAGTGGAGCGCTAAATCAAGTGCTACCACTTCCCTTAGAGCACTGAAGGGAGTGAGCGGGGCGGTATCGGCAGAACGCTGATCAATGTTCCGTGCAGCGCTGCCGGATTCTCAGGCTCCTTCCCTCCCTTAAAGGGAAGGGCCAACGCTCACAGCACTTAAAGGTAAGGCTGGGGATGGATCAGCGACTGCACCCGCGATCCGCGAGGAGCAGCCTCAAGCACTCTGAGAGAGCGCAGGGCCGATCAATCGCGACAATGGAAAATTTAAACAAACAGCACAAAGGGCTGAGATTTTTTTTTTGGCCTACCTGATCACCAATCCCTTTAATTACCGCTCCCCAAGCGGCCGGCCGAGGTCACAACGCCTCCTGCAGCTGCCGTTGCTGACGTCCGGCGAAGCTGCAGGGAGCGGAAGCGAATTTAGGATCCGGGGCGGTAACAGGGCGATGCGCACCAGATGACGTCACGATCTCCGGGACGCAGGAGATCGAGGAAGTAAGGTTTACCGCCGGCGCTACCCCACCATTGAATTTCGCGGGAGTCGTTTCTTTCGCCGCGCCCGGTTGATAAGTCATTAGCGCCCCGTTATCGTCCCCCGGAGGCAATAACGAGATGCACAAAGGAGGCCAATTTCTAGCCCAATGTATCAAAAAACTGAATCCCGACCAGAACCCGCCTCCAACCCCCACACTTCCGGTTTTAACGGAGGCGGGACGGGGGCGGGCAGCCAACACATTTCCAGGAGGTGGGTCGCTCATTTAAATATTATAATGAGGCTGGCATGCCTCAGATTCAACCAACATTTTAAATTTAACTGTGGCTGGTTGGGTTTTGCAGACCTCAGGAAACCCGACAGCTAATGGAAGGAGACCCCATGAAGCCTCCGATCCCCTCCACGAGGCATCCTCCCACCTACCCAGCCTCCTCCCACCCCCGCCAACCATGAGGCCTCCGATCCCCCCCACGAGGCCTCCGTTCCCCCCACGAGGCCTCCGTTCCCCCAACGAGGCCTCCGATCCCCCCACGAGGCCTCCGATCCCCCCACGAGGCCTCCGATCCCCCCACGAGGCCTCCGATCCCCCCACGAGGCTTCCGATCCCCCCACGAGGCCTCCGTTTCCCCCACGAGACCTCCGATCCCCCCCACGAGGCCTCCGATCCCCCCACGAAGCCTCCGTTCCCCCCACAAGGCCTCCGATCCCCCCACGAGGCCTCCGTTTCCCCCACGAGACCTCCGATCCCCCCCACGAGGCCTCCGATTCCCCCACGAGGCCTCCGTTCCCCCCACAAGGCCTCCGATCCCCCCCATGAGGCCTCCGATCCCCCCCACGAGGCCTCCGATCCCCCCACGAGGCCTCCGTTCCCCCCACAAGGCCTCCGATCCCCCCCATGAGGCCTCCGATCCCCCCCATGAGGCCTCCGTTTCCCCCACGAGGCCTCCGTTCCCCCCACGAGGCCTCCATTCCCCCAACGAGGCCTCCGATCCCCCCCACGAGGCCTCCGTTCCCCCAACGAGGCCTCCGATCCCCCCCACGAGGCCTCCGTTCCCCCCACGAGGCCTCCGATCCCTCCCACGAGGCCTCCGTTCCCCCCCACGAGGCCTCCGTTCCCCCCATGAGGCCTCCGTTGCCCCCACGAGGCCTCCGTTCCCCCCACGAGGCCTCCGCTCCCTCCCACGAGGCCTCCGTTCCCCCCACGAGGCCTCCGTTCCCCCAACGAGGCCTCCGATCCCCCCCATGAGGCCTCCGATCCCCCCACGAGGCCTCCGTTCCCCCCACGAGGCCTCCGTTCCCCCCACGAGGCCTCCGTTTCCCCAACGAGGCCTCCGATCCCCCCCATGAGGCCTCCGATTCCCCCACGAGGCCTCCGTTCCCCCCACGAGGCCTCCGTTCCCCCCACGAGGCCTCCGTTCCCCCAACGAGGCCTCCGATCCCCCCACGAGGCCTCCGTTCCCCCCACAAGGCCTCCGATCCCCCCCATGAGGCCTCCGTTCCCCCCACAAGGCCTCCGATCCCCCCCATGAAGCCTCCGTTCCCCCCACGAGGCCTCCGTTCCCCCCACGAGGCCTCCGTTCCCCCAATGAGGCCTCCGATCTCCCCCATGAGGCCTCCGTTCCCCCCACGAGGCCTCCTCCCACCTTCCCAGCCTCCTCCCACCCTCCCCCCACTCCCGCCAACCACGAGGCCTCCGATCGACTTGCCAGCCTCCCCCCGCCCACCGATAATATTCAGGTCGGCCCCGACGTTCTCTCCCTCCCCCCGTCTTCTCCCCCTCCCCCCCGTCCTTCTCTGGCCCCCGATGTTCTCTCCCTCCCCCCCGTCCTTCTCTGGCCCCCGATGTTCTCTCCCTCCCCCCCGTCCTTCTCCGGCCCCCAATGTTCTCTCCCTCCCCCCCGTCCTTCTCCGGCCCCCGATGTTCACTCCCTCACCTTCCCCCCCTCACCCCCCACGATCCTCCTCCAGCCCCTGATGTCTCTCCCTCCGTCCTCTCTGCGGCCTAGTGCCGCAGGCCTACCCACCCGCAGCCAGCCAACCTCTTCATCTGACTGGCTACAGGTGGGAAACAAAAGTAGAATTATAGAGTGGATACAGCACAGAAGGAGGCCATTCGGCCCGTCGAACCCATGCTGGCTCTCTGCAAGAGCACGTCAGCTAGTCCCACTCCCCCGCCCTTTCCCCGTAGCCTTGCAAATTTTTCCTTCAAGCACTTATCCAATTCCCTATTGAAAGCCACGATTAAATCTGCCTCCACCACCCTTTCAGGCAGTGCATTCCAGATCCTAACCACTCGCTGTGTAAATTTTTTTTTCCTCATGTCGCCTTTGGTTCTTCTGCCAATCACCTTAAATCTGTGTCCTCTGGTTCTCAACCCTTCCGCCAATGGGAACAGTTTCTCTCTCTCTACTCTGTCTAGACCCCTCATGATTTTGATTACCTCTATCAAATCTCCTCTAAGGAGAACAACCCCAGCTTCTCCAGTCTATCCATGTAACTGAAGTCCCTCACCCCTGGAACCATTCTTGTAAATCTTTTCTGCACCCTCTCTAAGGCCTTCACATCCTTCCTAAAGTGCGATGCCCAGAATTGGACACAATACTCCACATGAGGCTGAACCAGTGTTTTATACAGGTTCATCATAATTTCCTTGCTTTTGTACTCTATGGGCTGAATTTTGATACTGGGGCGAGTTGGGGTCGTGTCATCCGCATTTCGTGTTATCCACCCGACTCTAGATTGATGTAGATGAATGATGCGATTTTAACTTAATTGGCCAATTGAGTTCCAACGTGTGGGAACCCATGGCCAATGAGTTATTCCAGTCTGAAAGTCGCCTCCGATGACATCATCATTGCTGCTGCATTTAAGGTCTGCAACAAGCCTTGCTTCTTCTGCAGGCTGCCAAGCTTTTGGACCTCTATTCTAGAGGCAACTGCAGGAGGAATGGCCAGCCAACGACCCAGATCTGCTCCCAGGTTCGATGACGTTGCCCTGCAAGCTTTGGTGGATGGAGCAAGAGCCAACAGAGAGGTGCTCTTCCCCTCCTCAGGGAGGAAGAAGCCTCCCCAGCAGACCAAGGCTGTGTGGGTCAAGGTCGCCCAGGAGGTCAACTCCTTATCCTTCACCTGCAGAACCTGGATCCAGTGCAGGAAGAGGTTTCATGACCTTCTACGCACTGCAAAAGTGAGTATGACTTTCCCTTCACCCTCAATCTGATCCCCATTGCCTCTGCTCACCAGCACTCAGCTTTAGCAACCTCTTCCTCCATATCCCACTTGACACTGACATCCATGCACCCTTACCCATTCCCTCTCCCTCTATGGTCACATTCACCTTACTATTCAACTATGCAGCCCTCACACTACCTATCACTGTCATGCTTTGAAAACAACTTACAACACACAGGGAGGGCCCTTAGTCTCACCACCTCAATCCATCTTTGTCTCCTTCTAAGCATCTATGCTATGGATTCTCTACACTCACTCCTTCAATCTCACTCAAACTCCATTTGTCTCCCTCATTGCAGGAAAAGAGAGCTCACAATAAAAGGGAAAGAGCCAGGACAGGAGGAGGGCTACCCTCATTAGCCCAGCTCACCCCCTGGGAGGATGCGGTCCTGGAGATCGTGGGAGTAGAGGAGAATACGCAAGTGGGGGACGGACAGACGGGTGCATCACAGCAAGCTGGTGACAGAATAGTGTTCCATCTCTCTCATTGACATTGCATGAGTCGCTGATAATGAATCTGAATCTCTAACAGATGGATTTATGATCATCTGCAATATGCAATGTGTATGTAACCTTGGCATCACATCTCTGACTCTTTCCTTTACTCCCCCACAAGACCATCGCAAGCACCCGTCTCCACTAGCCATGAGGACCAGCCTGAGCATCCAGACTCCTCAGAGGAAGCTGCAACCTCTGCGGGCGCAGCGTCAGCAGAACTCAGCGCACCCAACACCAGCGCAGACACTCACACCTCGGTGGGACCCTCGGGACATAGAGTAGTGTTGTCACCTGGTGTATCACAGCTCACAAGTGAGCATCAGCAGATGGTGGAGACAGGGACAGCAGTGGAGAGTCCTAGTCGGAGGGCGCAGGACTCTCCTAGCTCGGCTCAGCTGCATGTCGACCCTCTACCTCTGGGGCCATCCATAAGATCAGCGGTGCTGGGACTCCAGGAACAGATGCAGGAGTCTCTGACAGGTTTTGTCTCCAGGGTCGCTGCGAGTGTGGAGCAAATGGAGGAGTCCATAGCGAACATGAGCAGAGCCTTTGTGGAGTCATTGGCGCATGAACGTATCACCATGGATAGGATGGCAACCTCCGTGGAAAGGATGGCTACAGTAGAGGAGAGGATGGCTATGGCTATGGAGGAGATAAGTCGCCAGAGTGTAGAAAAGATGTTCATTGTTCAGAATAGACTGACATCTCTGGAGGAGCGATGGACATCTATTGAACAGAGAAACCAGACCTTCATGGAAGTCCTTCTGAGTAGGACTGCCAGTGCAGATACGGGTCCCCATGGCCTCCCTGATGTGCAGCAAGGTGCTCTCAATCCACTTGCAAGCGCTGAGGTGGACCTGACCCATGAGAGGGATGTTGGTGGCAAACAACAAGGAGGTGGGGGCTCCTCTCCAAGCGTTCACACTTCCATGCCACTGACAAGTCCTCGGTCAGAGCCGCACCAGAGTCCGCACCCAACTGAGATCGGCGTCTCAACCCCTGCCCAGCCGTAGGAGCAGCAGACTGTTGCCGAGCCCTCGCAGGTTCGCAACCCCAGAGGACGCCCGCCAAAGGTGTCGAGACAGCAGCAGCTACAAACTGAGCAGGGGGCCTCCACTTCCGCTGAAGCCACAGGGGAAGCACCACGTAGGAGCATGCGTAAGAGAAAGATACTGCACAAATAGTCACAAGCGTAGTCACTTGGGTGAAATTTGATGTTTAATGTGAAAAAGCCATCAGGTGTAAAGTGTAAATAAAAACTCTGATGGCTACAGCTGCAGTTGTGGCGTCTGTCATTTCGCTAATGGGACTTCCACAATGAGGCCATAGGATAACTTGCAATTGTCAGTATGGTGGTCAAATTGTTAGGGATCCACTGGGTCTGGGCCATTGTCGTAGCTCTGGTAAGAAGCTGCGAGACAAAAGTGCTTGCTTGTGTAGGCTAAGCAAATCTGGCCAAGATGAGTGCGTCCCTTGCATTCCGGGCAGCTATGGTCTCGCGTAATGCTGCCGCTGGTTGAGGGGCCTCTGTAAGTTGTTCATTCTCTCTCTCCTCCTCCTCCTCCTCCTCCTCCACCTCCTCCTCATCTGAGGAGGCTATGTGAAGAGCCACTTGGTCCTCCGGCATCTGTAAGCCACGACGCTGTGCCATGCTGTGAAGTGCACAGCAAACCCTGGCTGCTGAGTATTGCAGGGCTCCACCTGATCTATCTGGGCATCTGAAGCGCATCTTCAGCATACCGATTGTTTGCTCGATTATGGCTCTGGTGGAAATGTGGCTGGAGTTGTAGCTCTCCTCAGCTGCGTTGGATGGGCTCCTCAACGACGTCATTAGCCATGTCTTCAGGGGAAAGCCCTTGTCTCCAAGTAGCCATCCGTGAAGTTGGTCTGGCGGACTGAATAGCGGAGGCACACTAGATTGGCGCAGTATGAAGGAGTCATGGCAACTGCCAGGGTACTTGGCACAAACATGCAGAACTTCCTTCTTGTGGTCACACACCAGCTGAACGTTGAGGGAGTGAAAGCCCTTGCGGTTGACAAAAATACCTGGATTGCGATGGGGTGCCTTAAGGGCCACATGTGTGCAGTCAACGACGCCCTGCACCCTTGGAAAGCCTGCCAGGTTAGCTAATCCAACTGCAATCGCCGTGACACTTGCTTGATCCTTGGTGAAATGGATGTGATTGTGCGTGATGGCAAAGAGGGCATCGGTTACCTGCGTGATGCAGGTGTGTGCGGCCGCCTGGGAGATGCCGCTGATGTCTGCTGCTGATCCCTGGAATTAGCCTGAGGCAAAAAAGTTGAGTGCGGTGGTGACTTTGACGGCCACTGGTAAGGGGTGTCCACCTGGTCCTCAGGGCTCCAGGTCTTGTTGCAGCATTGCGCAGATGTCACCCACTACCTCTCGCGAAAGTTGGAGCCGCCTTTGGCACTGCTGCTCAGACATGTTGAGGTAGCTGACCCTGTGTCTGTAGACCCTGTTTGGGGGGTATCTCCTGCGCCGATGGCCTTCCATGCGCTGGCACCTTCTGGCCTGTGCAGCTTCAGGCAGGTGAGCAGCAGCTTGGCGCTCCTGCTGTTGCTGCTGCTGTTGGTGCTGCTGTTGTTCATGGTTCTGCTGGTGCCGCGGCTGGTGTTCGTCCTCATCGGATGCCCAGGAGGGAAGGAAATAAATGGCTCCCATGCCTCTGGTATATGTCTCAGTTGAGGAAGCACTCAATGAGGGTGGCAAGAAAGGTTTCCCAGGAGGTCACACTGGAGATGGGTGTCAGGCTCCAAACTTCCAGAGCTGTGGTTATGCCTTCTAAAAGTTCCACCAGACCTGTGACAACAAAGTCCTGCCACCTGCAAATGATGGCTGATCAAATCTCCTGTTTAATAGTTGAGCTGCAGCTGAGAGTCAGCAATCCACTTGTGCTCCCGCCAGGTTTCACTGGCGTGTTTCACATCAGGCGTGCTTCACGTGGGAAAAGGGTTAAACTAGCTAAAAAGTATCAAAATGGCATTACAGAGCCAATTTAGGGCTTGTTAAGGGCTTTAATGGAGGCGGGAACACCGCACACGATTTCATCAAAATTGCGTGGAGGCGGAATGGAGGCGGGATCAGGTCCGCCCACCACTTTTCGCAATTTTAACTCCCCCCACACGCCTCCAAACCCGCCTCCACGGCCCTATGAAAATCCAGCCCAATGCCTCTATTTATGAAGCTCAGGATGCTGTATGCTTTTTTAACTGCTTTCTCAACCTGCCCAGCCACCTTCAATGATTTGTGCACATATATCTCCACGTCTCTCTGTTCAAATGCAAATCAGGCCCTGCCGTTAAATTCAGCAGGGCCTGCAAGAAACCCATTCTCCTGGGTTTCCCGACCACTTCCTAGTCCCCGCCCCTGCTCCCTACCCGCCTCCAAATTAAAATTCTGGCCAATGCCTTTTTCTGGAACACATTTCTTACACAGTTTGTTACATAACATGGCTTTTGCATGAAATAGTCTCCTGTAGACAAGAGGGGATATGAGAATAGAATGGCAGCTAACATAAAAGGTAATCCAAACATCTTCTATAGGCATATAAAGAGGTAGTAAGAGGAGGGGTGGGGCCGATTAGGGAAATTGAAAAGCAGAACCACAAAGGTAATAATCTCTGGATTACTACCTGAGCCACGAGCAAATTTGCATCGGGTAAATAAGATCAGAGAAATGAACGTCTGGCTCAAAGACTGGTGTGGGAGAAATGGGTTTCGATTCATGGGGCACTGGCACCAGTACTGGGGTAAGAGGGAGCTGTTCTGCTGGGACGGGCTTCACTTGAACCATGTTGGGACTAGTGTCCTGGTGAATCAAATAACTAGGGCTGTAGAGAGGGCTTTAAACTAAATAGTGGGGGGGAGGGTTCAGCTGAGCGGGAATTTAAAAAGTCAAAGAGAAAGGAGAAGGCAATAGAGCAGGGTAGCGATGGGGGTATGGTAACCAGAGTGTGACAGGAAGGGACAGAATGTATAAAAATAAGAGTGCATCAGAAAATGGGGTCAAAGCATTGAAAAATAGTAAAAAGACAAAATTAAAAGCTCTTTAGCTGAATGCATGCAGCATTCGTAACAAGATAGATGAGTTGACAGCACAAATAGATATAAATGGGTATGATCTGATAGCCATTACAGAGACATGGTTGCAAGGTGACCAAGGCTGGGAACTGAATATTCAGGGGTATTTGGCATTTCGGAAGGATAGACAGAAGGAAAAGGAGGTGGGGTAGATCTGTTAATAAGGGATGAGATCAGTGCAGTGGTGAGAAATTATATTGGCTCAGAAGAAAGAGCAAGATGTAGAATCAGTTTGGGTGGAGATAAGAAATAGTAAGGGAAAGAAGTCACTGGTGGGAGTAGTCTATAGGCCCCCTAACAGTAGCTACACTGTAGGACAGAGTATAAATCAAGAAATAATGGAGGCTTGTAAGAAAGGTACAGCAATAATCATGGGCGATTTTAATCTTCATATTGATTGGACAAATCAAATTGGCCAAGGTAGCCTCAAGGAAGAGTTCATAGAGTGTATCCGGGATGGTTTCCCAGAACAATACGTTGTGGAACCAACCAGGGAGCAGGCTATCTTAGATCTGGTACTGTGTAATGAGACAGGATTAATAAATGATCTCATAGTAAAGGATCCTCCAGGAAAGAGTGATCATAGCATGGTTGAATTTCAAATTCAATTGGAGGGTGAGAAAGTTGGGTCTCAAACCAGTGTCCTGATCTTAAATAAAGGCAATTACAAAGGTATGAAGGCAGAGTTGGCTAAAGTGGACTGGGAAAATAGATTAAAGGGCAAGACGGTTGATAAGCAATGGCAGACATTTAAGGAGATATTTCATAACTCTCAACAAAAATATATTCCAGTGAGAAGGAAAGACTTTAAGAGAAGGGAGAACCATCCGTGGCTAACTAAAGAAGTAAAGGATGGTATCAAATTGAAAACAAAGGCATACAATGTTGCCAAGATTAGTGGGAGGCCAGAGGATTGTGAAATTTTTTAAAACCAGCAAAGGACGACTAAAAGAATAATAAAGAGAGAGAAGATGGATTATGAGAGTAAACTAGCAAGAAATATAAAAACAGATAGTAAGAGCTTCTACAGGTATATAAAAAGGAAGAGAGTAGCTAAAGTAAACATTGGTCCCTTAGAGGATGAGGCTGGGGAATTAATAATGGGGAACAGGGAAATGGCAGAGACTTTGAACAAATATTTTGTATCAGTCTTCATGGTAGAGGACACTAAAAGCATCCCAATAACACATAATCAAGGGGCTATAGGGAGGGGGGAACTTGAAACAATCACTATCACTAGAGAAAAAGTACTCAGTAGAATAATGGGACTAAAGGTGGACAAGTCCCCTGGACCTGATGGCCTGCACCCTAGGGTCTTAAAAGAAGTGGCTGCAGAGATAGTGGATGCATTGGTTGCAATCTACCAAAATTCCCTGGATTCTGGGGATGTCCCAGCGGATTGGAAAACCGCAAATGTAACATCCCTATTTAAGAAGGGAGGGAGACAGAAAGCAGGAAACTATAGACCAGTTCACCTAACATCTGTCATTGGGAAAATGCTGGAATCCATTATTAAGGAAGCAGTAGCAGGACATTTAGAAAATCATAATACAGTCAAGCAGAGTCAGCATGGTTTTATGAAAGGGAAATCATGTTTGACAAATTTGCTGGAGTTCTTTGAGGATGTAACGAGCAGGGTGGATAAAGGGGAACCAGTGGATGTGGTGTATTTGGATTTCCAGAAGGCATTCGATAAGGTGCCATATAAAAGGTTACTGCACAAGATAAGAGCTCATGGGGTTGGGACTAAAAGTCGATAAATCCCAAGGACCGGATGACCTACATCCTAGGGTTTTGAAAGAGGTAGTGGACGCATTGGTTGTCATCTTCCAAAATTCTATAGATTCTGGAACGGTTCCTGCAGATTGGAGGATAGCAAATGTAACCCTGCTATTTAAGAAAGGAGGGAGAGTGAAAACGGGGATCTACAGACCTGTTAGCCTCACATCAGTAGTTGGGAAAATGCTGAAATCTATTATAAAGGATGCAATAACTGGGCACTTAGAAACTAATAGTAAGATTGGGCAGAGTCAACATGGATTTATGAAAGGGAAATCCTGTTTAACAAATCTATTGGAGTTCTTTGAGGATGTAACTAGTGGAGTAGACAAAGGGGAACTGGTAGAGGTGGTGTATTTGGATTTTCAGAAGGCCTTCGATAAGGTCCCACACAAGAGGTTGGTGAACAAAATTAGGGCACATGGAATTGGGGGTAATATACTAGCATGGATTGAGAATTGGTTAACAGACAGAAAACAAAGAGTAGGGATAAATGGGTCTTTTTCAGGATGCAGGCTGTGACTAGTGGGGTACCGCAAGGATCGGTGCTTGGGCCCCAGCTATTCACAATCTATATCAATGATTTGGATGAGGGGACTAAATGTAACATTTCCAAATTTGCTGATGATACAAAGCTAGGTGGCAGCGTCAGTTGTGAAGAGGATGTGAAGAGGCTTCAAGGCGATCTCGACAGGCTCAGTGAGTGGGCGAGAACATGGCAGATGGAATATAATGTGGATAAATGTGAAGTTATCCACTTTGGTAGAAAAAACAGAAAGGCAGAGTATTTCCTATATGGTGAAAGGTTGGGGAATGCAGATGCTCAAAGGGAACTGGGTGTCCTTGTACATGAGTCACTGAAAGTGAATGTGCAGGTGCAGCAAACCATTAGGAAGGCAAATGGTATGCTGGCCTTCATTACAAGAGGATTTGAGTGCAGGAGTAAAGAAGTCTTACTCCAATTATATAGGACCTTGGTGAGACCACACCTGGAGTACTGTGTACAATTTTGGTCTCCTTACCTAAGGAAGGATATGCTTGCCATAGAGGGAGTGCAACGAAGGTTCACGAGATTGATTCCTGGGATGGCGGTACTGTCGTATGCGAAGAGATTGAGTAAACTAGGCCTGTATTCTCTTGAATTCAGAAGAATGAGAGGGGATCTCATTGAAGCATACAAAATTATTACAGGGCTTGATAGGGTGGATGCTGGGAGAATGTTTCCCTTGGCTGGGGAGTCTAGAACCAGAGGCCACAGCCTCAGGATAAAGGGTAGGCCATTCAGGACTGAGTTGAGAAGAAATTTCTTCATACAGAGGGTGGTGAATCTTTGGAATTTTCTACCCCAAAGGGCTGTGGAGGCTCAGTCATTGGGTATATTCAAAACAGAAGTCGATAGATTTCTGACTAGTAAGGGCATCAAGGGATTTGGCGATAGGGCCAGTGAATGGAGTTGAGGCAGAAGATCAGCCATGATCTCATTGAATGGCAGAGCAGGCTCGAAGGGCTGAATGGCCTACTCCTGCTCCTATTTCTATGTTCTTATGTTCTAATATATTAGCATGGATAGATGATTGGCTATCTAACAGAAAACAGAGAGTCGGGATAAATGGGTCATTTTCCGGTTGGCAAACGGTAACTAGTGGGGTGCCACAGGGATCAGTGCTACGGCTTCAACTATTTACAATCTATATTAATGACTTGCATGAAGGGACCGAGTGTAATGTAGCCAAATTTGCTGATTGATACAAAGATAGGTGGGAAAGCAAGTTGTGAAGAGGACACAAATGACTGGATTTTGCCAGCCCCGAGGTGGCGGGTTTGAAGGCGGGTCAGGTGGGAAAGTTGCAAAAAATGGCGGCGGGTTCCGATCCTGCCTTCAACCCGCCTCTGCGCAACTTTCCCGAATGCGGGCTTGCAGACTCCGTTTCGGTCCCGCTTCCAAGCGGCAGGATAGGCCCTTAAGGCACTTAACTGCTGCTTAATGACCTCTATAATCACATTTTGAGAGTCCTTTCAAAGTTTACCACATTTCCAGCGTGCTGCACGTCTCTCCTGAAACACGCCAGCTAATCCTGTCGGGTTCACAAGTGGTTGGCTTCCAAACAGCTGCAGCTCCACCATAAAAATAGAGTTTTCAACAAGGATCATTTGCAGGTGGCAGAACTTTCTTTTCTCAGGTCTTGGAGAACTTTTTGCAGGTCTACTGATTTTGGAAGTGGTGAAGCTGAGATCTATCTCTACTGTGACCTCCTTGACTGAGCGCTTCCTCAACTGAGGTATATACCAGCAGCATGGGAACCATTTATTTCCTTTCCTCCTGGACCTCAGATTCGGACGAAGAACAGCTGTGGCAGCAGCAGAACCTGGAACAACAGCAGCACCAACAGCAGCAGCAGCAACAATAGGAGCGCCAACCTGCTGCTCACCCACCTGAAGCTGCACAGGGCAGAAGGCGCCAGTGCAGGGAAGGACGTCGCCGCAGGAGATACCCCCAAAACAGGGTTTACAGACAGAGGATGAGCTACCTCAACATGACTGAGCAGCAGTGCCAAAGGAGGCTGAGACTTTCGCGAGAGGTAGTTGCTGACATCTGCGTAATGCTACACCAAGACCTGGAGCCCAGAGGAGCGGGTGGACACCCCTTACCAGTGGCCGTAAAAGTCACCACTGCACTCAACTTTTTTGCTTCAGGCTCATTCCAGGGATCAACAGCAGACATCAGCGGCATCTCCCAGTCGGCCGCACACACTTGCATCACGCAGATATCCGATGGCCTCTTTGCAAAGGCGCACAATTACATCAACTTCTCCAAGGATCAAGCAAGTATAACCGCATGTGCGGTTGGATTTGCAAATATGGCAGGCTTGCCAAGGGTGCAGGGTGTTGTAGACTACACACATGTGGCCCTTAGGCACCCCATCACAATCCAGCTCTTTTTGTCAACCGCAAGGGCTTTCACTCCCTCAATGTGCATCTGGTGTGTAACCACAAGAAGGAAATTTTGCATGTTTGCACCAAGTACCCTGGCAGTTGCCATGACTCCTTCATCCTGCGGCAGTCTAGTGTGCCTCCGCTCTTCAGTCCGCCAAACCAACTTTGTGGATGGCTACTTGGAGACAAGGGCTATCCCCTGAAGACGTGGCTAATGACGCCGTTCAGGAGGCCATCCAACGAAGCTGAGGAGCGCTTCAACTCCAGCCACATTTCGACCAGATCCATTATCGAGCAAACCATCAGCTTGCTGAAGATGCGATTCAGATGCCTTGATAGATCAGGTGGAGCCCTGCAGTACTCAGCAGCCAGGGTCTCCAGAATCATCGTGGTCTGCTGTGCACTTCACAACATCGCACAGCATCGTGGCTTGCAGCTGCCTGAGGGACAAGTGGCTCAGCGCATAGCCTCCTCAGATGAGGATGAGGATGAGGAGGAAGAGAAGGATGAGGTTGAGGAGGAGGAGAGCGAGAACAAAGACCTTGCGGAGGCGCATCAACCAGCGGCAGCAGCACGCGAGAACATTGCTGCCCGGGATGCAAGGGATGCACTCATCTTGGCCACATTTGCTTAGGCTGCCCAATCAAACACATTTGGCTCACACCTTCTTACCACACCATAGACAATGGACAAGAACCTGTGGCTTCCTATCACTCTGACTACCATCATGACAAATCCAAGTCGCCCTGAGCCCTCAATGTGGAACTTCCATTTGCGAAATGACACAGCCCAGAACCTCAACAGTTTGCCATCACTTCATTTTATAACATTCAGTAAAAGATGGCATTTCACAATTAAACACAACAGAACACCCAAGTGACTACTTGTGCTTTATCTTCCTCTTACGCGTGCTTCTAACTGGTGCTTCCCCTGTGGCTTCAGCAGATGTGGAGGCCCCTTGCTCACTTTCATGCTGCTCCTGCCTCGACACTTTGGCGGGCGTCCTCTGGGGTTGCGAGCCTGTGAGGGCTCGCCAACAGTCTGCTGCTCCTGCGGCTGTGCAGGGGATGAGACACCCATCTCAGTTGGGTGAGGACTCTGGTGGGGCTCTGACCAAGGGCTCCGCAGTGGCATGGGAGTGTGAGCGCTTGGAGAGGAGCCCCCTCTTCCTTGTTGTCTGCCACCAAAATCCCTCTCATGGGTCAGCCCCACTTCAGAGCTAGCAAGCGGCTTGACAGCACCTTGCTGCACTTCAGGGGGGCCATGAGGACCCGTTTCTGCACTGGCAGTCCTACTCCAGAGGACTTCCATGAAGCTCTGGTTTCTCTGCTCAATAGCTGCCCATTACTCCTCCATAGATGTCAGTCTATTCTGAACAATGACCATGTTTTCCACACTCTGGCGACTTAGCTCCTCCATGGCCGTAGCCATCCTCTCCTCTACTGTAGCCATCCTTTCCACGGAGGTTGCCATCCTTTCCGTGGTGATGCGTTCATGCGCCAATGCCTCCACAAAGGCTCCGCTTATGTTAGCGATGGAGTCCTCCATCCTCTCTACACTCACAGTGACCCTGGAAACAAAACTTGCCAGAGACTCCTGCACCTCTTCCTGGAGTTCCAGCACCGCTCTCCTTCTGGATGGACCCAGAGGCACAGGGTCGACATGCAGCTGAGCCGAGCTAGGAACACCCTGCGGCCTCCGACGAGGACTCTCCACTGCTGTCCCTGTCTCCACCATCTGCTGATGCTCACTTGTGAGCTGTGATACACCAGGTGACAACACTACTCTATGTCCCGAGGGTCCCACCGAGATGTGAGTGTCTGCGCTGGTGCTGGGTGCGCTTAATTCTGGTGACGCTGCACCCTCAGAGGTTGCAGCTTCCTCTGAGGAGTCTGGAAGCTCAGGCTCTTCCTCCTGGACAGTGGGGAGGGGGGCTGTTAATGGTCCTGTGGGGGAGTAGAGGAAAGAGTTAGACATGTGATATAAACATTGCATGCACATGGAATTGTGCAGATGATCATAAGTCAATCTGTTAGAGCATCAGAATCAATATCAGTCACTCATGCAATGTCAATGAGAGAGATGCAAACTATTCTGTCACCAGCTTGCTCTGATGCGCCCGTCTGTCCGTCCCCCACTTGCACATCCTCCTCAGCTCCCACGATCTCGAGGGCCGCCTCCTCAGCGCTGGTGAGCTGGGCTATTGAGGGTGGCCCTCCTCCTGTCTTTGCCCTTTCCCTCTTATTGTGGGCTCTCTTTTCCTGCAATGAGGGACACAAGTGGAGTTTGAGTGAGAATGATGGAGTGAGTGTAGAGAATCCATAGCATAGGTGCTTAGAAGGACACAAAGATGGAGTGAGGTCCCAAGACCAAGGGCCCTCCCTGTGTGTTGTAAGTTGTTGTCATAGCATCACAGTGATAGGGAGTGTGAGGGCAGCAGAGTCGAATAGTTAAGTGAATGTGAACATAGAGAGAGAGGGATGGTTAAGAGTGCAAGGGATGTAAGGGTAAAGTGGGATGTGGAGGAGGAGGTTGACAATGCAGAGTGCTGGTGATGAGAGGGGATGGGGAACAGATTGAGGGTAATGGTGATGTCATACTCACTTTTCCTGTGCGGAGAAGGTCATTAAACCTCTTTCGGCACTGCAGCCAGGTTCTGCTGCACATTGACCTGGAGCTGACCTCCTGTGCCACTTGCAGCCACACAGCTTTGGTCTGCTGGGGAGGTTTTTCCTCCCAGAGGAAGGAAACAACACCTCCTTCTGAGCTCTGGCCATCTCCACCAGAGCTTGGAGGGAGTCCTCATCAAACCGGGGTGCGGCCTTGGACCTTGAAGTAGACATATCAGGAGCACAAATCCGTTAGAAGAATCGCAAATAGAAGTTCTAAGGCAGAAAATGAACCAAGGCTGCTTGCAGCCCTTAAATGCAGCTGCATAAATGACATCATCAGAGGCAAGTTTCAGGACCAAAAGACTCATTGGGCCAGGGGTTCGCACATGCTGGGAATCAATTGCCCAATTAGGGCAAAATAGCTAAATTATCCCGCCTGACATCGGAGTCAGGAGCGGGAACCGCCGACCACCTGACCCGCCCCCAACCCACCACCAATGGCAAAATCCAGCCCAAAGAATCTGCAAAGGGATATAGACAGGCGAAGTGAGTGGGCAAACATTTGGCAGATGGAGTATAATGTGGGAAAGTGCGAGGTTATCCACTTTGGTAAGAAAAATAAAAAAGCTAATTATTATTTAAATGGAGAGAGATTACAAAATGCTACAGTACAGAGGGACCTGGGGGTCCTTGTGCATGAAACACAATGGGCTGGATTTTGATACTGGGGACGTGATGGAGGCGGGACTCCCACTTTTTGGGTTGTAGTCCCGCCTCCATCGAGATGTGGCCAGCCCACTGTATTTTCACTTGATTGACCTTGTTGAGCCCGCCCAGCGGGCTCAGCAGGCCAATTAAGGGCCACCCGGCAACAGGTGATATCACAGATTGACATTTCATCTGTCAAGAGCTTTTGACAGATGAAATATCAGCGTTTGACAGCTCCTTGAAGCTGTCAAACACTGACAATCTGTCTTCTAACTTGAGTCCTTCCTCTCAGGCTGAGTTAGAAATCAATCCAGCACAGAAAACAGAGGCTGCAGTTTTTGACAGCTCAATGGCCATTCTGCTTTCTGTGCTGGTGAGATTTCTGACTCCCAAGACCTGAAGGGCTGACACCTGCAGGAGGAAGTTAAGGTAAGTAAAACTTTTTTCCACACTTTACACTTACCTTACACACTTACCTCTGCACACATGCACTCATCACTCACCTGCCCACCGGACATATCGACCCCTCCAATCCCTGCAGACCCACGGTCCACCTCGCTAACTTGGCGTGATTCGGACCTGTCGGGAAGCCCACATTTCACGCATCAAAATAGGGATTAGGCAAAAAACTGCCTGTTAACTACCTGTTAACAGGCAGTTTATTGCCACTAATCCCCTTCCCGCCTCAGGGAGTCGGGTCCCAGCACAGGTCGGGTACCCGCCTCCAGCGAAACTGGCATGGAGGCGGGTTGGGGGCGGGATGGGTTCAGGACCCCCGAATCTGCAACTTTAACCCCCCACACGCCTCCAAACCCGCCTCCATGGGTCAATGAAAATTCTGCCCAAAAAGTTAGCATGCAGGTACAGCAAGTAATTAGGAAGGCAAATGGAATGTTGGCCTTTATTGCAAGGGGGCTGGAGTATAAAAGCAGGGAAGTCCTATTACAACTGTACAGGGTATTGGTGAGACCACACATGGAGTACTCTGTACAGTTTTGGTCTCCTTATTTAAGGAGGGACATACTTGCATTGGAGGCAGTTCAGAGAAGGTTCACGAGGTTGATTCCTGAGATGAAGGGGTTGACTTATGAAGAAAAGTTGAGCAGGTTGGACCTATACTCATTGGAGTTTAGAAGAATGAGAGGTGATCTTATTGAAACATATGATACTGAGGGGGCTTGACAGGGTAGATGCAGAGAAGATGTTTCCCCTCATGGGGGAATCTAGAACTAGGAGGCATAGTTTCAGAATAAGGGGTCGCCCATTTAAAACTGAGATGAGGAGGAATTTCTTCCCTCAGAGGGTTGTGAATCTTTGGAATTCTCTTCCGCAGAGAGCTGTGGAGGCTGGGTCATTGAATATATTTAAGGTGGAGATAGACAGATTTTTGAACAATAAGGGAGTGATGAGAGTTATGGAGAGTGGGCAGGGAAATGGAGCTGAGCCCAAGATGAGATCAGCCATGTGTGTTCCCCAGGGGTCAGTTCTAGGACCACTGCTTTTCTTGATATATATTAATGACTTGGATGTGGGTGTACAGGGCACAATTTCAAAATTTGCAGGTGACACAAAACTTGGAAGTATAGTGAACAGTGAGGAGGATAGTGATAGACTTCAAGAGGACAAGTGGTCCAACCGTGGCTAACAAGAGAAGTTAAAGATAGTATTAGATCAAAGGAAGAGACTAAAATTTTGCCTAAAAATTAGTAAACCTGAGGATTGGGAGGATTTTACAATTCAGCAACTAGGGAACCAACTAGGGAACAGGCTATTTTAGATGTAGTATTGTGCAATGAGAAAGGGTTAATTAATAACCTTGTAGTAAAGGGGTCTTTAGGGAACAGAGACCATAATATGATAAAATTTTATACTGAGTTTGAAAGTGATTTAGTTAAATTCGAAACTAGGGTCTTAAATCTAAACAAAGCAAACTACGTAGGTATGAGGGGCGAGTTGGCTAAGGTAGATTGGGAAACTACATTAAAAGGTATGACGGTGGACAAGCAATGGCTAGCATTTAAAGAATTAATACATAATTGACAACAAATATACATTCCTTTAAGGCACAAAAACCCCACAGGAAAAGTGGTCCAACCGTGGCAAACAAGAGAAGTTAAAGATAGTATTAGATCAAAGGAAGAGGCTTATAATGTTGCCAAAAAGAGTAGAAAGCCTGAGCATTGGGAGGATTTTAGAATTCAGCAAAGGAGGACCAAGGAATTGATAAAGAAAGGGAAAATAGAATATGAGAGTAAACTAGCGAGAGACGTAAAAACAGACTGTAAAAGCTTCTATAGGTATGTAAAAAGGAAAAGATTAGTGAAAGTAAATGTGGGTCCCTTACAGGCTGAGACAGGAGAAATTATAATGGGGAATAAGGAAATGGCAGAGACATTAAACAAATACTTTGTGTCTGTCGTCACGGAAGAAGATGAAAAAAACCTCTCGGAAATAATGGAGAACCAAGGGTCTAGCGAGAATGAGGAACTGAAAGTAATTAGTATTAGTAAAAAAATAGTACTGGAGAAATTAATGGGACTGAAAGCCAACAAATCCCCTGTACCTGATGGCCTACATCCTAGGGTTTTGAAAGAGGTGGCTTTAGAGATAGTGGATGCATTGGTTGTCATTTTCCAAAACTCCATAGATTCTAGAACGGTTCCCGTGGATTGGAAGGTAGCAAATGTAACCCCACTATTTAAGAAAGGAGGGAGAGAGAAAACAGGGAACTACAGACCAGTTAGACTGACATAAGTAGTAGGGAAACTGCTAGAATCTATTATTAAGGGCGTGGTAACTGGGCACTTAGAAAATAATAATAGGATTGGGGAGAGTCAACACGGATTTATGAAAGGGAAATCATGTTTGACAAATCTGTTAGAGTTTTTTGAGGTTGTAAATAGCAGAATAGATAAGGGGGAACCAGTGGGTATGGTGTATTTGGATTTTCAGAAGGCATTTGATAAGGTGCCACACCAGAGGTTATTAAACAAAATTAGGGCTCATGGAATTGGGGGTATTATTCTAGCATGGATTGAGGATTGGTTAATGGACAAAAAACAGAGAGTAGGAATAAACAGGTCATTTTTGGATTGGCAGGCTTTAACTTGTGGGGTACCGCAAGGATCAGTGCTGGGGCCTCAGCTATTCACAATCTACATCAATGATTTGGATGAGAGGACCAAATGTAATATATCCAAGTTTGCTGATGATACAAAGCTGGGTGGGATTGTAAGTTGTGAGGAGGATGCAAGGAGGCTTGAAGGGGATATAGACAGGCTAAGTGAGTGGGCAAGACCATGGCAAATGGAATATAATGTGGAGAAATGTGAAGTTATCCACTTTGGTAGGAAAAATAGAAAAGCAGTAAGTAGCCAAAAATGAAGGGCAAAAATAATTTGGAGGGCAAAACCAGTGAGTATAACAAGTGATGGAGCAATGCAGGAACCAAACCAACCACCCCCTTTTGATAGATGCTGAAGCATAGGAGCTTCTGCCTAAGGTGGGTATAAGACTTATTGGCTTGTTCGGCATGTCAGGGTATCTGTTCCGAAGAAAGCAGTGCAGCATATCTGGCAGGGGTGGTGGCCAAGGTCATTCTTATGTACTGTACTCAAAGGTGTGGAAGAAAATGAAAGACTTTACGAAGGCTGTCAAGGTAAATTTGCCCAACAACACCATATACCATGTAGCTGCCCCACTTAGGCAGGCTACAAAATATAGCCTGGAAACCGGCTACACATTTACTGCTGGTCCACGCAAAGGCATCAGACTACCTTCGAACTCCTTCATTGCTTATCACCTATCACCCAGCAAGGTACACATTCATGCTGCAACCTGCAGTTGAAACTTACGGCATGCTGGCATCTTAAAAGGGATTCACAGAGTAAATCATTCTAACACAACTTAATTGTATGGTGTATGGTTTGTTTACTGATACACACACACATACTGGGATGTAGGATGGGAACTTGGGTGTTACTGTAAATACTTATGGAACTTTTAAAGTCTCAATAATGCTGCTCTGTTTGGAGGGCGCTTTAGCTCATAACATGAGGGAAAAAAGCTGCATGTCAGGAGGACCCAGAAATTTCAACCGTTTGACTCCCATTGATGAGACCATGCTGGACATCATTGGCGATGAGAACATTGAGGGGGTGGGAAAGAGTACAGCTGAAGACATCCGCCCAAGCTCTGGGCTCGTACCGTGCTGCTTTTTCCTCCCTCTCCTCCCTCACTCCACCCTGTCATTTGTCTTGTAAGGAATTTTTACCCCAAAATGCTTTGGCCGGTGTCATGTGGCAAATGCGCAAAGAAATATTAGGGCAAATTGAAGGTGTGAAGACAGAGTGTGAACACAGTAAGATAAAAAGAGACCATCAGCCAGGTATTGAAAGAGAAAGTAACAAGGGCAAGCTTATGCCTGACTCAGAAAACAAGTTGTATTGATTGAATTAAGGGAATTTGATCAGAACTGTTGCCCTTAAAGAAAGACTTGCATTTATATAGCGCCTTTCACTACCACCGGATGTCTCAAAGCGCTTTACAGCCAATTAAGTACTTTTGAATTGGAGTCACTGTTGTAATGTGGGAAACACGGCAGCCAATTTGCACACAGCAAGGTCCCACAAATAGCAATGTGATAATGACCAGATAATCTGTTTCTGTTATGTTGGTTGAGGGATAAATATTGGCCAGGACACCGGGGATAACTCCCCTGCTCTCCTTCGAAATTTATGCCATGGGATCTTTTACTTCCACCTGAGAGAGCAGACAGGGCCTCAGTTTAACGTCTCATCCGAAAGACGGCACCTCCAACAGTGCAGCACTCCCTCAGCACTGCACTGGAATGTCAGCCTAGCTTTATGTGCTCAAGTCTCTGGAGTGGGACTATGAACCCACAACCTTCTGACTCAGAGGCGAGTGTGCTACCAACTGAGCCACAGCTGACACTTACAAGGAAACCCACAGAAGTACTGGAGATCTAACGTATGTGGGTCTCCCCTATTTCCTTGGGGGCTTCACTGGTCTCCCGCCAATGTTATAGCAGGAGACCAGTCGAATCCCAGACCAAAAGGCCTCTGTATGAAAAGCTGTCAATCAATTAAGTTCAAAGACATAGGCCCAGAAATTCGGGTCTCCACGGGTGAGTACGCACTGTGTACTCACCCATAGGGCCACCGGAAGTGCCGGTTTCGCACATGCACTGCGCATGCATGGGAAACCGGAACTTCCGGTCTCGTGAAGGAAGGGGTTCGCGGGCCAACCGCGTACGCGGGAGAGGCAGCGCGTACGCAGCGAAATTTGGCTTTTTTATACAGGTTTCTCCGTGCGGATAAGTCCCTAGCAACTGCACGTGGAAAAAGCAGGCGCAAGGCCTGCTTTTAACATGGTAAGTGGCGAATTAAGTAAAATTAAAACATTTTTTCCACAGGTTTATTATTTTTAAATACTTTAAAAGGTAAGTTTATTTTTAGCCCCGTTAAAAACTGTAATTAATTTTTTCAAAAACTTAAATTATTGTTTAAAATAGTTATTTTATGTAATTTATAGTTATTTTAAAAATGTGATTTAAAAAAAAAAATTATTTGAAGTTTTAGTTAGGTTTTGGGGCCGATCTCTATTCATAGATTTGACAGGTCTTCCTGTCAAATCTATGAATGGAGATTCCCTGCTCCGATTGGCTCCCCATGGCCCACGTGATCCCAGGGGACGCTTCGAACTAACTGCGCCGCTGGGATCCGCTAGCACTGCACACCGGCAGCTGGAGGAGGTCCAGGATCGGAATCCCACGTGGGCCCACAGCACAACGGTAGGCGCGCTATGTAAGTGCACCCGCTATGCTTGCACCCGCAGGAAGCCTCCAACCCGAATTTCTGGCCCTATAATATATTAATGATCTAGACGAGGGAACTAGATGTAATATCTCCAAGTTTGCAGATGAGACAAAGCTGGGTGGGCGTGTGTGCTGTGAGGAGGATGCAGAGAAACTCCAGTATGATTTGGACAGGTTGGGTGATTGGGCAGATGCATGGCAGATGAAGTATAATGTGGATAAATGCGAGGTTATCCACTTTGGTGGCAAAAACAGGAAGACAGATTATTATCTGAACAGCAATAGATTGGGTAAAGGGAAGTGCAACGAGACCTGGGTGTCCTTGTGCACCAGTTGCTGAAGGTAAGCATGCAGGTGCAGCAGGTGGTTAAGAAGACAAATGGTATGTTGGCCTTCATAGCGAGAGGATTCGAGTACAGGAGCAAGGATGTCTTGCTGCAGTTGTACAAGGTCTTGGTGAGACCACACCTTGAGTATTGTGTGCAGTTTTGGTCACCTTATCTGAGGAAGGATGTTCTTGCCATGGAGGGAGTGCAGCGAAGATTCACCAGATTGATACCTGGGATGGCAGGAATGATGTATGAAGAGAGATTGAGTCGATTGGGCTTGTATTCGCTAGAGTTTAGAAGAATGAGAGGGGATCTCATTGAAACTTATAAAATTCTAACAGGACTAGACAGACTAGATGCAGGAAGGATGTTCTCGATGGCGGGGGAGTCCAGAACCAGGGGTCACAGTCTAAGGATAAGGGGTAAGCCATTTAGGACAGAGATGAGGAGGAATTTCTTCACTCAGAGAGTGGTGAACCTGTGGAATTCTCTACCACAGAAAGCAGTTGAGGCCAATTCATTAAATATATTCAAGATATATTTCTTAAGGCTTAAGGGATCAAGGGATATGGGGAGAAAGCAGGGACAAGGTACTGAAGTTGGATGATCAGCCATGATCTCATTAAGTGGCGGAACAGGCTCGAGGGGCCGAATGGCCTACTCCTCCTCCTATCTTCTATGTTTCTATGTTTAAACTTCTTCTCGGACAAAGTCCTCTGATAGTTCAGTCATTTATAATTGTTACAATTTCAGGTCTGCTGTAGATACCTTCTAGAGTTCAGTGGTGTCAGTGAATTCCCTCTCTAAACCTTTCCAGCTCTCTACCTCTCCTCCTTTAAGATGAACCTTAAAACCTACCTCTTTGACCCTCACCTGTCTTAATATCTCCTTACGTGGCTCGGTGTTAAATTTTACTCGTGTGAAGCGTCTGGTGATGTTTTACTATGTTAAAGGCGCTGTATAAATGGAAGTTGATGTTGTTGTCAGTCACTCCCATACAAGGATCCCATGGACCTTATATGCCAGAGTAGACTTACACTAACCAATATCTGTTTGTACGATAGCATAATCTGGGGGTGTAACACTGGGACTTCCTTGTGATCTGAACTGGATGTTGTGTTTTCACATGTACCCACAGGAAGCCTCTCTAAGCTTTATGAAGATGGACCGAGTAAACACCTCATACGATGAGGCCAAATACAAATCGTTAAGCTGCTTTACTTCACAGCAAGTTAGGATCAAACTCACTTAATTCAATTAGTACAACTTGTTTCCTGAGTCTGGCAAAAACCTGCCCTCGCAGCTTTCTCTTTCCAAGCCTTCGGGCTCGATTTTGCCGGCGTTCAGGGAACGGGGTTGGAGGCGGGTCAGGCAGTAAATTTGAAAAAAATGCCGGCGGGTTCCAATCCCGCCATCAACTCGCCTCCATCCAACTTTTCCAAAGGCGGGCTGCCAGACTCCCGGTCGGTCCCGCCACCAAGTGGCGGGATAGGCCCTTAAGGCAGTTAACTGCTTGTTAACTGCCTGTGTAATCCTAATTTGCCTGGCCTTTTACAGGAAACTCTTCCGTATCCGGCACCGACGGGACCGGGATGGTGCCGGTTGATTAAAAATTCCGGATAACGGAGAAGTATATCTACCGAGGCTATTTTTAACAAACAAAATAAAAAAATCAAGAAATGTGCAGTATAATTGGGTACTCACCGACAGAATGTTGTGTTAAATGGACTCGGAGTCGGCAACATTTCCGGTTATTGAGGTGTTCAGATCGGAAGAGACTTCCGACAGCGCCAAGAAGCCGAGTAGTGGCAGTTTGGAGAACTACCCCCACTGACTAACTCGGCCACCGCGGGAGACTCGGACTCGGACTCGGCAACATTTCCGGTTATTGAGGTCTTGTTTTCAGAGTATGAATTTTGCCGGTTATTAGAGAATTCCGGATATTTAGGTGCCGTTTAAACGAGAGTTTCCTGTACATTTTACCACATTTCAGCGTGTTCCACATCGTTACCAAACCACGCCAGTTAATTGTGGCGGGTTCACAAGTGGCTGGCTTCCTGACAGCTGCAGCTTCAGCATAAAAACGGAGCTTTCAACAAGGATCAGTTGTAGGTGGCAGAACTTTGTTTTTTCAGGTCTTGGAGAACTTTTTACAGGTCTACTGATTTTGGATGTGGTGAAGCTGAGATCCATCTCCACTGTGACCTCCTGGGAAAACCCTCTCCCCACCTTGACTGAGCGCTTCCTCAACTGAGGTATATACCAGCAGCATGGGAACCATTTATTTCCTTTCATCCTGGAGCTCAGATTCGGATGAAGAGCAGCCGCGGCAGCAGCAGGACCAGGAACAACAGCAGCAGCAACAACAGGAGCGCCAACCTGCTGCTCACCCACCTGAAGCTGCACAGGGCAGAAGGCGTCAGCAGGGAAGTACGTCGCCGCAGGAGATACCCCCAACACAGGGTTTACAGGCTGAGGAGCAGCTTCCTCAACATGAGTGAGCAGCAGTGCCACAGGAGGCTGAGACTTTTGCGAGAGGTAGTCGCTGACATCTGCGCAATACTGCATCAACACCTGGAGCCAAGAGGAGCGGGTGGACACCCCTTACCAGTGGCTGTCAAAGTCACCACCGCACTCAATTTTTTTGCTTCAGAGTCCTTCCAGGGATCATCAGCAGACATCAGCGGCATCTCCCAGTCGGCCGCACACACTTGCATCATGCAGGTAACCGATGCCCTCTTTGCCAAGGCGCACAATTACATCCACTTCTCGACGGATCAAGCAAGTGTAACCGCGCGTGCGGTTGGCTTTGCAAATACGGCACCCCATCACAACCCAGCTGTTTTTGTCAACCGCAAAGGCTTCCACTCCCTCAACATGCAGCTGGTGTGTAACCACAGGAAGGACATGTTGCATTTTTGCGCAAAGTACCCTGGCAGTTGCCATGACTCATTCATCCTTCGGCAGTCTAGTGTGCCTCCGCTGTTCAAACCGCCAAACCAACTTTCTGGGTGACTACTTGGAGACAAGGGCTATCTCCTGAAGACATGGCTGATGACGCCGTTGAGGAGGCCTTTGAACAAAGCTGAGGAGCGCTACAATGCCAGCCACATTTCGACCAGATCCATCATCGAGCAAACCATCGGCTTGCTGAAGATACGATTCAGATGCCTTGACAGATTAGGTGGAGCCCTGCAGTATTCAGCAGCCAGGGTCTCCAGTATCATCATGGTCTGCTGTGCTCTGCACAACATCGCACAGCATCGTGGCTTGCAGCTGCCTGAGGAACAAGTGGCTCAGCGCATAGCCTCCTCAGATGAGGAGGCTGAGGAGGAGGATGAGGAGGAGGAAGATCTTGCGGATTCAGGTGAGCCAGCTGCAGCCACACAGCTTTGGTTTGCTGGGGAGGTTTTTTCCTCCCAGAGGAAGGAAAGAGCACCTCCTTTTGAACTCTGGCTCCCTCCACCAGAGCATGGAGGGAGTCATCATCGAAACATGGTGAGGCCTTGTCCCTTGAGCTCAACATTTCAGCAGTAGCACACACTTTAAGCAGCTGTCACTCTGGAAGAACATAGGCACAAAATGAAGGAATGCTGCTTGGAGGCCTTACATGCAGCTGAATAAATGACGTCAGCAGAGGCGAGTTTCAGACCCAAAAGACTAATTGGGCCAGGGGAGCGCACACGCAGGGAATCAATTGCCCAATTAGGGCAAAATCGCAATTATATCCCGCCCGACAGCGGAGGTGGGATTGGGACCCGCCGACCACCTGTTACACACCCAACCTGCCACCAATGGTAAAATCGAGCCCTTTGTCTCTGTCTCTTTCTTTTTATCTTCCTGTGTTCACATTCTGAGAAGAGGGTCTCTGCCAGACAACCACTGGTGAGATTCGGGGACCAGGCACTGCTCAACACAATGAGTGTGAGCTGTTTATCGATTGCCAAGAGAGGATAACAAATTGTTTATTGTTTTCACTCTTTGGGGAAACAATATCATTGCTTTGAGGAAACAATATCATTACAACAGTGACTACACTTCAAAAAAGTATTTCATTGGCTGTAAAACGCTTTGAGATGTCTGGTGGTCATGAACGGCGCTATATAAATGCAAGTCTTTCTTTCTTTCTTAGCTCATTACATTTTAACCACCTTTTGTCTTGTTGCTTTTGTGACTACAATGATGCATTCTACTTTTTTATAGGAATCTCCCTTTGTCACCACTGCCATTACTCCAGTATTGAGAGAGGCATTTGGCTACTTTTGTGGCACAGAAAGCTCCTGGAACTGAGGTGGACCTTCTCTCATGACAGTCTGGTCCTGAGAAGGACTTGCTGCATCTCTGTAGCTCCTGCCTGGGCAGACTGGTCTTTCTTGCTTCCAATGTTCCACTTGTAAGTTGCTCTGAGGGGATAGGCTGGACGCCTGGTATCTGCTGTTCTGCGAAACGAAAACCTTGTTATGTAATTACCGTCCAGGTACAACTAACCCGTCTGGGACAGTTGACATATATTATAGTGAATGGAGATTTTACAATGTGTGCAGGACTCCTTTCTTATCCAGTATGTAAAAAGCCCAACAAGGGAGGGAGCACTGCTGGATCTAGTAATGAGAAATGAACCAGAATAGATAAGAGAAGTAAGCATAGGGGAACATCTAGGCAATAGCAATCACAACATAATAAGGTTTAAGATAAAGATTGAGCAGGTCATAAGTAAGACAAAGACCAAAGTAATAAATTGGATGAGAATGGAACTGGGGAAAATAAACTGGAAAAATTTACTGACTAAAAAACAAATAGAACAGTAGTGGGAACCATTTAAACAGTAGAGTCCAGAAGAAATATATCCCACTAAAAAACAAGAACAAACTAGCCAGTAATGATACACCATGGATGAATAAAGAAATAAGGGCAAAATTGAATATGAACATAAATAGTAAAGTATTCGACAGACACATAAATAACAAAATAAAAACCAGGATAGGAATAAGCCATTAAGCTATACACATGATAAACTCACAAGTGATGACAGCGAAATGGCAGAAATATTAAATAATTACTTTGCCTCAGTTTTTATCAGGGAGACTAACAGGGTAGGCATGACATCAGAAGAAGAGATCAAAAAGGATATAAAGACATTTAAAGATAGAAAGAGGGGAGATAATTGATAAACTAATCAAACTTAGAGAGGATAAAACCCCTGGTCCGGATGAATTACATCCGCGCATATTAACAGAAGTTAGGGAATAGATAGCAGAGGCACTATTACATATATGTATATATAAAAGTTCATTCAAAAAGAGAATAGTGCCAGAGGAATGGCAGACAGCTAATGTAATTCCTATATTTAAAAAGAGAGATAGAACAAGTCCAGTGAACTATAGACCAATTAGCTTAACATCATTGGTAGGAAAGATAATGGAATCCTTACTCAGAGATGTAATAGAAAACATCTAGAAATTGAAAATATAATAACCAGTAGTCAGCACGGATTTCAAAAGGGAAGGTCATGCTTGACCAACCTTATTGAATTCTTTGAAGAATTCACATGCCGGGTAGACAAGGGTAATGTAGTAGATATAATATATTTGGATTTTCAAAAGGCCTTAGATAAGGTACCACATACTCGTTGGAAAATAAGTGTCTAAATGGGGTAGAGGAGCAGAGGGATCTGAGTACAAATAAACAAATCACTAAAAGTAGTGACACAGGTTAATAAGGCCATGAAAATACAACTAAAGTACTGGGGTTTAATTCTAGAGGTATAGAATTAAAAAGCAGAGAAGTTATGTTAAACTTGTATCAAACCTTGGTTAGACCACACTTGGAGTACTGTGCACAGTGCTGGTCTCCATATATTATAAAAAGGATGTAGAGGCACTGGAGAATGTGCAAAAAAGATTTACTAGGATGATACCAGTACTGAGAGGTTATACTTATCAGGAAATATTGAACAGGATGGAGCTCTTTTCTCTCGAAAAGAGAAGACTGTGGGGTGACCTGATAGAAGTCTTTAAGATTATGAAGGGGTTTGATAGAGTAGACGTAGAGAAGATGTTTCCACTTGTGGGGGAGACCAGAACTAGGGGCCATAAATATCAAATAGTCACTAATAAATCCAATAGGGAATTTAGGAGAAACTTCTTTACCCAGAGAGTGGTTAGAATGTGGAATGCGCTACCACAAGGAGTAGTTGAGGCGACTAGCATAGATGCATTTAAGAGAAAGCTAGATAAACAAATGAGGGAGAAAGTAATAGAAGGATATGTTGATGGGGTTAGATGAAGAAGGGTGGGAGGAGGCTCATGTGGAGTATAAACACTGGCAAGGACCTGTTGGGCTGAATGGCCTGTTTCTGAGCTGTAAATACTATGTAATGCTATTTAACAATGTAATACTTCACTGAAGTCAGTAACAGACTTGTCTGGCGCGTTTATTTGGTTTTGATGTGACTCAGGAACGGAAGGAGACTACAGCCTAGAAAGTGAATCACCTGTTTTTCAGGCAGAAAAAAGACGCTGAAATCTCCAATATGTTGTGCGGCGTGAGCGTGATCATTACGTGCTAGTTATGCAATGCACGCTATATTGGTTAGGGTGTCTTGTAGTCATTGAGGGTGATCGCCTGAAATAGGCGCTTCCTACTTTGCCTGTACAAATCAGGTGCCTAATGCCTATTTCAGGCAACTTTCCGATATTGGTGACTGACCGTGACATCCACAGGTGGCCAGCAGTCAAACCAATGTTTATTAAATGGACCGCTGGAGGCTGCCACTGAAAAGGTTAAAAAATATTTGACTTACCTGAATGTGGAGCCAGACGGAGCGGGAGTGCTCCTCCTGACTCCATGTTACAACTGCAGGAAGCTCACTCCCCTCCCAATCTCCTCCCCACACCCCCCTCCCCACCTCTATCTCCACCACCCCCGCTCCCCTTCCTGACTCATGGCATGTCCGGTGCTGGTGTTCTCCTAGACCGATCTTCATTGTCTTCGTGACCGGCATACTGCCTCTTGGGGCACGACTGGCATCCCCAACACACCAGTTGCGTCCTGATGGCGTATAAGGACCAATTTTACGTGGTCCTCTTCCTCATCAGTTTTGGCACGGTGGTTCATGAAGGCTGGTGAGTTCCCACCTGAAGTCCGTCACAAACCAATTTCCAGGCCAAAGCCTCTAGGTTCTTTTACTTCTAAGTTTGTTTATAATCAGCATAACATTATAAACAACTTTCTGCTTGCTTTCCTCTGGAGAGATCCTGGACCTTTACCTCCGAATGGCCGGTCAGCTTTTCTATCCCTCACCCAGTTTAACGTTCTTTGGCATTCCTGGTCCGCTGCTGGCTCTTCTTGTCTGACAACAGCAATTCCACCTATTTTCTTTGGACTTTTATAACCCACTTGTTTACGACCAGTTTTCTTCCTTATCATATTTTTAGCCATCTCAAAGTCTTTTTCCAATTTTGTTTTTAACCAGTGTCAGGCTTACTACTTATGAACCGTTCATTATTGCCAGTCTCATTGAAGCTATTATAGCTGTGACCCACATTTTTCCTTTGCAGGTACATATACCTTTTTTTCCTTTAGCTTCATATTTAACCCTTTCCATCTTGTTCAATTTCTACTTCATTTTAGTTACCATAGTGCAATGATTTATAATAAACACGCATATATAATGATAATACAAGAGCTTCATGCATGTTGACTCCAGTCGGTGTCCATCTACAGGACCCTAGATCTGTTACTGAGGAGTGGGATGGCTGGTCAGACATCTCCGGAAACCCCTGAGACAGTAGCCTGTATCCTAGCCCCAAGTAGTTGAAAGACACTTGTGCCTAATCTGTCCCCTACTGCCTTCAGGGTTGCAGTTTGTGCTTCTATGGAGGAGGAATCACTGGCTGAATCCCAGGCCATTTTTGAGGTGGGGTATACATCCTCAGCAACTAACCTCAATTGCACATAGGTGTAATGTTCCTCAAACATCCTTCTTTTCAGGGAGTGCTCATGAGATCTGAGTCCCATGACTTGCTAGTCAACTGGTTAGCTGGCACACCCTCACCTGCTCCCCACCTCTACAGCTCCCTCATGCTCTGTGAATCACCTAGTGCCACATCCTCACCTTGCTCCAGGTGAAAGTATCTGAGCTAGTACACGAAGTGAGAAAGCAACTGATGATATTGGGGCTGTTGGGCAGAGGAACATGGAGTAGGATCTTGGTCAAGGGACTCTTGTGTGCCCTGCTGTTTATCAACCTCATTTTCCTCATCATAGGCATCATTATGGTCTTTGAGGAAGATATTTCTCCTGTGCTACTCCTCCTCCTCCCCGTTGTTGCACTGTGCACCAATCTTGCCATGTTCCATGGCTAGAACGGTGTGTCTCCCCAACAGCTCTATCACCTGATCCGCATAAGAAGTCTACACGCTAATGTCTATGTATGTACCCTCCGGTCCCCTGCCTTTCACAGGCATTATGCGCAAGTTTCTCCTGTGAAAGGATTGTGGGCATTAGGTGAGGGCTATCATCTTAAGAGTGTCACCTAGGTGGCATCAGACAGCTGATCCTCCAGTAGCACCATGCTAAATTGGAAGAAGGATTTTTAAACCATGGCATACAAGTCATTCTTGTAAGCAGAGTTAGACATCGAAGATACAGAGTTAGTGAACACTGTAGCAAAACGTCTTTTGCTGATTAAGATTGGCTGTCATTATGCTTGACTGAAATTTTAATGGACCAGCGTGCCTTAAGAGACTGAAGGCCGTGTTGCTGGGCAAATTCCGTATTAACAGAACAGCTGCAGCTACAAGCTATTTACAGATAAGGAAGTAGACAATGAGGTGTTGCAAGACAAACTTAATTAAACAATGACAGGAATTGTCTCGAGGACCCCTGACCGAATGAAGTAAACCGACGTGTGCAAAAGGTCATCTGGTGGAAAAATACCAGAACCAACCAACAGATGTGGACACATGCCAAGAAAAGCGTATAAAAGGGGGAGAGTTAACAACCAGAGGGGGCTGCAGTCGGAAGGAGGTGGCCTGGCCAGTCATCTCGCCTACGAGGACCTGCTGCAGTCGGAAGAGGCATGTGACTTGGTCAGTCGGCCCAAAGAACCTACAATCAACACGAACTGACCATCCATGGGTGATCGTATGTCTATCCTATCCGCAACATATGTTAGTGGTGACGCGCATTGTATTGCAATAAGTTTAGTTTTGACATTGTATTGTAACCCTTGATCTCTGACATCTCAATAAAGTTGAGTTAAGTCGGAATCCGCGTTTGTGTCAATTACTCACTTATAATTCTCGGGTCAGAATCTTAAACCTGTGACGTCCCGAAAGGAAACGTCTTACAACCCTGAACCACAATGCAGTGAGGATAGCTTTGGCAGCAAATCATACTACAGGGTGACCAGTGTGATGGTGTCCATAGTGCCCAAGAAAGAGAAAGGACAATGGCATGTATGTCACCTTGCCGCATCGCTGAACTTTTTCCAACACTGGTCTGCAGTTCTGGAGTTGAGACAGGTGGAACTCAGTGCACAGTTTAATGGACCCTGCGTCAGGTTTGAGTCAGGGGCTGTGTGATTCAGTTTAACTCTGATCAGTGACAGAGCACCAGGACATACAGTGGTCAAAGATCAGGAGAGGGGAGGGATAAAACACCAAATGATGTGGCAGATGAATGAGATGACAGAGTATTAAAGCACTGTGGTTATAGGCACAGTATTATCTGGGGTAATAATGTCAACAGCAATAAACACAGAGCTGATCTGTGATATTCAGTGCAGTCTTGGATATGCTTCCCACAATACTTTGGAACAGTGGGCTGGATTTTTACTCGGAGGCAGGAAGGGAGTGAGGAAACTGGATTGAAGTTGGGAAACCCGGAAGAACGGGTTTCCCTCAGGCACTGCCGATATTAACAGCTGTACCTGATTAACATATTCTCCATTTCCTGGCCACAGCCAGCCAGATTGAGAGGCTGTCGGGTGGGTAGGCAGTCGGCACCAGGCCACAGCCAGGGAGCAGAGAAGAAGGGAGGAGGTCAGAGGCCAGGGGGTTGAGGGGGTCTGAGATCAGAGGCGGGGGAGTTTCAGAGATCAGAGTCCGGGTTGGGGGGGCGGTGGGGGAGTCGGAGGTTGGGAGGGGGTTGGAAAATCGGAGGCCGGGGGGAAAGATCGGAGGCCGGTGGAGGGGGAAATCGGAGGCCTCGTTGGGGAGGTTGGGGGGGAGATCGGAAGGGTTTGTCCGATCGTGGGGAGTTGGCGAGGCAGGTACGCGGGATCCAGCATGAAAGTGGAAAGGCACTTACCTCCTGGATCGAGCAGTCCTTGCCTCCCTTTAGCTGGCGGGTTAAATTTGAAATGGTGGATCAATATAAGGCATGCAGCCGCATTATAATATTTAAATTGCGAACCCCACTCCTGGGAGTGGGTTGGTTGCCCATGCCCCACCAGTGTTAAAACCGAAAGTGGCCGGTTGGAGACGGGTTGGGGTTCAGATTTTTAACACTTTAACCTCCCACCTGACAAAAGCCCGCCTGTTTTATGGGGTTAAAATTTCCCCCGCTAGCATCTTTGAAACATGGGGCTGGATTAAAGGAGGGGTCGGAGGAGCTCCAATGTGTTCAGGAAACCTGGGAGGCCGGGTTTTCCCGCAGGCCCTGCTGACATTAACGGCAGGGCCTGATTTGCATGCGAGGCCTCGGTTTCCCGCCCGCAGCCAGCCAGATTGAGAGGCTGGCTGGCTGCGGCTGGGTAGGCCTGCGGCACTAGGCCGCACAGAGGAGGGAGGGTTCGGGCCGTTAAAAGGATCGGAGGGAGGTGGGGTCGGCCAGGGATTGGGGGTGGGGGGGGAGGGGGAGGGCGGGAGAGAGGATCGGGGCCGGATGATCGGGGTGGTGAAGGGAATATCGCGGCTGGCCACCAGAGGATCGTGGCCAGCCTTAGCATCATTGGTGGGGGCGGGGTGCAGGCCTGGGGGGGGTGATCGGAGGCCTGGGGGCATGATCAGAGGCCTCGTGAGGGGGTCTCCGACTGCGGGGGGTGGGCTAGGCAGGGACCCTGGATCCAGGAGATAGATGTAATGACACTTACCTCCTGGATCCAGCAGTCCTCGCCTTGCTGTAACTGCCAGGTTTTACGAGGTGTGGAAAACCCATCCAGCTACAGTTAAAAAAAAAATGGAGGTTAAAAAAGAGGCTTCCAGCCTTATTATAATATTTAAATTGACATCCCGCCCCCTGGCAGCGGGTTGGCTCCCGCCCCCCTGTAAGATTAGGATCACAGGCCACACACAGACTACCCAAAGGGTTTTAGGAGTTGCAAGGCTTTATTAAAGAGCTATAGTTTTAAACCATAATCAGATATTACATATGGTTTAAGCTGAGCATAATAGACATACAACCCGTGACAGTAGAGAGCGATCTATGACTCCCGAATTGGAATGCCACGACCGGACGGACGGGGAGGCAGTACGGTGGTCTCGGATTGGGTGGATTCCTGCAGTCTGCTGCAGCGGTCAGTTCCGTTGGGTCATCCCTCGAGCTGTTGGAGGTGTTAGGCCGTCAGCCACCTCAGAGGCTAAACTTGACCAAGGTGTTAGGCCATAGCCACCTCGGAGAAGCCTTCGCCCCTAACTGCCTGATTTCCTCTATCGGTCGTCTATATTTATAGTTATTTTGGTGGGCTGGTAATCACCTGGTATCAATCATTTGATCCCCCATCCTATTGTCCAATTGTGAAGCGAGAAGGCATCCCTCACCATCCCTTTCTGCATGGCTGACGAGGCCTCCCTCTTATCTTTCTGAGGAATGTTTTGTTATGTTTCTTTAAGGACATTTTATGACTTTTTGGCTCCATTTTTGTCTATTATCCCACCACCCTGTGTTGTTTTGCATTTTACGATTCCCTTATCACTTCTATTTGTCTTTTGATGCTTGATATTCGACCTTGCTGGCATTTCTGCTATCTGTTCCTGGCTGCATGTTGTCAGTCTCTGTTCTAAGAATTAAAACCCATCTTTGAATCTAACAGCTATTTCTTACATCCCGTCCCGCCTCTGTTAAAACCAGAAGGGTTCAGGTCGGGAATCCTATTTTTAACAATTTAACTACCCCCACGCCCCCAACCTACCCATTTTTTTAGGTTAAAATTTCCCCCAGTGTCATTATGAAATTTCTAGTACCAAAAGACTCCATAGTCTACACAGTATCCCCTGCTTAAAATACAACACCAAATATGTTTGATTTTTTTACCTATGTATCAGATGATGATTGATGAGCATTTTGTTTACTGAACATGATTATAAAATGTTTTGCACTACAGTGAATTCCATTTATAACAGACGTGATTTGCCGACCCAAAAACTAAATGAACTAACAGTAATGGATGTTCTGTCCAGACAGGGATTGTCTGAACTTTTCTTCACTTTAAATTGATTGTAGTTCACCGGAATTGACGTAACTTTGAGTGCACCCTAAACAACCTACAGACTGCCGGAGCTACACAGGAATGTTTGTTTGTTGGCATGTTGCTGTTTGACACAGTCCAATCAGCAGCTTCCACTGTTCCCAACCTCTGCAGACCATTTCTGTTTGGTTGCAGCATATTGAGGAAAGGGGGAGAACAAAAGCGATCTGAATGGTTTTAACTTGTTTCGAGCACAATAATGATCTCATGTAATAAAAACAGAAAATGCTGGAAATACTCAGCAGGTCAGGCAGCATCTGTGGAGAGAGAAACAGAGTTAACGGGCCAAAAATTCGGCACTTGCCGGGTGAGTACGCGCTGTGTACTCACCCGTAAGGCCTCCTGAAGTGCCGGTTTCCTGCATGCACTGCGCATGTGTGGGAAACCGGAACTTCCGGTCTCATGAAGGGAGCGGTTCAGAGGTGAACCGCGTGCGCGGGAGAGGCTGCGTGCACGCAGCAAACTTAGGTTTTTTTTCAGGTTTCTCCGGGAGGGCAAGTATTGAAGAACCTGCACTTTTAAAAAGGAGGCGCAAGACCCGTTTTCAACAAGTTAAGTGGTTAATTAAGGATAATTAAAAAAAATTTCAACAGGTTTATCTTTTTTAGATACTTTAAAGAAAGGTAAGTTTATTTTTAGCACTGTTAAAAAGTATTTTAATTTTTTCAAAAATTTAAATTTTTGTTTAAAGTAGTTAATTTATTTATTTAACTTATAGTTATTTTAAAAATGTGATGGTTTTTTAAAAAATTTATTTGAAGTTTAGCTGTTGTTTTGGGGCCGATTTCAATTCATAGATTTGACAGGTCTTCCTGTCAAATCTATGAATGAAAGATGGTCTGCTGCCATTGGCTCTCCATGGCCCACGTGATCCCAGGGGACGCATCGCACTAACTGCGCCCCTGGGACACGCACGCACTGCACGCCGGCAGTTGGGGCAGGCCCAGGAGCCGAAGTCCCCATGGGCCAGAAGCAGAACGGCAGACGCGGTAGGTAAGTGCGCGCGCGATCCTTACCCCCGCGGCAAGCCGGAGAGGCGAATTTCTGGGCCAACGTTTCCGTTAACTCTGTTTCTCTCTCCACAGATGCTGCCTGACCTGCTGAGTATTTCCAGCATTTTCTGTTTTTATTTCAGATTTCCAGCATCCGCAGTATTTTGCTTTTGTATTAATGATCTCATGTAAATGGCTGATATTTCTGACAAGCTTCGGTTTAGTCTAAAAACCACTTTTCTTCAGCTGCACCGATAAAAGCTATGGCGAGATCCTCGGGCTGTGCTCTTCTGGTGGAAAGTTGTTGGGACTTAAAGTGGAAGGGGAAAGAAGTAACTTAATTTGCCATATTAACGAACTAAATAACTAATGCCCTGACTTATTACTACATGGTTGCATTTAAAACACTGGTGGAGTAATGATCAATCAGTCGATCTGCCTCCCTCCACCCAGACAGCAGGGCTCCATGGGTGGTGCTGTGGTAGCTCCGATGTGTTGCTTCCCCAGCAAATAAAACCTGCAACATCTGGAATCAGAGGGAATGATTACAGTAATCTGCTGAGGAGTGCAGGGGCAAACAGTTTTTAAGTGTGGGAAATGATCACACATCAGAGACAGAAAGAACTTGCATTTCTATCGCAGCTTTCACAACCTCAGGATGCCCCAAAGTGCTTTAAAGCCAATGAAGTGTAGTCACTGTTGTAATGTAGGAAACATAGCGACAGATTTGGGCACAGCAATGTCCCACAAACAGCAATGAAATACATGGCCAGTTAATCTGTTTTAGTGATGTTTGTTGAAGGATAAATATTGGCCAGGATACAAGGGAGAACTTCCCTGCTCTTCTTTGAACTATACCGTGGGATCTATAAGTCCACCGGAGAAGGCAGATGGGACCTTGGTTAAACATCTCATCCAAAAGACGGCACTTCCAACAATGCAGCACTCCCTCAGTACAGCACTGGAGTATCAGCCTAGATTTTGTGCGCAGGTCTCTAGAGTGGGACTTGAACCCACAACTTTCTGACACAGAGATGAGAGTGCTATCACTGAGCCAAGGCTGAAACCTAAGGTGAAGGAAAGGCAGTGCGGGAAGATTTTTCTGCTTTTACTTTTCACCAAACCAAACAACCTCAAGTTAGGTGGGTGGGTACAGGCCGAATGCAATACAGAACTTCTCTGCAATGTCTTCGGGATGTAGCAGTACCCCAACACTTGAAAAAAGTCTTATTTACTTTGCCCATGTGTTCAGTACTGTAATAGTAATTTCACAAGTGGATATAGGCTTAGAGGCCTTTAAAAATCAGGTTTTACCCAAATTCCACTGATAAATTGTCAGTGGAAATCTGGAACTCTCGCCCCCAAAAAGCTGTTGACACTGGGGGGGGTCAACTGAAAATTTAATAACTGAAATGAATAGATTTTAGTTAGGCAAAGGTATTGAGGGTTACAGAACCAAGGAGGGTAGATTGAGTTAAGATACGGATCAGCTATGATCTCATTGAATGGCGGAACTGGCTCGAGGGGCTGAATGGCCTACTCCAGTTCCTATTTTTTAAGTTTGGTGGGTAGGTAAAAAACAGGCCCGTTTCTGACCTGCAAAAGGAAGGATTACACGTGTATCCTGTGTCTGCTGATCTTCCGCCGAAGTTATGCAGCTGATTGGGAGAATCCCCGAGGAAATTCCCAGTGAGAGGCACTTTATTTCAGCTGCAGCTTGCAGAAGCCAATTTTTGAATCACATTTGCCCTGTCTATCTAAAACCATATAAAGCAAAATGCCAACATTTTCCTTATTTGATACACAACAAAAAGTTTGCTTTTGTCAAAACCTGTTATTAAATTCCTGTCTAAGGTGTTTTAGTGAGCCGTTAATCTGTTTATTTAAATGAGTTAACAACTGTATTAAATAGTGCAGGCTAGAATTTAATGGCCCAAAAATTCGGCCTAATACGGGAGAGTACGCACTCTGTACTCACCCGTATTAGATCCCGAAGTGCCGGTTTCCTGCATGCACTGCGCATGCGCGGGAAACCGGCACTTCCGGTATGGCGAAGGGGGCAGTTCCTAGGTGAACCGCGTGCGCACTAGAGGCTGCGCGCACGCAGCACACTTAGGTTTTTTTTCAGGTTTCAACGCGAGGGTAAGTATGGAAGAATTTACACATAAAAAAAGGAGGCGTAAGACCCCCTTTTAACAAGGTAAGTAGTTAATTAAGTATAATTTTAAATTTTTTTTCAACAGGTTTATCTTTTTTAGAGACTTTAAAGAAAGATAAGTTTATTTTTATAACTTTTAAAAAGAATTAAAAAAATTTTCAAAAATTTAAATTTTTGTTTAAAGTGGTTAATTTATTTAACTATAGTTATTTTATTAATGTGATGGTTTTTAAAAAAAATTATTTGAGGTTTAGCTGTTCTTTTGGGGGCAATTTGTATTCATAGATTTGACAGGTCTCCCGTCAAATCTATGAATGAAAGATAGTCTGCTGCCATTGGCTCTCCATGGCCCACGTGATCCCAGAGGTCGCATCGAACTAACTGCGCCCCTGGGACACGCACACACTGCGCGCCGGCACCAGGGAGAGGCCCAGGACCCGAAGTTCCTGTGGGCCCGAAACACAACGGCCGGCGCGGAGTGTGATATCGCGCAAGATCCTTACCCCCGCGGTAAGCCTCCGAGTCAAATTTCTGGGCCAATGTGAATTAACCAGTTCTTTAGGTACACTGTATAGAGGACATTAAACCACAGTACGTTTTAAGATGGCTAAGTCACAAGTTGTACCAGCATCTCCAGAGATAAATGTATTGCCTCAGGAAATCCTTGCTGCTAATCTTTTGTTTTCAAACTGCGCAAAGACGTGGTTTGGAGCAGAGGCTGAACATTGTGAAGTGTACACTCAATCCCGGCCCAGCCTCCCTGTTGTTTAAACCTTGCAGCTTAAACAGAATCCATACTGGTTGGTCCAGTTAAATGCAGCACAGTCAATCACAACACTTAGAACCCTTTATCTTATCAAAAATTGACCTCAAGTACAGTTCCTATCCTTATGGTATAAAAATATTCATTCTCATGACTGAATTTAGCTTGCCCCTTTTACAAAATGGGAATGTCACCTCCCGTTGGCATGAAGCCTGCCCTTTGATACAGCATGTTACAGCACTGGTTGCCTTCACTTACCCTGCGAGGATATCCATCCCCTCCTTCTTGTGGTAGAGGTTCAGCCAGCGTGTCAATCATATCTCCAGTTGAATTGATGGCTATGTGGGAGTAGGAGCCCCGAGTGTAAGAGTTACTGAACCATTTTGTTGCAAAAACATTTTTAGGCTGTGGCACAGGTTTCCCTAGAGACAAAGCCAGTGGTGGTTAGAAACTAACTATTGGGGAAGGAAGATTATCCAGTTGCTCATTTTTTTTTTTACAGTAAAGTTGGTGTAAGGATAGAATGCAATTTTTTCAATCTTGCCTGCAGTGACTGCTAAGACAGGAAATTTAACAAAAAAGCTCATGTTTTATTACATGAAACAATCTCCACCTCCAATGTATATCAATTTTTAATTTCTTCATCAACCTCATCAGATGAGGCTGTTTTTATAGCAAATTTTAAAAATCTGGTAGAGATATGCACAATTGTTAAAAATTACAATGTGTAGCCAATCTATAAGAGACCTCCCGACTCTAAAACAATATTAAAAAAACAAGGAAAGTCTTTTATGTTCAAAGCATTTTTCTTTTCAGGACATAATCCAATAAAAAAAAGTTTTTTGTCCTGTAAGTTGTTTTTCAATAGTAGCATATCCCCTGTGAAGATGCTGCTGCTAATTTGGAGGATTTTCTTCTTTACAATGGGAGGAAGATTATAGCGTACAACACACAAAGGGGTAGAATTTCTTCTGCTATAGTTCCATAGCATTCCACGTAAAGGATGATGTCTCAAAGTACTTCAGTCTGAAGAGCAAAATAAATGACTTTGAGCAGGGGGGAAAAAGGAAAAGGCAGAGACGGTGACTAGGTTGGGGGACTGTGGGATTGATGGAAGCTGGTTTGGAGGCTTTCTAACAGGACGTGGTGGGAAAGATGGGAGAATAGTGAAAGATAACAACATATTCCAATACTTTAAGGAAGAAAAGGTTGGAGATAGGGTGGTTGTTAGAGAGTACGGTGGGTCTGAGAATTTTTAGGAGGGATGATAATGGTGGTTTTGCAGAAGATAGGGATAGTGCCAATTAGACACACGTTGATAATGTTGGTGAGCTTGTGACTGAGGACATGAAGATGACCAGGAGCTGGGATGGGAAGGGAATCACAGGAGCAGGTGGCGGGTTTTATGGACAAAATGAATGTAGTGAGGGTAGGAGGTGATAGGGAAGAAGCCGAGCAGTGTGAAATAGATGAGGGCTCTACTAGAAGGTAGGAGTATAGGGCTGGAATTTGGGATGAGAGAAAAGAGAGATAGAAGCAACTGTGTGTATGGTCTCAATTGTAGACTTGAAAAAGATTATGATTTGCTCGTATTCTGTGTTTGAAGTGAGGATGGTGTGAAGGAATGAGGTCAGAAGAGAGTTTGGAGTTGGTTCTGCTCTCCAGGATGTTACTGGACTAGTAAGAAGACTTGGCAATGGAAGGGGAATGATGGTAAAACTTGAGGTGGTTATAAGCTGATCTAGTAGTGGACTGCCAGGTCAGTTGCTCACCGTGTTTAAGCTTACCCCCAAGGAGCGGAGGTTGTGGAGGTGGTTGTGGGGTGGGGGGAACAAGGGCATTAACAGTAGACGTGAGACAGTTGTGGAGCAGATCAACTGAGGTGTCAATGTTGTCATGGCTGGCAGAGGGAAGTCAGAGTTTGAGAGGGTGCTTGAGAGACAGTTGAGGGTAATTTTCTCCAGGGTGGGAAGATTTGAGGGAGACAGGGGCGTGTAAGGGAGATAAGGAAATGGCTGAAAGTAGCCCTGTCAGTGATAGAGACCTTGGCAGTCTCAAGACCATGTATGATATTGAGATCAAGAGGGTGGCCACGTGTGTGATTGTACAACATATGCATCCCATAAATTTACATTGTCTTCATGCACAGCTTCCTACTGGGAGCACAGAATCAGTGGACTTACCCTAAGAATTCTTACCAGTGAATTGCTTTAGAATCCTGGTGATGTTTGATGCTAGTTCCTCTTCACTGAGTGTTTCCATAAACTCTGCTTCTCTCCCTGAGATCCAGCCAAGAATGATGTGCCCATATCTGCCAAACAGATCAAACATCAGCCATTACCCTAATCTACCAAATAAATAACAAATGTCAGGCAATCCTCAAATTGCCAAAAAGAAATGTATAATATTTAAGGATTAGATATCCAATTGAGAAAGTGCTGTTGATCTATTTCTATCTCCTCAGTAGCCCTTCATTGCGCAAGAATCCCCAGTTTCTATTATAATTCAGTGTATTTCTCCAGAAAAGGTGAAATTAAATGTTGTTCTAAACGTGGGGTCACATTGTATCCTGTCAGCATGGCCCTTCCTTGTTTTCCTCAACGTTCACATCAATCTGCCCACCTGCAACCCCTCTACCACCATATCCACTCCCAGAAAAAAATTACCTCCTCAGCTCCCTATTGAAAACCCCCTCAAGCTTCCAACTTCCTGTCCTTTGGCCCTCCACTGTTACAACATTGTTGCTGCTCATGACCTGTTCA
The DNA here is from genome assembly GCA_030390025.1 of Squalus acanthias. Taxonomy (NCBI): domain Eukaryota; kingdom Metazoa; phylum Chordata; class Chondrichthyes; order Squaliformes; family Squalidae; genus Squalus; species Squalus acanthias. Next base: position 82,291,414 of record CM059425.1, on the reverse strand, counting down.
GCAGCTCCCTTGCTTCTAAGTTCAACGCTCGTCCCATCTGACTCCCTCAGTCCCCACTGGTACCAGTTGCCGTGGTACAATTCCTACCTCCTCATTCCTAAATCTGAGACCCACAGACTTGAGTGCGTGATCTGGCATATGACGGGACCATCAGCTCTGGCCAGATCACCTTAAGCAATACCTTCCTTTCCATGACCACAACCTCTGGGATGGTAAGGATAATCCCAAAGTCCTCAATGACACCACCGCCCCCCCGCCCCCCACCCCCTGCTCTCACCCTCATCCTTTGCTCCTCCTATTCTTATTTTCGGTATCAAGTGTGAGGGCCACGTGGAGTTTTTTCATCTCGATGACTGAGACAACCGTTCAGCTGCCTCAGTCTCCTTCTCCTTACTATGTCAAAAGCATCATAGAGTGAGAAAGAGAGAAAACTAGTATTTATATAGCTGTTTATCACATCTTTAATTGTTCCCTTACTATTCAATACCTTTCTGCTGGTTGGAGCACTTCAAAACTAGAAAAGCGTCGCCACCACTCAACTAGGTTTGGTTTTAAGCCAGAAAATGGAGTTTCATCTTCCCAAACTAATGCAATCTGATATTCTGGACCAATATCTTGGTCCCAGAATGGAACCTCATACTCCAGGTAAATCTTATCTGTTGTGCCAAAGCCCATGTTTTTGATTGCGTGCAACTTCTCTTCTGGAAGACTTGGATGGAACAATGCCTTTGCTTCTGCTTTCAGATAGCCTAGTGAGCAAATGCAGGGTAAGTCTTAATGTATTGATCATAATTTAAGAACACAGTGTTTTTAAATTAGAGTTCTTTTAGATTTGACTACCTATAGACATTCTCTTCACTTCTGTTAAATGGAAAAATTAGAATTGCAAATTATTATTAAGTGAACAGTTCTTCAAGTTTTCGTTTATTTACAGCAAGCATTTCAGACAGCCACATTCTACACTTTGTCTCAAATAGTTGCTCCGTAAATATGTTTCACTTTTCATCATTATGTCGTGAGCTAATTGTTTTTTTTAACATTTTGCTGATTGTATTTAAGAAACTTAACACGCTACAACAACAACTTGCATTTATATAGCACCTTAAACATAGAAAAATGTTCCAAGGTACTTCACATGAACATAATCAGACAAAACTGGATGCCAACCAAAGAAGGAGATATTAGGAGGGGTGACTAAAAGCTTGGTCAAAGAGGTGGGTTTTAAGCAGGATCTTAAAGGAGGAGAGGGCTGGAGGAGGTTATGGGGTGGCGGGGTGGGGGGGGGCGGTTGTGGCGGGGTTGAGGCCATGAAGGGATTTTAACATGAGGATCGGAATTGAACATTTGATACATTGGGGGACTAGAAGCCAATGTAGGTCAGCGAGCACAGGGGTAATGGGTGAGTAGGACTTGGTGCGGGATAAGATACAGGCAGCAGATTTTGAGATGAGATGAAGTTTATGGAGAATGGGAGGCTGGCCAGGAGAGCATTGGAATAGTTGTCTAGAGGTGATAAATGCACGGATGAGGGTTGTAGCAGCAGATGGGCTGAGGTAGGGACAGAGGCGGGCGATGTTATGGAGGTGGACTGGGCGGTCTTTGTGATGGAGAGGATATAGGGACAGAAGTTCAACTCGAGGTCAAATAGACCATCAATCTGATTGAACCTGAGACAGTATCCGGAGGGAGGGGTGGGGGTGTTGTTGGTGGAGTCAGTGACAAGGGTACAGAGTTTGTGGCAGGGACTGAAGACGATTACTTTGGTCTTCCCAATGTTTATCTAGGAAAGTAATATAACATGAATATTACACTTTTCTTTTGTATATCGTCTTTGAGGTTATACTACTCACTGTTAGTACAATCCCTTTCCTATAAACCCCCACCCACTCCCTCAGTTCTGCCTTCCTGTAGCAGCACAACTCAGATCTGGAAATCAGCAGAGAGGGGGCAATCAAACCTGCATCCTACAGCTCTGCGGCACCACACATATTGCTCAAAGCAACCATTATGATTTGCCTGTGGGGGCATTTATGAAGAACTCCCAATATATTGAATGACCACTCCATCACCATGAGTTTCTAATAAAGCTGCTGTGCTTCCAAGTGATTTTTATTCTGACGCATCCAAAATTTCCTACTTCAAAAATGTTCAGTTTTCAAACTCCTTTAACTGCAAAGTTGGTTATATTTGTCTTTATAGAGATTGGACCCAATTCTGTTTTCACATCTGATTAATTTTAATAATGTTATTGCATGGTTATTTTATAAAGCTTTCAATATTTAGAATACTTTGAACATTAAGTTCTCATCTAAAGCAGACACTTAAATGAGGTGTTGCTGCTTTTACCCAGTGAAACTGTCACAATGACGTGATCAGCGAGAATGTGATCTCCATCTTCACACACCACTCTAACTGGATACAGTGAGCCGTCCTCCGATTCAAAACTTCCATTCCACAGGATCTGTTTAACAGCCTTCTCCAGCAACAGCTTCTCCCTCGGGATAACTTCCAGCAGCTTTGAGATTAATTTGAGGAATACTCTGGAACAGCACAAGATTTACTTGCTAGCAAAATCTTAACTAAAATCAGGCCATGTGAATGACTCTAAATCAGTTGAATGTGACTTGACCTATTGAATGCATCCATCAAGTATGATAGGTCCATTTAAATACCACCCAATTACTATGATGTTATCTATTGAAGACTACTTATTGAATATCATAAAATTCATTCTACACTATCCATTACTTGTCCTGGAAAAAAATAATGCTGTCTAATGAATAGAATAATATTATCTACTGAATAGAATAGGACATATTAAGTGTGATAGCACTTAGATTATCCCGTGAAAGTGGATCTGTCACCAATGTGATACAATATCTCATCCGGTAATTCTGCAATGTGGTTGACTCTGAAATGGCCGAGCAAACCACTCAGTTGTATAAGGTGGCTCACCACCACCTTCTCAAGGGCAATTAGGGATGGGCAATAGATACTGGCCTTGCTGGCGACGCCCACATCCCATGAATGAATAAAAAAAGTAAGAATGGCATTTGTCTGGCCATATTGGCTCTACCAAAGCGAATACCTCGTGATGAGCATTATTTTAAAAATAATGCCATAACTAAAGTGTTGCACTTTCTCATGGCATAAATTTATTATTGAAAACTCATCTCTATCACATAAATGTCCATTACCCAAGACATTTTGAATAATTTTCTTGTATAAATAGTATAATCAATCAGTACCCATGTCGTTCACATTTTCACAACCTAACATCTGATATTGATATATATATATAAAATACACACAATTGTGACCTTGCTTGTAATGGTTCCAGTTGCATGTATCACCCATTGAAACATTATCACAATAGGTGATAGATGATAGGGACCAGTCAATATGATGGAACCTACTGACTATGAAAGAACCCATTAAACATCATCTACTACACAGTAATAGACATGTGCCCATCCTGTTTGATGGCTGAATGAAAGGAGGGTTGGTCAGTTTCGCACTCAAGGACATTCTTCCTAAAAGGATAGCAGTGCACCATCCCTGGCAGGAGGTGGTGGCCAGGGTCAATGCCATGTACTCTGCCAGAGAACAAATATAGGAGAAAACAGTTACCGAATTTGTATTTTCAATGTAAAATTTACTTGTTGCACAAAGTACTGTAATCATCTATGAATAGCCTGTGGAATAGCTTAATTCAATCTTGTACAAGTACATAAATGCAAGACAAACAACAGACGGTTTACAGATCTATTACTAACCCTGGAGAATTGCGGTCACCACCTTCAATATATTCATATTCAGAGAATTCCTGCAGTGACACACCATCGAGGTCATACGATGCCATATCCACACAATCTCCCTTCATCATCATATTGAGGAAACCGAGCTTTTGGCTCCTGAGGTTAGTAGAGTCACCAGTCCAGTTTGTGATGAGCTTCTTTATTTCTTCCAAGTAGATACTACCAATGCTTTTAGCCTGTGTGTATTCCTTTTCTTGAGAATAAATATAAGTACGGCTCAATATATAATTAAATAGATTCTTCATTTGTTTAATGAAGTCAGGAGATAGCTGTTTCTGTGTGCTGGTGAACACTGGCCATTCAGTCCCCGAATTATTGTGTGCTTGCTCCAGAAGGCCATATTCTTTGGCCAGTTGAAAAATGGGGTTCTTCATGTTTGCCCCGTGAATGTACTGGGCTCCTTCATCAACCACTGATTTGCCTAAATGTAAAACAAAAGAAAAAGAATCTGCAAGGGCTTATTTTACTTTAGAGGTAACTGTCAAACACTAGTAAGATTATCTTCCTAATGGGAAATTTAGTGTGACCAGGGGCTAAGTTTGATGCTGGATATTTCACCTATCGCCAACTGCTGTGAGGTTCTTCATTCTCGCCCTGTGAATGTACTGGGCTCCTTCACCAACCACTGATTTGCCTAAATATATTGAGAGAAAAACTTTAATTCAAATGTGGATTTCCCAAGTCTTATTTTGTAATATTAAAAATAGACTGATCGGAAAGATCATAAATCTATACTCAGTAGCTATGTTTACTTTCTGCAAATGATCAAAACACCAGAGTTAAGCAGAGACTAGGGAAAATGGTGTAATCAATGGCAAATGGTGCTGTTAATGAAAACTGCAGACCTCTGGTGGCTTTAAAGTGGAGCTGAAATCTTTGGGCTTTAGTTTCCTGGAGTACCTCAACAGTAGAAGCGTGGTGGAGCTAGATCAGTTAGCATGACATCAGTAGTAGGGAAAATGCTAGAATCTATTATTAAGGATGTGGTAACAGGGCACTTAGAAAATAATAATAGGATTGGGCAGAGTCAACACGGAAAGGGAAATCATGTTTGACAAATCTGTTAGAGATTTTTGAGGTTGTAACTAGCAGAATAGATAAGGGGGAACCAGTGGATGTGGTGTATTTGGATTTTCAGAAGGCATTCGATAAGGCGCCACACAAGAGTATATTAAACAAAATTAGATGGATTTGGGGGTAATATACTAGCATGGAGGATTGGTTAACAGACAGAAAACAGAGAGTTGGAATAAACGGGTCATTTCGGGTTGGCAGGCTGTAACTAGTGGGGTACCGTAAGGATCAGTGCTTGGGCCTCAGCTATTCACAATCTACATCAATGATTTGGATGAGGGGACCAAATGTAATATATTCAAGTTTGCTGATGATACAAAGCTGGGTGGGAATGTAAGTTGTGAGGAGGATGCAAAAAGGCTTCAAGGGGATATAGACAGGCTAAGTGAGTGGGCAGGAACATGGCAAATGGAATATAGTGTGGAGAAATGTGAAGTTATCCATTTTGGTAGAAAAAATAGAAAAGCAGAGTATTTTTTAAATGGTGAGAGATTGGGAAATGTTGGTGTTCAGAGGGACCTGGGTGTCCTTGTACACGAATCACTGAAAGTTAACATGCAGGTATAGCAACCAATTAGGAAAGCAAATGGTATGTTGGCCTTTATTACAAGAGGATTTGAGTATAAGAGTAAAGATGTCTTACTGCAATTATATAGGGCCCTGGTGAGACCACACCTGGAGTATTGTGTGCAGTTTTGGTCTCCTTACCTAAGGAAGGATATACTTGCCACAGTGGGAGTGCAATGAAGGTTCACCAGACTAGTTCCTGGGATGGGTGGATTGTCCTATGAGGAGAGATTGAATAGACTAGGCCTATATTCTCTAGAGTTTAGAAGAATGAGAGGTGATCTTATTGAAACATGCAAAATTCTTACAGGGCTTGACAGGGTAGATGCTGGGAGGATGTTTCCCCTGGCTGGGGAGTCTAGAACCAGGATTCACAGTCTCAGAATAAGGGGTTGGCCATTTAGGACTGAGATGAGGAGAAATGTCTTCACTCAGAGGGTAGTGAATCTTTGGAATTCTCTATCCCAGAGGGCTGTGGAGGCTCAGTCATTGAGTATATTCAAGACAGAGATCGATAAATTTTTGAATATTAAGGGAATCAAGGGATATGGGGATAGTGCAGGAAAGTGGAGATGAGGTAGATGATCAGCCATGATCTTATTGAATGCGGAGCAGGCTCGAAGGGCCAAATGGCCTACTGCTGCTCCTACTTCTTAGTTCTTATGTTCTTATGACTCCGGTCTGCCCTGCAGTAGGCCACAGACCTCATTCCCAAATAACAGAGATGGGGTCCTTTACATGGTTGGGGAAGGCCACCAGTGCCTGCAAGGACGCTTCAGCAGTGCCTACCCCAATCCACCATTGTAAGGCGGAGTGATCCAGTCAGGCCATCTGAGGTGCCCTGAGGTCCTTCCGGGCTGAATTAATAATAGCTGCACAAGTTTTGAGCTCAAATATGCCTCTAGACAAAAGGTAATCAATCGTCTGCAGAGGAGAACTAAACAGCGTAAGCAGCATGCTATAGGCAGAGCTAAGCAATTCCACAACCAACGGATCAGATCAAACCTCTGCAATCCTACCACATCCAGTGGTGATGTTAATTGCTTAATTGCCCGGGAGGAGGAAGCTTCATCAACATCTCCATCCTCAATGAATGGTGGATCCCAGCACGTCAGTGTGAAAGACAAGGCTGAAGCGTTCGCAACCATCTTCAGTCAGAAGTGCCGAGTGGATGATCCTTCTCGGCCTCCTCCTGAGGTCCCCACCAGCACAGATGCCAGTCTTCAGCCAATTAAGAAATGGTTCAGTGCACTGAGCACATCAAAGGCTATGGACCCCAGCAGCATTCATACTGTCCTGCTGAAGACCTGTGTTCCAGAACTAGCCGCACCTCTAGTCAAGCTGTTCCAGTACAGCTACAATAAAAGCATCTACCCGACAATGTGGAAAATTGCCCACAAAAAGCAGGACAAATCCAATTCGGCCAAATACCGTCCTACACCCAGCATCGACCTCGGCACTGGCTACGGACACGACAACGGCACACCCAGCCCAGTCGACCCTGCAAAGTTCTCCTCACCAACATCTGGGGACTTGTGCCAAAATTGGGAGAGCTGTCCCACAGACTAGTCAAGCAACAGCCTGACAAAGTCATACTCACAGAATCATACCTTTCAGCCAATGTCCCAGACTCCGCCATCACCATCCCTGGGTATGCCCTGTCCCACCGGCAGGACAGACACACAGGGGTGGTGGCACAGTGGTATACATTCAGGAAGGAGTGGCCCTGGGAGTCCTCAGCATTGACTCCGGACTCAGGTCAAGCATGAGCAAGGAAACCTCCTGCTGATTATCACCTACTGCCCTCTCTGCTGATGAATCAGTCCTCCTCCATGTTGAATACCACTTGGAAGAAGCACTGAAAGTAGCAAAGGCACAGAATGGGGGGATTTCAATGTCCATCACCAAGGGTGGCTCGGTAGCACCACTACTGACCAAGCTGGCCGAGTGGTAGTGAGACAACCAACGCGAGGAAAAAACCTACTTGACCTCGTCCTCATTTGACTGAGTGTGGCATCAAGGAGCCCTAGTAAAACTGGGAATCGAGGGGGGAAACTCTCCAATGGCTGGAGTCATACCTAGCACAAAAGAAGATGTAGTGGTTGAAGGTCAATCATCTCAGCCCCAGGACATCGCTGCAGGAGTTCCTCAGGGCAGTGTCCTGGGCCCAACCATCTTCAGCAATCCATGCCCGCATGCAACAAGACCTGGACGAGGTTCAGGCTTGGGCTGATAAGTTGCAGGTAACATTCGCGCCACACAAATGCCAGGCAATGACTGCCTCCAACAAGCGAGCATCTAACCACTGCCCCTTGACATTCAAAGGCATTACTATCGCCGAATCCCCCACCATCAATATCCTGGGGGTCACCATTGACCAGAAACTTAACTGGACCAGCCACATAAATACTGTGGCAACAAGAGTCGGTCAGAGGCTGGGTATTCTGCGGCGAGTGTCTCGCCTCCTGACTCCCCAAAGCCTTTCCACCATCTACAAGTCAGGAGTGTGATGGAATACTCTCCACTTGCCTGGATGAGTGCAGCTCCAACAACACTCAAGAAGCTCGACACCATCCAGGACAAAGCAGCCCGCTTGATCGGCACCCCATCCACCACCTTAAACATTCACTCCCTCTACCACCGGTGTACCGTGGCTGCAGTGTGTACCATCTACAAGATGCACTGCAGCAACTCGCCAAGGCTTCTTCGGCAGCACCTCCCAAACCCGCGACCTCTACCACCTAGAAGGACAAGGGCAGCAGATGCATGGGAACACCACCACCTCCAAGTTCCCCTCCAAGTCACATACCATCCTGACTTGGAAGTATATCACCATTCCTTCATCGTCACTTGGGTCAAAATCCTGGAACTCCCTCCCTAACAGCACTGTGGGAGTACCATCACCACACGGACTGCAGCGGTTCAAGAAGGCAGCTCACCACCATCTTCTCAAGGGCAACTCGGGATGGGCAATAAATGCTGGCCTTGCCAGAGTCGCCCACATCCCATGAACGAATAAAAAAAATGTTCACTGATGATTGCACAGTGTTGAACTCCATTTGTAATTCGTGAGATTTCTTAGATAATAAAAAAGTCATGCAGTTATTTTAGTGAAAAGTTGAAAACAGGCACTAATTGGGAGTTGTGATAATAAGTCACACCTATTTGAAACTCTGGTTTTAGCATGCAACTTTGGTCCTAATTGCTGATTCGCATCACTTGAACTTTCCCGGAGATGCTAAAAAAGAAATACTTGCATTTATATAGCGCCTTTCATGACCTCAGGACATCCAATGCGCTTTACAGCAAATGAAGTAATTTTAAGTATAGTCACTGTTGTAAGGTAGGAAACAGGGCAGCCAATTTGCATATAGCAAGCTCCCACAAACAGCAGTGTGATTACAGAATCATAGAAATTTACAGCACATCGTGACTGTGCCGGCCGAAAAAGAGCTATCCAGCCAAATCCCACTTGCCAACTCTTGGTCCGTAGCCTTGTAGGTTACGGCACTTCAATTGCATATCCATGTACTTTTTAAATGTGATGAGGGTTTCTGCCCTTTCAGGAAGTGAGTTCCAGACCCCCACCACCCTCTGGGTGAAAAATTTCTCCTCAACTCCCCTCTAATACTTCTGCCAATTACTTTAAATCTATGCCCCCTGGTTATTGACCTCTCTGCTAAGGGAGATAGGTCCTTCCTATCCACTCTATCTAGGCCCCTCATTATTTTATGCACCTCAATCAAGTCTCACCTCAGCCTCCTCTGTTCCAAAGAAAACAACCTCAGCCTATCTAATCTTTCCGCATGGCTAAAATTCTCCAGTCCTGGCAACATCCTTATAAGTCTCCTCTGTACCCTCTGTAATGTAATCACATCGTTTCTGTAATATGGTGACCAGAACTGTACACAGTATTCTAGCTGTGGCCTAACTAGTGTTTTATACAGTTCTAGCATAACCTCCCAGCTCTTATATTCTATGCCTTGGCTAATAAAGGAAAGTATCCCATACGCCTTCTTAACCACATTATCTACCTGTCCTGCTACCTTCAGGGATCTGTGGACATACACTCCAAGGTCTCTCTGTTCCTCTACACTTCTCAGTATGCCACCGTCTATTGTGTATTCACTTGCCTTGTTAGCCCTCTCCAAATGCATTAACTCACACTTATCTGGATTGAATTCCATTTGCCACTTTTCTACCCACCTAACCAGTCCATTGATAGCTTCCTGTAGTCTACAGCTTTCTTCCTCACTATCAACCACACGGCCAATTTTTGTATCATCCGCAAACTTCTTAATCACGCCCCTCTGATAATGACCAGATAATCTGTTTTTTGTAATGTTGATTGAGGGATAAATATTGGCCAGGACATCGGGGAGAACTCCCCTGCTCTTCTTCAAAATAGTGCCATGAGATCTTTTACGTCCACTTGAAAGAGTAGACGGGGGGCTTGGTTTAACATCTCATCTGAAAGATGGCACCTTCCAACAGTGCAGCACTGCCTCAGCACTGCACTGGAATGTAAGCCTAGATTATTGTGCTCATGTCTCTGGAGTGGGACTTGAACCCACAACCTTCTGACTCAGAAGCGAGAATGCTACCCGCTGGGCCATGGCTAACACATGCAGCTTTAGCACTCAGGCCCTGATTAAACACAATTTTCGTGGAACAGTTATAAACGGGCTCAACATCAGAACATAAGAAGAACATAACATAAGAACATACGAATTAGGAGCAGGAGTAGGCCATACGGCCCCTCACGCCTGCTCTGTCATTCAATAAGATCATGGCTGATCTTCGACCTCAACTCCACTTTCCCACCCGATCCCCGTACCCCTTGATTCCCCTGGAGTCCAAAAATCTATCTATCTCAGCCTTGAATATACTTCACGACTCAGCATCCACAGCTCTTTAGGGTAGAGAATTCCAAAGATTCACGACCCTCTGAGTGAAGACATTCCTCCACATCTCAGTCTTAAATGGCCGACCCCTTATCCTGAGTCTATTCTCCCAAGTTCTAGACTCTCCAGCCAGGGGAAACAATCTCTCAGCATCTACCCTGTCAATCCCCCTCAGAATCCTTTATGTTTCAATGAGATCACGTCTCATTCTTCTAAACTCCAGAGAGTACAGGCCCAATTCACTCAATCTCTCCTCATAGGACAACCCTCTCATCCCAGGGATCAATCTAGTGAACCATTGTTGCACCACCTCGAAGACAAGTATATCCTTCCTCAGATAAGGAGACCAAAACTGTGCACAGTACTCCAGGTATGCTCTCACGAAAGCCCTGTACAATTGTAGAAAGACTTCCTTACTCTTGTACTCCAACCCCCTTGCAATAAAGGCCATCATGCCATTTGCCTTCCTAATTGCTTGCTGTATCTGCACGCTAAATCCCTGTGTTTCCTGTACATTATTCTCCATTTGCCACATTATTGCCCGCTCACGTAACCTGTCTATATCTCTTTGCAGGCTCTTTGTGTTCTCCTCACAGCTTACTTTCCCACCTAGCTTTGTATTGCCAGCAAACTTGGATACCTTACACTCGGTTCCTTCATCTAAGCCATTAATATAGATTGTAAATAGCTGGGGCCCAAGCACTGATCCTTGCAGCACTCCACTAGTTACAGCCTGCCAACCTGAAATCGACCTGTTTATCCCAACTCTCTGTTTTCTGTCCATTAACCAATCCTATATATAGGCTAATACATTACCCCCAACCCTATGAGCCCTTATCTTGCGTAACAATCTTTTATGTGGCACCTTATTGAATGCCTTTTGGAAATCCAAATATACTACAGCCACTGGTTCCCCTTTATCTACCCTGCTAGCTACATCCTCAAAAAACTCTAATAAATTTGTGAAACACAATTTCCCTTTCATAAAACCATGTTGATGCTGCCTAATCATATTATGATTTTCTAAGTGCCCTGTTACCAATTCCTTAATAATGGATTCCAGCATTTTCCCGACGACTGATGTCAGGCTAACTGGCCTGTATTTCCCTGTTTACTCTCTCTCTCCTTTCTTGAATTGTGGGGTTTCATTTGTCACCTTCCAATCTGCTGGGACTGTTCTAGAATCTAGGGAATTTTGTAAGGTCACAGACAATGCATCCACTATCTCTGTAGCCACCTCTTTTAGAACCCTAGGATGTAGGCCATCAAGTGCAGGGGATTTGTCGGCTTTTAGTCCCACTATTTTCTCAAGTACTTTTCTCTACTGATATTAATTACTTTAAGTTCCTCACTCTCATTAGCCCCTTGGTTCCCCACTCTTTTTGGTATTCTTTTTGTGTCTTCTACTGTGAAGACAGATACAAAATAGTTGTTTAAAGTCTCTGTCATTTCCTTATTCCCCATCATAATTTCTCCTGTCTCAGTCTCTAAGGGACCAATGCTTACTTTTGTTACTCTGTTCCTTTTTACATACTTGTAGAAGCTCTTACAATCTGTTTTTTATATTTCTTACTAGTTTACTCTCATATTCTATTTTCCCCCTTTTTATCAATTTTTTGGCCATCCTTTGCTGGTTTCTAAAGCTCTCCCAATCCTCAGGCTTACTACTATTCTTCACAACATTATAAGCCTTTTCTTTTAATCTAATACTATCCTTAACTTCTTTAGTTAGCCACGGATGGATCACTTTTCCCACGGAGATTTTATTTCTCAATGGAATGTATATTCATTGACAATTTTGGAATATTTCTTTAAATGTGTGCCACTGCTTATCTACCGTCATACCTTTTAATCTAATGTCCCAATCTACCTCAGGCACCTCGCCCCTCATACCTCTGTAATTGGCTTTATTTAAATTTAAGGCTCTAGTTTCGGATTTAAGTATTTTACTCTCAAACTCAATGTGAAATACTATCATTATGATCACTTTTTCCCAGAGAATCCTTTACTATGAGATTATTAATTAACCCTCTTTCATTACACAATACAAGATCTAAAATAACCTGTTCCCTGGTTGGTTCCACGTATTGTTCGAGAAAACTGACTCAAATGCATTCCATGAACTCATCCTCCAGACTACCTTTGCCAATTTGATTTGATCAGTCTTTATAAAGATTAAAGTCCCGCACAATTATGGAGCCTTGGTTACAAGTTCCTATTGTTTGTTGATTAATACTCTGTCCAATGGTATAGCTACTATTAGGGGGCCTATAAATTATGCCCACCAGTGTTTTCTGCCCCTTGTTATTTCTTATCTCCACCCATACTAATTCTACTTCCTGATCTTCAGCACCAAGATAATTTCTCACTACTGTCCTTACGTTATCCTTTGTTATCAGAGCTACCCCACCCCCTCCACCTTTTCCATTCTGCCTGTCTTTTTGAAACGTCAAGTACCCTGGAATATTTAGTTCCCAACCTTGGTCACCTTACAACCATGCCTCTGTAATGCCTATTAGATCAAACCCATTTATCTCTATTTGTGCCACTAATTCATCTATCTTGTTATGAATGCTTTGTGCATTCAGATATAGAGCCTTTAATTTTAACTTTTTACCATTATTCTCTGCTTTCACCTTATTCACTAATACACTATTACCGTTGAACTTTCTGTCCCTTCCTGTCACACTCTGTTTATCTTTACCCAAATTGCTACACTGCTCCATTGCCTTGACTTTTCTCTTTAGATTTCTAAATTTCCCCTCACCTGACTCCTCCCCCCCTTTTTAGTTTAAAGTCCTATCTGCATCCCTAGTTATTCAATTCGCCAGGACACTGGCCCCCAGCCCGGTTTCAGTGGAGCCTGTCCCAGCAGAACAGCTCCCTCATTCCCCAGTACTGGTGCCAGTGCCCCAGAAATTGAAACACCTTCCTCCCACACCATTGTTTGAGCCACGCATTCAACTCTCTAATCTGTTTGTCCCTATGCCAATTTGTGCATGGCTCAGGTAACAATCCAGAGATTATTAGCTTTGAGGTTCTGCGTTTGAATTTGGACCCTAGCTCCTCAAACTCTCTCAGCAGGATCTCATTCCTAGTTCTACCTATGTCATTGGTTCCTATGTGGAGCACGACAACTGGTTCCTCCCCCTCCCACTCCAAATTCTTCTCCAGCCGCGAAGAGATATCCTTAACCCTGGCACCGGGCAGGCAACACAGCCTTCGGAACTCCCAGTCGCAGCTGCAGAGAACAGTATCTATCCCCCGACTATACTGTCCCCTACCACAACTACATTCCTTTTCACTCTCCTCGCTTGAATGGCCTCCTGTACCACAGCGCCATGGTCAGTTTGCTCATCCACCCTTCAGACTTTCCCCTTATCCACACAGGCAGCAAGAATCTCATACCTGTTGGATAAAGGAAAAGGCCGACGCACCTCCAGCACTGCACCTGGGGTCCTCTTGCCTGCCAGAGTCACAGTCATACCCTCCTGTCCCTCACCACTAACCAGACCTGTACCACTACCTACCATGCTCCATGCACCCACTTCCACTGAAGGTGTGGAGGGTGCTGGCTGACATACAGCGGCATGTTTCAAGGTGGCTCAGGGACCGAGTGAGAGGGCACACAGGTCCTCGGACGTGACACTGGAGGTCCTGGTGGAGGAGGTCCAGAGGAGGAGGGATGTCCTGTACCACAGGGGGAAGGAGTCCACCTCGCCCTCCTGTCCCTCCTGTCCCTCTCTCCTGCAGCAGCTGGTGCTGCTCTGTCTGGTCGCAAGTCCTCCTCCCATTCCTCCTGCAGACCAAGGGGGACCCCTAGCAAGGTGCCAATGACCAAGCACTGCCTTTCTCCTGGTGACTCCTATAAGGTGTCCAATAAGGTAGAGTAGCCCAGCATTCATTCTGTTTAGGTGAAGTCCTCAGAGAATTTTTGGAATAAATGTTGAGTGTTGGTGAGGTCTTGACAAAGTGTCCCAGAAAGTCCCCTGATGTGCTTCAAAAGTCCTCTTCAAACCTCCAGCAGCAAGTGAACAGTAAAATGTGATAGACCTTTAAGTAGCGCTCAAAATCCTCAGCAACGACTAATTTATTCCTATTCAGCTGGTCGCTGTTGAGCGAGGGTGTTATTTCAAGCGCTAGCCACCAAAATGCCGTGCAACCTTCTTAATAAACACTAGCAGGCAATTAAAGTGACAATCAGCCCCTTAACGATCCTCTGGGCGGCTGTTACTAGTGCAAGCTTCAACTCCTTTACCAAGATGGCGTCTTGCGCTAAACACAGGCTAAACTGGATTGATAAGTGACAAGTAACAGTTGCACTACACAAGTGCCAGACAATGACCATCTCCAATAACAAGGGAAGCTAGATAAGTACATAATGAAGAGAGGAATAGAAGGATATGTTGATAGGGTGAGTGGAGGTAAATAGAATGCGAGAAAGCTCATGTGGAGCATAGATTGGTTGGGCCGAATGGCCTGTTTCTCTGCTATAAATTCTATGTAATTCTATGTAAGAGAGTGTCTAACCACCTCCCCATGAGATTTAATGGCATTAACATCACCAAGTCCACCACCATCAACATCCTGGGAGACACATTGTCCAGAAACTCAACTGAACCAGCCACAAAAATGCCATGGCTTCTACAGCAGGTTAGAGGCTGGGTATTCTGTAGTGAATGGCTTACCTCTTGACTCCCCAAAGCCTCTCCACCACCTAAAAGGCACAAGTCAGGGGTGTGATGGAATACGCTCCACTTGTCTGGATGGATGAAGCTGCAACAACACTCAAGAAGCTCGATACTATCCAGGACAATGCAGTCCACTTGATCGGCAGGCCATCCATTAACTTAAGCATCCATCCCTTCACCACCGGTGCACCATAGCTGCAGTGTGTACTATCTATAGGATGGACTGCAGTAACTTGACAAGGCTTCTTCTGCAGCGCCTCTCAAACCAGAAAACTTCATCACCTAGAAGGACAAGGACAGCACGTGCATGGGAACACAATCAGCTCCAAGTTCCCCTCCAAGTCACACACCATCCTGACTTGGATATGAATCACCATTCCTTCATCGTCGCTGGGTCAAAATCCTGGTCTCCCTCCCTAACAGCTTTGTGGGAGTACCTTCAGCACATGGGCTGCAGCAATTCAAGAAGAAGGCTCACCACCACCTTCTCAAGGGCAACCAGGGATGCACAATAAATACTGGCCTTGCCAGCGATGCACATATCCTGAGAATTATTTTTTTTAAGTCTCGAGGTATGGTGTTTCTCTGCAAACTTACCTTTGTCTTGACTTTCCTGATCCTAGCCTTGCAAATCATTTTCTGGCCCTGGTATCATCTGGCACTGGAGGGAATCGGATCCACTTCCACTTGAGCTATGAATCGTTTTCTTTGTCGAGGTGGAAAATTACAAGTGGAATGTGGAGTGTATACATAATGATCCTATCCTACATTAGTTTAATTTCAGCCTATAATTAAGCTAATTTGCTTACTTGCACTTCACTGCACAGTGGATTCTTACACGAGTCTAAACAGAAAGATGCTTAGAACTGCATAAACACATATTTTATTCACTTACATTTTTGTGCTGGCTTAATGGGATATTTGTCATTGCTGGCTGCCGCATCCTATATCAGTGATTTACCAAGATATCTTTATTTGGGAGTGTGCCTCTTCATGTAATGTGTTCTCTCAGCAGCAGCATTCCAGCCCAACCTGAATTGAGATTGCACTAAATGTCTTTGGCATCTCCACTCTATTTGACTGGTAATGAAATACATGAAGTACCAATGGAGAGAGGCAACTAACAGTGCATTTAATACCAGAGAACCAGAATCAATAAAGATTTCTGTTTTTGTAAATCTTTGTGGAGCGATTCGGATTAAACCACACACATTAATCACATTTCTTTCAAAGTACTATTCATCTTACGAGGTCGCTGGCGTATATACAATTTGCTTTCTATGTTTCCATAGCTTTTCCATTGCATTGCACTTACCAAACAGACTGCCTCTGATCCGTCCTCCAGGCTGACTTGATGCCTCAATAATCTGTACGTCAGCGAATCCCTGCTTCAGCAGTTTTCCAGCAGCTCCCACACCAGCTATCCCCGCTCCGATAATGACAATCTTTGGAGTTTTATTTGTGGATTGGTTAAAATCCACACTTTGGAATGAGTAGAGCACATAGTGAGTAACAATGTTCTGTTATAATGTGGCTTATGAGTGGCTATCAGTCACAGAGCAGTAGATAGTGGTCAGAAAACACATCAGTCAGAAAGATAATTTTTATTGTTAATTTCAAACAGATGAGGAATTAACAATTTTATGCAGCAAAGTCAGACACTTTCAGAGGAAAAGAATAACAATCTGGAGTAAGCGGGTCCAAAAATCAGTGGCCCCAACAGCAGTCCTGGGCTGCGAGTCAGACGCAGGAGGCCCAACGGGAGTGGCAATTAAAAACAAGGGACAGGAGGAACCTTTAAGGCTTGGATACCCTAGGAGTTAATCTCAAGACCCTTGTTATTTTTTCTGTTGAAAAAATGTACTATTGGTCACAAAAAATACACTGGTGGGACCAGGGAACACCACTTCTCAACCTATTTCCTGCCCACCTATAGTGGCGTGGGTGCCAGCTGGCAGTATTGAAATCGAGTGATCTCACCATACTCCTGTATGCTCCAGCAGAGATAGGGGTAGAGGTCACTGCTGCCCAGTCTGTTGCACTTTTTCCAGCACATCAGTGTATTTTTGTGACCAATAGTACATTTTTTCAATCAGAAAAAATAACAAGGGTCTTAAGACTAACTCCCAGGGTTAAAAGTTCCTCCTGTTCCTTGTTTTTAATCCAGTGTCATACTTTATCCCTATTTCATGACTCCTTACCTAAGCCATTAGTTGCCAATGTGGAACCTTATCAAATGCTTTCTGAAAATCCTAAATATAATAACAACTGTTCAGTCAGTAACATCTTTGAAACACTATCAGGTTAGTTTGTCAGGAACCCCACTCTCTTAGATATCTCAAGATCACTTCAAAGACTTTCCCTACAAGAGATACTGGTCCGGATTTTGCTGTAGAAATAACGGTGAGGCTATCAGCGATCACCGTTATTGATGAATAAATCGGACAGAAACTTTCAGTGTCTGCACATGCGCAGTTAAACGCAGAAATCAAGAAGTTGCTGTCTGTATTGCCCTGCTCCTCAACAACAACAACAGATATTTATATAGCATCTTCAACATAGTAAAATGTCCCAAGGCGCTTCACAGGAGCGTTATAAAACAAAATTTGACACCGAGCCACAAAAGGAGATAGTACAGCAGTTAAAGTAGGTTTTAAGGAGGGTCTTAAAGGGGGAAACAGAAGAAGAGAGGTGGAGAGATTTAGGGATGGAATTCCAGAGTTTAAGGCCTTGGCAGCTGAAAGCATGGTCACCAATGGTGGAGCGATTAAAATCGGGGATGTGTAAGAGGCCAGAATTAGAGGAGCACAGATATCTCGAAGGGTTGTGGGTCTGGAGGAGAATACTGAGATAGGGAGGGGCGAGGCCATGGAGGATTTGAAAACAAGGATGTCAATTTTAAAATTGAGGCGATGCTTAACCAGGAGCCAATGTAGGTCAGCAAGCACAGAGGTGATGGGTGAATGGGACTTGGTGTGAGATAGGACACGGGCAGCAGAGATTTGAATGACCTCAAGTTTACAGAGGGTAGAATGTGGGAGGCCGGCCAGGAATGCGTTGAAATAGTCAAGTCTATAGGTAACAAAGGCATGGATGAGGGTTTCAGCAGCGGATGAGCTCAGGCCGAGCTGAGGCGGAGTGGAGTCGGGCGATGTTCCGGAGTTAGAAATAGGCAGACTTAGTGATGGCGCGGATATGTGGTCGGAAGCTCATTTCGGTGTCAAATATGACACCAAGGTTGCGAACAGTCAGGTTCACCTTCAGACAGTTGCCAGGGAGAGGGATGGAGTCAGTGGCTAGTCAACGAAGATTGCGGCGGGGAACGAAGACAATGGCTTCAGTTTTCCCAATATTTATTTGGAGGAAATTTCTGCTCATCCGGTACTGGATGTCGGATAAGCAGTCTGACAATTTACAGACAGTGGAGGGGTCGAGAGAAGTGGTGGTGAGGTGGAGCTGGGTGTTGTCAGCGTATCTGTGGAAACTGGCGCTGTGTTTTCAAATGATGTAGATGAGAAATAGGATGGGGCCAAAGATAGATCCTTGGGGGACACCAGAGATAACGGTGCGGAAGCGGCAAGAGAAGGCATTGAAGGTGATTCTCTGGCTACGATTAGATATATAAGAATGGAAGCAGGCGAGTGCAGTCCCACCCAGCTGGACGACGGTGGAGAGGGGTTGGAGGAGGATGGAGTGGTCAACCGTGTCAAAGGCTGAAGACAGGTCGAGAAGGACGAGGAGGGATAGGTTACCTTTGTCACAGTCACATAAGATGTCATTTGTTACTTTGATATGAGCCATTTTGAAAGTGAGGGGGACAGTACCGGAGGAGAGAGAATCATTAACAATATCAGTTAACATGGGAGCCAGGAACGGAAGTTGGGTGGTCAGCAGTTTAGTGGGAATAGGGTCGAGGGAGCAGGAAGTGGGTCTCGTGGACCAGATGAGCTCGGAGAGGGCATGAGGGGAGATCGGAGAGAAACTGGAGAAAGGTGCAAGTTCAGGGCTAGGTTAGGGGGGAGCAAGTTTCGCTCTAATAGTATCTCACAGAGAGACTCAGCATTCACACACCTGGGAGGGCATGAATTTGCAGTACTTAAGCACTAGATGCCAGAAAAAGTTAGGGCTTGTCCATTCAAGTGTAAGTGAATTTTTAATGGCGTGATAAGCAATGTTCCCTCTAAAATTTTTTTGTGCGCACGGTACCTTTAAATCTGCTGCGCTGCACACGGCTTTCTCTTACAGGGAGCAGCTTGTGAGAGGCCTTCATGGTTCCTTCCAGATTGCTGCGTGGCCGCGCATGTGCACAGTTTAGAGGGAGCATTGGTGTTAAGCCTTAATTACTACCAAACAACTTCTCTGGCACTGAAAATTTACTTTTAAAAATGTGGAGTCTCATTCCTTCAGATTTTAATTATTGTTGGAGATCTAAAAAAAAATAACAATTTTTAAAAACTTTTTCTTTGTCTTTTTTTATCTCACTCTGCTAATCCAATCTTTCTATCCCACTCTTTATTCTGCTTTCTGTACATGATTTGACATTGAATCAACTATTCTAACCTATACTTCCTGGTTTAGACTCTGCCGGCTTGAAATTTGTCTCAGACGGTGGCGCAAAACGGGCGATATCGGATCGGCTGCCCGTTATACGCGACGCCTGATATTCAGTTCCATTGACTGCAATGGAACTGAATATCAGGCCCTACGTATAACAGGCCGCCGACCCATTACCGCCAGTTTTGCGCCACCGCCTGAGACGAATTTCTAGCCCAGTGTGTCTCACAATGGATTCTTCAATCTGATTGGATAAGGAGACAGACCATTCCTTGCCCTGTTCACACAGGTCCCAGATACCTGTTTTGACTCTCTAATAACCGTAAGTCAGAGTGCAAAAGCCCACAGAAATTCTGTGGGCAAGTGTAAGTGTAATGAAGGGCTAGCACTGTTCATTCGCCACTGACCGCAAAATCCGGGCCATTAAACTTAGCAGTTTGTATAGTTTTCAGGTATGTCTCTTCACCCTATTAGCTACATTGCAATTCTCAGAAATTTCTTATAAATGTTAGTGCTTAGACATATAGGCCCAGAAATTAGGCTCCCTGGCTTCCCGCGGGTGCAAGGATCCCGCGCGCACCTACCTACCGCGCCTGCCGTTGACCTCTGGGCCCACGGGGACTTCAGCTCCTGGGCCTGCTCCAAGTGCTGGCGCACAGTGCTTGCGTGTCCCAGGGGCGTAGTTAGTGCGATGCGTCCCCTGGGATCACGTGGGCCATGGAGAACCAATGGCAGCAGACCATCTTTCATTCATAGATTTGACAGGAAGACCTGTCAAATCTATGAATTGAAATCGGCCCCAGAACAACACCTAAACTTCAAATAAATTTTTTAAAAAAGCCATCACATTTTTAAAATAACTATAAGTTAAATAAATTAACTACTTTAAACAAAAATTAAAATTTTTGAAAAAATTAAAATACTTTTTAACAGTGCTAAAAATAAACTTACCTTTCTTTAAAGTATCTAAAAAAGATAAACCTGTTGAAAATTTTTTTAAATTATACTTAATTAACCACTTACCTTGTTGAAAACGGGTCCTGCGCCTCCTTTTTAAAAGCGCAGCTTCTTCAATACTTACCCTCCCGGAGAAACCTGAAAAAAAACCTAAGTTCGCTGCGTGCGCGCAGCCGCTACCGCGCACGCAGTTCACCTCTGAACCGCTCCCTTCACGAGACCGGAAGTTCCGGTTTCCCGCGCATGCGCAGTGCGTGCAGAAAAACCAGCACTTCAGGAGGCCTTGCGGGTGAGTACACAGTGCGTACTCACCCGACAAGTGCCGAAATTTTGGCCCATAATGAAATGGCCTTTAGATACATCCTAGTACACGATGAGCTATGTTTATAATGGCTTCACATTTACTCATCAACAAATAGTCAACACTTGCAACAAACGTTTCTTTTCTTTTTCGACCTTTACTAATAGACTTCTTCTCAGTGTCTGTGGTCGCGCCCTACCTCAGTAGGTCCAGTGCGGCCGTGGTCGGTGGCAGGTCCCGACCTCGCTGCTGTCTCCAGCCCGCTGTGCAAAGTGATTTTACGTTGATTGGGCTTGTTAAGCCCGCCCACGCATTTGCCAGCCAATTAAAGGAAGACAGTCTGATGATGTCACTTGATGACGCGTCATCAGCCGGTTTCCTTAAAGGGACCATGTGCAAATTGATTTTTTGACAGTTGTGCTGTCAGTGTTCTACAGCATTGAGGTGCTGCAAACACTAACAAGCACAGCACAGAGGTGCACGGCTGCACCCAGGCTCTCCCATGACTCCCTCCATATGCTTACGGAGGGAGTCACAGTACGCAGGGAGGTTCTCTTCCCTTCCCATGGGTGGAAGAGACCTCCCCAGGACACCAACGCAGCCTGGTTGCACATTGCACAAGAGGACACAAGCAGGATGTCATCAGGAGGACCAGACTGCAGTGGCGCAAATCTTTCAATGATCTCATTAGATCACGAAACGTTACTGCAAAGCCACACTCAACCTCATCCTGCTGTGCCACTCATCACATCTGTCTTCTCTACCCTACTCCTGCACATCCTTACTCACACCAACTTACTTTGCACCTCCTCCTAGTTCAATCATACCAACTAACAACACACAAGGGTAGGCACTTTGCGTTCTTGGATAGATTTGTGTGCACCTTTGGAAGCGGCTTAGTCAGTTGCAGTGAATGGTGAGACATAACGGTACCCCCCGCAATGGTGATGAGTGTGAAAGAAGTGGCTTGGGCATTGTAGGGATGCTTTCTGGTGCTGGTGTGTGGTGATGCCAACCTGGTGCATCATGTGGCAGCCAGGGTGTACAGCATCAAGTGAAGTAAATCTGGCTATGGTGAGGCCATCCCTGGCATCCTGGGCAGCAATGTGCTCGGGTGCTGATGCCCTGTGTCCTGTGCAGCATCAGTTGAATGCAGAGGAGGTTGGTGTTGTTGTTGGTGCTGCTGGTGTGCCTGGTGCTGCTGGTGATGGGGCTGATCATGGTGGGATTCTGAGGACCAAGATGAGACCAAGGCTCTTTTGCCGGCACCCCAATCCTTGTGAGGAAGGCCTGCAGTACTGCGGCGCAACATGCCGCGATATTCCCTGGTCGCACCCCAAGAGGGAGGGGGAGCGCTTCCAGTACTGCCCCCCCCCCCACTTCAGGATGCTACCAGTGAATTTCAGGTGCAGGGGCACTAACTTTTAGCGCCCCGGTGAAGTTAGTGCCCCAAAGGGGGCGCGACCGAATTTTTGCCCCTAAATCTCGCTGCTCGTCCGCAGTTCCTAGCTTCTGATCTACCTTTCTTAGGTCCAAAGTGGATGACCTCACACATTTCCATATTGAACTCCACCTGCCTCAGTTTTGCCCACTCACTTAATCTATAATGTCCCTTTGCTCTAAAGTGGCTACTCAACAGTTAAAACAAGCCCAGTGATTTTGATTAAAAAAGCCCAGCAAAAGACATGACATGGTTTGACCTGAATCCCCAACCTAACTTGAATGATTCTGTGCAGTGTGCTTTATTCTGAGTGGAGTTTGTATGGCCCTGCCAAACATGCAATGTGAATTGAGCCAAATCCCTGATCTGACTGATCTGAAGTGTGTATGGAAATTTCATTGAAATGTGTGTCATACCAATGCGGCCCAGAATTGAAAGACGTGATCCAACCCCAACTCCCAACTCCTGTTTGCCCATCTCCCAGAGAATCATGACTGTGAATAATAGAAGACTGGATAACTGGAGATCTAGTGTAAATGTAGGATATGCAGAAAGGTGTATATGATAAAGGGATGTCCATTAGCCATAGAGGAAAATTAATAGGATTCCAATGTGATTACTGATCATTGCTAAAAACAATTTCCTGAAAGTATCCAGTCAGTTATTAAGAAAACTAATCATGTACTGGCATACATCTCAGTGGCACCGAATTAGAAACTGAATCTACACCAAGGCCTTATGCCAATGGACCATCCCACTTTGAGTTTGATTCCACATCACAGGTTTCTCCCTTTGTTTTTCTGTAAATAGATGGAATGAATAGGTGCTTGCATCCCTTTCCAAAATGCCTTCATTATCCTTTATGGTAAAACTTTCTCAGCCTTGTCATAGGAATCATTACAAAAAAACAGGACATTGATCTCAACTAGTCCATGTCCTCATTTACCCTCCATGTGAGCAAATAGTCCTAATCACATTTACCCATCCTATTCTCATATCCCTTCATCCCCTATTTCTTCATCCACCTATCCAATCTAATCTTGAATGTTGAATCAGGAACAGATTCAACTCTTTTATCTGAAGCAATATTTCCCTCCTCCATTCAACGTTTAACTGGAATCGTCTCTGTTTATTGCTGATCCTGCCTAGTGTCACTTAATTTGTACAAGCTTTTCAGTCACACGTTCAATTTGAGAGTACGTCGTCATGCTGCCTTTGAAATGGATCACAAGTTCGGGATTTCCACAAGCACTTGCGCATGCGCTAAATCCCAAACTTGCGATCTGTCAAGTTACGAAAGTTATGAACATTTTACGGCTGGTGCAAACAGGCGCGGCATAAGGGGATTAGATAGAGACAGTTACGCATTCTATTAGCTCCGGAGTGCGATGTAATGAATTGTAAAACTATCTGAAACTCCTCCAATGGTTAATATACAGATTTTTCAGATTTAGGTTACTAACTCG
Source organism: Squalus acanthias (assembly GCA_030390025.1). Taxonomy (NCBI): domain Eukaryota; kingdom Metazoa; phylum Chordata; class Chondrichthyes; order Squaliformes; family Squalidae; genus Squalus; species Squalus acanthias. Next base: position 82,267,641 of record CM059425.1, on the reverse strand, counting down.
ATCATATTACTAGAACATCAGCGCAGATTATTATAATATCAGCGCAGAACACTGGAATCATTATTTCTGTGTTTTCACAATAACTAATCCCACATCTTCAGATCTTTGTTTGGGCTCTGTTGTATTTATGTTTGTACCACCTGTCCATGTTAATAGTGTCAGATATCTCTGCTTCTTATAGATCACAGAATCCCCACAGTGCAGATAGAGGCCATTTCGGCCCATCGAGCCTGCACCGACACATATCCCACCCTATCCCCATAACCCCACGTATTTAATCCCCCTACCACTAAGGGTCAATTTATCATAGCCAAATCAACCTAACCCGCACATCTTTGGACTGTGGGAGGAAACCGGAGCAAACCCACGCAGACACGGGGAGAATGTGCAAACTCCACACAGACAGTCACCCGAGGCCGGATTCGAACCCGGGTCCCTGGCGCTGTGAGGCAACAGTGCTAACCACTATGCCACCGTGTTGCCCTAAATGTATTTTATATGAAATTTCACAGAGCTTGAACGATTTATCAGAACTCTAATTTCTAAATTAGCTTTAAGAATTCCCAAATAATTTTTTAGCTGGGTCTATGTGTGTGTGTGAGAGAGAGAGAGGGTCATTTTGGAACTATTTATTCTCCTAGTCCTTATAATTATTTTAAAAATACATCCAAAGTGAGAAACGCAAAGCAGCATATTTTAAATTTGCGGTCAGTTCCAGGCCATTAGCTCCTCTGTCTGTTGATATAACCTGCTCTTCAATTACACGAAATGTACCAGGAAACTCGGCACTTCCACTGATTGGCGCACCAGGCCCACATGATCCCAGGTACGCTTCCGTACACGCTGCGCCCCTGGGATCTGTGAGCCATTACGCTGCCCTCGAGGACGCAGCGTCAAAGATCAAGTTCGCGAAGGTGGGTCCCCATCAGGTAAGTTCGTATTCTATTCAGATGCCGGTGGCATACTCCGTAGGTACGCCGCTGACCGCAAAATCTGCCCCATAGTTTCTGCCTCCACCACTAACTCTGGAAGTGAATTCCACAGCCTCACAACCCTCTGTGTGAAGAAGTTTTCCCTGCCCTCTGTTCTAAATCTCTTACATTAATCTTGTATCTATGGCCCTTCATTCTGGACCCCTTAACTACTGGAAACACTTGGCTTCTCTCTACCCTGTCCCATCCTCATAGAATCATAGAATGGTTACAGCACAGAAGGAGGCCATTTGACCCGTTGAGCCCATGCCGGCTCTCTGCAAGAGCACTTCAGCTAGTCCCACTCCCCCACCCTTTCCCCGTGGTCCTGCAAATTTTTTCCTTCAGGTACTTATGCAATTCCCTTTTCAAAGCCACGACTGAATCTGCCTCCATCACCCTTTCAGGCAGTGCATTCTCGACCCTAACCACTCGCTGCATAAAAAAGTTTTTTCTCATATCGCCTTTGGATCTTCTGCTAATCACCTTAAATCTGTGTCCACTGGTTCTCGACCCTTCCACCAAGGGGAACAGTTTCTCTCTATCTACTCTGTCTAGACCCCTCTATCAAATCTCTTCTCAATCTTCTTTGCTCTAAGGAGAACAACCCCACAGTTTCTTCAGTCTATCCATGTAACTGAAGTCCCTCATCCCTGGAACCATTCTTATGAATCATTTCTGCACCCTCTCTAAAGCCTTCACACCCTTCCAAAAGTGCGGTGCCCAGAACTGGACACAATACTCCAGTTGTGGTCGAACCAGTGTTTTATAAATGTTCATCATAACTTCCTTGTTTTTGTACTCTATGCCTCTATTTATAAAGCCCAGGATCCCTTACCCTTTTTTAACTGCTTTCTCAACGAAGATTTGTGCACATATACCCCAAGGTCTCTCTGTTCATGCCCCGCTTTAGAATTGCACCCTTTAGTTTATATTGCCTCTCCTCATTCTTCCTACCAAAATGTATCACTTCACACTTTTCTGCGTTAAACTTCATCTGCCATGTGTCCGCCCATTCCACCATTGTCTATGTTCTCTTGAAGTCTCTCCCTATCCTCCTCACTGTTCACTATACTTTCAAGTTTTGTGTCATCTGCAAATTTTGAAATAGTGCCCTGTATACCTAAGTCCAAATCATTAATATATATCAAGAAAAGCAGTGGTCCTAGTTCCCTGGGGAACACCACTGTATACCGGGCCAGCTCCGTTCTCAACCCACTGAAATTGGACCTCCTCCAGTTAAACATTTTTACTCTAGATTGCTCCCTGTCCTTTTCCATAGCTAACCTAAACCTTATGGGCTGGATTTTCAATGACCCGTGGAGTCGGGTTTGGAGGCGTGTGGGGGGTTAAAATAGCGAAAAGTGGCGGGCGGACCTGATCCCGACTGCATTCCGCCTCCACGCAATTTTGACAAAATCGGTCACGGGGTTCCCGACTCCGTCCCGCCTCCAAGAGGCGGGAGAGGCCATTAAAGCCCTGAACAAGCCCTAAATTGGCTCTGTAATGCCATTTTGAAATGTTTTAGCTAGTTTAACCCTTTTCTGATGTGAAGCATGCCTGATGTGAAACACGCCAGTGAAACCTGGCGGGAGCACAAGTGGATAGCTGACTATCAGCTGCAGGTCCACTATTACAACGGAGATGTGATGAAGGTAGTAGTAGTATTAGGTCTGAAAGTCGCCTCTGATGCTGCTGCATTAAATGTCTTCAGAGACTGCCTGGCCTTTGCTGTGAGAGGACCTGGATGCAAAGAAAATTCTCTTTCTCTCTCTCTCTCTCTGCAAAGGCTAGGCGGTCTCTGACCTGCAATGCAGCAGCAATGATGACATCATCAGAGGCGACTTTCAGACTGAAACCACTAATTGGTTCATGGGTTCCCACATGCTGGAACTCAATTGCCCAATTAAGTGAAAATTGCATCAATCTCCCACATCAAATTGCAGTCAGGTGGATAACACGAAAAGCGGATGACACGACCCCAACCCGCCCCAGTATCAAAATCTAGCCCAAAGATACTATGATCACTGTTCCATAAATGTTCCCCTACTGAAACTTGATCCACTTGACCCACCTCATTCCCCAGAACCAGATCCAGCAATGCCTCCTTCCTCATTGGGCTGGAAACATACTGATCAAGAAAGTTCTCCTGAACACACTTCAGAAATTCTTCCCCCTCTCTGCCCTTTACACTATTATTATCCTAGTCTATATTAGGATAATTGAAGTCCCCCATTATCACTACTCTATAGTTCTTGTACCTCACTGTAATTTCCCTGCAAATTTGCTCCTCTATATCCTTCCCACTAGTAGGTGGCCTATAGAATACACCTAGTAGTGTAATGGCACATCTATTGTTTCTTAACTCTAACCAAATAGATTCTATCCTTGACCCCTCCAGGACATCCTCTCTCTCCAGCACTGTAATATTCTCGTTATTCAATACTGCCACCCCATCTCCTTTCTTTCCTTCCCTATCTTTCCTGACACCTTATATCCAGGAATATTTAGTACCCAATCCTACCCTTTTTTGAGCCAGGTCTCCGTTATCACCACAACATCATATTCCCATGTGACTATTTACGCCTGCAGTTCACCAACCTTATTTACCACACTTCGTGCGTTTACACACATGCGCTGTAAACCTATCTTCGACCTCCTTGTATTCTCTCTTAGTCTGACCCCACCTAATACCTCACTATCTCTTCCTCTAGTGCTATCTGTATCTCCCACTCTTTCGTGCATCATGTTTCTCCTTTCTAATGCTACATCCTGGTGCCCATCCCCCTGCCAAATTAGTTTAAACCCTCCCCAACAGCACTAGCATTCCTTTCACAATTTAAAAATCTTCCATCATATCGCCCCATAATCTACATTTTTCTAATGAAAGCTTTAATTTTTCACTTCCAGTCTTGTTCACAGTAATTGGTCCTTCCGACTGTGCATCTCTTGGTGAAGATTTATACAAAAGATTGGAGATGGTACGGATTTTCCACAGGTCTAAGCAGCTCCACAAGAATACAATTTCAAGTATTTTGGTGATTTCTTTTGGAAAAAACTATCCAATAGTTCACATACCCTCTGCTGTCAACCTAACTAAAATCGTTTTCAAATAAGTAATTTGCATTTCTGTTGTTCTCTGGAAGCATTGATTACATTGATCACAGAGGAATGTGTTAACACATACCAAGAAACTGATAAAATTGAACGTGTGACTGAAAAGCTTGTACAAATTAAGCAACAATAGGCAGGATCAGCAATAAACAGAGACGATTCCAGCTAAACGTTGAATGGAGGAGGGAAATATTGCTTCAGATAAAAGAGCTGAATCTGCTCCTGAATTCATTCCTTTGTAACCTGCACTAGACAGTAACGCTCAGAATTTCCAAAGGGGGATGGGATGGTTCGGTTCTCCCAATCAGGCACTGTAACTTCATCAGAAACCCCATATAAACCATTTAAAAGGGGTTTCCACCAAAGTTACGCCACCTGATCGGGAGAAACCCTAAGGAAATTTGAAGGGTAATGGTTTTCACACAGACACTCTTGCTTTGCTTCCACACTTAACACAGATAGTACATATGTTTGACTTTCCTAAAGTAAACCAGGAAGGAAAAAGGAAGCTAAATTTAAGGATGTTAATCCATAACAAAGACACACTTACGGCACTGCTATAGAATACTCTCCCAGTATCAGTGCTGTCAGCACTAAGGCAATGAAAGAACAAGTGATGGATACGTTCCCCATTGCTCAGTATTAATGTGCGAAAAAGCAACAGGTGCTGACGATACTTCAGGTGGTAGCCCAGATGTGTCCTAATTTCTCTTTGTGAAAGATGAGTATGAGAAGAGTTTCTATAGAGTTAATCTTCTGTACTTTGACTGAATAATTATTCAATAACCTTTATGTAAATATTGAGGACATGTACTGAACTTTAGAATATTTGCCTGCTTTGGCAATAGGTTTGATTCACATGAGCCAGAGGCACAAGCAGATACATATCATTTTTTTATATACACTCCTTTCAGAGTACTCCCTCCTGCCCACATCCTCACCCGTTCAAGGGAAGTGCGAGAATAAATGTGCTTGGAGAGGGCTGAGGGCATGCTGTCCAGAATTTATAAGAACAAAAGAAATAGGAGCAGGAGTAGGCCATTCGGCCCTTTGAGCCTGCTCCGCCATTCAATAAGATCATGGCTGACCTTCCACCTCAACTCCACTTTCCCGCATTTGTAAGGGTTTTGTCGTGTGTGACACGCCTGAGGCTCTGTGCGTAGCCTGGGTGCTAGTGCGAGGTTAGGCCTTGTTGCCTGTTCTGGTCTCCAGCCAGCCTGGTAGCACTAGACACCTGTGAGTGGTTCGACCCACTCGCCCTTACGGTTCTGACACTGGACTTAGGTGCGAGAGCAATAATGCAGAGAAAACTCAGGTAGACCCGGTTGAATAGTGCGAAATGGAAAATCTTTATTGCATATTATTCAAGATTACGAAATACATGTCATAAGCACAGATTAATGACAGTACAATCTTACACGCAGTTATGTAACTAATTTTAGGGAAACGAGGAGCGCACGACACATCGTAAAAGGGGGCACACATTACAATTATCCTTAAAACTTAAACCCTCCCCTATCAATACCTGACCTAAACTAGATTTGTAGGATCGAGACTCATGCTCACCACTCGTGATAACTCGGAGAATTCCGAAACTCTGCTCGGATGTTTTTACCGCAGCACCTGACCACCCACGTGTTGATCAGGGGTCTCTGTACCCCACTTGTTTACTCGTTTCTGCTCCGGCTAGCAGGCTGGACCGTCTGCTGTCATGAAGATCTGTGTTGTCCTCGGAGTTCCGACACTACTCAAAAAAGAGTCTTCCTGTGCCCTCAGACCGATGCGATAAAATTCGAAGAATGGTCTTCCGATGCCAGTTTGTAAAATTCAAAGAATAGTCTTCCTGGGCAAGGAAAGTGTTTATTCGACCTACAGGCGCGGTCGGGGCTTACTGACCGTGGCGATACGTATGGTCGTCTTCTTCTCTTCTCATCTCATCTCATCTCATCATCTCATCTCGGGCCTTCGGTTCCAACACCGTTTACCGACTTCTCGGGATGGTGTGCCCGTTTCAAGGCTTCACAGCCCAGTTCCACACAGATCTTCGCGGCAAGCCACGAGGTTGATCCTGGCGGATCAGAAAGTTCAATAGTCTTCTAGCAAGTCGAGCAGCAAGGAGTCAAGAGACAGCGTCGCAGGCGAAAAGGCAAGAGAGGCAAGAGACAGATGGACGGTTGTACCTTACAGTTATAGTGCTGCAATTCCTCTTTTCCCGCCCAATCTTAATGTCTTTCTTTTGTTAGGGTTTTGGCGCTCAAACTTCTTGTATAGGGTGATCTCCGTTTTAATGGGTTTCGGTGATACTTGTAACTGTCTGAGTACCCGTTAATACTTCTCCCATTGTGTAACCGGTCAGTATTCTCCCTGGAGGGCTTTTGGGGCTTCCAAATGTTTCTGTAACTACCCGCAAACGGCTCTCTCATCGTAGAGTCGTGGGGATTTTGCATATTAATGTCTCCTGGATGGGTTCTTGATCGCTTGGTACAATAGCCCTTATTCGCACCTGGGAGACCGATTCCAGTATTTATGTGTAAAATGCAAACCCATTATGTCTTGTGATTTATCTCAAATGTGCTGAGTCTTGTCCGATCTCGCACAAATGTTTATTGGAACGCCATCTTGTCTGCTTATCGAAAAGTCTAGAATGTTCTGCCACGAGGCGTGGCGGCCATTTTACAGGCTGCTTGTGTCCACTTTGAAAACCTGACAGCATTCTGCTGAAATAAAGCTGTTTGTACGAAACTATGTGTCTCCTCCTTATTTATAAAATCGCGATAATATTGCGAATTCTACAGTCCCTCCTGTTGATGCGAATAACTCCGCTTATCGTATCAAAAATATTGTGGTGAGCAATATTATCTCGATTCTCCACATCTATAAATTCCCATAACTTAAACTATCTAGGGTCTTTGTGTCGTCCTTATTTCCCAGGAAAAATTACATTCTTATAACACCGCAGGCAGCATTTGCCTTTAACTTACACCACTTGATTTTCCTTCCAGGTGTAACCAGGCCGATGCCTCTCGCACCACCTGTATATGCATATTTTTTATTCAAGGAAAAAGAAAACCAAAAACAAAACCAAACAATCATATTCAACAACAACACCATCACCAAAATAATCAAAACCAACTCTTAAACATGTAGAGTTCCAAACGTAATTACAGTTTCTGAGAAAAATCACGATCGATTACAACACTTCCGAGGCGCACGTGGCAAACGGGAGTGACGCCATTTTGTCTGATTACACGGTGCTTTCATCGTGCACGCGCACGTAACGTTCTCGCCACTCTCCCGTGTTTTCGTTCTTGGTGAGGCGTTTGCCTCTCTTACAATGCACGACCAATAAGTATACCACAATAAACACTTGGCATACAACTAAAATGTGGGAGGCTATCCTAATCCAGGAAGGCACTTCAATGTTGGTGAACAGATTCCACCACGGTGGAATTACTATGTCCAGAATTTCTGTCCCTATCTCGACAGTCTTCTGTTCTAGGGTGTAAAAATGTTTTTGCGATACCGCGACGGCTTTTAAAAGCTTGGTGAGGTGTTCAGGGAGAGGGGGAATGAGGTATCCGAAATGCGCGACGAATCGCTGCAGGTCGGTGAAGTTCTCTTTTACGGTAAGATGAACCGTGGATGGTTCAGGGATTGGGACAATTCGCTGTTGTGCTACTTGAACTTCCGCCCTGGGTTTGAAACAGAAACTGCTGTCACTCACCGGACACCGGCTACGGTTTCCATGTTGGTAGTGTTGCGCTGCAGTGGTAACACAATATGTTCCACCCCCGATGTATGCTACCTGCGGAGGCACATGATCTTGTGCCATTGCCTCCATGGTGCAATTCATGGGCTTGGCACCAGCCGTTCTGAACCCGCACTGTGGTGTTAAAAAGGCATTCAAGTGCTGGGGACACAGTATTATGTGTGCTCCCCTGCCACGACAACCAGAGAGATCTGTACCTGTCATCGTTTGCTCCCAGCGGATGACGTAAGGTGGAACCGCTGCATAGCGAATGTGGGCTCCCCCCTGCATGACACCAATGTTCTCTACCCGATACACCGGGGCGGGCTTTGTTGTGTCGCCCAAAACCGGCATACGTAATACTATACCCATGATAGTATGGTTTGATCGTCCGCAGTCCACGGGGACTGGGTATGCTTCTGAAGCTAGCCTGAGCTGGCACGGGCTTAATGTGTTTTGAAAAGGGTGGAGCGCCTGCAGGTGTTTGTTACTTATCCAGGACGGGACCAAACCTTGTTTTAAATCCTCCAAATGACTGCGGCCCTCGCCCAGTAACCACGCCCCGTAAAGCACGCACACCTCATTCTGCGCAGCCTGATCGGACGCATTCCGATCTTCCCTGATCAGGGCATTTACCGTTCTCGCGTGTTTCTCCAGCTCAGCTATTATTTCTTTTAAATGGAGAGTCATGGCCTGGTCCTCGTGTAACCCAGACCCAACCACCTTATTTTCATCTGTGAGAATGCTTTTTAATTGCGTTTTTAAGCCATTAATCTGGGTCTGCAGCTCCACGCTGTCTAGAGCGTTGACCACAGATGTACCTGTGTTGAAAGCAGTGAACGCGTCGTTCACAACACCCCTTCTTTGCCTCCCCACCTGATCCAAAACTTCATGTGGTGCGGTGTACAAACTTGTTTTATCAATTTCCGCGAAATCGAACTCATAAAATTGTCTGAACATCTTGGTCAACAGGACCTGATATAACTGTTCCGTCTTTTTGGGGCACCACTCTGGTAACCGCACCTCGGTGAGATTTAAAATCACCGAGGCCACCGCGTAATGTACCCCCTGAAATAGTATCTGGTCTGTGGGGACCAGTACCAAACCATTCCCGGGTCCCTTACTGGTTTTAGGGCACCCTTCTTCCTTAGCTAGAACCACCGGAATCGTGGGCGGGGCTTTGCGTGGGCGCGTAATGAGTTCAGTGGCATTTACCGGGATCGGGGAGTATGGAGCTCCGCACCCCCTGTCCGTTATCCTGCCATTGATTGATGAAAAATATGGAGATGCCTTTGGGGCAAACGTACTTTGACCCCCACATACATACATAAATTCCCTCATCCGGTTCCCACCATTTGTCCCAACAGACTCTCACTTGTCCGTTTGTCCCCGCAATTGTCCGATGGGTATTATTACCCAGTCGCTCCCACTCGACCGAAGAGTTCCTCATGTTTTTGCTCAGCTTTCGTAGCCACCACCATCGGCTCAATGGGACATTCCCATTACAAGTCAAACAAATCCGTTTGCCGACGGTGACGCTGATTCTGGGTGCGATGATCCTTACTTTGGGGCACAGTAAAGAAGTCTCTTGGTAGGCAAAACCCGATGTGCTGGAATACTCAGTTGAGTTCGTTCCCAGCCATCCTGGCCACCTTCCCTTGTGGAAATAGGTGGTGGTCTCCTCAGCCTCTCGTCTTCCGGTCCCATCCACCGCGATGGGGGCCGTGTCCCCGGAGCATCCAAACACCACGACATCCTTGGTGTGGCCTCGATAGGCCAATCCACATCCGATTGCCGCGAGCAATACTAGAATTCGTTCCATCCTTCCTTGGTTCCTGTGATCAGATAGAATGAGGTAGCCAGCCTCGCAAGAGTCTCTGGCTTTTGTGAAGGGTGAGCGGGTCCCCTGACCTCGCCTCACGTAAGAAGACATGTGCGCTGGATAAACTTTAACTAATCCTATCTCTAAAACTCCCATCATTTTACCTCTTTCTATTAAACAAAATTAAACTACCGACTTAAACCTATAAACTTATAACCTTATAACCTCATCTAAAACTATAAACTTATTCTTAACCTTAAACTGTACAGCGCCGCCCGTTCGCAGGGCGGCCTACTTAAATTCTGAAAAGGCTGCCACGAGCTTTTCCCGACGGTGGGAGGGCATTGACCCCTCCCTTTGATCTGCCGCAGCCTATCGCTGCTGCGCTGGGACTGGGCTCTCCCTGGGCTACCTTAGCCTTGAGCCTACGCCTGGGGACACTCTGGGGACTTGACCATATCTTCCTGGGCTGGGGTATCCGACCTGACCTACGGAGAGTTACCGGGGGCAGGAACTCCAGGACCGACGGACCGGGTTCCGAGACTTCCACCGTGGCGACCTGTGGTCCCACCACAGTCGCTGGCTCCGCCTCCCCTGACTCCGCCTCCCTGAACTCGGGATCTGCAGCTTGTGGCACCGCCCTACTTGGCCCAGTAGGCGGCCCTTCACTCGCAGTCCCTACCTCCCTCGAGGGCAAGACGTTCAAGGCGGGCGGCTCGGGTTCTGAGGCTTCCATCGCCACGCCCTGTGGTCCCACCACAGCGGCTGGCTCCGCCTCCCCTAGCTCCTCCCCCCTGCGTTCGGGACCTGCAGCTTCGGCCTCCACCCTGTGTGGATCTCTATCTGCAGCCCCTGTCTCCCCTATACCTGAATCGGGGGCGACCCTTTGGTCCTCCGATTCCAACTCCTCCTCGCTTGTGTCACTATCTTCGTCGAGCTCCTCGAACTCTTCCTCATCTGACTCCCAACCCCAATAAAATATCTCACATTTTTCTAGGATGTCCTCTCCCCTGATGCAAGCTGCTTTGCCTGCCTGTGTGCCCTGTGGCCCTACCTGGGGCTGCGAGTCCCCACTCGGCGGTTTGGCCCCTGTGGTTGGCCCTTGTGCACCTGGCTTATACAGTTTGCACTGATTTACGTGGAACCACTTAGTGCGCCGAGGTACCTTTACGGCGTATACCATGGGACTCGCCTTATCTACAATGCTGTAGGGTCCCATATACAGTGGTTCCAGACTCCCTACTCTGGCGTAGTTTCTGACCATGACCTGGTCTCCTACTTCCCACTCCCGCGTTTTGCGGGGTTCCAGCAACAGGCGATTGCCCTGATGCTGCCTTCCCATGTTCCCAGCCGCCTGCTCATAAACCTGCTTCAGGCGCTCCAAGAGGGTCTGGACGAACTTGTCCCTGCTTATCTCTTGGAGCTGACCCTCAGTGAGCACCGGCGCTAGCACATGGGTGGGGGTTCGCATGATCCTCCCAGTCATCACCTCGTGCGGGGAATACCCCGTACTTTTCGACTGACTGGCCCGGACCCCCATGAGGACTAAAGGCAGAACCTCCGCCCATTTTTGGGGCGAGTTCATAGTCTCTTTCCTCAATTTCTCCTTCAGGGTCCGGTTCATGCGTTCAACAATCCCGGATGACTGGGGATTGTGTGCTACGTGCCATTTCCCTTCAATGCCCAAAAGCATGAGGGTGTTCTGCATCACCTGGCCGGTGAAATGACTCCCTTGGTCTGACTCCACAAAACGGGGGAGTCCCCACCGCGAGAACACCTCCCGGACCAAGATTTTTGCAGTACCCAGCGCCGTAGCTGTTCTACAGGGGAAGGCTTCCACCCATTTGGAAAACACATCCACCAAGACGAGGCAGTATTTATAGCCTCCCTGGGTGGTGGGCAGGGGCCCTATATAGTCGATCTGTATCGACTGCCATGGTCCCTCTACCCTCCTGACGTGCCCCATGGGCACTTTCCTTTTCTGGGGGTCTGGGTTGTTTGCAGCGCACACGAGACAGCTTGCACAGAACTCGCGGACCTGTTCCCTGAGCCCCGGCCACCATCCCGCTTGCTCTACCCGTTGCCAGGTAACCTCGGGCCCGGGGTGCCCTGCCCCCGGTCCCTCATGAGCCAACTGGAGGAATTCCCTCCTGTGCTGCTGCGGCACAACCCACTGCTCCTCGCGGAACAGCATGCCTTCCTTAACGGAGAGGGTTGCCGTACTGTATGGACCCTCTACCTGCTTCCCCTCAGCAAGGGTTCTGAGGACTGCTTTTAGGGCGGGATCCTGGTTCTGGACGGTCTTAAGGTCTAGGGGCAATGCTACCCTGGTGTTCCCGGGATTCCCGTCCCTGCCTTGGATCGCTGCCATGGGTCTGGGCCCATAGGGGTCCCAGAAAATGCCGTTGCGGGCACCCTCCCTTGCTAGCGCATCCGCCTGCTGGTTGCCCTCCCCACGGGGCTCTGTGGAGGAGTGAGCCTTCACCTTATGGATGAAAATCTCCCCTTCCTCCCCTACTGCTGCTAGGATCTTTTCCAGCAAGGGCTTCACCGTTAAAGGTCGCCCGTCCGCGGAGGTGTATCCACGGCGGGACCAAATGGCCAGGTATTCCGTACACGAATTGCATGTGAACATACTGTCCGAGAAAATCGTGTATGGGGTTGGGAAAATTTCTGGGTGGGTAACGACGTACACCACTGCAGACAGCTCAGCCTGCTGCGCGCTCATGGTGCTGGGGAGCTTAATCGCCAGGGCAAGGTTTGCCGCAGGGTCATAAACTCCACACCCTGTGAGTCGTTCGCCAGCGGACACTGTGCTGGAACCATCAACATAAATCTCGCGCCCAGTGGGATGTATCCCGGCCCGCAAACCTATGTTGACTTCCCACACCCCTTCCACCGAACACTGGTGGGCTGTACCGGGGTATACCAAATTGGCCGCAAGCCTGGGCTCGCAAAGACCTTTAACTCTAAGATCCATCTGGGAAAGAAGAAGGGTCCAGCGCGCAATACGCACGCTGCTTACGGTCCCATCTTTAATCCTCCCATCTAGAAGCATCTTAGTTGGTGTGTGATGGGTGAGGAGAGTGATGGGAGAGAGCCCTGTGAAGATCGCTGATCTTTTCACAGCCCAATGCGTGGCTAAAAGGTGCCTTTCGCAATTGGAGAAACTTCTCTCCACATCCGTTAACACCCTGGACGAATAGACAACCGGCCTCAGCTTGCCGTGACGCTCTTGGAGCAGCACAGCGCTCAAGCTGTCCCCGCTGGCAGCTACCTCCAGGAAAAACTCCTTCCCCCCATCTATGGCCCCTAAAGCTGGCGCGGTCTGCAAATCCCTTTTTAACTTCTCGAAGGCTGCCTGGCAGCCCTCGTCCCAAGACCACTCCACTCCCTTATGGAGGAGTCGGAGCAGCGGCGCCGCTGTGGCCGCATAGTCTTCGATAAAATCCCTGCAGTAACCGGTCAGTCCCAAAAAGGACCTCACACCCCTTATGGTGTTGGGAATCGGTAACTCTTGCACCGACTCCCTCCTAGCCTTATCTATGGCTCTTTCCCCAGCGCGAATGGTCAGCCCCAGGAATTTTACTTCCTGCTGACCGATACGTGCTTTCTTAGGGTTCACTTTAAAACCCTTTCTCGCTAGCAGCTCCAATAACTCGGCCAGCAGTGGTCCATGCTCCTCCCTTGAATCCGTAAATAGGAGCAAATCATCCACGTACTGCACTATCTGATTGGGCTGACTAAACTCCTTTAAACTTCCTGCCATACACTGATGGAAAATACTGGGGCTGTTGTGGAAACCCTGTGGCAGACAGTTCCATGTGTACTGTTGTCCTTTGAAAGTAAAGGCAAACTTGTACTGGTCCTCTCGCCACAGCGGGATGGACCAAAAACCGTTCGAGATATCCAGCACCGTGAACGTGGTCGCGGACGCTGGGATACTCCCTATTAGGTCAGCGACTGCTGCTACCGTGGGCGCGCAGGCGGGAATGTTACTGTTAAGGACTCTGTAGTCCACCGTGGCCCTCCACGAATTATCCGGCTTCCGAACCGGCCATAATTGGGAGTTCACGTGTGTGGCTATCGGCCTCAACACGCCCTGCTGCACCAAGGAGGACATTGCTGTCTCCATATCGGGTTCTGCTTCTTTGGGGAAGTTATACTGCTTTTGGGGCCGGGTCATGGGGTCCCCATCTACGCTGACCTCAAACCCGGTAACCCTCCCACAATCGTGCTTGTGGGTTGCAAACGCGTGCATATTATCTGACACGTACGTTTGCATGTCCGTTGGGACATCCGCGACCATAAGCCCGAGGTCGTAGCCTCCGGATGGCTTCATGGTACACAGGGCCCCTGTTTCTTCCTCCCCCGGAATTACCACTACCTCGCCTTCTCCACCCTTGGTCCCCCAGAGACAGTGATTTCTGAGGTCCACGAGGATCCCGTGCCCCGATAGGAGATCGGACCCGAGGATACCTCTCCCACCCCCCTCTTGCCATTTCATCAGTATGCACTTCCACGTGGTGTGGAGTGCTCCTAAATGAATGGATAGCGGAAGGGAGAACGCGCCAGCCTGTTCTTTTCCCGTGAACCCCGCTAATGTGAATGGGACCTTGGTAGATAGTGGTGAGTCAAAAGGGCTATCTGTATGAATCACGGTGCAAGAAGCTCCCGTGTCCAACAAATAACTACCCTTCTGTTGCTCTACCTCCATCTCCACCAGGGGTCGCTTCCACGCATCATAGCTGAGCGGACACAGGTAGACGGGCTGTGCGGGCTCTAGTCATTGGGTGCTATTGGACGGGGCTGTGGCACCTGCGGGGCCGGTAGCAACCGCCACCCTTCCATGCGCACTCATGAGGGTGCGCATGGCTCCCAACACTGATTCGATCGCGTCGGGATGGATGGGTGCACTAGCTCCCCTATCAGAGACAGGCGCCTGGGCTCGGACCGCGGGATTTTTATCCCTGGAATCCTTCCAAGGGTTCCTGCAGTTCTTACGCCAGTGCCCTGTCTTCCCACACCCGTAACAAGCATTGCTGGCCTGCGGAGCGCGGTTACCCTCCTGATGCCACTCCTTTTGAGCCGGGGCTGCGGGTCGTATCTCATGCACCTTTCCCTTAAGGGGACGCGCTCCCGTACTCCTGGTATTACGGTACCCTACCGTGAGTCGATTTAGGACCGACTCCTCTGTAGTGGCGGGGTCAGTGGGATCAAACCATGCTTTTGCCTGCTCCCTGACGGCTGGCAAACTGTTGGCTACTATACACCTGAGCCAATGAGTTAGACCGGCGCCGTCCAAATCGGTGCGCTCTGGCGCACCTGGGCAGCTACGCTGGTATACTGGCCACAGCCTGTCGGCGAAAACCTTCGGGGGTTCTCCCTCCATCTGCACTGTTTGTCCTAGTCTAACGAACGGACCTTCATCGTCCATTCCCAACACTTCTAGGACCTCATCTCTTAGCTCCCCATAGGTATTAGTTCCCCTCTTGCTCTCGTCTGAGAGACACTGAAGGATCGAACTATCTAGTGAGAATAACAGCATTTTTGCTTTTTCTCCATCGTCGCAGCCGTTAATGGCTGCGGTTTGCTCTACTTCCCTGAAATGTACGGAAGGGTCGTCTGACTCGGCCAGCTTCCGTACGTGACTGATCATAACCCTCAGCTGGTGTGCGCTGTGAGGCAACACAAGCTGGTTGAGGAGATCCCCCTCTGCCCCATTGATTCCGTTCGGGCCCCTTTTGATACCCGTGACCGGACACAACGGTCCCGGCTTCACTTCTACCTCAGTGGGCTCTTTCTTTACCTCTACCACTTCCTCCCTCACCCAGGTTGCCGAATAGCTGGGTGGCGCGGAGGGCATAGTGGCTAATACTTCCTCTGCTTTGTTCGGTGGGGATTTCTGAAACCCCTCTTCCACTAGCGGCTGGTGTGCTGACGGACTGATAAGGCACACCATGCCGTGCGCTTTGTTCACGGCCCTTTTAAGGTGCTCTATCTCTCTTTGGCAGACGCTGTGGTCGGCCCCCTGAAATTTATCCTCGAGGGCCATCTTATATGCCGCCCTAACCCCCGTTAAGCTCTCTTCCTGGGCTTTTATTTGGGCAGCTAGGCGGGCACATCGTTCCTTTAATCTACCCTCACTTAACTTTGCCTCAGTGACCTGGCACTCGAGGTAATCTATTTTTGTTTCATGGTGGTTGGCGACTAACTGGCGTTCTTGATGCAACGCATTTAAAGTCGTGATGAGCTGCTGCCCCCCCGCGACCTTCTCGTCCATTTCCACCTCTAAACTCTTGATCTGAGCTGCCTGCGCTAAGATGACCTGGTCCGAAATTTGGACTTGTCTTTTATAGCACATCAGCCAGACCGCTTTCTCCACTGCCTTTTTATGTTCCTTGCTATCTGTCCACCTCTCGGCTGCCTCTAGTGGACGCTTATCCACCAGCAGGTCACTTATCCATTTCTTAGTCAAATTCACTTTCCAAACACATAATCTGCTATTCTCTCTTCCATGACATTTCGCCCATTCATACCAGGGTCTAACACATTATTCTCTCGCTGCCAATGTCCTGCTGCGGTCGCCATTTTCTGTAAGGGTTTTGTCGTGTGTGACACGCCTGAGGCTCTGTGCGTAGCCTGGGTGCTAGTGCGAGGTTAGGCCTTGTTGCCTGTTCTGGTCTCCAGCCAGCCTGGTAGCACTAGACACCTGTGAGTGGTTCGACCCACTCGCCCTTACGGTTCTGACACTGGACTTAGATGCGAGAGCAATAATGCAGAGAAAACTCAGGTAGACCCGGTTGAATAGTGCGAAATGGAAAATCTTTATTGCATATTATTCAAGATTACGAAATACATGTCATAAGCACAGATTAATGACAGTACAATCTTACACGCAGTTATGTAACTAATTTTAGGGAAACGAGGAGCGCACGACACATCGTAAAAGGGGGCACACATTACAATTATCCTTAAAACTTAAACCCTCCCCTATCAATACCTGACCTAAACTAGATTTGTAGGATCGAGACTCATGCTCACCACTCGTGATAACTCGGAGAATTCCGAAACTCTGCTCGGATGTTTTTACCGCAGCACCTGACCACCCACGTGTTGATCAGGGGTCTCTGTACCCCACTTGTTTACTCGTTTCTGCTCCGGCTAGCAGGCTGGACCGTCTGCTGTCATGAAGATCTGTGTTGTCCTCGGAGTTCCGACACTACTCAAAAAAGAGTCTTCCTGTGCCCTCAGACCGATGCGATAAAATTCGAAGAATGGTCTTCCGATGCCAGTTTGTAAAATTCAAAGAATAGTCTTCCTGGGCAAGGAAAGTGTTTATTCGACCTACAGGCGCGGTCGGGGCTTACTGACCGTGGCGATACGTATGGTCGTCTTCTTCTCTTCTCATCTCATCTCATCTCATCTCATCTCATCTCGGGCCTTCGGTTCCAACACCGTTTACCGACTTCTCGGGATGGTGTGCCCGTTTCAAGGCTTCACAGCCCAGTTCCACACAGATCTTCGCGGCAAGCCACGAGGTTGATCCTGGCGGATCAGAAAGTTCAATAGTCTTCTAGCAAGTCGAGCAGCAAGGAGTCAGGATCCAGGCGAAAGGCAAGAGGCAAGAGACAGATGGACGGTTGTACCTTTACAGTTATAGTGCTGCAATTCCTCTTTTCCCGCCCAATCTTAATGTCTTTTCTTTTGTTAGGGTTTTGGCGCTCAAACTTCTTGTATAGGGTGATCTCCGTTTAATGGGTTTCGGTGATACTTGTAACTGCCTGAGTACCCGTTAATACTTCTCCCATTGTGTAACCGGTCAGTATTCTCCCTGGAGGGCTTTTGGGGCTTCCAAATGTTTCTGTAACTACCCGCAAACGGCTCTCTCATCGTAGAGTCGTGGGGATTTTGCATATTAATGTCTCTGGATGGGTTCTTGATCGCTTGGTACAATAGCCCTTATTCGCACCTGGGAGACCGATTCCAGTATTTATGTGTAAAATGCAAACCCATTATGTCTTGTGATTTATCTCAAATGTGCTGAGTCTTGTCCGATCTCGCACAAATGTTTATTGGAACGCCATCTTGTCTGCTTATCGAAAAGTCTAGAATGTTCTGCCACGAGGCGTGGCGGCCATTTTACAGGCTGCTTGTGTCCACTTTGAAAACCTGACAGCATTCTGCTGAAATAAAGCTGTTTGTACGAAACTATGTGTCTCCTCCTTATTTATAAAATCGCGATAATATTGCGAATTCTACAGTCCCTCCTGTTGATGCGAATAACTCCGCTTAACGTATCAAAAATATTGTGGTGAGCAATATTATCTCGATTCTCCACATCTATAAATTCTCATAACTTAAACTATCTAGGGTCTTTGTGTCGTCCTTATTTCCCAGGAAAAATTACATTCTTATAACACCGCAGGCAGCATTTGCCTTTAACTTACACCACTTGTTTTTCCTTCCAGGTGTAACCAGGCCGATGCCTCTCGCACCACCTGCATATGCATATTTTTTATTCAAGGAAAAAGAAAACCAAAAACAAAACCAAACAATCATATTCAACAACAACACCATCACCAAAATAATCAAAACCAACTCTTAAACATGTAGAGTTCCAAACGTAATTACAGTTTCTGAGAAAAATCACGATCGATTACAACACTTCCGAGGCGCACGTGGCAAACGGGAGTGACGCCATTTTGTCTGATTACACGGTGCTTTCATCGTGCACGCGCACGTAACGTTCTCGCCACTCTCCCGTGTTTTCGTTCTTGGTGAGGCGTTTGCCTCTCTTACAATGCACGACCAATAAGTATATCACAATAAACACTTGGCATACAACTAAAATGTGGGAGGCTATTCTAATCCAGGAAGGCACTTCAATGTTGGTGAACAGATTCCACCACGGTGGAATTACTATGTCCAGAATTTCTGTCCCTATCTCGACAGTCTTTTGTTCTAGGGTGTAAAAATGTTTTTGCGATACCGCGACGGCTTTTAAAAGCTTGGTGAGGTGTTCAGGGAGAGGGGGAATGAGGTATCCGAATGCGCGACGAATCGCTGCAGGTCGGTGAAGTTCTCTTTTACGGTAAGATGAACCGTGGATGGTTCAGGGATTGGGACAATTCACTGTTGTGCTACTTGAACTTCCGCCCTGGGTTTGAAACAGAAACTGCTGTCACTCACCGGACACCGGCTACGGTTTCCATGCTGGTAGTGTTGCGCTGCAGTGGTAACACAATATGTTCCACCCCCGATGTATGCTACCTGCGGAGGCACATGATCTTGTGCCATTGCCTCCATGGTGCAATTCATGGGCTTGGCACCAGCCGTTCTGAACCCGCACTGTGGTGTTAAAAAGGCATTCAAGTGCTGGGGACACAGTATTATGTGTGCTCCCCTGCCACGACAACCAGAGAGATCTGTACCTGTCATCGTTTGCTCCCAGCGGATGACGTAAGGTGGAACCGCTGCATAGCGAATGTGGGCTCCCCCCTGAATGATACCAATGTTCTCTACCCGATACACCGGGGCGGGCTTTGTTGTGTCGCCCAAAACCGGCATACGTAATACTATACCCATGATAGTATGGTTTGATCGTCCGCAGTCCACGGGGACTGGGTATGCTTCTGAAGCTAGCCTGAGCTGGCACGGGCTTAATGTGTTCTGAAAAGGGTGGAGTGCCTGCAGGTGTTTGTTACTTATCCAGGACGGGACCAAACCTTGTTTTAAATCCTCCAAATTACTGCGGCCCTCGCCCAGTAACCACGCCCCGTAAAGCACGCACACCTCATTCTGCGCAGCCTGATCGGACGCATTCCGATCTTCCCTAATCAGGGCATTTACCGTTCTCGCGTGTTTCTCCAGCTCAGCTATTATTTCTTTTAAATGGAGAGTCATGGCCTGGTCCTCGTGTAACCCAGACCCAACCACCTTATTTTCATCTGTGAGAATGCTTTTTAATTGCATTTTTAAGCCATTAATCTGGGTCTGCAGCTCCACGCTGTCTAGAGCGTTGACCACAGATGTACCTGTGTTGAAAGCAGTGAACACGTCGTTCATAACACCCCTTCTTTGCCTCCCCACCTGATCGAAAACTTCATGTGGTGCGGTGTACAAACTTGTTTTATCAATTTCCGCGAAATCGAACTCATAAAATTGTCTGAACATCTTGGTCAACAGGACCTGATATAACTGTTCCGTCTTTTTGGGGCATCACTCTGGTAACCGTACCTCGGTGAGATTTAAAATCACCGAGGCCACCGCGTAATGTACCCCCTGAAATAGTATCTGGTCTGTGGGGACCAGTACCAAACCATTCCCGGGTCCCTTACTTGTTTTAGGGCACCCTTCTTCCTTAGCTAGAACCACCGGAATCGTGGGCGGGGCTTTGCGTGGGCGCGTAATGAGTTCAGTGGCATTTACCGGGATCGGGGAGTATGGGGCTCCGCACCCCCTGGTGCTCGCATCCCACCTCATCCCCTGTCCGTTATCCTGCCATTGATTGATGAAAAATATGGAGATGCCTTTGGGGCAAACGTACTTTGACCCCCACATACATATATAAATTCCCTCATCCGGTTCCCACCATTTGTCCCAACAGACTCTCACTTCTCTATAACCGCCATGATGCGGAGATGCTGGTGTTGGACTGGGGTGGACAAAAGTGAGAAGTCGCACAACACCAGGTTATAGTCCAACAGTTTTATTTGAAATCACAAGCTTTCGGAGCTGCTGCAGGTGAAGTCCTGACGAAGGAGCAGCAGCTCCGAAAGCTTGTGATTTCAAATAAACTGTTGGACTATAACCTGGTGTTGTGTGACTTCTCACTTTTATCTCTATAGCCACCTCTTTCAAAACCCTAGGATGTAGGCCATCAGGTCCAGGGGATTTGTGGGCTTTTAGTTCCATTAATTCCTCCAGTACTATTTCTTTATTAATACTATTTTCTTTAAGTTCCTCATTCTCAGTAGACCCTTGGTTCCCCACTATTTCCAGAATTTTTGTGTGTCTTCTTCCGTGAAGACCGATACAAAGAATTTGTTTAATGTCTCTGCCATTTGCTTATTCCCCATTATTTTGAGTTTTATATTAAAAATCATTTATTCTGGTTAATGTTAGAACACTTTTTTTTAAACTTCATGGCCCAGAAATTAAACATCGATGGTTCCCGCGGGGGTAAGGATTCCCCGCGATATCGCACTCCGCGCCTACCTTTTTGTTTGGGGCCCACACGAACTTTAGTTTCAGAGCCTCTGCCTGTTGCAACCGTGCAGTGCTTGCATATCCCAGAGGCGCAATTAGTTCGTGCGAGCTCTGGGATCACGTGATTCAGTTAGAGCCAATGGCAGCACACCATCTTTCATTCATAGTTTTGACAGCAAGGGCTGTCAAAGCTATGAATACTACAAGCCCCCAAAAGAACAGCTAAACCTCAATTAAATTTTAAAAAAAGCCATCACATTAATAAAATAAGTATAGTTAAATAAATTAACCACTTTAAACAAAAAATTTAATTTTTGAAAAAATTTAAAATCTTTTTAAAAGTTATAAAAATAAACTTACCTTTCTTTAAAGTCTCTAAAAAAGATAAACCTGTTGAAAAAAATGTAAAATAACACTTAATTAACTACTTACCTTGTTAAAAGGGGGTCCTACGCCTGCTTTCTTTATGTGTAAAATCTTCACCACTTACCTGCGCGTTCAAACCTAAAAAAAAAACTAAGTGCACTGCGTGCGCACAACCTGTAGCGCGCACGCGGTTCACTTAGGAACCGCCCCCTTTGCAATTCACGAAGTGCCGGTTTCCCGCGCATGCGCAGTGCATGCAGGAAACCGGCAATTCGGGACCTAATACGCGAGAGTACACAATGCGTACTCTCGCGTATTAGGTTTAATTTTCGGGCCCATATGTGATAGATTTTCAGTGTGGGGAGTGCAGCTTTTCTGTCAGTTTATATATAAGGTTGGTCACTCCAGTTAATCCAACATGCGGTTACAGCAGAGAAGGCTAAGAGGAGATTTGATCGAGGTGTTTAAAATCATGAAGGGTTTTGATAGAGTAACTAAAGAGAAACTGTTTCCACTGGCTGATGGGTCAATCACCAGAGGGAACAGATTTACAGTGATTGGCAAAAGAACCAGAAGCGACATGAAGGAAAAAAAAATTACACAACGAGTGGTTAGGATTTGGAATTCACTGCCTGATAGGGTGGTGGGTACAGATTCTATAGTAGCTTTCAAAAGGGAGTTGGATAAATACTCGAAGAAGAAAAAATTGCAAAGATATGGGGAAAGATCAAGGGAGTGGGACTAACTGGATTGCTCATCGAAAGAGCCGGCGCAGACTCGATGGGCCGAGTGGCCTTCTTCTGTGCTGTACTGTTCTATGATTCCAAGATCCTATGTTATAAGGACAGAATTCATCATTTTATACTGTACGAGTTCATCACTTTTGAATTCAATTCATTTTTAGAATAATTTGTAACAAATCCATCAGTATTTGACTGTAAAATCCCCAATATTGGTATTTAAGAAGTGCATTTGCTGCATCCACAACACATAAAATTTCACTCCTTATAATTTGAAACTTGTAAAGCCATCAAATTAAATTCTTATGTCTTCTAGAGACTGCTGCCCACTCCAGTAAAATGCCGTTGCACCAAAATCTTTGTGTGAGTGCAAATCTGAGTCATGATAGCTGCACACGTTAGCAGCTGGTATCATTCAACGTAACTGCCCTTTTTAACAGGCCAGCCACCAGTAAATCCATCCCAGTATGGAGTTCCCCCCGCCCACAGTAAATCCATCCAGTACAGAGTCTCCCCAACAAATTCATCCCAGTACAGAGTCTCCCGCAACAAATCCATCCCAGTACAGAGTCCCCCCAACTAATCCATCCCAGTACAGAGTCCCTCCAACAAATCCATCCCAGTACAGAGTCCCCCCAACAAATCTATCCCAGTACAGAGTCCCCCCAACAAATTCATCCCAGTACAGAGTCCCCCCAACAAATCTATCCCAGTACAGAGTCCCCCCAACAAATTCATCCCAGTACAGAGTCTCCCCAACAAATTCATCCCAGTACAGAGTCTCCCGCAACAAATCCATCCCAGTACAGAGTCCCCCCAACAAATCTATCCCAGTACAGAGTCCCCCCAACAAATTCATCCCAATACAGAGTCTCCCGCAACAAATCCATCCCAGTACAGAGTCTCCCCAACAAATCCATCCCAATACAGAGTCTTCCCAACAAATCCATCCCAGTAGAGTCTCCCCAACAAACCCATCCCAGTACAAAGTCTCCCCAACAAATCCATCCCAGTAGAGACTCCCCAACAAATCCATCCCAGTACAGAGTCTCCCCAACAAATCCATCCCAGTAGAGACTCCCCAACAAATCCATCCCAGTACAGAGTCCCCCAACAAATTCATCCCAATACAGAGTCTCCCGCAACAAATCCATCCCAGTACAGAGTCTCCCCAACAAATCCATCCCAATACAGAGTCTTCCCAACAAATCCATCCCAGTAGAGTCTCCCCAACAAACCCATCCCAGTACAAAGTCTCCCCAACAAATCCATCCCAGTAGAGACTCCCCAACAAATCCATCCCAGTACAGAGTCTCCCCAACAAATCCATCCCAGTAGAGACTCCCCAACAAATCCATCCCAGTACAGAGTCTCCCCAATAAATCTATCCCAGTACAGAGTCTCCCCAACAAATCCATCCCAGTACAGAGTCTCCCCAACAAATCCATCCCAGTACAGAGTCCCCCCAACAAATCCATCCCAGTACAGAGTCTCCCCAACAAATCTATCCCAGTACAGAGTCTTCCCCAATAAATCTATCCCAGTACAGAGTCTTCCCAACAAATCTATCCCAGTAAAGTCTTCCCCAGCAAATACATCCCAGTACAGAAACTTCCCCAGTAGAGTCTGACCCAACAAATCCATCCCAGTACAGCGTCTCCCCCAACAAATCCATCCCAGCACAGCGTCTCCCCAACAAATCCATCCCAGCACAGCGTCTCCCCAACAAATCCATCCCAGTACAGAGTCTCCCCAACAAATCCATCCCAGCACAGCGTCTCCCCAACAAATCCATCCCAGCACAGCGTCTCCCCCAACAAATCCATCCCAGCACAGCGTCTCCCCAACAAATCCATCCCAGTACAGAGTCTCCCCAACAAATCCATCCCAGTACAGAGTCTCCCCAACAAATCCATCCCAGTACAGAGTCTCCCCAACAAATCCATCCCAGTAGAGTCTCCCCAACAAATCTATCCCAGTACAGAGTCTCCCCAACAAATCCATCCCAATACAGAGTCTCCCGCAACAAATCCATCCCAGTAGAGTCTCCCCAACAAATTCATCCCAGTACAAAGTCTCCTCAACAAATTCATCCCAGTACAAAGTCTCCTCAACAAATCCATCCCAGTACAGAGTCTCCCCAACAAATCCATCCCAATACAGAGTCTTCCCAACAAATCCATCCCAGTACAGAGTCTCCCCAACAAATCCATCCCAGTACAGAGTCTCCCCAACAAATCCATCCCAGTAGAGACTCCCCAACAAATCCATCCCAGTACAGAGTCTCCCCAATAAATCTATCCCAATACAGAGTCTTCCCCAATAAATCTATCCCAGTACAGAGTCTTCCCAACAAATCCATCCCAGTACAGAGTCTGACCCAACAAATCCATCCCAGTACAGAGTCTCCCCAACAAATCCATCCCAGTACAGAGTCTCCCCAACAAATCCATCCCAGTACAGAGTCTCCCCAACAAATCCATCCCAGTACAGAGTCTCCCCAACAAATCCATCCCAGTAGAGTCTCCCCAACAAATCTATCCCAGTACAGAGTCTCCCCAACAAATCCATCCCAATACAGAGTCTCCCGCAACAAATCCATCCCAGTAGAGTCTCCCCAACAAATTCATCCCAGTACAAAGTCTCCTCAACAAATCCATCCCAGTACAGAGTCTCCCCAACAAATCCATCCCAATACAGAGTCTTCCTAACAAATCCATCCCAGTAGAGTCTCCCCAACAAATCCATCCCAGTACAGAGTCTCCCCAACAAATCCATTCCAGTACAGAGTCTCCCCAACAAATCCATCCCAATACAGAGTCTTCCCAACAAATCCATCCCAGTACAGAGTCTCCCCAACAAATCCATCCCAGTAGAGACTCCCCAACAAATCCATCCCAGTACAGAGTCTTCCTAACAAATCCATCCCAGTAGAGTCTCCCCAACAAATTTATCCCAGTACAGAGTCTCCCCAACAAATCCATCCCAGTACAGAGTCTCCCCAACAAATCCATCCCAATACAGAGTCTTCCTAACAAATCCATCCCAGTAGAGTCTCCCCAACAAATCCATCCCAGCACAGCGTCTCCCCAACAAATCCATCCCAGTACAGAGTCTCCCCAACAAATCCATCCCAGCACAGCGTCTCCCCAACAAATCCATCCCAGCACAGCGTCTCCCCCAACAAATCCATCCCAGCACAGCGTCTCCCCAACAAATCCATCCCAGTACAGAGTCTCCCCAACAAATCCATCCCAGTACAGAGTCTCCCCAACAAATCCATCCCAGTACAGAGTCTCCCCAACAAATCCATCCCAGTAGAGTCTCCCCAACAAATCTATCCCAGTACAGAGTCTCCCCAACAAATCCATCCCAATACAGAGTCTCCCGCAACAAATCCATCCCAGTAGAGTCTCCCCAACAAATTCATCCCAGTACAAAGTCTCCTCAACAAATTCATCCCAGTACAAAGTCTCCTCAACAAATCCATCCCAGTACAGAGTCTCCCCAACAAATCCATCCCAATACAGAGTCTTCCCAACAAATCCATCCCAGTACAGAGTCTCCCCAACAAATCCATCCCAGTACAGAGTCTCCCCAACAAATCCATCCCAGTAGAGACTCCCCAACAAATCCATCCCAGTACAGAGTCTCCCCAATAAATCTATCCCAATACAGAGTCTTCCCCAATAAATCTATCCCAGTACAGAGTCTTCCCAACAAATCCATCCCAGTACAGAGTCTGACCCAACAAATCCATCCCAGTACAGAGTCTCCCCAACAAATCCATCCCAGTACAGAGTCTCCCCAACAAATCCATCCCAGTACAGAGTCTCCCCAACAAATCCATCCCAGTACAGAGTCTCCCCAACAAATCCATCCCAGTAGAGTCTCCCCAACAAATCTATCCCAGTACAGAGTCTCCCCAACAAATCCATCCCAATACAGAGTCTCCCGCAACAAATCCATCCCAGTAGAGTCTCCCCAACAAATTCATCCCAGTACAAAGTCTCCTCAACAAATCCATCCCAGTACAGAGTCTCCCCAACAAATCCATCCCAATACAGAGTCTTCCTAACAAATCCATCCCAGTAGAGTCTCCCCAACAAATCTATCCCAGTACAGAGTCTCCCCAACAAATCCATCCCAGTACAGAGTCTCCCCAACAAATCCATCCCAATACAGAGTCTTCCTAACAAATCCATCCCAGTAGAGTCTCCCCAACAAATCCATCCCAGTACAGAGTCTCCCCAACAAATCCATTCCAGTACAGAGTCTCCCCAACAAATCCATCCCAATACAGAGTCTTCCCAACAAATCCATCCCAGTACAGAGTCTCCCCAACAAATCCATCCCAGTAGAGACTCCCCAACAAATCCATCCCAGTACAGAGTCTCCCCAATAAATCTATCCCAGTACAGAGTCTTCCCCAATAAATCTATCCTAGTACAGAGTCTTCCCAACAAATCCATCCCAGCACAGCGTCTCCCCCAACAAATCCATCCCAGTAGAGACTCCCCAACAAATCCATCCCAGTACAGAGTCTCCCCAATAAATCTATCCCAGTACAGAGTCTTCCCAACAAATCTATCCCAGTAAAGTCTTCCCCAGCAAATCCATCCCAGTACAGCGTCTCCCCCAACAAATCCATCCCAGTACAGCGTCTCCCCCAACAAATCCATCCCAGCACAGCGTCTCCCCAACAAATCCATCCCAGCACAGCGTCTCCCCAACAAATCCATCCCAGTACAGAGTCTCCCCAACAAATCCATCCCAGCACAGCGTCTCCCCAACAAATCCATCCCAGCACAGCGTCTCCCCCAACAAATCCATCCCAGCACAGCGTCTCCCCAACAAATCCATCCCAGTACAGCGTCTCCCCCAACAAATCCATCCCAGCACAGCGTCTCCCCCAACAAATCCATCCCAGCACAGCGTCTCCCCAACAAATCCATCCCAGTAATGAGTCTTCCACAGAAAATCCATCCCAGTACAGATTCTTGCTCCGGTGAAACGTAAGGAAACAGTAAAGAAGCACAAGAGTGATTTCAAACTCTCAACTGTCTAGCCTTTGACTCTCTGTTCACCTTGATACTTCTGCAGCTGTCTACCTGCTCAATCAGTTCCTCACCTCCATCTTTGATGCCCTTGTCCACAGTAAAACCCCTTGGGCGAGAAATTCATTATTGCTCAGGAATGAGCGCTAACTTTGGAAAAGTTTGTGATTTAGTGCCAGGCGCTAATGAATCTCGCTGCACGCGAAATTCATTGTCATCGCTCAAAGAAAGGATGGGAGCGCTAAATCAACCGCTAACGGCCTAGCTCAGTGGCGTTACACTCAAAGTGCTAACCAATATCAGATGCAGTCTAATCGCAAGTTATCATTGCCACAGGCTCTTTCCAGTTCTTAAAGGGGAGGTTCATTCATGCTGCAGAACCTCATTCTCAGCATTGCTGACTGTGAACCAGTGTCAGCAAGCAGGAGCAGGCCAAGCCCAAGGAGCTGGACGACTCAAGCAGGTTTCATGATGGCAGATCCACGCCCCAGGGAGAGAGCTGGCAGATTTTCGGACCAAGCATTGGAGGAGTTGGTGTCCGCTGTGGCGAGACGGAGGGCGGTGCTCTACCTGCCAAGTGGCAGGAAGCCCTCGCCGCAAGTCTTCCGTACCATGTGGAGGGAGGTAGCCCAGCAGGTCTCGGGCAGCACTGTGGTCCCCAGGACCCATACGCTGTGCAGGAAGAAATTTAACAACCTCACTCGGGTGGTCAGGGTGAGTCAATACCTCAACAAATGCTACATACCACCATCTGAACCACAGTCTGCACACACTGGCCAAAACACCACACCCCCAGCACTCACCCACCAACAATCTCTACCTACCACACTCACACCCACATCTCACACCTTGCACACAATGACAGCTATTCAACTATGGTAGGCACATCACCCAAACACATTGCTCCACACTCACTCAAACACTTTCCTTTCTCTTGCAGGCCAAGGTGGCTCACAACAGGAGGGAGCAGGAGCGCACAGGCAGGGGCCAAGCTGACACCCAACCACTGTCTGCGCTGGAAAATAGTGTGCTGGAGATCATTGGGTGCCAGGTGGTGGGCACCAGGTGGCTGAGACTATGCCCCCTAGTTCTAGACTCTCCAGCCAGGGGAAACAATCTCTCAGCATCTATCCTGTCAATCCCCCTCAGAATCTTGTATGTTTCAATGAGATCACCTCTCATTCTTCTAAACTCCAGAGAGTATAGGCCCAATCTACTCAATCTCTCCTCATAGGACAACCCTCTCATCCCAGAATCAATCTGGTGAACCTTCGTTGCAATGCCTTTAAGGCAAGTATATCCTTCCTTAGATAAGGAGACCAAAACTGTACACAGTACTCCAGGTGTGGTGTCACCAAAGCTCTGTACAATTGTAGCAAGACTTTCTTACTCTTGTACTCCAACCCACTTGCAATAAAGGCCAACATGCCATTTGCCTTCCTACATGCTAATTCTCTGTATTTCTTGTCCTCGAACACCTAAATCTCTCTGAACACCAACATTTAATAGTTTCTCACCATTTTAAAAATATTCTTTTTTCCTATACCTCCTACCAAAATGAATAACCTCACATTTTCCCACATTATACTCCATCTGCCACCTTATTGCCCACTCACTTAACCTGTCTATATCCCTTTGCAGGCTCTTTGTGTCCTCCTCACAGCTTACTTTCCCACCTAGCTTTGTATCGTCTGCAACCCCCTCTCCCTTTACCCCATCATTGGTGGTCATGCCTTCACACTCTGGAATTTCCTCCCTAAATTCCTTCACCTCTCTCTCCTCCTTTAGGACTCTCCTTAAAACCCACCTCTTTGACCAAGCTTTTGGTCATTCCTCCTAATCTCTCCTTATTTGGCTGGGTTTTCAATTTTCCTGATTACGCCTCTGTGAAACACCTTGGGATGCTTTTGTACATTAAAGGTGCAATATAAATGAAAGATGTGGTTGTTTTGTTAAGATGGACAGTCTGTTGTCACCAGATATAAACAACTGGAAGAGTGGGCACATATATCACGTGAACAGTGTTAAACCACTGTTATATGAACAGTATTTCCTTAGAAAATCACCATATAAGACGGTTATACAAATGTAGTCTGCCCACATTCATCAACTGGTTAGGGCTGTGGACATATATTTTTCGAGTATTATGGGTTGGATTTTGACCTTGCTGCCCGGGCAAAGTGACATCAATGGAAATGAAAACCAGGCGGTTTCTATAACGGGTGGTTGAACCGCAACACCAGGTTTATGCCCGGGTGACAAGTTAAATATCTATCCTGTTGTCTTTAAAACTGTTTATTGTGAAAAATGACACATTTCCATGAGGTTACTTCGCCTATGTGGTTTTATTCACGATTGGAAAAAAAACACTTAAACTGATAAATGAAAATGTAACTTTGTGCACATAACTCTGAAAGCTTTTTCCCTCCTATATTCGTTCTATGAGGGAGAAGATAAAAATAAAATCAATCCACTCATTCAATGTTCAAGGTTTCATTTGTTTAAAGTACAGTAAAAGCTGTGTCAATAGACTGTTGCACTTGGTTGGGTTTAGTTTAGAATAATGGCCTGGAATTTGCTGAAAACTTTTGCCATAATAATGCCGCATCTATGGCATACGTCATTATTCTAGCACTGAGGTTTCAGGAAATTATGGTTTGTGTGACTTAAGCCATTACTTACACCACACCATAACTTCCTGGGACATTTGCGCCACTCCGTCATTACCACTCCGTCATTACAACA
This sequence comes from Squalus acanthias, assembly GCA_030390025.1. NCBI lineage: Eukaryota > Metazoa > Chordata > Chondrichthyes > Squaliformes > Squalidae > Squalus > Squalus acanthias. The sequence goes on along the minus strand of CM059425.1, from coordinate 82,237,867 downwards.
GCTAGCAGGTAATTATCATAGCTCCTCCCCATAAATATCAATTGCGATCGCGAATTTGCGGAATTTCAGCATTCGTCATGCCACCACCACTTAAGACTGTAGAATAATGACCCTGGAGACCTAGCAGCGGTGAGATTTAGGGACTTGTATTTGAGGGAGCAGGTTGTTTTATTTCCTAGGCTTTGAGGGTCCTTGCTCCCAATGTGACCACTGGATGCCACTCCAGAAGCATTACAGGTAAGATTGTTAAAGATTTTTGTCAGACCATTCATGCTCCTCAGTGCTCAGAACACATTGGCAGCTCGCCTGTTAGATGCAAATGAGGCCGCACCATCAAAATGGTTCAGGGCCTCTCACTGACAACATGGGTCAGGTGTTGTAATTGGAGGCCAAAGATGAGAATCGAGCCCATTGCTGGTACTTCTCTGACACTGCACTCTGTTGACCTGGTAATCTATCTGAAACTTTGTGAAAACATATAGTCTGAAAATCCAGCCCTGCGTTTTCAAAAGGAAAAATAGTTTAGATCGGATAAATCATGGTTTCTTGTGGGCTTTGCAAAATGAGGTGTCAGGGCTCAAGTGATCTGTGATACTTAATTCAGGTGCCCGCAACTGCTCCTTTACATCTCCTTTTTAGCATTGTACCCAATATCATATTCTCCTCTACTGCCTCACCACACGCTAAATTAATAAGAATTGCAAATGTTAATTTTAAATGATCATTTTAGTTATTTGAAATCTAATTACAGTCAACTAGCTTTACCCTCAGCCAACTCATTAATATTGCTCAAAGATGGGCTAGAACAGTTTGCTCTGCCGAGGCCTGGTTTGGATCCAAAACCACCACATAACTACTTATAATCTGATGCTAATTAACAATTTTTGGGAATTTTACACACAGAAGCCATTATGGATGGCTTGTGATGTAGTTACCAATCAATAGTCAGAATACAATCGAATAAAATTACAGCACAGGGTGGGGTTTCATTATTCATATCCAAAACCATTCTATTTATAAATTATTGGCTGTGTCCTCATTTTAAAAAAGTAGCATGTAATTTTGCTGTTTAGAAGGACAGTATGCTTTTTCTGGCATGCTTGATGTAGAATCATAAATATTGCAATTCTACTGCCAACAAAATACATAATTTGGAAGAAATGTTTCATTAAATTAATTACAAGTAGCCAATCAATGCTACTGTACCAGGCTACCATTCTTTGGGTGGGTCTACCATTTCTTTAAATTGCTATGGCTGTGCCTATTTGCAGGGTGATTTCTTTACCAGAAAGCTTATGCTGTCATTGCCTCTCTAGTCTGTTGTGGGAGTTGTACCTCATCAATGGCCCAGACTGTGTCGTCCAAGACTGGTGATGGATTGTTGTTTACCATTAGCCAGCTAGCAATAAATAAGCCAGATGTATTTATCACTAGAACCTATTTTTGGCAGTTATAGACACTAATTGATGCTTTGACATTTTCACTCACAGATATAGGAATATCCTTGTGGTCTTTGTATCAAAGCAGAGTTCAAGAGTTGGCTTTGAATTTCACCAAACCTCTCAGAAACTCCCCCCACGGCAGCTGTCTCTGATTCTGCCAGCATTTCACACCTTACCTTTTGTTTCTCAACCTGTCCCATTACCATCTCGTCTTGCCTTGAGCATCTCTTAATGTCTCTACTTACTATAGACCATCCCTTTTGTTCTTTTATTCCTCCCCCCAACCTCCCCCTTGCATTTTTATCTGTTTATTTCCTGCTCTTTCAGTTCCGACGAAGGGTTTCGACCTGAAACGTTAACTCTCTTTCTCTCTCCACGGATGTTGTCTGGCCTGCTGAGTTTTTCCAGTGTTTTCTGTTGTTATTTCGAATTTCCAGCATCCGCAGTATTTTGCTATCGTATTAGTGTTTGGTTCACTGCCACCTCTCTTCTAGGAATACCTATCTTGAAGAAGTTCTGCTCTTCTCTTCGACGGGATTTCCGTTTGGCTCTTCAACCTTGTTCATCTTCATTGCTTTCAGTTTCCCTTCTCGTGTTTGATCAGGTATCTGCCAAGACTCGGTTTCACAGCCACATTACTTTCCTCAGCAACTGTCTCCGGTTCCGACTTATCCCACGTGGATTCCAACTAAACTTCCACCCTTCGTGTTTCGGATCAACCCAGGATTACAAATATCTCCAAGATATTCATCGTTCCTCGAACTACTGCTCTCGCCGCATCTTGAGATCCACGCTCAACGCCATGCGGCGCCACATGAACACTCTCGACATCTCTCTTCAGCAGCACCGACGCACTCTATCTCAAAGCTGTCCGGGTCCACAGTTCCATTTCATCCTTAGACTCATCCGACGCTTCAACAAAAAACTTTTCTTCTTCCTTTCCGATGTCAAGGATCGCAAGCTTCAACAACTCTTGGACACTAATGCCCCTCCGGAACCTTCTTCCCCTTCACTTTCCTCTGACCCCCCTTCTCCCAATCTCACCCCCTGCCGCGTTTTCACTGTCCCCTCTGACCTTCCCCTCTCTGACTCCGAACAATCAGTCCTCAGCAAAGGCCTGAGCTTCATCCCCTTACGCCCCCATCTCAATGAATTTCGAGCTCGGCACAATGCTGAGCTCTTTTTCCGCCGCCTCAGTCTCCGTGCCCACTTCTCTGGCCAGGAGTCTTCCCCCCGCACGGCTGACCCTTTCTCCCGCTTTCAGAATTCTCGTTCCACCTGGACCCCTCCCTCTGGCCTCTTACCCTCTCTAGATCTTTTCATTGCTAACTGCTGCCGTGACATCGGCCATCTCAATTTCTCTGCTCCCCTCTCTCACTCCAACCTACCTCCCTCTGAACTTGCAGCACTCCATTCTCTCCGATCCAACCCTGACATTGTCATTAAACCTGCTGACAAGGGTGGTGATGTTGTTGTTTGGCGAACCGACCTCTACCTAGCGGAAGTTGAACGCCAACTCTCCGACACCTCCTCCTACCTCCACCTGGACCATGACCCCACTACCGAACATCAAGCCACCGTGTCCAAGACTGTCACTGACCTCATCTCCTCTGGAGATCTTCCCCCCACGGCCGCCAACCTCATAGTTCCCCAACCCCGCACAGCCCGCTTCTACCTCCTTCCCAAGATCCACAAACAGGACTGCCCTGTTAGACCCATCGTTTCAGCCTGCTCTTGCCCCACGGAACTTATCTCTTCCTATCTCGATTCTATTTTTTCTCCCCTTGTCCAGTCCCTTCCCCCCTACATCCGCGATTCCTCTGACGCCCTCCGCCACTTTAACAGTTTCCAGTTTCCTGGCCCCAACCGCCTCCTTTTCACCATGGACATACAATCCCTCTACACCTCCATCCCCCACCAGGATGGCCTGAGGGCGCTCCGCTTCTTCCTTGAACAGTGGCCCAACCAGTCCCCATCCACCGCCACCCTCCTCCGCCTGGCTGAACTTGTTCTCACATTGAACAACTTCTCCTTTGACTCCACTCATTTCCTCCAAATCAAAGGTGTTGCTATGGGTACCCACATGGGTCCTAGCTATGCCTGCCTTTTCGTGGGATATGTGGAACACTCTTTGTTCCAGTCCTACTCGGGTCCCCTCCCTCACCTCTTTTTCCGGTACATTGACGACTGTATCGGTGCCGTTTCCTGCTCTCGCCCCGAACTAGACAATTTCATTCACTTTGCCTCCAATTTCCACCCTTCCCTCACCTTCACATGGTCCATCTCCGACACTTCCCTCCCCTTCCTCGACTTCTCCGTCTCCATCTCTGGGGATAGGTTATTGACCAACATTCACTACAAGCCCACTGACTCCCACAGCTACCTGGACTACACTTCCTCCCACCCCGCCTCCTGTAAGGACTCTATTCCCTTCTCCCAGTTTCTCCGTCTCCGCCGCATCTGCTCCGACGATGCCACCTTCCATACCAGTGCTTCCGACATGTCTTCCTTTTTCCTCAACCGAGGATTTCCCTCTACCGTGGTCGACACGGCCCTCGACCGTGTCCGTTCTATCTCCCACACTTCTGCCCTCACCCCTGCCCCTCCCTCCCGGAACCACGATAGAGTTCCCCTTGTCCTCACCTTTCACCCCACCAGCCTCCACATTCAACAGATCAACCTCCGCCATTTCCGCCACCTCCAACGTGATCCCACCACCAAACGTATCTTCCCCTCACCTCCCCTTTCAGCATTCCGTAGGGACCGCTCCCTCCGAGACACCCTAGTCCACTCCTCTATCACCCCCAGCACCCCTTCCCCTTCACCCGGCACCTTCCCGTGCAAGCGCAGGAGATGCAACACCTGCCCTTATACATCCCCCCTTCCCACTCTCCAGGGCCCCAAACACCCCTTCCAGGTGAAACAGCGATTTACTTGTACTTCTTGCAATCTAGTATACTGTATTCGCTGCTCACGATGTGGTCTCCTCTACATTGGGGAGACCAAATGCAGATTGGGTGACCGCTTTGCGGAATACCTCCGTTCAGTCCGTAAGGGTGACCCCGAGCTTCCGGTCGCTTGTCATTTTAATTCACCCCTCCACGCTCACTCAGACCTCACCATCCTCGGCCTCTTGCATTGTTCCACGGAAGCGCAGCGTAAGCTCCAGGAACAGCACCTCATCTTTCGTTTAGGCACTTTACAGCCTTCCGGACTCAATATCGAGTTCAACAATTTCAGATCATAACCCCGGCCCCTACCACATATGTATACATTTTATCCACTCTTTTGGTCCGTGCCTTTTTCGGTTTTTTTTCTCTCTCTCCCCCCACGGCAGCTGTCTCTGATTCTGCCAGCATTTCACACCTTACCTTTTGTTTCTCAACCTGTCCCATTACCATCTCGTCTTGCCTTGAGCATCTCTTAATGTCTCTACTTACTATAGACCATCCCTTTTGTTCTTTTATTCCTCCCCCCAGCCTCCCCATTGCATTTTTATCTGTTTATTTCCTGCTCTTTCAGTTCCGACGAAGGGTTTCGACCTGAAACGTTAACTCTCTTACTCTCTCCACGGATGTTGTCTGGCCTGCTGAGTTTTTCCAGCGTTTTCTGTTGTTATCTCAGAAACTTTACTGGTTTGAATAATCATATACATTTTAGAAATGCTAGTAGGTGCATCTACTGCTAAACTTTATTCTAGACAAATGTTTCGATCTATGTCTTTCCTGGAAAAAAAAGTCACTACATTCTTTCAAGACTTTTTAGTGGAATGTCTTTTTATATCCTCGATAACCCAAATCTTCATGCTTGACTAGCCATAGGACTAGATTGGCCATATTGGTCCTCTTATGGTACACACACTACAACTCTAGTGTTGGTGAAAAATAGTTTTACTTCGCACTAATGGTACATACGGGGTATGTTTGTGATTCCCCGTGCATTGCAAAGAGTTGCACTAGATGGAAAGGCAGGTCATAGAATTGGTCTGTGGTGTTGTAGGCCATTTCCAACCCATGCTGAGTCTGGGCCCAATCGGACATCTGAAAGGTGCTGAGTATGATTCCCTGGAGGAGGAAATCTCACTCCTCTTCACTTCAGAGTCCGTCTGGATTTACAGGACTTGGTTTTAGTGAAAACCGCTTCACGTCAACATTAAACTTGTACTGTCTCAAATATGTATGTTATATTTGTGAAAGCACATAACAAGTGAGCATCCAGATGGTTAATGGATTGTTAGATATACTAAACGACAAGCTCCTTATTGCTGGATCCTGGGAGGGGGAACAAGGAAATATATCATTAAACAATAGAACACCTTTACCCTAACAATGGAAACTGGCTTTTAAGAAGCATCCTTTTCTGTAAGAGATTTTTTTAAATACAGTAATTATACTGCAGAACCTCTTCCTCAATAAATCTTTCTCATTTATAAAAAAAAAGGTTAACCAAGAAACATTTTCTGAGAACTTGTTACATTTTTGAGAATAGAAATGTTTACTAAAACAAACAAAAATCTGCCTATTTTATTTCACTTGTAGTTCTGATGACCACTGGTTATCTTTTCTAAGGAGTCCCGGAGCCAAATAATATTTTCATTACAAAGTGGTTCTGTAATTCTTACACCAGAGGCTCCTGTTCCCAGATGTCCATTAATTCAAATGGAAAAATGGTTGACACATTGGCTGAACATATACCATAGGAGGGAGAGGACTGCTCGACTCCAGTAGTGAAAACAATTGGTAGTATAATTTTGTAAGCTGTCTTAGGGACCTTGGGAGATAGCATTCCTCCTTTGTGAAGTGGATTACCAGAATGCAGCTTGTGTTCTGACTAAACGAACAAGGAATATTCTATGATCTCATCAGGCTGAAAATGATGCAAGACACTTGCCAAAAATGTACTCATGACAATTGCAAAGGTAAATGCTTGGTTATGAGTGAGTGCCGTGTAATTTTTTTTAATGATGTATAAATATTGCATGTACTTTTCAAAGTCTGAGACGGAGTGGTCAATCCAAATTTTTATGGTTCAGCCCATCTGCCCATTCCTTTCAGAGTGGATGGGGGGAATCTTAACCCCAAAAAACAGGTGGGTTGGGGTCAGGTGGGAGGTTAAAGAGGTAAGAAACTGAATCCTGAACCCAACCTGCCTCTAACCCGCCACTTCCGGTTTTAATGGCGGGGGGACTGGGGCGGGCAGCCAACCGGCTCCCGGGAGACGGGTCGTCCATTTAAATATTATAATGAGGCTGGCATGCCTCATGGTGATCCACCATTACAAATTTAACTCTGGCTGGCCGGGTTTCCCTGGCCTTGGGGAACCCGCCAGCTAAAGGGAGTCGAGGACTGCTGGATCCAGGACTTACCTGCTGGATCCAGCGTCCCTGCCTCACCCACCCCCCATGATCGGACACCCCTCCGACCCTTTCAATCTCCCCCGACACCCACCCCCCGAGATCTCCAATCTCACCCACTGAGGCCTCCAAGCCTCCCCCCTCTGGCCTGTGATCGCCTTCCCAGCCTCCCCCCTCCGACCCCAATCATCCTACGGCCCCCAACCATCCCCCTCCCAATGCTCCTCCGGCCCTCAACCACCCCCCTTTGATGGTCCTCTGGCCCCGATCATCCTCCGGCTCCCGATCACCCCCCTCCCTGAAGCACCTCCAGCCCCGATCGTCCTCAGGCCTTCAACCATCCCCTCCCCAATTCTCCTCGGACTCCGATCATCCTCCAGCCCCCCACCACCTCCCTCCCCACCACACCCCCTCCCTCGCCACCGATGCTCCTCCAGCACTCAACCACCCTCCTTTGATGGTCCTCCGGCCCCGATCACCCCCCTCCCTGATGCTCCTCCGGCCCCGATCATCCTCAGACCTTCAACCATCCCCTCCCCAATTCTCCTCCGACCCCAATCATCCTCCAGCCCCCAACCACTCCCTCCCCACCACCTCCCTCCCCACCACCACCCCCCCCTCGCCGCCAATGCTCCTCCAGCCCTCAACCACCCCCCTTTGATGGTCCTCCGGCCCCGATCATCCTCTGGCCCCCAACCACTCCCTCCCCACCACCTCCATCCCCACCCCTCAGATGCTCCTCCGGCCTCGATCATCCTCCAGCCGCCAACCACCCTCCACAATCCCTGCTCCCCTCTTCACTGTGGCTTAGTGCCCCAGGTCTACCTGCCCACAGCCAGCCAGCCTCTCCATCTGGCAGGAAACAGAGCTATCAAATGCTAATCAGGCCCTGCCGTTAAATTCGGTTGGGCCTGCGGGAAACCCGTTCTCTGAGGTTTCCTGACCTTTTTCCTTGCTGCCCTGCTCCTGACTCACCTCCAGATTAAAATTCTGTGATGGAAGGATGAGTCTGTTCAGCATCAGAAGGGTGGCCCTGATTAGTTGCAAAGACCACATAAATAAATATAAGGCTATGGGCTAACTTGGAGAAATGTAGCCTTCGTGGTCTGATCTCAAATTCTTGGCTGACAGTCCAGTAGACTTTTATATTATCAACTGTTCAGTTGAGATGTTAAACTGAGGTTCCATCTGCCTGTTTGGTAGTTCATGTGAACATCAAGAATCCCATGGCAATATTCATAAAAGAGAAGGGATTCTCCTGGCACCAACATACCTCTGTCAACCAATATCAACAAACAAAGATTAAGTGGTCCTTTGTCTTATTTGGAGGATGTTGCTAGCTCAGATGGTTTCCATGTTCCACAAAAAAATAATTAAAAAGGCTAATGGAATGTTGGCCTTTATCTCAAGAGGGCTGGAATACAAAGGGGTGGAAGTTATGTTACAGCTGTAGAGCTCGGGTTAGACCCCAGCTGGAGTACAGCATTCAGTTCTGGGCACCGCACCTCAGGAAGTATATATTGGCCTTGGAGGGGGTGCAGGGCAGATTCACCAGAATGACACCGGGGCTAAAAGGGTTAAATTATGAGGACAGGTTGCATAGACTAGGCTTGTATTCTCTTGAATATAGAAGATTAAGGGGGTGATCTAATTGAGGTGTTTAAGATGATCAAAGGAGTTGATAGGTAGAGAGAACAAAACTATTTCCTCTGGTGGGAGAGTCCAAAACAAGGGGGCATAAACTTAAAATTAGAGCTAGGCCATTCAGGGGTGATGTCAGGAAGCATTTCTTCACACAAAGGATAGTGGAAATCTAGAAAGTTCTCCCCCAGAAAGCTGTTGAGGCTAGGTCCATTCAAAACTGAGATTGATAGTTTTTGTCAGGCAAGGGTATTAAGGGTTATAGAACCAAGGCGGGTAAATGAAGTTAAGATACAGATCAGCCATGATCTAATTGAATGGCGGAACAGGCTCAAGAGGTTGAATGGCCTACACCTGTTCTTATATCATTAATTTAATGGAAGAACTTCAAAACAGAGCATAATGTGAGAAAGTTTATAAAAAATGATCACTCTGTTTCCTTGACTGCAGCCTGAGGAAAATTGATTCTACTCAATTTCTAAAGAATAGCACAGAGTTAAGTTTATTGAGCACAGTTCTAGGGGTAGCTATTCATAACCGTGGTTGAATAATTGTTAGTGCATGGCTCAGTACAGATTGCAGGTGAATCGGGACTATTGCCATGTGGGTAAATGCAGCAACCAATTTGCACACATCAAATTTTCACAAACAGCAAACATTATAATTGATCAGTGAATCTGTTTTTGGTGGTGTTTTTTGAGGAAGCTATGTTGGTCAGGACATCAGAATGACTCCCTGATTTTCTTTGAATAGTGCCATGGAATCTTTGGCATCCATCTGAATGATGGGAAGAGGCAGTCAGGACTTTGGTTTGATACCTCACCCAAAATGCAGCACCTCAGACAATAAAACATACCCTTAGTACCACACAGGAGATTTCAAACTGACACTTGGAAATGGGGAGGGTGTATTGCACACCAACTGTACTGTGATTGTCAGATAGCTCTTGAATAATCAGCTTGCAAGAAGGTTGCTGGTTATTGATTCACTAAGGGCTCCCACACAAGCATTCCTTTGGAGAAAGCATAAGCGTTAATGCTGGAAAGACTCTTGACAGCTGTAGTCTATCTCAACAGGCCAGCCAAGAGAGTAGAGCACCATCATGGATTCCTTGTTTGTATCCAATAATGGGCTGTGACTTATAAAAGAGTTTGATTAACCTAGGCATCATTTGCAGGGACTGTCCAATCCTAAAGTACAGTGAGATGCCTGGTGGCCAGCAGATGTAGGGGCTATCCAAAATAAAAAGAGAAAATGCTGGAAATACTCAGCAGGTCAGGCAGCATCTGTGGAGAGAGAAACAGAGTTGACGTTTCAGGTCGATGACCCTTCGTCAGAACTGGAAAAAGTTGGAGATGGAACAGGTTTTTAAGCAAGTGTAAGGGCAGGGAGAAGGGAGGAAAGAACAAAAGGGAAGGTCTGTGATAGGATGGAAGGCAGGAGAGATTAAGAGACAAAAGGGATGATGGTGCAAGGCAAAAGGAGATGGTAATGGGATAAGAAACAAAAGATGACTCTAGATGAAGTGTAAATGGCAATGGCAGAATGATCGACAGCTGCCATGTGAGAGAGAGAGAAATAAAATGAAAAAAAAGATAGAGGCAGAGGTTATCGTCTGAAATTGTTGAACTCTATGTTGAGTCCAGAAGCTGTAAAGTGCCTAATTGAAAGATGAGGTGCTGTTCCTCGAGCTTACGTTGCGCTTCATTGTAACAGTTCAAGAGGCAGAGGACGGAGAGGTCAGAGTGGGAGTGGAGCGGAGAAATAAAGTGACAGGCGACCGGAAGCTCGGGCCTATCCAATCCTGAAGCACTATGAAATGTCAAACAATTTAGCTCTGAATCTGATACTTTGGCAAGGTTGAGTTTTGGGTAGGGAAACTTCTTATCCGTACTTTCTTTGGAATCTTTTGATGCTGGTTCATTTTGCTATGTGAAAGTAGGGAAGTTGCAGCCATGTCCTTCACCTTGATGAGCAAGCATTTCATACCCTCAAAAACTGTTTGCCTCATGGACTTTCCAGCAGATATATGTAATCATTCACCTCTAATTCTGGATGTTTCAGGTTTTATTTGCTGAAAACACAACCCATTTTTGGATGGAGGGAAGCATATTGACATATAGATAAGTCAAAATACTCCAAATAAAGTACGGATAAGAAGTTTCCCTACCCAAAACTCAACCTTGCCAAAGTATCAGATGATGTACCATTGTGATATTTCTGTTTTACTTTCTTTCCAGAGTTAAATTGTTTGACATTTCATAGTGCTTCAGGATTGGATAGCCCCTACATCTGCTGGCCACCAGGTATCTCACTGTACTTTAGGATTGGACAGTCCCTGCAAATGATGCCTAGGTTAATCAATCTGATCATTACTCTACCAGTGAGGAACAATGTCCTCAGACTGAAAGAGAATAATAAAATGAGGATGCAGTAATTGTTATTCAACAAAAAAACAAAAATGTTCATTCTTATTGACCACTCATTTAGGTTCCACCATTCCAGAACAGGAAGGTGCAGGCAAAGGACTTCTCAGCTCCTGCACCAATTCTATTTCACATCAATCTTATTTTTATACTGAACCTTATCAAATGCAATTGTTAACCATGTTTAAAACAACGAGGACCTTTTATTATCAATGGAATGGTTTATTTATTAATCTTTCATACAATTTTATTTGTGAACCGTCTGGAAAATTACATGTGACTTCATGAGCTGTTTTGAATGCATCTGAATCAGCTCATTGTTTATAGCTCTCATTTTAGCCTTGTTAGAGTGGCCTGTTTATTGTCTGCGGATTACGTGTAGGATTTGCATTGCATGCCCAATCACTTCAGAGGACAACTAACATCAATCACACCAGACACTTTTGTAACAGATCAATTTAGCAAACGGGTTTAATCATAAATTTAAGCAACAAGCAGTCAGTCCAAATACAGCAGCTTTGAAAATCAGTTAATGAAAGAATTAAACAGACAAACCAGATAGTTCATCAGTTCCTTTAAATAGCTTTGTTTTCAAATCGTTCAAACTAGCACTTCTCAGGGAGTAGCTGTCCAATTCCCACTAATTACACTTTCTCAGAACTGTGTAACAGATTTGTGAGAACTGTAACACCATAGAACCAAGTTTTACCTCCACATTTGTAGGTCAAACTGTAACTAACAGGTATATTAAAAGGGTATCCTTATATCCATAAAACCCTTTGAAATATGAGTCCTGATATTGCGAGGCCCTGTGTTGCCTTTAGGGCCTCACATACAGCTTGCGGGGTTTATAAAATCGGATTTACGAGGTACAATCTTGGTGAGTAGTTTTGGCAGTGAGGGCTGATAGTGCTTGATGTGGTTCAGCCAGATCTGGTGATGGATGGCTAAACCAGTTGTGCACCAGATACACTCAAGTCTCCGCCCCTTGGACTTGATGGCACAAAGATGGAGTCAGAATTACATTTCTATCTCGCCAAAACCAACGTGAATTTTCAGCCCCAGGATGTCTATATAGATCAATCCAAATCCACTAGATGGCTTTATACAGCTTTTACATACTATTGTATCTTTCAGAAAATTATATGTTGTTTCAGCTATACTGAACATTCAAATAAATTCTAAAGCGTACATGTGGATTATGGCCGCGATTTTGCCGGTGCTCAGAGGGCAGGTTTGGAGGTGGGTCATAGGTTAACATTGTTTTGATTGACGGGGGGGGGGGGGTTCTGATCCCGCCGTCAACCCGCCTCCCCAAGTGTCGGGTCCCCGATTTGCAAATGGACCCGACACCTAGCGGCGGGAAGCAGATTAAAGGCAATTACCTGCCTATTAACAGGTAGTTGCCAGTAGTTGTCAGCCTATTTTTGAATTTTGCCACTTCTGGCTCGGGTTTCCCGACATCCGGACACCACGCCAGGTAAGTGTGGTGTGTTGTGAGTCTGCTGTAATGTTTCTGGATTGATGACAGCTGCAGAAGTGGTGTGAAGGATCCAATGTTGCTGCATATGGTGAGTCTCTGAGGAAAGAAAATGTTGTGTACTGTATTTTTAATACAGTTACACATTTCTTTAGGTTACAAGTTTTTAAATCCATGTCCAGTGTCACCTCATTGGGAGAACCTCTCTCACCAGTGACAGATCGCTTCTGTCACCTCACCTGCAGCTGCCATCTATTCCAGCCTAAGGAGGGAGTCATTGGAGAGCCTGGGTGCAAGAGGTCACCTTTGTGCAGTGATTGTCAGTGTTTGCAGCACCTCAATGCTGTCAAACACTGAGAAATCAACTGTCAAAATAAAATTGTGCGTGGTCCCTTTAAGGAAACTGGCAGATGACGCATCATCAAATGACATCATCTGACCCGCTTCCTGTTAATTGGCTGGCAAGCCCACAGGGCAGGCTTAACAAGGTCAATCAAGGCAAAATCACGTCTGTGGAGCGGAAGCAGCTGGGGGTGGGACTGGAATCCAGAAATCACCTGACCCGCACCCAACCCGCCTCTATTAATAAAATTGCAGCCTATGTGATTATATTATTGTGCAGTGCAAGTCTAATCCATCAGGTCACTCTTGCTCATCTCAGGTTTGTTATTTTAATTACTTCAGTCGGTTCTTCTGTCTGAATCCATAGGCCGTGCTATATTATCTGAAATCCATACTTGCAAAATGGGGTCCATTATCTGAAACAACTTCATCTGAGATAGCCTATCTAAAAAATTGCTACTTCCAATTTGCTATCACAGTTGAACTTTTATTATGTTAATTGAGTTAAAAAAAAATTAAAGTAGTCTGTGATTATTGATTTGAATTAGATTCAGTGGCGCGAAATTCACACTGTAGCGCCTGGTTTTTTGGCGCTATGGGTGCTGTTTTGTGCCCAAAATGGCATCCGCACTGCTCGCGCACACTTCTGGTGCAAGCCGCGCTAGACGCCATTTTAGTGAGGTCATTAGCGCGGGCACTGGAACTATGCAGAGTACGCAGATCATGACATCAGTTAGTCTGTAATGCTGCTTTGACGCCAGCGCTGCCATTTTCGACCTCAATGCTGCAACCAACACCCTCTCTTAAACACAGAGCTGAACACGAATTCAGCAGCAGGAAGGACCCCCCACCAATGCTATTTAAAGGGACCATCACCTGCATTCAGGTTAGTTTCTGATTGATTTCTACTGGCTCTTGGCGAGTGTGTAGAAGTGTTTCTTGGTTTGGTGTCTTATTTGAAGTTACTGAAGTCTCAAGGGAGTGGTGTAGCAGGTTACTTCAAGGCGTCAGCTCAGACTAGTTGCTCCCAGACATGAGTGCTGTACTTTGTATCCCCGTTGGCCTTGGCCTGCAGCATGATAGGGAAAATGAGCAGAGGCAACACAGAGGAGGACAAGCTGCTCAAAGAAGGAGGACGGGGAGAAGGGCTTTCAACAGGAGGCCATATCCACCCAGTGTCTTCAGGGGACACTTCCCCTACCTCAGCCTCAGCGAGGAACAGTGCATGCGACATCACCACTTCATTAATAAGGTACTTACTGAAATGTGCCGCCTGTTGCAGGAGGTCCTGCAGCCTCAGAGCAGGGTGAAGACGACATTGCCAGAAGCTGTGAAGGTGAGTGTGGCTGTGGATTTTTATGCATTGGGCTCCTTCTAGGCTGGAGCAGGCGACATTTGCAACATCTCAGTGCGCCATTCACCTTTGCATAAGAGAGGTCATTCAGGCTCTGTATGCAGAGAGGTGAATACATTTCATTTTCTCTTGCCAGAAAGAAGCAGGCAGAGCAAGCACGTGGCTTCGCCAGGATAGCAGGCTTCCCAATGGTGCAGGGTGCCAGTGACTGTATACACATCACTTTGAGGGCGCCGTGTGTGAACTCGGAGATGTACTGCAACCGGAAGGAATGCCACTCCCTCAATGTCAAGCTGGTGTGCAACCATACTCAGCGCACAATGTAAGTCAGTGCACGGTATTCTGACAGCAGCCATGATGCCTTCATGCTGCGGGAGTCCGCTGTACTATCTGCTTTTCAGCCACCACGACAAACCAGAGGGTGGCTACTGCGCTGACCACCTGGTTCATGACTCCAGTGCGCAACCCACGCACATGTGGGTAGCGTGCATAGAACGAAAACCATGGTGCCACATGGCATTTGACTAAGCAGACCATTGGGGTCCTTAAACAATGATTCCGCTGCCTGGACCGCTCTGGAGGAGCCCTGCAGCACACTCAAGATTCATCGTGGTCTGCTGCATGCTGCACAACCTTGCCATCATGAGGGCACAGCTCTTGCCACCAGGTGTACAGCGAAGAGCTAAGGAGGAGGAGGAGGAGAAGAAAGGGAGGAGGCAACCAACACAAGCCCTTTCTAGCCAGGCTGACTGTGATCAACTGCTCCGACTGCAGTACCAGTGAACGCAATCCCAATTCCCCAGTCACCCACAGTCCCACACCTTACCTTTCCTCTGTTATGGACCATCACAGCGTCCTCTTGGCCACAATGCTACAATAAAAGCCACCACAAAACAAACATTCCAAACCAACTTTATATATCAATCCATCCAATATTACGTAATAAAGTCAACTAATCACCCTTGTGCATTCCCTTAGTGCCTGTTTCCAGGTGGTTTGCCTGTCCTAGTGCTCCTACGCAGTGCTACCCCAGTGGCTGCAGCATGGCTGGTGGAAGGCTGTTGACTTTCAGTGGGGAAAGACTACAAATGGCCTTGCATGACGACCTCGAGCAGCTCTGGGCCGAGAAGGCCCGGCTTTAGACTGCACCACCTCGGCATGGGCGGCAGCAGTCTGGGCTGGCTGGCTGGCGGCGTGGCTGTGCTGGGAGGACAAATGCTGTCATCCTGACAGAGGACAACAGGTTCGTGTGCCATGGAGCTGCTGCCACTTCCCTGGGGTGACGCCTCAGCAATCCTCGTAATCTGTTGGGAGGACAGATTGCTGGACTACTGTGACACCCTCCAAGCCCCTTTCAACACTGGTAACATGATGGCAGCAGTCTGTGCTTGCATGGCAACAAGCTGAGCATGCATGACTTCAGTCTGAGCTTCCACTGCAGCACTCAGACGTTGGGTGGCTTCTGCTTGTGCTGCAATGGAAGCTTAGACATTGGCCATCAGACGCTGCAACATGGTTGGGTCCACAAATGTGCTAATGGAGTTGCCCATCACTTCCAGCCTGGAAAGGATGGGCTCCAAGCTCTGCGCAAAGCCCTGTGCAAGGTTGGTGCCAGACTCCTCCATGCTCCTTGACATTGCACACAGGCTTTCTGGCAGGCCTGCTAATGCACCAAGAATTTCATTGTGCACACCCATCAGCCTTCTTCCGTCGGCCACCCCATCGAAGTCCTCATCTCTGAGTCCGGTGCAGCAGAACTCATGTGCAACCTCGCCCTCTGGCGAGATGGCACCTGTGCTACCCTTTCCCCCTGCATTGGCTGCAGGCCACTCATGCCTGGTGTCTCACCATGTGTAGGTCCTGCATCTAACCTATCCTCTGAAGTACTCAGAGTGTCAGGCCGGAATTTTCCCTACCTTGGCCGGTCCGGTGTGGCCGGTTTCGGTGGCAGGTAGCGACCCCACTGCAGGCTCCATCCCGCTGTAGAAAATAAACTTACCTTAATGGAGCCTATTAAGCCCGTCCAGTGCGTTACTCGGCCCAATGAGATGGAGCAGGTCTGGTGACGTCATTCATGACGCGTTTTAAGTCGGGATCCTTAAAGGGACCATGGCCACATTAAATTTTAAGTTTAATCTAATATAGCGGGTGTTGAATCTTTACTATACAATAATATAATAAAAGTTATATATGAGTGACAAAGAAATATTTAAATAATATCATTAAGTAATATGACTCCATCTACAAATACAATCAATAACATAATGAAAAAAGTACATTAATTGGGAAGTTATTGGTGCTTTAGTCACAAATCTATAGACTCTTGAATCAGTAACTGGTACAAATAAAAGATGTGTGTGGAAAGGCAAGACATAAAATTAAGCAAATTTTAAATGTAATTGTAAAGGGGCGGATTTACAATCTTATGCAAGTTCAGCAGAAGAGCTGCGGAATCCCTGACAGTGTAAGTGGTGCTTACAATGTGTTTGTGGGATTTCTCCAGCTCTTCCGTTGAAGTTAACAATGGACAAGTGAGAGAACCTCTGCAGAAATTCACCCTAAAGTCTCAGACTGAAAAATTAGTCATATTCAGGGACTGAAAGCAAATTGAACCAGTGAATGAGTGATGAGAATGAAATTGTTACAGTTGACGACTTGATTTAACATGTAACTGGCCATTTACAGTATACTGTGAGAAAAACCTGACCAGAAGCAACACAAAAATATATTTAAATGGTATATGTCATTTTTATAGTGCTGATCAATTCACTGCAACTACTGTTGAGTTGGAAGGCAACAACCGAGAATGGCCAGTGAAAAATGTATTTCCCTCACCATTTACATCCCTTCAGGAATTTCTGGATTAACATTTACCAGTAGCTTTTCAAGTAGAACAGAATCTCCATCAATCTGTTAGCTGAAGTAATCAACATGTTTTAATTTTGGTTTGTTTTCCATGCTGTCAAGAAATTACCTGGAGCAATGGCCATGAAACTCACACCTCAGGTTGGCAGACGTGGTTCCTGAGCTGTGTGAATCTTGTGGCCATGCAGAGAAATTTAATAGAGGGGAAAAAGGCTCTTAAGTGCCTGTAACATACCTCATAATGATTTCAATTGGGTTCCCTACCGCTGCAGGTTGGGTCAGTTCCACGATGACACCCGCACTTGTGGGAAAGGTGCGTGGGAGCGAGTTGACAACGGGTTCATGACCCGGTCAAAAATAACAACTTTCCCACCTGACTCGCCACCGATCGCGCTCGCTACCACCACGGAAAATTCAGCCCCCAATATCTGAGCTGGTGGATGCGAGGGCGAAATCGAGTGACGGTGTGTCTTCTGCATCACTTCCTTCTTCCTCTTGCACTTCCTGCTCCTCCACCACTGCCTGTCCAGTTTGCAGGTCTTGGCTATCTGAAAGGAGAAAGGCACAAGGGTAGGGTTGTGGTAAGCTAGAGGTGCATGCTTACACCATGTGGATGTTTTCCCTGGCTGGGGAGTCTAGAACCAGGGGTCACAGTCTCAGAATAAGGGGTCGGCCATTTAGGACTGAGATGAGGAGAAATTTCGTCACTCAGAGGGTGGTGAATCTTTGGAATTCTCTACCCCAAAGGGCTATGGAGGCTCAGTCATTGAGTATATTCAAGACAGAGATCGATAGATTTTTGGATATTAAGGGAATCAAGGGATATGGGATAGTGCAAGAAAGTGGAGATGAGGTAGAAGATCAGCCATGATCTTAATGAATGGCGGAGCAGACTCGAGGGGTTGAATGGCCTACTCCTGCTCCTATTTCGTATGTTCTTATGTGCAGCTTGTAAATCAGAAGAGATTGTGGGATGAGGGGAAAGTGAGATGTGAAAAGTAAGATTAGGTATGAGGATACCATCATCTTGGATTGTTTCAGCCCTGCCGCTGGCCACGGGCTCAGCATGGTCGCTCCAATAATCCCCAGCACCGTCTCCTCCATGGGGGTTAGGTCATGCAGGCGCACCTGTCTCCCTGCGGGTAGCCCCGGCTGCCTCCGGTTATGAGCCACCTTGCCCTACAAGATAAAGGGAAGTGTGCCAGTGAGTGTGGTGCAATGAGATTGGGTGATGTGCCTGTCATGGTTGAATAGCTGGCAGTGTGTGCAAGCTATGAGATGTTGGTGTGAGGCTTGCAGCAGTGGCAGGTGTGTGAGGGTGAGATGAAGCTATGAATGTGAGTTATTATTCGTGTTTGATGGAGACTGTTAGTGAGTGATGGGGGTGTGGTGCATTGAGCAGTGTGTGAGGCTAGTGGTGCAGATGGTGAGATATGGCATTTGAAGATGTATTTACTGACCTTGGCCACTCGTGTTCTCTGCAGACACCCTGATCAGTAAAATCTGGCAGACACTCAACGGAGAGCCTGTAAGCTAAGTGTCAAATTTATCTTTGTGGGGCCCGGATTCTTCCTCCGGGACCCACAAAGATAGTTTTGGGCCACTGCTGCTCTGGGCTCCCCTCCCCAGCCACAAAACCCTCTCGAAACCACCCCCCACACACAATTCGTAGACCCAAAGCCAGCGAGTTGCCTCTCAGTGCACGTTTCATGGAGACGGACGATTGGCGGGTTGTTAATGAGGCCCGGCCGGGGCTTCCTACTGCAGCTCCCGGGCAGGCGGCTCACTCATTCCGTTGGCTTCCCGCCTACACGTTAAAATTCTCCCTCAAATCTTGAAACTTTTGAAAAGATAAGCCTCTCTAGAATATTCTACTCCTCTTGGAAGTCCAAACTTTATGTGGCTCAGGACCATGGTTTCCTCTATTCACTGGAAGCTTGCAGTGATCATTAGCCAGTTGCAGTGGCTCAAAAAAAATTATTTTGGGGGTGAGGGGGGCGGGGGGAAGAGCATGATATCCAGCAAACCTGCAACAATTTAAAGGGCTGCAGTTGCTATTTAAATAGCACGCCAATTTTTCCAGGCAATTCTTGGATGAGGATTTAGAAGCATATTTTCCGATCTGCGCTGTTCTCATATCAATCTTAATGCACTCATATTAAATTGTTCTGTGTGCATTTTTAATGCAGATGTTAGCCCATTTAAAATAAATGTTCATGTGGGAGTAGCACATCGTGGAAAAATATACTCGTTAGTTTATACTTTGCATTCTGCAGACTTACGATGGAGCCAGCAGAGCCCCCAGATTGCTGATGCCACAATAGAATTGCTGTTGCAAGATGTAGGGGAAAGGATAATTGACCTTTTTGGCATTCTAGGATACCCTTCCTACAGGTGAGTAGCGCAGAGTGCCTGACAAGAGGTGGTACAAGTGATCAACATGGTCTGCGAGCCTGAAGGAGTGAAGCAAAGTAAAACCATCTACCAGTACCAAACACCAAGTAGTTCAGCAAATTACGCTTATCACAAAATATTTCCTCACACCCTGTTACAGTATTGATTGCAACCTCCTACAAAAGCTTCAGACTATGTTGCAGGCTTCTGAATGCCTACCATGAATGGCAGCAGGGCGCCAATTTGAGCCGCAATTTAACATTCAAACCCACACTGACATGTTAAAAGGATATCCTAACAAATTCTTCCAACGAAACATAGCTGCATGTTGCATGTTCATGTACTTGTACACACAATGAGTAGCAGCAGGGACGCTTGTCTACCTCTCTTTCCTCCTTTAAGACGCTCTTTAAAACCTACCTCTTTGACCAAGCTTTTGGTCACCTGCCCTAATTTATCCTTATGTGGCTTGGTGTCAAATTTTTTGTCTTAAATTACTCCTGTGCAGCGCCTTGGGACGTTTTACTACGTTAAAGGCGCTATATAAATACAAGTTGTTGTTGTTATGGTATTTCTGACACTTGCAGCATCCCAAAACTACTTCTTTGATTGAAGGAATGCAGAGGCACATAATAAGACAGGAGGCGATCAGAACTGCAGAAGGGCCCCAAATGTATTTGTCCTTGAGTGCCTTCGAGGAGGCTGCTTTACAAAGCCTTAGGCCGGCGGGCACAGAAGCAGAGAGGGAGGTTGAAAGCAGAAGCACCCCCAACCTTCAGACTTGTTCTTTCTCTCTTACCCACCCACTGTCATCCAGTCATCACCATGGAATTGATTTGAACTGTTCCCGCTAGATGGGAAACGGGCGGTAGTGGGTCGGCTACCTGTTTTGCACCGCGTCCGATTTTCCTTTTCATTCGAGTCAATCCCTGCTTTTAATTTTTTGGTCCCTCGCCATGCCACGTGGCCTCCTGCGATGCCTCAATTCGCTATCACCATAATTCTGTTTCCAAATTAGGTGGGCCTGTCCTGCTCTCCTTCCCAGTCACCAGTTCTGTTGTCAGGTACCGTGCTTCATTTTCCTAGCAGATTTGGTGCTAAGGCAAGTGGGCAGTAAGCAAGCAAGCAGGTGGCTCCAATTGCAGGTTCTGGTGTGATAGATGGCCTCAAAAGGTGTTGCTATCCTTCCTGCTGTTTTCTCCATGCAGCCTCCAAGGTGGCATAAGCCGGCACCAAGCTCATGGTCTACAGAGCAGTAGTGATACCCGCCCTCCTGTATGCCTCAGAGACATGGACCATGTACAGCAGGCACCTCAAAGCACTGGAGAGGTACCACCAACGCTGCCTCCGCAAGATCCTGCAAATCCATTGGCAGGATAGGCGCACCAACGTCGGTGTTCTCGCTCAGGCCAACATCCCCAGCATCGAAGCTTTGACCACGCTCGATCAGCTCCGATGGACGGGTCACATCGTCCGCATGCCCGATACGAGAATCCCAAAACAAGCGCTCTACTCGGAGCTCCGACACGGCAAGAGAGCCCCAGGTGGGCAGAGGAAACGCTTCAAGGACACCCTCAAAGCCTCTGAAAAAGTGCAACATCCCCACCGACACCTGGGAATCCCTGGTCCAAGACCGCACAAAGTGGAGGAGAAGCATCCGGGAAGGCGCCGAACACCTAGAGTCTCTTAGCCGGGAGCAAGCGGAAGCCAAGCGCAAGGAGCGCACGTCAACCCAAGCACCCCACCCACCCGCCCCTTCAACCACTGTCTGCCCCACCTGTGACAGAGACTGTAGGTCCCGCATTGGACTCATCAGTCACCCGAGAACTCATTTTTAGTGTGGAAGCAAGTCATCCTTGGTTCCGAGGGACTGCCTAAGAAGAAGGGGGAGAAGAATAAGTCAGAGTAGTCGATGGTGTGGTGAATCTTGATTTTAACATAGGACATTGAGGTTAGAAGAAGGAATGGGCATAGTAGCACTGATGAAATAGAGAAAGATGTGATAGCTTGTGCAGAGAGATAGTGTTTTCGTATCTTCACACTCTTCCCTCCTGCCAAGCAACTGATACGTGGAAATAAATGATATCATCATTGAGAAAATTAGGAAAATGGAGGAGGGAGCAGATTCCCAAAAGAGAATGACTCATGGAATTTATAATTTGAGTGCTTTGAAAATGACTAACAAACATGCATGGTGACACCTACTGATTATAAACAGTACTACAACTTCAAGTGCTATATATTGCTTAAGATTTGAAAAGGTAGTCTGAATATATCAGGACCAATGATGCGATATTGTATGCCAGTAGCACAGAGGTGCATTAGACATAAGCGACCTTTAATCAAGAGGTGAGGCCTAACGTACAGCATGCCTTAATCACTGGGGAAGCACGTGTGGCGCCGAGTGCCTGTTTACCAGGTATGCAATCAGCTCTTTAAGCACCAAAATTATGTTAATAATCTGATCGTTCCATAATACATTTGCAGCAACTGCACAGTGATGCAGACTCTCAGCACCCATATAAAATGTGTGCTGAATGGTCGCGCCATTTATACATGTTGGATTTTCTTTCTTAAAGGGAAATCTGCTTGGTAATTTTGGCAAGTAGCTATGTGTAAACCTAGAGATTTGACAGCTTGTTTGCTAAAAACATTTGCTTTCAGCTATTCAGACTTTCTTAAAGCTGGATTCTATTCCCTAGCTGGGACTGTTTGCCAAGAAATCTATAATTGTGCGCAGCTTAAATAGGACGTATGAGTGGTATCCTGCTGGCCATCGCTGTCTATCTGCAGGTCTGGAAGATGAAAAGGATCAGAGGAGGACAAGCAGTTAAGGTCTCCGTGTCCCCGGCCTTGCCAGGTTCTTTGGCCTTTTTCAGCCTCCCCCACACCCTTACCACCTCCCCGTAAATATCGGGGCCCATAGATCTGGAAAGTTAGGGAGTGTAGTCAAGGTAGGGAGTTACACATCCAAGGCTGCAAGGGCAGAATGTAATTAAATCAATGTTGAATAATATGAAACATGCGAATTGCCACGGAGAAGAGGTGAGAAAAAGGTATAAAAAGTGGGTGTTGGAAACAGATACTTTGGAATTCGATTAAGGTCTGATCAACCTGCATACTGAGTTCGGAACTGTAACTTGTTTGAATTCTTGGGCTCAAACTCGCAAGGTGTTGTCGTAAGTACTGGCTGTTAAGTGTATGTTTAATTATTGCATGCTTAATAAATCTGTGACATCTGACATTCATTGTTACGAACCCTATTAATTTGAGGAATAAATTATAAATAAGAACACACACAATGACACCATTCCTCTAACACATAGATCAAAATTCTAAACAAGACTGGTTCCAATCCAGAATGGATTGTATTTATCAAACGGGGTGTCAGGCCATTATAGTAAAAACAATTCATCATACCTGCCTAGTAAGCAACATTTTCTGCATTACTTGTTTTTTTCTCTATCTGGATATAAAGGCTAGTAAAAGCTTCAAAGGTTTCCAGTGATATAGAAACTTTCTTTTGAAAAATAAGTTGCCCTCCATCTGGGCAGGTTTCCTCTGTGCATTATTTATAGTGAAATTGTACAGTAATACAAAGAGATGAGGTCTAAATTCTTGGTTTCAAGATTCAGTGGAGACCAGTTTAAAAGATCAAGTAGTTCAAATTTGTCTGCCACACCACAGGTCCCAGCTCTCAGAAACGTCTCTAAGCACATATTAGACAATGAAATTGATGGCATTACCAATATTTCTGGAGTCAGGAAGACTGGGTGAGTGATTGCTAGGGGAACAAAGTTATCCACTGAAATCAGAGTGTAGCTTTAAAAAGGCCTGAATAGCTTCAGTATTGAAAACAGAAAAATAAATTCGTAGTTCAGATAAAGAGGGATGCCCAGTGTGATACTCATAGATCCTATTTAGGCTGTACACACAACCACCAAATGGGAAATAGGTGCAGTTTTAAGAAGGTCGGAACAGCTTCAGTGCTGAAAGCAAAACAATTAATCAATAAGCAGTTAAATTGCTGGACCAACAAACAGCTGCTTACCAGAGCTACCAAGCAGATGGCTCACGACCCATTTGAGACATGAACATATGTGTGGCTCAGCAGGAGACCTGAAGAAAGATGCACATAGCAAGGTCTTGATTGAGCACACCATCTAGATGTGAAAGGCACGGATGTATTTGAGTTCAGCCCAGTCAAGGTCTCAAGATTATTGGAGTCTACTGCGCCCAGCACAACTTCATCCTGTAAAAGCGTTTTATTATGGAGCAGGTAAAAGAGAGCAAGCCCCAGATGCGAACAGAAGGTGACCCTCAAGCAGAAGAGATGTCTGCCCCTCCCATTGCTGCTCTCAGCTCGTACTTTCTGTTTCGCTGAGGAACTCTGATGTAGGGAGGGCTTCTTGCGATAGTTTTCGAAGATCAGAATTACATCCCCAGAGCAGCAGCAGGATGGAGCCAGGGACAACTCTGACAGGGCAGAAGAAAAGAATGTCATCATGAACTGGGGGGAAGGGGGAAGAGCACGAGTGTGAACTGGGGCCCAAGGAGCAGAGTGCCAGAATGCACTGAGGGGAGGGAGCAAAAAATGCCAGTATGAGTGGGGTGTGGGAGGATAGAAGAGTACCAACATGAACTTAAGGAGGGGGTGGGGGAGAACTCGGTCACTGTGACAACCATATAAGCAACTTTGTTACTTCAAGACTCGACTATTCCAATGCTCTCCTAGCTGGCTTCCCACCTTCCACCCTCCATAAACTTGAGTTCAACCAAGTCTGCTGCCCATATCCTAACTCGCACCAAGTCCTATCCACCTATCATCACCTGTGTGCTCGCTGACCAACATTAGCTCCCAGTCTGGCAACGAGTTTAAAATTATCAACCTTGTATTCATATCCCTCCCCGGGCATAGTTCCTCCTTATCTCTTTAGCCTCTTCCAGCCCTACAACCCTCCGAGATCTCTGCACTCCTCTAATTCTGCCTCTTGCACATCCCTGAATTTCATCACTCCACCATTAGTGGCCGTGCCTTTAGCTGCCAAGGCCTAAACTTTGGAATTCCCACCCTAAACCTCTCCGCCTCTCTACCTAGCTCTCCTCCTTTAGAGACTAGGGGGTAAAAATTCAGTTGGTTGCGCCTCCCGTTAGCGCCTTAAGAGGGCGCTAATGGGGCGCAAAGCCGCTAACGCCCGGGCGCAGCGATGTTTGCGCCGCTCGGGAACTTAACTTGACATTGTGCGGCGGCGCTAAAACTTACCGCTGCGACCACCTGCGCGCGCAGATTGTGACGTCATTCCATGGTGCAACGCCCTTGTGGTGCCCCGGAGCGGAAATTGAGTGGCGCCCCCTGCCTTACCGCCTGGCGCATCCAACGACCAGAAGACTTGAACGCTATCAATCGCTGTGGGGCTGGGGGGGGGGCGCTATTTAAAGGGGGCCTCTTCCTGTCTTTTATTGTTGGTGGCATTTTTGAACTACGCATTCTGAGAGAGAGAGGGAGAGACTTCTGGAGAGATTCAACGTTGTGTGAAGGAGTTTTGGGTACTGAGCAGCACTTTGCAGGTTCATTTTGATTTGCCATTCCTTGTATCGATTTAGCAGAGACTGTGGGAGCTGCACTCTGAGCTCTTTGCCTGGTACTCTCCATTGTTCTTTCCAGCACATTTGATGTGCAAGTCTCTCCAGGCCGAGATTCAAGGCTGCAATGAACAGGATGTGGATGGAAAGCAAGATTAACCATCCCCTTTAAGAACTGGCCCGTGCCATTGTGTGTGTGTTCCATTGCTGACTGACATTACATGAGCTTCGCCAGCGCTCTGAGTTAGCGCCTCACTGCTCGGCCTTTGCGCCTTAAGACAGGTGTGCAGCGCCTGCTTTAGCGCTCCACTCACCTCCCGGGGCGGTAAAAGTGAAGTTTCCAGTCAGTGCCGATAATTAGCGCCAGGCGCTAATATTTGCGTCCAGACGATATTTGCGCCCCAAATGGGGCGCGACCTAATTTCTACCCCTAGGGGTCCCACCCTCCAGGGATGACCGGGAATCCCCCAAAATCAATGATTCCAATCCCGAGCACTGCCTCTAGCAGCCCAGGAGATCAGCAATTTAAATTTCCCACTGCAGTGCCCACCCCTCCCGCACCGTTCTGTGACATCACCAGCTGCTGCTCAGTGAAGTGCAGTTGGGAGGGGGCTGAAATCCAGGGGGGAGGAGTGGGGCGCTCTGAAATTGAGGGGTGGTCTCTGAAATGGAGGGAGGAATGTCCGAAAACTGGGGCCGCTCTGTAATCAGGGGGCTTTTCAGAGGGGCTCTGGGAGAGATGACGAATGGGGGCTCGGAGAGAGATGGAGACTTGGGAATGGGGGCTCAGGGACGGATGGGGAATGCAGGCTTTGGGGGGAAAAGAGGGAGTGGCAGAGAGAGGAGCAGCCAGTAAAGGGGTGAGTGAAACCTGGGGACCTACTGTGGGTAAATAGTGAAAGATTGATTCTACTGGTGAATGAATGGGAAGCTAGGAAATGGAGACCAAGGATTCTCACTGGAAGAACAAAGAAGGAAGGGAGGAGGAAGGTTCTTGAACTAAGGGCTATTAGACTGTGGGATCCCTCATCGCATGTGGCTATTGAGATAGAATTTAAAATTTAATTTAAAAGGAAGGGGATAAATATTTGAAAAGGCGGAATATAAAAGGATCTGGCGAGATGGGGGTTACAAGAGAGCGTGCCAGCACCGGAGCCAAATGGCCGCCTCCTATGATTTTTCTATAATTACATGAAAACTCTTCTTTCTTAGACTAAGCCGAGGGAGTGGTTTAGAAATGTTGGTTCTGAGCTGAGTTTAGGACAATGCACCCTGTGAGAAGTACCCCAAACACCTGTTCTCTCGGTTTTGACGTAGTACAGATCAGCTCTGACTGAAGCTCCCAGTTCAGAGTTGTCACCTTCAAATGAACCAGAGTCGAAGGAGATAGGGAGAGAGATGGGGTCTATTAAAAGTGGCAGCGACTGGGGAGCCTGACCGCACCATGTGCATTGCAGGGGATTTCTGGCTATGGTTTCAGGGTAAATATCAATGGGTTATATGATTACTACCAGTTATAAGCAATGTTCCCTCTAAGCTGCACAGCCACGCAGCGTTCTGGAGCACCCATGCAGCCGGCTCACCGGCTTTTAAATGGAAATACCACGCATGCACGGAATTTTGAATAGGTCACGCAACCCAATAAAGGGGCTGCACGGCCAAAAAAAATTAGAGGGAACATTGGTTATAAGTAGGATATTGGAGCATTACACCTATTACTACCAGTTAATATATAGACTATCGGTTGATTATTGTATTACTGTTGGTTATGAGGGGAATCCCCCCATCAGTTGGATAGTGTATTACTGTTGGTTAGGAGGGGAATCTGAGTGTTATCAGTATTATTATTAGTTATCAGTGCAATCTCAATGACTTACCATGACTTGCCCCTTCCCGTGTCCCAATGCAGTGGCTGAATTAAATGACTGTGTTACCTCTAGACTTGACTATTCCAATGCACTCCTGACTGGCCTCCCACATTCTACCCTACATAAACTTGAGGTGATCCAAAACTCGGCTGCCTGAGTCCTAACTCGCACCAAGTCCCGTTCACCCATCACCCCTGTGCTCGCTGACCTACATTGGCTCCCGGTTAAGCAATGCCTCGATTTCAAAATTCTCATCTTGTTTTCAAATCGCTCCATGGCCTCGCCCCTCCCTATGTCTGTAATCTCTTCAGCCCCACAACCACGCCGAGATATCCTGTGCTCCTCTGATTCTGCCCTCTTGAGCATCCCTGATTATAATCGCTCAACCATTGGTGGGCCGTGCCTTCTGTTGCCTAGGCCCTAAGCTCTGGAATTCTCTGCCTAAACCTCTCCGCCTCGCTACCTCTCTTTTCTCCTTTAAGGCGCTCCTTAAAACCTACCTCTTTGACCAAGCTTTTGGTCACATGCCCTAATTTCTCCTTAAATAAAAACAGAAAATGCTGGAAATACTCAGCAGGTCAGGCAGCATCTGTAGAGAGAGAAACAGAGTTAACGATTCACGTTGCTGACCCTTCGTCAGAACTAATTTCTCCTTATGTGGTTCGGTGTCAAATTTTTTGTCTTATAATACTCCTGTGAAGCAACGTTTTACTACGTTAAAGGTGCTATAAAAGGTGTTCGCTCAGGCCAACATCCCCAGCATAGAAGCTCTGACCACACTCGATCAGCTCCGATGGACAGGCCACATCGTCCGCATGCCCGATACGAGACTCCAAAAACAAGCGCTCTACTCAGAGAGCCCCAGGTGGGCAGAGGAAACGCTTCAAGGACACCCTCAAAGCCTCCTTGAAAAAATGCAACATTCCCACCGACACCTGGGAATCTCTGGCCCAAGACCACACAAAGTGGAGGAGAAGCATCCAGGAAGGCGCCGAACACCTCAAGTCTCTTCGCCGGGAGCAAGCGGAAGCCAAGTGCAAACAGCGGAAGGAGCACACATCAACCCAAGCATCCCACCCACCATCTACCCCACCTGTGATAGAGACTGCAGGTCCCGCATTGGACTCATTAGTCACCTGAGAACTCATTTAGTGTGGAAGCAAGTCATCCTCAGTTCTGAGGGACTGCCTAAGAAGAAGAATATAAATACAAGTTGTTGTTGTCGTCTCAGGTGAGAGTTCCTGTTCGCAGGGAGCTACAGCAGAAGCCCTGTCACACTGTGGACTGGGCCTCCGGAACGCGATGGTTGCCAGGTAAGCACGCGATTCCGCCGCGGCTGACTTTTTTTAAAAAAAACGCACTGCGCCTGCGCCAGAGTTGGAGCATGCGTGAGTTGGGTTCACGACCGGTGCATGACTGCGCGTGCGCGAGTTGCGCTCCTAAGGGCGCGTGCGTAAGAAGGCCACTGGCGGGTGTCCGGCTGTGCGGAGGCCCCGGATCGGCGCGACTGACAACGGCGGCCGCTTCTCCGGCACCGGCTGCAATCAGCATGAGCTGCGTGTCATTCGACACCCTGACTGAGGAAATCCGCCTGAAGCGAGGCACTTCAGGTAATTAACTGTTGAGAGGGGGGAGGGGCGCGTGGAGGTGGTGGAGGAGGAGGAGCGTGTGATGGGAAGAGGAGGACTTCTTGCAAGGGAGGTGGCCATGCATGAGGGGAGGGAGGAATGGGTGACCCCCAGGGCAAACTCCTCCTCCTCCTCCTCCTCCTCACCTCCAGGGCAAACTGCTCTCCTTTACCCCTGGTGAGCTTATGTTGTACCTGAGGGTGTGGTTGTCTGAGCAAGATTTGGGAACTGTTACAAGCATTTCAGTTACACCCAAGATTTAAACACACATTCATTTAATTCCGTTTTTGAATTATTGCAATAGCTTTTGGGTTGGAACAGGGAAAGTAAGTTTTCAGCTTTCCAAGTATCTATATCAGGAGCTCATGCTTCTAAAATAGAGATCCCATATATTTTATGCATCTATTGTACATACAGGTGTAAATTCACATTTTATGGAGCCATTGTATATTTAAGTGTACATTCACAATATAATATTTTGGTGTACATTCCCATACATACTTATGAAGTCATGGCACATTCACTATTCCAGGATTATCCTGGAATGCAAAGATAACTCCTGTTGTCTTTTCTCTCTTAAACCCCTCTCCCCTGCCTCCAACAAAAAATACGAGGAGCTTATGGATTTCTTTGTCACTAAGACTGACACCATCTGTTCAGCTGCCTCTGCCGCTTCCCTTCCTTCTCCTAGCCCACTGGGCTAAACTTCCTCTAAGGTTCCCCCTGCCCTAGTCTTGAACTCGCATCTTTCTCTAGTTTCTGCTATCTCCCCTCATGCCCTCTCTGAACTCATTTTGTCCATGAGACCCACTTCCTGCTCCCTCGACCCTATTTCCATTAAACTGCTGATCACCCAACTTCCCTCCTGGCCCCCATGTTAGCTGATCTTGTTAATGGTTTTCTCTCCTCAGGTACTGTTCCCCTGCCCTTCAAATCTGCCGTCATCACCCCCCTCCTCAAAAAGCAACCCTTGACCCCACTGTCTTTGCAAACTACCGCGCCATCGCTAACCTCCCTTTCCTCTCAAGTCCTTGAACGTGCTATAGCCTTCCAAATCCGTGCCCATCTTTCCCAGAACTCCATGTTAGAACCCCTCTAATCAGCTTTCCACCCCTGCCATGGTACCGAAACAGCTCTTATCAAGGTCACAAATGACATCTTATGTGACTGTGACCATAGTAAACTATCCCTCCTCGTCCTTCTCAATCTCTCTGCAGCCTTTGACACAGTTGACCACACCATCCTCCTCCAACGCCTCTGTCGTCCAGCTGGGTGGAACTGCCCTCGCCTGGTTCCATTCTTATATATCCAGCAGTAGCCAGAGAATCACCTGCAATGGCTTCTCTTCCTGTTCCTGCACTGTTACCTCTGGTTCCCCCAATGATCTAACCTTGGCCCCCTCCTATTTCTCATCTACATGCTGCCCCTCGGTGACATCATCTGAAAATACAACATCAGGTTCCACATGTCCGCTGACAACACCCAGCTCTAGCTCACTACCACCTGTCTCGACCCCTCCACTGTCTCTAAACTGTCAGACTGCTTGTCTGACATCAGTACTGGATAGGCAGAAATTTCCTCCAACTAAATATTGGGAAAAACAAAGCTATTGTCTTCAGTCCCTGCCTCAAACTCCATCCCACTGTCTGAGGCTGAACTAGACTGTTGGCAACTTTGGTGTCGTATTTGACCCCGAGATGAGCTCCCGACCACATATCTGTGCCATCACCAAGACCACCTATTTTCACCACTGCAACATCGCCTGACTCCACTGCTGCCTCAGCACATCTGCTCCTCATCCATGCCTTTGTTACCTCTTGACTTGACTATTCCAATCCACTCCTGGCCAACCTCCCATCTTCCACTCTCCATAAACTCATTCAAATCTCTGCTCCCCATATCTTAACTCGCACCAAGTCCCATTCTCCCATCACCTCTGTGCTCACTGACCGACATTGGCTCCCAGTTAAGCAACACCTCGATTTTTAAAATTCTAATCCTAGTTTTCAAATCCCTCCATATCCTCACCCCTCCCTATCTCTGTAACCTCCTCCAGCTGCAGCATGCTATTGAGAGCTAAGCGATCCCACAACCAACGGATCAGATCAAAGCTCTGCAGTCCTGCCAAATCCAGTCGTGAATGGTGGTGGACCATTAAACAACTGACGGGAGGAGGAGGCTCCATAAACATCCCCATCCTCAATGATGGCGGAGCCCAGGACGTGAGTGCAAAAGCCAAGGCTGAAGCGTTTGCAACCATCTTCAGCCACAAAATGCAGGATAAACCCAATCTTGTATTACCACCCCATCAGTCTATTCTCAATCATCAGCAAAGTGACGGAGGTGTCATCGACAGTGCTATCAAGTGGCACTCACTCACCAATAATCTGCTCACCGATGCTCAGTTTGGGTTCCGCCAGGACCACTCGGCTCCAGACCTCATTACAGCCTTGGTCCAAACATGGACAAAAGAGCTGAATTTGATGTCAAGACAGCATTTGAGCGAGTGTGGCATCAAGGAGCCCTAGTAAAATTGAAGTCAATGAAATCAGGGAAAACTCTCTGGGCTGGAGTCATACCTAGCACAAAGGAAGATGGTTGTGGTTAGTTGGAGGCCAATCATCTCAGCCCCAGGACATTGCTGTAGGTGTTCCTCAGGGCAGTGTCCGAGGCCCAGCCATCTTCAGCTGCTTCATCAATGACCTTCCCTCCATCATAAGGTCAGAAGTGGGGATGTTTGCTGATGATTGCAGTGTGTTCAGTTCCATTCACAACTCCTCAGATAATGAAGCAGTCCATGCCCACATGCAGCAAGACCTGGACTACATTCAGGCTTGGGCTGATAAGTGGCAAGTAACATTCACCACACAAGTGCCAGGCAATGACTATCTCCAACAAGAGAGAGTCTAACCACCGCTTCCATAGGTTCGATTTTCAATAGCATTACCATCTCCGAATCCCCCACTATCAACATCCTGGGGGGTCACCATTGACCAGAAACTTAACTGGACCAGCCACATAAATAGTGTCTACAAGAGCAGGTCAGAGGCTGGGTATTCTGCAGTGAGTGTCTTCCCCTCCTGACTTCCCAAAGCCTTTCCACCATCTACAAGGCACAAGTCAAGAGGGTGATGGAATACTCTCCACTTGCCTGGATGAGTGCAGCTCCAACAACACTCAAAAAGCTCGACAGCATCCAGGGCAAAGCAGCCTGCTTGACTGGCACCCCATCTACCACCTTAAATATTCACTCCACCACTGGCGTACCGTGGCTGCAGTGTGTACCATCTATAAGATGCACTGCAGCAACTCGCCAAGACTTCTTTGACAGCACCTCCCAAACCTTGAAGGACAAGGGCAGCAGGCGCATGGGAACACCACCACCTCTAAGTTCCCCTCCAAGTCACACACCATCCTGACTTGGAAATATATCGCCGATCCTTCATGGGTCAAAATTTTGGAACTCCCTCCCTAACCGCACTGTGGGTGTACCTTCACCACACGGACTGCAGCGGTTCAAGAAGGCGACTCACCACCACCTTCTCGAGCGTAATTAGGGATGCGCAATAAATGTTGGCCTTGCCAGTGACGCCCACATTCCATGAACAAATTTAAAAATGCTCTGATATCTGCATTCCTCCAATTCTGGCCTCTTGCACATCCCTGATTATAATCGCTCCACCATTGGCGGCTGTGCCTTCAGCTGCCGAGGCCCTGAGCTCTGGAATTCCCTCGCTAAACCTCTCAGCCTCTCTTTTTCCTCCTTTTTGAAGACGTTCTTTAAAAGCTACCTCATCTACCTAATATCTCCTTATGTGACTCCGTATCAAATTTTGTTTGATATCGCTCCTGGGACGTTTTACTACGTTAAAGATGCTATATAAATAAGTCGTTTGATTGCAAAGTGCTTGTGGGAGGAGTAGATCCAGGTGTTTTTGGTTGACTGTGCTTGCACTGGGAGTAATGTGGGTTGGGTGGTGGGGGGAGATGATGCACCATGGCCAAAAGGTTCTGTTTCGGGCGCAGTTGACAATCCGGGCGCAAACTGCGCCTAAAATTGCACCTGTTTTGAAAAGTGTTTCTCGAGTTTCTGCTCAAACTAATTTGCATATCAGCGAACACAAAATCGGCCATGAACCAGCACAATCCGGCAGCCTTTACAATGCAGTTTAAAAAAAAAAAAAAATTTTGCTTCCAACAGTATTTCTTGATGTAGACAAGAGTGGTAACTAGGTGCAGCTTGATTAATACAGCTGAACATAGGTTTACCACAAAAAGAAAACATTTTCAATCAGCGTCAATTCTCCACCTGTGAGTTACCTGATTTTAAATGACTGAAAATTACTCTTTAAAAAAGTAGTACCATTTGCTAGATATTAGGATGCAGTAGTCAGTTCCTTAGTATATTTTTAAAAATAAATAAATCCAAAAGCTTTTAAAACGTACCTATCAGTGTCTTTGCACCCAAAAGAACCAGCTTAATTTTTCGAGCCTCCCTGAAAGTCTGTAAACGAGCACAATTAGCGGAAACTCCCAATGGTGATTAATTCACCCTGGGGGCGTGACCAGTTTAGTGGGCGGGCCGGCTTCTAGCACAATTTTTTTAAACTACCGCAAAAAATCGCAGAAATTCGATTTGCGCTGGATTTAACTTGCGCTTAAACTGCCGCGATCTTTTTGCGCCGATTTCGGGCGAATTAGGCCAAAAAAACAGTGCAACTGAGCAGAAACTCTACCTCTATGTTTGGTCTTGGGTTCTGGGTGTGAGGAGTGGGGTAGCGGGACATAAGGTACTTTAATAACTAATTTACATGTTTCTTGCAGAGCAGACCACCAGCTATGGAAGATTAGGGAAGGTAGACCAGCAATGATGAAAGATGACCTATATTCTGTTTATATGAATCTGAGTAGTATAAGTACCAATGTTAAAATGCTGGAAGGGATAAATAGGGATCAAATAGAGAACATGAGTAACATAAAACATGACTAAATAAAAAGGGTTTTGGAAATGGTAGTCTTTTTTGTTAGATGTAGGGGAAAAATTAGTGATGGCCCATCAAACAATCAGAAGAAGGTAAATGTACTGTGGGAGGTTATAAAATGGATGATTAAGTCATGAGGGATTTCAATCTTGTCAACATTGATTGGGATATATAATGTAGACTATCTGCATGTGAGTGATAATTTACTGAAGTTCTATGGGATGTTTTTGTAGAACAGCATGTAAACAAATCTACAAAGAGTGGGTGATGGCTGTTTTGAAACGGAAGGGACAATAATTGAGGAGAGGGAACCATTTACAATGTTAGCTAACATGGGGGCCAGGAAGCGAAGTTGGGTGGTCTTATAGGGAACGTTGGGCACGGGTATGAAACACAGGTGAGGGAGTGTTTGAGTAGATCGACAGCTGCAGAAATATTGTGGTGAATGGAGGGTCAAAGCTTGACAGGAGTAGGCCATTCAGACCCTCAGATCTGTTCAGCCATTAAATTAGATCTTGGCTGATCTGCACCTCGACTCCATTTACCTGCCTTTGATCCATATCCCTTGATAACCTTACCTAATAAGTATCTATTGATCTCAGTTTTGAAAATTTCAGTTGACCCAGCATCCACAGCCTTTTGAGGGAGAGAATTCCACATAGACAGTTGGGAGGTTGAAAGTGCCGTTGCAGATAAATTGGGGAGAGATTTTTTTTTTAGGGTCGGACACAGTAGGAAGTGGGGTTGGAAGGTGGATAAGTGGATGTGAGTGACGATGGATATAAGGAAGTGATCAGAGATGGCCTCGTCTGTGATTTGTGGCGATGGGAGCAGAGAGACCACATGAGATGGCAAGGTCACGTGGGCGGCTGGGAATATGGGAGGGAGAGTTTATATGAAGGGAAATCAGATGAGAGAGAGAAGGCAAAGTGATTTTAATTGGAGATTGAAATCACCTGAGGATGAGAAGATGCTCAGTGGAGAGGCTGAGGGAGGAAAGGAATGCGAATATTTCAGAGAAAGTCAGGCTGGGGGACGGGATGGTAGGGAATGAGGATTTTAATGGAGAGGCAAGGGAGTGAAACAAGATGAGGTACTCGAAAGAGGAGAATGTGCCAGAGGAGTAAGGGGGGAGACCAAGGAAAGATTTGGTGATGAGGGCCACACCACCACCACCACCATGGGCAGGGCTGGTGATGGAAAGTATAGCCGGAGGAGGAGGCTTCAGTAAGGGGCAAGGTGTCACCAATGGTGAACCAAGTTTCTGTCAAAGCAGTGATGTCAATGGAATCATCCACAATAAGGCCATGGATGGCAAGTGACTTGTTTGCAAGTGACTGGATATTCTAGAGGGAAATGCAGAGAGAGTTGTTGTTCTGCTGGCAGAGTCCAAAGGGGCAGTGGTGGGTGGAGGGAGCCAGGTGGACGTTGGTAAGATTAGCCTCCAGCGGGTGGGTAGGTCATCGAGAGAGGTGAATGGGGCAGTTGGGGTTGCTGCACATAAAGAGACGGCATCGGGTGCTTAATTGGGCCCTTCTGAGAATGGCAGGAGAGGCACAGAATGCAGCTGTGGGCTTATCCAAGGGTGGTTCACACCTGGGATGGTGACAGGGAGTAGGAAGGCTGCAGAATAATGAACAGTTGGGGTAGGGGTTGGGCAGCAAAGTAGTAGAGAGGGGAAAAATGAAATGTAGCATGACTGGAAGGGGAGGAGACAGGAGAGAAGGGTCTAAGAGGGATCAAGAAAAAAGGGAGGTAGAAATAATGAGCTTGGGTCCGAAGCAGCAGCCAAAATGCACACGTGAATGCAGACACACGGAATTCAGGTTACATAAGCATGGCAAAGTTCAGGATAGCTACATCCTGGTTGTGAACAAGAGGATAGGGAGGAGATGATATGAGAGAGTCCAAAGTTAAAGTCAGAGGTCCTGTAGTGGACTGAAGTTGATTTTGTAGACGGGGTGAAGTCAGCTTGGAGCCTAGGTGAACAATATCCAGGTTTGGAGATATTAGTGGAGGGCGAGTGAGTCCAGAGGCTGTTTGAAGGTAGAGTTTCAGTCGGTGTATTGCTGGAGGTTGTCCAGTGGAAAATGGAGTGCTGAGGAGGTGTGGAGAGTCACCATGAGCCAGCATAGGTTGATCCAGGGGTCCAGTAGAAGTGAGTAGTGACCTTGGTGATTAATAGTGCACACCAGCGGATCTAGCAGAAGAGTGAGGATCATGGGAAGTTTTAATATTTGAAATATAGGGGAATTTATACTGGCTTGATGTGACCGGATATGAT
Organism: Squalus acanthias; assembly: GCA_030390025.1. Lineage (NCBI taxonomy): Eukaryota > Metazoa > Chordata > Chondrichthyes > Squaliformes > Squalidae > Squalus > Squalus acanthias. The sequence goes on along the minus strand of CM059425.1, from coordinate 82,202,225 downwards.
TATTTGCATGAAACTGTGCACTTACGTATACTGTTGCGCTAGTGGAAGTGTCGCACGTGTGTCTTTTACACTGAGTGACTAACTGGCAGAACATCTAAAGAACTTGTGCATGAATTTCACCCGATAGATTTGAAGGCTATAAAAATCTAGGTAAATGTGTGACTTATGGACTAGATTTTATGGTTCTGCCCAGAACAACTGCTTAAATGGGGAGATTGTCACTGTTTTCCACACAGAGGAGCTTCAATATAATCACAGGCGCGATGATCTCAGTTGCAATTGATGCAGTGATGTTTCTTGTGGTACGGTATCCCGTTTGATGTAATCTATGCCATGTTCACATTAGAATAAGTCCTGACTTAAGCTTTTAGAGCAAAAGTCCCATTTGATAAGAGCAGTCTGCCTTAAAGTGGCATTGGCTTTATTGAAAGGTGTTTTGGCTAATTCCATATTTACAGGAAACTCTTTGGTATCCGGCACCGACGGGACCGGCGTGGTGCCGGTTGATCAAAAGTTCCGGATAACAGAGAGTTATATCTACCGAGGCTATTTTTAACAAACAAAAATTAAAAAAATCAAGAAATGTGCAGTATCCAGTATTTGGGTACTCACCTACAGAATGTTGTGTTAAATGGATGGTGGCAGATGCTTGATTAAGTACAGTACTGCCAGTTGAGGGTAATCCATAACTCTTTAATTACTTAACAGTAAAACAAAACTTACACACAGTAAAATGGCCGATCAGAAGAGACTCCCGGCAGCGCGGGAGAATCAGACTCCTGTTACTGCAGTGTTCGGACTTCCGACAGCGCCAGGAGGCCGAGTAGTGGCACTTTGGAGAACTACCCCCACTGACTAACTTGGCGTTCGCGGGAGACTCGGACTCGGACTCGGCAACATTGCCGGTTATTTGAGAGGAGTTTTCGGAGTATGATTTTTGCCGGTTAAGAGAATTCCGGATATTTAGGTGCCGGTTAAACAAGAGTTTCCTGTATATACGAACGCAGAGTGCGACAAGATAACAAATTATGTTGAAACGTGTCATTATGACGAATGATTTGCATTTTCTTCTCTAACAGAAAAAATCGGCAATTCCCTCCGCCTCTCCACATCCCTCTCCTCCTTGCAAGCACTTTTTCCACAATGGTGTATCCTTAATCAGAGTAACTGCTGCCAAAGAACTGGAAGCCGCATAGAAGCATTCTGCGCATAAATGTTAACTTTCCAGCCGATAGAAACACCAATTCAAATTTTAATTTTCTTTTCGGCTCAGTTCGGCAGCGCATAAATGCTAACTTTCTCTCTCGACTCAGTTTGGCAGCAGCGATCTCTTTTCCCCACCCCCTCCCTTGTTGGTAATATTTAATAAACTATACCGGAAACGCCTTTGTCACCTCTAGAACCGAGTTCACCAGTGCCCTTCTCCCAACTTCTAGCTTCCATAAACTCTGCCAGCCTTGGCTCAGTGGCAGCACTCTCGCCTCTGAGTTAGAAGCCCCACCCCAGAGATCTGAGCTCATAATCTAGGCTGACACTCCAGTGAAGTATTTATGGAGTGATGGAATTAAGAGTCTGTCCTCTTCAGTGAACATAAGATCCCGCGGCACTTTTCAAAGAGTAGGGAGTTGTCCTGGCCAACATTTATCTCTCAACCAATATCACTAAAAGGGGTTATCAGATCGTATAACTCACTGTTTGTGAGACCTTGCTGTGTGCAAATTGGCTGTGTGTTTCCTACATTGCGACAGTGACTACACTTCAAAAATACTTCATTGGCTGTGAAAGGCTTTGGGACATCCTGATGTTGTGAAAGGCTCTGTATAAAAGCTAGTTTTTCCTTCCTTTCTTTCTCCTTTCTTTTTTCTCTATCTTCTCCAGAATTCAGCCCTCTGAATCCTAACCCACGCAGTGTCCTGCTCACCCATCACCCCCATTCTTCACTGATGTCCGTGAAAGCTGTAAAGTAAGGAAGGCATTGACAAGCATCTGAAGAGTGGATTTTAAAGAGATCATCTTTTTTGGACATGACAGGAATGAGTGTTCTTGCCAATATTTACAGTCTAGTGATATTTCCGGAATTGGCCCTGGGGAAGTTATAATGGCCAGAAACACAGAGAAACACAGAGCTAGTCACAATTCTAAAACAGCTGGATATGTGCTAAGAGGACATAAGCATACGATCGAAGGCTGACGCTTCAGTGTCTTACTGAAGAACTGCCACATTGTCAAATATGTTAAAGCGCAGCCCTAGTTGCCTGTTCAAGTGAAAACGGAAGATCCCACGGTACTATTCAAAAGAGTAGCAGAGTTCTTCCTGGCCAAAATGTATCCCTTATTCAACACCATTAGAACAGATTAACAGGTGGTATACGTCATTGCTGTTTGTGGGCCTTGTTGTGCACCAATTGGCTGCCACTTTTGCCTACATAACAACGTTCACTACACTTAATTCATTGCCTGTGACGTACTTTGGGATTCCTCAGAATATGTAAGGTGCTATATAAATGTACGTTTTTTTTAAACAAAAAGCAAAGTGCTGCAGATGCTGGAAATCTGAAACAAAAACCACTGGAAGTATTCAGCTGGTCGGGCAGCAGCTGTGGAGAGAACAGGCAAGTCATTTTGGATATGGATATCGCCTCAGGACTGGAAGATATTACTGATGAACAGCATTTAAAAGTAAAGGAACAGAACAGGGTGGGGGAAGGGGAAAAGCACGAGAAAAATGCAAAAAGAAATAGAATGGCCTTCATTGCTTTTGCACATTTGTGGTTCTAGTGATGAGGAATTTATTCTGCAGTATAAACTACAGAGTCCAGGCAATATTGCATGACGACTGCAATAATGGCATGTCCAAATTGGAAACTTGCCATGTAGGAAGTGACCGCATCCAGCCATAGTGCAGCATGTTGGAACACTGATGCAAATCGTAGTGCTTTAAAGCATTATCATTATCATCTGCATAATTCCAGATTTTTACTAATGCAAAATCACATTTACCATGTTCTTTCTACCATTTTCTGCAGTCCTTATTTTCTAAAATGCCACACAAAGTGGAAGCTTTACTTATGGTATAAAGAAAGAAAATAAGCAGCAGAATCTATATTCATGCTGTTCTACAGCCTTTTGGCCCAAACCTATGTGAGATATATCCCAATGGATGGGTAGAAATTGAAAATCCTTGAACTTTTGCTTACGGTTGCACAATTCAATGTGATTCTCAACTACAGAATTTATTTTCTTTACCAGTGTTTTTTGACGCACAACTGAAATGGGTTGTTTTTCTAATAACCTTGACACCGAGCTCTTTAATTTCTGTCATTAACCTCTTGAGCTTATTTACTAGAAGGCTTTCAAGCAATTTTACACCCACTCCGTTCTAAGCAGCTGATCCAGACAGTGGAGGAAAAGTCCTTGATATTCATTTTGAATAGAGGAAGATGGAACATTTCAACCTGGGTTATATCAAAGCTTTGGTGAATTTCCATACTAATGCTTTTGCATACCTTTCGGGAACCATGGTTTAATTCCCAGATTCACTTCCACATCTGTGGCCACAATTGATGCCAGAGGGGTCCTTGATTTTGCTCCTCTAGTGTCTGTTTTCTTGTTTACTCATCCCTGCTGCCTCCTAAAAAATCAAACTAGTAACTGAAACATTAAAAACGCTTGCAATCTTTTGTTAAGTGGGCAATTGCTTCCTTTATAGTTTGGTTCAGTGATAAACTGGTACCCTAGAGTGTACAAGGTAATAAACAGTACCCACACACTGAACACAGCGGCCAACAGCCAAGCCTTGCGTTGGTGTATAGAAGATTTTTGTTTTCGCTAGGTACACACAATTTATACATTAATTGCTATTCGCTGTATATTAAATTAAGAAACAGATTTTGTTGAAAGAAAACAAGTAAATAATTCAGGTTGTGATAATTATGTGCTGAACTCTAGCACCAGTTTTTATCCTAATGGAGTAACAGCTGAATTACTCAACCACTGCAGTCAGAAGTAGGTTACATTGAACACACAAGTACCTTCATTTACATAATGAATCCCAAGCAGATGTTTGATAAGTCACCGACGTCTCATTTCGTTTGTCAACTGGAGTTCTTCCAGAAATATTGATTTACACCACAGATGAGCTTCTAATGGTATATTAAAGTGACCCTTTCAACCATGCCCTGACAACCCCATTGTCAGTCTGTCTGTACTTTTACCCTCTTAGAACTGGCCCACCTTACAGCACTAAAATGGCAGCCTCTTCTTGCTATATTTCCACTTCTCTGCAGCCTCCACTCTTTTTTTTAAACCCCCTTCACCTGCTGATCTCGCCTGCCGCCCCTCTTTGACCCTCTGGTTGCTGTAACTCCCCCTACGGCCAGACACCATAGGCTTGTAAGAGCTCTGATCCGCCACCACCTTTGGGCCTTTCACCCGATCCCAAGTCCCATCATCAGTCATCGGCCTTTTGCCCGTCACCACAAGCCACCAACCCACCATCATCCCTTTTGTCATTTAATCTCTCCTGCCTTCCACCCTATCACAGACCGCCCCTTTTGTTCTTTCCTCCCCTCCCCCCTTTCCCTGCCTCTGTACTTGCTTAAAACCTGTTACATCTCTAACTTTTTCCAGTTCTGATGAAAGGTCATCGACCTGAAACGCTAGCTGTTTCTCTCTGCACAGATGCTGCATGATCTGCTGAGTATTTCCAACATTTTCTGTTTTTATTTCAGATTTCCAGCATCCACTGTATTTTGCTTATGTAACCCACTATATTCACCTGCTTAGTGTTCCCTCTCCACGATTCCATTTAAAATTCCCTTCCGCAGTCTCATTTATACTCCAGCTTCCCTTGCTAATCCTATACCAAATATAGCCACAATAAAACACTTGCAGCCAAACCGCATCATCCATAAAAACTTAAACTAAAAACAGCAAATGCAGAAAGACAACTTATTTACAGAAGAATAAACTAAAGTTACCAAACAGAGGCACAAGAATGGGAACAAGCATGCAAATCAATCACATTTATATAGAATTCAGTATACAGGAAACTCGTTTAAATGGCACCTAAATATCTGGAATTCTCTAATAACCGGCAGAATTCATACTCCGAAAACTACAGTATACAGTCGTTTATAAGTTTTGTTTTACTGTTAAGTAATTAAAGAGTTATGGATTACCCTCAACTGGCATTACTGTACTTAATCAAGCATCTTCCACCATCCATTTAACACAACATTCTGTAGGGGAGTACCCAATTATACTGCACATTTCTTGATTTTTTTATTTTTGTTTGTTAAAAATAGCCTTGTTAGATATACCTCTCCGTTATCCGGAATTTTTAATCAACCGGCACCATCCCGGTCCCGTCGGTGCCGGATACCAAAGAGTTTCCTGTAATTGAATTGCATACTAACATTGATTTATTATCACAATATTTATATGGAATTCCAAATAATTATGTAATTTTCTAACATCTGACTTCCTGTGAGCAATGCATTATGAAGTACATATTTAGATGTACTGTTTTATAAGGACATAAGTGTTATACCTTGGAATGCACAGTGTATTTTGCTGATGAGGTTAAGCTGTGTTCCTTTTGAGGCCAAGTTTGTGTAATACTGGGCCAGATCGTGCTAGAAAAATAGTGTGTGAATGGCGCGCACAGTTATTAATGTGCAAATCGTTGTGAATCTCCAGAACTTGGTGGTCGATTTACTTCGCTCCGCGGTTTGCTTCGCACAAATGGCATCTCGCCCTTGGCCTCTCTGCTAATTTTAAGAACTTGCTGGATTTTCACATTAATTGCCCATTAAACTCGCCACGGATAGTTTAGTCTGGTAATGAATAGTTTAAGTGCCTTTCTAACGATGTGATAATTGTTGATGCAATGCCAATCAACCTCTCTGGCCTAGAATTGAACAATTTAAACTGTGGTCTCATTCCGTCAGGTCTTAAATTGTTCTTGGAGATTTGTTAAATGTCAAACTGAGAAATGCAGTTCATTACTGAAGTTACACTCTGCACCAAGTGAGAGCAGTTTGAAGTGAAATGAGAATTTAGGCTGTAAATCTGAGATCAGAGCTGAACGCTGGGGTATAGGAGGGGGATTCTTAGCATTGTTGCAGCTGATTAGGTGCTGATCGTGATCCCAGCTGGTTCTTCAAGATTGCTGGGAAAGATTTTACAGTACATAAAATGACCATTTCAAAAATAAGGACATGTGCAAAAAACACAACAGCTAATGCAAGTCCCTAAGGTGTCTGTAATTTATAGGTTTCCCTGTATTTTAGTCAGCTGCTATTGTGTGAAGAAATTGCATCAGTCACAACTGGTGGGTTCTAACAAGGAAACTATTGAGCAGCATATTCTCTGTTGCCCGTGTACTTTCACTTACATTACTTACCAATCTCTTGTGTGCAAAATCTAATCGGCAATCATTTTATGCACATGTCAATACATTTCTAAAGTGGATTGGAATAGGAAATTTAGAATAAGGAGTTACTAGACAAATTGGCCCAGATTGTGCCATCAAAATAACGGTGAGGCTAATAGCAACTTCAGGCGAGGAGCAGATTTGCAGTTAAATGTCAATATCCAAAAGTTGCTGTCCGAGTTGCTCTGCTCCATCATTGGCTTCACGAAAACAGCATCTCGTGGCCTGTCTCGCCATTGACTTGCATTGAATGTCATGACATGGCTGTATTTGTGCAGTAGATAGGAACTAAACTCGCCACAAAGTTAAGTCTTTTCATTACAAGTGCAAGTACCCTTTTAATGGTGTGATAATTACTGTCAACTAACCTGTCTGGCACTGAAAATTAACTATTAAAAGTGTGGAGTCTCATTTCTTCCGGTTTTAATTGTTTGAGACTTTAAAAATGTAATTTAAAAAAAAACACATACTTTTTAAACTTTTGTCTTTTTTTCACTCCTTAATCCAATCTTTTGTTCCCTCGCTTTCATTCCCCCTCTTTATTTCTCTTTCTATACCTGATTTGACATTGAATTTACCCACTCTAATTTATACTTCCTTCTTCGTCGATCCTCTATTTATTTCTCAATCCTTCAATCTAATTGTTTAAGGAGATGCACAGTTGCTTGCCCTGTTCTCTCAAGACAGCAAAATCTGGGCCACGAGCTAATGGCTGGACCAAGAGTCTAAATATTTAAATGCTTCAAATAGGTGAATGAGCTTCAATCCTGCTGGGACAGTATAAAGTGTTCTCCTTTAACCAAAAAATGATTCCGACGTAGGATATAGCATGTGTATGTACTTTTTCTTTTTGTTCATTGTTATTGGAGTTTGCCACAAGAATTTTCTTTTGAGTGTTCTACGCACTTAATATTGACAACCTGTTCACACAATAAAAATGTCCTGTTCAAAGTTCCTCAAAAAGGTTGCTGTGGGATGGCTGCTTTATTGAAGAAATGCAGATTATTACAAATGTTCACTTTATTTGAGAAATTTATGGTGCAACCATCACTAGTAAATGCTGGAATAATTTTGATTTTCCTGTTTACTGAGTTTATTTGTGGCCTTGTTTTTCTGTAGGGCTGGGATTCAATATTATTGGAGGAACTGATCACCAGCACATTTTTCATGACAGTGCAATCTATGTAAGCAAAATTAAAGAAGATGGACCTGCAGCTCTTGACGGGCGTTTAAAGGAACAAGACCAAATCTTAGCAGTAAGACATCTAACATGTTTTATTTTGAACACTTCATGGGGGTCATTTTAACTTTGGACGATAGTTTAAAACGGGTGATATCGGCTCGGCAACCTCTCTGTTTTCCTTTCCATTGGTGTAAGTGAGAGAGGTGCATAACGGGCGGCTGATCCAAAATCGCCCATTTTACACTATTGACAAAAGTTAAAAATCACCACCCCACCCCCTGTATAATCTGCTTTGCCCGCTAGACTGACTAAATCAGAATTCTCCCTGTAAGAAGGTGGAAGTTTGTGTTCGTGCCTTACAACAAAAGAAGAAAATTGAGATATAATTAATTATTTTCCATGAATCATGGAATAGCACAGCCATATTTTTTGGCAGGCTATGGTTGGCTACTTACAAGTGGCACAAGCAGTGTCTAAAATATTGTCCTTTAATGTCCACACACGATATGTGTTCTCTAGCTGTGGTGGGGCAGGCGAGGCTGGCTATTTCTCCCCCGCCCCCTACTCCAAGGGCACTGAGGTCAATTGCAGCATTTCAACTGCTACCTAGGGAGAGATCAGCAAACAGCAGAGACTGGTGTTCAAAGTTATGAGCTCCTGGTTTGTATAGCTAACCAATGAGAAGTACCAGGGGGTGCTTCAAGGCCTTTTGGACTTCACCTATGTGATGAACCTAGACAATGAGTGTTGGCAGACAGTTTGCTGATGGTGGGCACACAGCCACTCCCAGCAGGCGTCACTGGATAGCATTCAGAAGTGGAAACTGATTCTCTTCCAATGCGCCACCCCGGGGGCAAAGATAGAGGGTACTGAGGCCATTTATAGGGCCCCTACTTACCCTGGCTGGAATCTGCTAACTCAGCACAGACAATGAATTGAACTTGCGACCTTCTGTATGGCTTAATACTAAACTAAATGCTACTGATCGTACTCTAAGTGTGAACACAATTGAAGTTGGCTCCCCTACTAGAATGATTTAATAGTGGCTCCAGCTGGTGTTATGATTGAAGATAATTAATTTTTGGGTTATGCAGCAGTTTTGGTGCAGCGGTCTGCATAGAGCGGAATTAAACGGAGTGCACTTAAACAGTGTTTCATTTGGGAAGAGGGGGGAGGAGTTGCTGCTTTTTGCCTACACTACTTGTAGGGCATTGTGTTACAGGTAGATATTTAATTTAATTACCCACAACTTCATCTAGATCAATTAAGTAGTCAAGAAACTAAACTGTAAACTAAGTTACTTAAATACAAATTAATTAAATTGAATTAAATAGAACAAGGCCATATAGGGATGGCAGTGAAGCGGTGTGCCTCAACTGCAGCAAGTGGAAGTTTGTGGAAAGCATTGTAATCCTGGACAACCACGTTTGCAGTAGGTGCCTGCATCTTGAGGAACTTCAGCTCAGAGTTCTTGAGCTGGAGTCTGACGTGCAGACATTGCGGGGCATCAGGGAGGGGAAGAGTTACCTGGACACTTTGATCCAGGTGGCAGTCACACCCCTTCGGTTAGGTAGTGGTACAGGTCTGGTTATTTGTCAGGGACAGGAGGGTGTGACTGCAACTCAGGCAGGTAAGGGGACCCCAGGTAAGTGCTGGAGGAGCCTCGGCATTTGTCCTTATCCAACAGGTATGAGGTTCTTGCTGCCTGTGTGGATGAGGGAAGAGCCTGCAGGATGGATGAGTAAGCTGACCATGGCACCATGGTGCAGGAGGCCATTCAAGGGGGGGGGGGGGGGGGGGGGGGAGAGTGAAAGGGAATGTAGTTGTGGTAGGGGACAACGACATAGGTAGAACTAGGAATGAGGTTCTGCTGAGAGAGTTTGAGGAGTTGGGGTCCAAATTAAAAAGCAGAACCTCAAAAGGTAATAATCTCTGGATTGTTACCTGAGCCATGCGCCAATTGGCATAGGGATAAGCAGATTAGAAGGTTAAATGCGTGGCTCAAAGAGTGGTGTGGGAGGCGGGGGTTTTGCTTCATGGGGCACTGGCACCAGTACTGGGGAAGAGGGAACTGTTCCGATGGGTCGGGCTCCACTTAAACCGGCTGGAACCAGTGTCCTGGCAAATCGAATAACTAGGGCAGTAGACAGGGCTTTATACTAATGAAGGGGGTGGGGGGGGGGGGGGGGTGTGGGAGGATTCAGGAAAGAGTAAATTTAAAAGCAGCAAGAGAAATGTGAAGGCTCTAGAGCAGAGCAGAGTTTTGGGTAAAAATAAACAGTGGGTCAGGAAGGGGCAGAGAGTGTAACAAAGGTAATAGGGCATCAGTGACTAAGGTGATATCAGGGAAAAATAGAAAAAAGTCAAAGCTAAAGGCACTATATCTGAGTGCACGAAGCATTTACAACAAAATAGATGAATTAATAGCAGATAGAAATTAATAGGTTTGATCTAATAGCCATTACAGAGACGTGGTTACAAAGTGACCAAGGTTGGGAACTATATATTCCAGGATACTTAACTTTTTTAGAAGAGATAGGCAAACTGGAAAAAGAGGAGGGGTAGCCCCGATAATAAAGGATGGGATAAAGACAGTAGAGAGAAAGGATCTTGACTCCGAAAATCAAGAAGTAGAATCAGTTTGGGTGGAGCTAAGAAATAGCAAGGGGCAGAAAACATTGATGGGAATTGTTTATAGGCCCCCAGACAGTAGTTGTAATGTAGGGCGGAGTAAAAATCAGGAAATTATAGGGGCATGTAACAAGGGTAATACAGTAATCATAGGGGACTTTAATCTACATATAGACTGGGCAAACCAAATTTGCAGTAATAGCATGTAGGACGAATTCATGGAATGTATACAAGATGGTTTTCTAGATCAGTATGTTGAGGAACCAACTAGGGAACAGGCTATTTTAGATGTAGTATTGTGCAAGGAGAAAGGGTTAATGACTAACCTTGTAGTAAAGGGACCTTTAGGGAAGAGTGACCATAATATGATAGAATTTTATTTTAAGTTAAATCCGAAACTAGGGTTTTAAATCTAAACAAAGCAAACTACGTAAGTATGAGGGGCGAGTTGGCTAAGGTAGATTGGGAAACTACATTAAAAGGTATGACGGTAGACAAACAATGGCTAGCATTTAAAGAATTACAACAAATATACATTCCTTTAAGGCACAAAAACCCCACAGGAAAAGTGGTCCAACTGTGGCTAACAAGAGAAGTTAAAGATATTATTAGAGCAAAGGAAGAGGCTTATAATGTTGCCAAAAAGAGTAGTAAGCCTGAGAATTGGGAGGATTTTAGAATTCAGCAAAGGAGGACCAAGAAGTTGATAAAGAAAGGGAAAATAGGATATGAGAGTAAACTAGCGAGAGACATAAAAACAGACTGTAAAAGCTTCTAAAGGTATGTAAAAAGGAAAAGATTAGTGAAAGTAAATGTGGGTCTCTTACAGGCTGAGACAGGAGAAATTATAATGGGGAATAAGGAAATGGCAGAGAAATTAAACAAATACTTTATGTCTGTCTTCACGGAAGAAGACGCAAAAAACCTCCCGGAAATAGTGGAGAACCAAGGGTCTAACGAGAATGAGGAACTGAAAGAAATTAGTATTAGTAAAAATAATAGTACTGGAGAAATTAATGGCACTGAAAGCCGATAAATCCCCTGGACCTGATGGCCAACATTCTCTGGTTTTGAAAGAGGTGGCTATAATTCCATTGATTCTAGAACAGTTCCCATGGATTAGAAGGTAGCAAATGTAACCCCGCTATTTAAGAAAGGAGGGAAAGAGAAAATGGGGAATTACAGACCAGTTAGCCTGGTATCAGTAGTAGGGAAAATGCTAGAATCTATTATTAAGGAGGTGGTAACAGGGCACTTAGAAAATAATAATAGGATTGTGCAGAGTCAACATGGATTTATGAAAGGGAAATCATGTTTGACAAATCTGTTAGTTTTTTGAGGTTGTAACTAGCAGAATAGATGAGGGGGAACCAGTGGATGTGGTGTATTTGGATTTTCAGAAGGCATTTGATAAGTTGTCGCAAGAGGTTATTAAACAAAATTAGGGCTCATGGGATTGGGGGTAATATACTAGCATGGATTGAGGATTGGTTAACGGACAGAAAACAGAGTAGGAATAAACGGATCATTTTTGGGTTGGCAGACTGTAACTAGTGGGGTACCACAAGGATCAGCTTGGGCCTCAGCTATTCACAATCCATATTACTGATTTGGATGAGGGGACCAAATGTAATATATCCAAGTTTGCTGATGATACAAAGCTGGGTAGGAATGTAAGTTGTGAGGAGGATGCAAAGAGGCTTCAAGGATATAGACAGGCTAAGTGAGTGGGCAAGAACATGGCAAATGGGATATAATGTGGAGAAATGTGAAGTTATCCACTTTGGTAGGAAAAGTAGAAAAGCAGAGTATTTTTTAAATGGTGAGAGACTGGGAAATGTTGGTGTTCAGAGGGGCCTGCGTGTCCTTGTACACGAATCACTGAAAATTATGCAGGTACAGCAAGCAATTAAGAAAGCAAATAGCAAATGGTATGTTGGCATTTATTACAAGAGGATTTGAGTATGAGTGTAAAGACGTCTTACTGCAATTATATAGGAGGGCCCTGGTGAGACCACATTTCGAGTATTGTGTACAGTTTTGGTCTCTTTACCTAAGGAAGGATATACTTGCCATAGAGGGAATGCAACAAAGGTTCACCAGACTGATTCCTGGGATGGGGGGATTGTCCTATGAGGAGAGATTGAGTAGACGAGGCCTTTATTCTCTAGAGTTTAGAAGAATGAGAGGTGATCTCATTGAAACATACAAAATTCTTACAGGGCTTGACAGGGTAGATGCAGGGAGGATGTTTCCCCTGGCTGGGGGGTCTAGAACCAGGGGTCACAGTCTCAGAATAAGGGGTCGGCCATTTAGGACTGGGATGAGGAGCAATTTCTTCACACAGAGGGTGGTGAATCTTTGTAATTCTCTACCCCAGAGGGCTGTAGAAGCTCAGTCGTTGAGTATATTCAAGACAGAGATAGATAGATTTTGGATATCAAAGGAATCGAGGGATGTGGAGGTTGAGTTAGAAGATCAGCCCTGATCTCATTGAATGGCGGAGCAGGCTCGAGGGGCCAAATGGCCTACTCCTGTTCCTATTTCTTATGTTTTTATGCAATTAGTTTTGCTACATTAGACACATTAACTCATTTACTGCCACATAACTGTGCTTGGATTTGTATAAACTGCACTTACCTCACCGGTAACTTTTTAAAATAAATTTCCTTTTGCCAATTAGATCAATGGGCGTGAGCTCCGTAACCTGACTCATCGGGAGACAGTGGAAATATTTAGAAATTCAGGTGATGAGGTGACGCTACTGGTTTTAAAAAAGGTAAAGTGTGTGTGTGTGTGCCAAGTCTCTGTGTTGGTTAGCCCAGCTTCTACTTTGATTCCCTCACAAAGTTACAGTGGTGCTACTCTCTTGCAAGGAACTTGTGGGGCATTTTATTTTTTGCCGAGTCTCTTGGAGGTGTTGACATTATTTTGAATCTTCTATCTCCAAGTAGTCACTTGGCTGAAGCAATGCTGCAAGTAATGACTCGTTAGTTATCAGCCTTGTTGTCCGCCTTGGTACACTTGCCTCGGAGTCAGAGGTTGTGGATTCAAGTCCTACTCCAGAGACTTTGAGCACATAATGTAGGCTGACACGTCGGTGCAGTGCTGAGGGAGTGCTGCACTGTCAAAGGTGCCATATTTTGGCAGAGATTTTTAAACCGTCTCAGGTGGATGTAAAAGTCCCATGACACTATTTTCAAAGAAGAGAAAGGGAGAACTCCCTGGTGTCCTGCCCAATATTTATCCCTCAACCAACATCACAAAACAGATTATCTGTCATTGTACCATTGCTGTTTGTGGGACCTTGCTGTGCGCAAATTGGCTGCTGCATTTCCTACATTACAATCGAGACTACATTTCAAAAGTACTTAATTGGCTGTAAAGTGCTTTGGGACATCCTGAAGTCATGAAATCTATATAAATGCAAGTTCTATGAAGTTGTTCTTTGAATCCTCCATTGGGAAGAATATGTATCAATGTTGGCAGCTATTGAACATTTTGCATTTCACAAAGCTGGTGTTTATTAAGCAAGCATCCTTGCTACTGGCTATGGCTGATTATTGCTGCCACACATTTTAGTCTGCTTCAGTTGATGTACATTCAGTATTAAGGATCTGGCTCTTCTGATTCATAAAAGGGATAGAAGATGATTTTTTATTGAAGTCAATAGGAATAAAAAAATGGAGAAATGTGAAACAGGCTGCCGATTCGCTCTTTCAAAAAGTCAAAATCTACCACTTTGTGTTTAAAATCGGGGCTAATTAAAATTGTGGACAAAGGCCTTCAATTTAACAAATTTATTTTAATAATTCTTGCCAGTCAGCTCCTGTTTTTGCAGGTTTCAGTATTCTGCAATGCCATGGTTACATTAGGTGAGGAAAGTTATTCCCAATGTACAGTATTATTGTTCTCAAAGTAACATTATCCTCAGTGTTTTTAACACTCAGAAATTATGAACTGTGGCTGGTTGCGAATTTGTACAACAATAAAGACCCCTCGGTACTATAATGTAGTTGGGAATTTGTTAGCAGCCAAGCGGAAGAGCCAAACTGTACAATAAGCAGCCAAAGGCAAAACAGTTGTATGAGATTTATTCCCATAGGACACTTCAGATCCACTGGGGAAAGTTTGTTTACCAGCAAAAGTATCACAAATTTAACCTGTAACCTGGGCCTCAGGAATCAGTAAGTCACTTCACATACGATTGGTGAAAGCTTATTGAAGACATTCAGGGCTTGCGGTAGCCTGCTTTTTTGCTCAAAAGTTCATAATATTTTAGAAACCAACTTTTTAAGCCAAACTGTGCTGAACTGTATATTCACAGTCACAGGTTACTGCAAGTCCAGAAGCTATGATACAGTAGTTGGAAAAATAATTGGTATGTTGGCACCCAAAAAAGTGATTAAATTGAAGCCTAGGAAAGGTGGATGCATTTTGAAAACTAAAAATGCAGTTTGGATCTTATGTTTTATTGCAGTCCACTAATATATTTAATGTTTTCTTTCAGATAAGAATCAAGAATAATCAAAACGACGAGTCTGCTTTATCACCACTAGTATTGGCAGTACTGGGTATGACAGTGTTGGCAATGTTTGTATACGTGAAATATCGCCGTAGGTTATGAAGATACAAATACCCATGTCTTTTAGTGTAGGCCAAAAATTTTTAATATCCAACATTTGCTGCTGCTTATTTGTGTGCCTAGCCAGATGTTAACTTTGAAATTTGTACGCTACTATAGGATCTTAAAGGGAATACACATATCCATAGAATGCCCGAGTCAGATAATAAGTTGCAATGCTTTGCAACTTTCTCCTTTATTTCCTAATTTTTGTGAAGAACCGAATAAAGATCTTCTATAATTAGAGGACACAAACATGAATGATGGTGCAACCTATCTACTGGAATGGTTTTAAAGACAGGACTTAGAAGATTCTGCAGGAGTAATCGATCAAGCAAAGATTTCATAGCTAGAAGGCATGAAAAAAATTAAAGGTTAACATGTCTTAGAAATTTGATCAAATTTCAGTGTGTAATCTCTTGCACACTGGAGGAATCCTGTTTAGAATCCAGTTCAGTAATCTATGTTCTAACAGTTACTATCTCCCAACAGCTGATAGAACACAGATAACTTACAAAAACAAACAGTTGAGAAGTGTATTGGTAAATATAACACCTGCACGACTTGTGTGTTAGGATAGAATCACATTTCTCAACATGTAGAGGTTGAAATATTTTAAAACCTTAAAACAATACGGACCAAATAGTTTTTCACTTGGCAAATTTCCAATACTTTAACCATGGTAATTTACAAATCTGTGCAATCTGAGAGAGTTTTACAATTTTTACCAGGTTGTCCTATTGACAAAGCGTATGAAAGTAACTGGACACAACTTTTATGAGAAAATGCCAGTGTAAGTATGCTAACCATGTTACTGTACTTGATTGTGCTTTCTGTCTTCATAAGTTTCACTACAGCATTTGCACCTAAATCATGTAACCTGATTAATTTTGTGTACTATAAACATGTTACCCAATTGACAGTTAAATGCGTTTTGTTGTGGGATGCTGCCAGCAGCTTGCGTAGTTCCCATGTTAAATTTTTCCAACAGAGTTCTGTACTATATTTCAATTTGGAAGTCTTGCTGCACTCGTAGGTTTACTTCATAATGCTGCAATGACCTCACAAAATCCGAGATATTCATATATTGGAGCTGTAATGGGGAAAATTATCCAGTGCTTATTTTACTCTTTTTGCTATCTATTTTCATGAAAGTTAACTTACTGTTACAGCTGTATGGCTTTCAAAATGGTTATTGCAGATTGATGAAGTAGACTCTATAAATAGATTCTTGCAAAACCCAGCTTGTGTCAGATAGTTTAGTCAGTGTTAATGTTGGACAAATCCCTAGGAAACTAGTTCTACACAGGCACAGACATTCCATAGCCACAACCGTTTTGTGCCTCTTGCAGATAAGTGCTGCACATTTTCTTCTGGCACAGCTAAACGTGTAGTTGTTCTGCATTTAGTGCTTAAAATGAGTACTCTGGTGCAACTCCTTTGGCTGCTGGATATACTTCGTATCAAAGTTGCAGTAGACTATTGACGGGCCTGCTTGAGTCACACTTCCTTAGCTGGCTGATCACCAAGCAGTGGTGCAGATTGTGGATGAATCTCTGGGCTGACCTACTGTTCCAGTTGGAAGCAACCTCGTGAGGCTTATTGCCAACAAGCTGATGAATGGGATAAATTTATTTTCCGAAAACCCTGCCAAATGTTATCAGTTCTTTGGGATATACTACAGAACTCCTGAACAACATCATAATCCAATGCCTACAGGAGTCACAAACCAAAATGTAACTGCTATTGAGACTACCTATGGCCTACAGAAATAATGTGCTTTTTCTCCCCTTTACTATCCAGTCATTTTAATATTCATGTGTCACTTGTTGGCAGTGTGTACTAATTATGGATTAAAATACGTGTTTGATTGAAAAATCAAATAGACACACTGTGTGGTGGTGGTAACTGACAAACACTTCAACACAGTGTTTTTAAATGTGCTGTGCAATATCCATTTTTTTGTTCCCCTTTTTGGTTCCACTATCCTTAAAGGGGAATAGATGGGTGATGTGCTTCCACTTTTTTTGGCAGCATCACTCTTATGCCAGGTGTGCATGAAAAATGGGCAAAGTTGACTTATCTTGAGTTTGCCCCCTATTGGTAAAGTGCGTAGGGCTTGGTGCGTTGAAACATCAATACTCTGTGCTACTTTTCTGGCATCTTTTGGCCTGAAATGATGGGCACGAGACAGCCTTGAATCTGTAATTTTTTTGTTTGTGTACTTTCAGCTTAAGTCTGTTTTATAACAATATACTGTACTGTTTAAAAATTAACATTTTATGGCAATTTTTGTTCTAATTCAAAAACCCCTTTAAATGTGTTTTAAAGAAAATATCCAAATATGGTACCAAATATTTTAACTGGGACTGTGCTTTTATAATACTGTCTTCCTACTTTAGTCTAAATCAGGTAGACCTTCTAGAACCACACCACATAGAGATCTCTGGGATTGTACATATTAGACCAATAGAATGTACATTGTGTTTTTTGAATTGTAATGTACATAGAAATTTCAGCCCATCTCCATATCTGGGTATTGAGTCTGTGTGGTTTGAATAGCAAATGAGCAAAGATTTGCTTGTTTATAGTTAAAGGAAAATTGTCTTAATTTCCAGTGGAATTCCACAAGAGCCTGTTCAATAGCAGTGGCAAGGTCTTTGCAGAGACATTTTCAACTGTGCACCACGCGCATTCTTGCGATTGTGTTTGAATGTGTAGGTACTTTTCTGGAACACGGGAACAGACCTCAATGTGAAGTATATCTTAACAGTAGATACGGTCCTTTTCTGTAAAAGCCCGATTGCAAATTCACATTGGCATTGCATGCAGTCGTAAGTGACAACCCACCAATAACTATACTGTCTGTACATACACGGTCTTATGAAACCTTGAGCCTTGATCTAATTAAAGCACATGTCTTAACTCCTGCCTTGATCAGCTCTCTGTTCCCTGCTCCAGTACAGAACCTTCTTTAGTTTAATACTATGCCAATGGTGAATATTGTAGGCGGGGATATATTTGTCCTGTATAAAGAGTTATCAAAGTTTCAGTGCTCAAGTAAACATGAGACAATAAACATTGTAATATCAGTACACCCCACCCTCATATGCTGGTACTATCGTTATTGTTTGCTTCTGGATACACTTTATTTTCTTGGATTCTAGTATTTTATCTGTATCCTGTATCTTGTTTTGTAACCTGTAAACTGCTTGGTTTCCAAGAACTGTTGCAAGGATGAAGAGGATTTTTAGGTCTCGGACACTAAATGGGTAACTGAATTGGGAAAAATAAGTGATGTATAATTTTATGTTTTTAAACTAAAATCTTGCAGGAAAACCTGTATCTGATCTGGTAAAAATATTTTAAACCAATAATGACACTTTTTATGTAAAAAATTTGTTTGAACAGAAATGCTTTGTCACCAGTTTAATCCTAAACTTGTTCGAGCTACAAGGAGTTAACAGTAGTCACATGATAACTTTTGTTTCACTACTATAATTTTCAAAATTACTACAATATGGGCTTTACATTGGTACATAAATCTCCTTCATTTGGTGTAACAGATCATTGATAACTTCATCTCAAATGTAGCCTTTTGTTGTATGCTGCCTTTGCTATATCCATATCCGCCAACTGTGCTTAAACTGTTTGTTCTGTTCTTGGTGCCAGTGCCTTGGTGGGAATGATGCCAAATGCTGCCTTTCGTAGTGAGGGAGTTTCTTATTAATGAGGTTTTTAACATCCATTTCAATATAACTTCACCTTTTCTATCAAGGTGAAAATAAAACTGCCAGAACTGACTATTTTAATTGATGTGTGCAATCAATGTGTTAATGAAACCACATCCTTTTTGTCGATGTGTTGCCTAGATTTATAATCAAAATGGTCATTTTGGTCATAAAGTTTGATTTTATATATAGTAAGTGTGTAGGCCTGAAGTGCTGCTAATTAACTTTGAAAATTGCATAATGGTTTGAAAAATATAGTCTTTATGGCTACAGTAATGTTAACTAGCATGTTGAGGGTTGGATCTGTATCACTACCAATGCAGTCTAGACATTTGAACAAAAATGGATGCTTTGCAAAAATTATGACTGCTGCAAAACAAATGTATCCAGATAAAAATGTTATTTATGTATAATTGTGTACAGGAGATGCCTGAACTAGAACTGTTACTGTAATGCTATACATAAAGTTACTTGTCAAATATTTGTTTTTTTTTAAAGAATCTGTGTGTCTTATTTACTCAGATTTGTCCAACCTTGGAAGTGAACTGTACTATCTTTCTATTCCTACAACTCTTGCAAAACTGAATTCAATACAATTCCCCAGTATTTCTTGTAACAGCATGAATCTTGTAACTAGCAGCTTGCTAGTTATTTCTGTATTGGCCTGCCTCTGAATAAAATTAGATGAAGCGATGAAATTTTCCACATAAGGAAACAGCATCTCCAAAACAAACCAGTATTAAGATGCGATATTTTGGTGATGTGTATTAAGGTTTAAATAGTGCGTTGGTTGGGAAGAAATTACATAAAGCAAAACTCTGGTTTTTGAATAAACTCAATAGACTATTCTAAACTGGATAATGAACTATTGTGTGAAAGTCAAATAGTATGTTTTTTTGCAGTTGTCCCATCTCTGAAGACTTGATTCTAACTGGTTAGTCATGCCATATATGTGTAGGCACATGGTTATTTCTATCTTCAGTAACAGATGCAAGAATATGAGCAATTTTCATTTCCAAATTTGTTTATACACATTGTTCATCTCTAAGTCAAAAGTATGGAATTGATGTTATGGCACCATGAACCATAACATCATCACCTCACAAAGCTCTAAATACTTTTAGACGGCATCAAACTCGGTTCTTTGGTTCTTTTCAAAAGTAGCTATGCTGTGACTCCCACTAATGTGACAGAATACACAAACACTGCATAGACTTTACTGTCTCAATTATGATGAGATGATTCTTGCTTCTCCTACCCCCCCCCCACCCCAAGCCATCACTCCATGCAAATAGACTCATTTGGATGAGTATTGCTCCACAATTGTTCTGAAAAAGTGTGTTGCAGTGGGTGGAAAGTGGACACTTTTATGAGCACTAATCAGACTGCTGAAGCAGCACATATTGGAATCAAAAATTCATAGTGTATATTGAATGTTTAAGGGACGATCTGTGAATCTGTCTGTAGCAAAGTGGTGTTGGAAAAAAGAAAAATGAATAGGAAAGAGATAATGGACTTTCATGCATGATGTACTGTGGCTGGGAAAAGGAGAGAGGGAATAATCGTTGGCAAAGAAAGCCTCCATATCTGGCAGTAGATCATAGAAAGTGATTATTGGAAATTTCCTTTGGGAAATCTATGCAGGAAAGGCTTATTAGATTTAAAGGTTCTGTTCATCTCTTGCTGCCCTTTATTCATGAATTACTAATTTGGCCATTTTTGCTTTTATCTCTTGACTGATGCACTCCACTAATCTGGTATGGTGCTAAATTACCCACAATGTGGTGTTTTTCTTTTTAATTGCACATATAATTCACCTTTTACATGCTCGGTTTCAGTAAGGTGCAGGACACATCTGGGACGGATATGTAAGTGCTTTACACCTGAACACAGAGCGAGACTACCTTACGAGTGGCCAAATATTGACTAGGAGAAAATGAGCAATGGGAGGCCTTCAAAGAGGAGGTAGTTCAGGTACACATCCCCACAAGGGGGAAAGGAAGGGCATCCAAAGCTAGAGCTACCTGTTTGACTAAAGATAGAGATTAAAATGAAACAGGAAAAAAAGAGGCTAATGATAAATGTCAGGCTCATAATACCGTAGGGAGCCAAGCTGAACACAAAGTAAAGGAGACGTGAAAAAGGAAATAAGGGGCAAAGAGAGTACGAGAATAGATTAGCTTGTAATATAAAAGGGAACCCTAAAGCAAAAGGGTAGTCGAAGGAAGGGTGGGACAGATTAGGGACCAAAAAGATCTTGTGGAGGCAGGGTGCATAGCTGAGGTACTAAATGAGTACTTGGCATCTGTCTTCACTATAGAAGATGCTGCCATATCACAGTAAAGCGGGAGGTGGAAGAGAAATTATATAGGATGCAAATAGATAAAGAGGAGGTACTTAAAAGGTTGGCAGTGCTCAACTTAGAAGTCACCCTGTCCAGATGGAAATGCATCCTAGGTTGCTGAGGGAAGTAAGGGTGGAGATAGCGGAGGCTTTGGCCACAATCTTCCAATTTTCCTTGGATGTAGAAGTGCTGGAGGATTGCAAATGTTATACCCCTGTTCAAAAAAGGAGAGAGGGATAAACCTGGCAACTACAGGCCAGTAAGTCTAACGTCCGTGATGGAACTTTTAGAGACAATAATCAGAGACAAAATTGTCACTTGGAAAAATATGGGTTAATAAATGACAGCCAGCACGGATTTGTTGAAGTCAAATCATATTTGATTAACTTGATTGAGTTCTTTCATGAAGTGACGGGGAGGGTTGATGAAGATAGTGCAGTTGATATAAACATATTAGTAAAATTGAAGCCCATTGGATTAAAGGCAGCGTAAATGTGAAGTTGGCTAAGGGGCAGAAAGCAGAGAGTAATGTTCAATGGTTGTTTTTCAGACTGGAGGGAAGTATACAGTGGTGTCCCCCAGGGGTCGGTATTATGATCAGGTATTAGGGCAGACATGGCAGATGAAATTTAACGCAGAGAAGTGTGAAGTATTGCAGTTTGGTAGGAAGAATGAGGAGAGGCAATATAAACTAAAAGGTACAATTTTAAAGGGGGTGCAGGAACCAAGAAATCTGGGGATGTACATATGCAAATCTTTGAAGGTGATAGGACAAGTTGAGAAGGCTATTAAAAAAGCATATGGGATCCTTGGTTTTATAAATAGAGGCACAGCGTACAAAAGTCAGTTGTGGCTCATCGGGTAGCACTCTCACCTCTGAGTAAGAAGGTTGTGGGTTCGAGCGCCATTCCAGAGACTTGAGCACAAAAATCTAGGCTGATGCTCCAGTGCAGTACTGAGGGAGTGCTGTATTGTCGGGGTTGCTGTCTTTCAGATGAGACATTAAACTTCAAAAAGTACTTTATTGGCTGTAAAGCGCTTTGGGATGTCCTGAGGTCGTGAAAGGCGCTATATAAATTCAAGTTTTTTTTTCAAAAGCAAGCAAGTTATGCTAAGCCTTTATAAATCACTGGTGAAGCCCCAGGTGGAGTAGTGTGTTCAATTCAACACTTTCTAAGGCCTTGACTTCCTTTTTAGAGGGTGCAGAGGTGATTTACTAGCATGGCACCAGGGATGCGGGACTTCAGTTACCTGGAGAAGCTGGGGTTCTCATTAGAGCAGAGAAGGTTAAGGGGAGATTTAATAGAAATGTTTAAAATGATGAAGGGTTTTGATACAGTACATAAGGAGAAACTTTCCAGTGGCAGAAGCATAAGTAACCAGAGGACACATATCTAAAGTAATTGGCAAAAGAACCAGAAGAGAGATGAGAATTTTTTTACGCAGCGAGTTATGATCTGGAATGCCCAACCTGAAAGGGTGGTGGAAGCAAATTCATTAATTTTCAAGAGGGAATTGGATAGATACTTGAACGGGATAATTTTGCAGGGCTATGGGGAACGCACAGGGGCTTGGAACTAATTGGACAGCTATTTCAGGCACGATGGGCCAAATGGTCTTCTGTGCTGTATCATTTTATGAGAATTGTGCAAACGTGTCAGTTTGCAGAAGTTGAAAAATCTATGAAAATGTATATCTGCAACTAATTATAGAGGAGGAAATTGGATCTGCAATCTCTTGATGCATCGATAGTCGCTGAATTAGTAAATTGATGGTGTTTTAATAGACTTGCTAAGCATTTTTCTCTTTTAAAAGAAAATGATTTTCTTGTATCAAAAAGAATTCAGGGATTTATATGTAAAAATCTATATTAGAAATCTGTTCATGAATAATTTTATTTTGAGTTCAGTAAAACCCTTCTGTATAACTTTAGCATTACATAGGATATACAGCACAGAAACAGGCCACTCGGCCCAACCAGTCCATGCTGGCGTTTATGCTCCACACGAGCCTCCTCCAGTCTTTCCTCATCTAAATCTATCAGCATAACCCTTTATTCCCTTCTCCCTCATATGCTTGTCCAGCCTCCCCTTAAATGCATCTATACTATTCGCCTCAACCACTCTGTGGTAGCGAGTTCCACATTCTCACCACTTTTTGGGTAAAGAAGTTTCTTCTGAATTCCCTATTGGATTTCTTGGTGACTATCTTATATTGATGGCCTCTAGTTATGCTCTTCCCCACAAGTGGTAACATTCTCTCTCTATCCACTTTATCAAAACTTTTCATAATTTTAAAGACCTCTATTAGGTCACCCCTCAGCCTTTTTTCCAAGAGAAAAGAGACCCAGCCTGTTCATCCTTTCCTGCTATGTATACCCTCGCATTTCTGGTATCATCCTGGTAAATCTTCTCTGCACCCTCTCCAGTGCTTCTATGTCCTTTTTAATAATATGGCAACCAGAACTGTGCGCAGTACTCTTAAGTGTGGTCTAACCAAGGTTCGATACAGGTTTAGCATAACTTCCCTACTTTTCAATTCTATCCCTCTAGAAATAAACCCTAGTGCTTGGTTTGCTTTTTTTATGGCCTTGCTAACCTGTGTCGCAACTTTTTGTGATTTGTGTATTTGTACTCAGAGATCCCTTTGTTCCTCTACCCCACCTAGACCCCCACCCTCCAAGTGATAAGTGACCTCCCTGTTCTTCCTACCAAAATGTAATACCTCACATTTATCTGTGTTGAACTTCATTTGCCAATTATATGCCCATTCTGCAAGTTTATTAATGTCCTCCTGTAACTTGTTGCAGTCCTTCTCAGTATTGACAACCGCCCCCCGCCCCAAATTTGGTGTCATCCGCAAATTTAAAAATTGTTTTGGATTCCTAAGTCTAAATCGTTAATGTAAATTGTGAACAGCAGTGGTCCCAGCATCAGCATTAAAATAACTGGAGCTGCAAACTTGGTAGTAAAACAGAAGTAACAAAAATAATCAAAGTATAGAAAGGGCCATTCAGCCCATCTGTGCCAGTGCAAGCTCTTGAAATGGAGCTACATAGAATTTACAGCACAGAAACAGGCTATTCGACCCAACTGGTCTATGCCAGTGTTTATGCTCCACACAAGCCTCCTCCCACATCCTTCATCTAAACCTATCAGCTAGCTAATTCTATTACCCTGTCTCTTTTTTATATTACTTTTCAACTGATGGTCTCTGCCTCTGTGGTATACCATTCCTGTTCCTCCAATTCCTGTTGCACTTGCTCCTCTTCCTCGTGCTCCTCTGCAGCTTCCCACCTGATAGGTGGTGGAAAGGGCTGTTCCCTCATAATGGTCAGGTTGTGTAGCATGCAGCATACTACCACAAAGAGTGGTCCAGGCAGCGGAAGCATTGTTTGAAGACACCGATGGTGTGCGCTTATCATGCTCCTTGTGACAGCATAGCTATAATTTAAGGCCTGTTGTGCAACTGTGTGTGGGATCCTACCGGACTCATGAGCTATGTCATGAGTGGATAACTCTTGTCGCCCAGTAGCTAGCCTTTGACTTGCCGTGGTGGACTGCTGCAGAATGAAGGAAGCATAACTACTGCCAGGATAACAGGCATTTCCCCCTGCGTAGGGAGTCTAGAACCAGGAGTCACAGTCTCAGAATAAGGGGTCGGCCATGTAGGACTGAGATGAGGCGAAATTTCTTCACGTGGAGGGTGGTGAACCTTTGGAATTCTCCACCCCAGAGGGCTGCGGAGGCTCAGTCGTCGAGTATATTCAAGACAGAGATCGATTGATTTTTGAATATTAAGGGAATCAAGGGATATGGGGATAGTGCAGGAAAGTGGAGATGAGGTAGAAGATCAGCCATGATCTTATTGAATGGCGGAGCAGGCTCGAAGGGCCAAATGGCCTGCTCCTATTTTTTATGTTATGTTCTTATTTCAAGCATGTGGTTAAACCATTCCCTCCCTAAATCAAGCTGTTAATTGCTTTGTTCTATTTATCACCCTTTACCGCCCCACCAATGGTCGTAGCTGCCATTTTTGGCCCTCCCTCCAAAGGTAGTATGTAATCAACTTGTGGATTGTTCAGATAGGTGCCAGGTGACTTCACACTTGTCAGACTGGTCAATTTGCGTCTGCTTGCCGATCTTTCTAAATGTTGTGATTTTTAGCCACTAGCAACATCATGAAAAGTGCTTTCCTTTCTATTTCAGTGACTTGATTTGCAATAGAGGATTCAGAACCTACCTAGAGAATGATGACAAAAGATAAAGTGAGGCTTGTGTGGTATTGCCTCTTGAATGAGGTCTTGCCCTCTGAATAATCAAATATGTACTGAGCTAGCACTGTATTGCCAGAGGTGCCGTCCTTTGGAAGAAATGTTAAATTGAGACCTGTTCACGAGATGTTGAAGAACCTGTGGCACAAGTTGAAGAGCAGGAAGCTCTCCCGATGTCTTAGCCCAGATTCCTCCCTCGATCAACACTACCAAAAATAGATTTAACTGGTCATTCATCTCACTGCTGTTCATGAGACCTTGTGCATAAAATGACTGCTGTGTACTTCTACATAGCAATAATGACTGCAGCTCAATATAATTTATTGTACATGAAGTGCTTTGGAAAATCCTAAAGGGACTTTATAAATAAAAGTTGTCTTTCTCTATGTCTGCCTATCAGCAAAAGGAGGGCAAGACCATGACATTTGATGAGGCACAAGAGTGGGGCTGGAGCTTTGGCCCATGGGGCTGCCCAGAGGCTTCAACTTCAGCGATGCGCAGGTGAGAGAGATACTGGGCACTTTGGATAGCATAGCCCAGATGTGGTCTGAACCTGGGACGAGGAAAGGTGAGAAGACTTTTAAGTGTGAGAGAAGTGCTTCAGCTCTGAGTACGAAACCCTTTTTATCTACGAGCAATCGGTCATCACTTTAAAAAGCAGCAACAGAGTATACCCAGCCCATTATCCACATTGGTTTTGCAGCTGTCCTTTTGGGGTTTTACGAATATTAATTTATATATTGGAATGATGCTATTATTCCAAGAGGAGATTTGATAGAGGTGTTTAAAATCATGAAGGGTTTACATAGAATAAATAAAGAGAAACTGTTTCCAATGGCTGAATGGTCGATAACCAGAGGGCCCAGATTTAAGGTGATTGGCAAAAGAACCAAAAGCGACATGAGGAAAAACTTTTTTTACGCAAAGAGTGGTTAGGATTTGGAATGCACTGCCTGATAGGGCGGTGGATACAGATTCAATAATAGCTTTTGAAAGACAATTGGAGAAAAAATTGCAGGGATATGAGGAAAGAGCAGGGGAGTGGGACTAACTGGATTGCTCTTAGAAAGAGCAGGCACACTCAATGGGCCAAAAGGCCTCCTCCTGTGCTGTATCATTCTATGATTCTATTAGAATGTCAGAAATGAGTATGTGGCCTATTCACAAGAATTTCACAACATTTACATTTTTGCTTAGAAAATAGGCAACCAAAATATTTTAATATTAGACAAAGTACTGAGCAAGATTTTATTTAGCATTTTCTATCTTATGACCAGTAATTCTTCAGTGCTTGATACACATGGTTAACTGTGAGACCAACGAGATGTTACCTTTAAGATTTAAGACCTAGGTCTGTAATTATCAGCATATTTGAGCCCAGAGACAGGTGCAATCAGGGCAACGCAAATATGCAGCCTAAATGATTGCGGAATGTTGGGTGTAAGTTAGTTAATGTGCGTAAGTATAATACACCCAAATTTCCTCAATCTTTTATGATCATCTTATTGATCCCTGCATCTGAACATATCTCCACCCATAATAATGGCCCCGTCCCCAGGTACACGGGTTTCCTGCAATTGTGTCTGCTTTGACGCTCTCTGCAAATTACGACCAGATTTTCAGGCGGTCATTTTTCTAGCGGTTTATTGCAATGTTATGAGCATTTAAAAAAAATATCCTCATCTTCTGTTTCTTTGAATGCATTTTTATGTCCTCAGTATAAGTCACAATAATTGAAAAGCTTCCCCAATTGTAGGTTCTTAAACATATTGGCACAAAAATTAGTCTTAGTACGCGAGAGTACGCACTGTGTACTCTTGCGTATTCTGTCTCCAATTGCCGGTTTTCTGCATGCACTGCGCATGCGCTGAAAACCGGCACTTGGTGAACTCAAAAGGGGGTGGTTCCTAAGTGAACCGCGTGCGCGCTACAGGCTGCGCGCACGCAGTGCACTTAGTGCTTTGAACGCGCAGGTAAGCATGGAAGATTTTGCACATAAAGAAAGGAGGCGTAAGACCCTCTTTTAACAAGGTAAGTAGTTAATTAAGTATTATTTTAAATTTTTTTCAACAGGTTTATCTTTTTTAGAGACTTTAAAGAAAGGTAAGTTTATTTTTATAACTTTTAAAAAGATTTAAAATTTTTTCAAAAATTAATTTTTTGTTTAAAGTGGTTAATTTATTTAACTATACTTATTTTATTAATGTGATGGTTTTAAAAAAAAAATTAATTGAGGTTTAGCTGTTCTTTTGGGGGGGTATAGATTCATAGCTTTGACAGCCCTTGCTGTCAAAACTATGAATGAAAGATGGTGTGCTGCCATTGGCTCTAACTGAATCACGTGATCCCACAGCTCGCACGAATTAACTGCGTCTGTGGGATACGCACACACTGCACAGCTGCAGCCTTGAAACTAAAGTTCGTGTGAGCTCGGAAGGAAAAGGCAGGCACGCAGTGAGATATCGCGGGGAAGCCTTACCCCTGCAGGAAGGCTCCGTCTTTAATTTCTGGGCCATTGTGCCTAATGTGCATGAATGATGGTTAAATGAGTGCAATTTTAATTTTCATACTTAAAGAATATATGGTGTGAGTTTGGCACTTCTATGGGCCCTAATTGTTTATGCTGATTTACACCCATTTACGTTCGGGTGTATTCGAATGAGATTGGCAGGAAATTTGAGTGTAACACGACATCTTGGAGTGCACGTCCACAGATCGCTGAAGGTAGCAGGACAGGTAGATAAAGTGGTTAAGGCGGCATACGGGATACTTTCCTTTATTAGCCGAGGCATAGAATACAAGAGCAGGGAGGTTATGCTTGAACTGTATAAAACACTAGTTAGGCTGCAGCTAGAGTACTGCATACAGTTCTGGTCACCAAATTACAGGAAAAAGGTGATTGCACTAGAGGGGGTACAGAGGAGATTTACGAGGATGTTGCCAGGACTGGAGAATTTTAGCTATGAGGAAAGATTGGATAGGCTGGGGTTGTTTTCTTTGGAACAGAGGAGGCTTAATTGAGGTGTATAAAATCATGAGGGGCCTAGATAGAGTGGATAGGAAGGACCTATTTCCCCGAGCAGAGAGATCAATAACCAGGGGGCATAGATTTAAAGTAATTGGTAGAAGGATTAGAGGGAAGTTGAGGAGAATTTTTTTCACCCAGAGGGTGGTGGGGGTCTGGAACTCACTGCCTGAAAGGGTGGTAGAGGCAGAAACGCTCATCACATTTAAAAAGTACGTGGATATGCACTTGAAGTGCCGTAACCCACAAGGCTACAGACCAAGAACTGAAAAGTGGGATTAGGCTGGAGAGCTCTTTTTCAGTGGCACAGACACGATGGGCTGAATGGCCTCCTTCTGTGCCGTAAATTTCTATGATTCTATGACATCGGCAGAATGGGCACGGGTATGCGTGCATATTTGGGTCTAACTTCTGGGTTGCACCCATGGAGGGAATTCCAGGCCTTGGAATTTTATTTTATTGACTTCTAAAACATAACGGAGTAGAAGAAAAGCTTTCCCCCCATTGGATGTCTCTAATGGTTTTTTTTAAAGAGTGGATATATAATGGAAAATGTTAGTCTTATGGCCTTGAGTAGCACAATGAGTAAGTGACCTGATCTCATCCACATTATCTTTCTCAATTCACTTTTTTGAAAATCATTTGACATGTGTGGGTGATGTTGACAAAAGAGTATCAACAATTACAACTCCATAAAAGGAAAAGATTTCTATATAGTGACCCACAAAAATTATGGGGCAGTATCATTGGAGAATGTTTGAACTGTGGAGGTGGTGTGGGGGCGGTGTGGGGGAGGGGGGCGGTGGGGTGGGAACGTGGAGGTGATTCTTAGGCCTTGCCACCGAAAATATTTCTACCATTTAATTTGCAAATTTACAAAAACATTGCAGCAAAAATCCTGGGTTTGCAAAGCTATACACAACTATACCCTGCTTTCAAGCCTCAAGTTACTACCTACAACAACAACAACTTGCATTTATATAGCACCTTTAATGCAGTAAAACATCCCAAGGCGCTTCACAGGAATGTTACCAAGTATAAGAGCAACTCAACAATGCAGCCAATGTCATGATGGACAGATTGCTCTCGACTATCCCTGTTGTGTAACCATGATCAAAGCTGGTATGTAAGCAGATCCCCCTCCATCTCAATTGTACAACAAATGCAATACAAGTATTAACTTATTGGTCTCATTTCCTGCTTGTTAGCACTATCATTCCAATTGTGTGCGAGTGTGTGGGTATTTTATTTATTAGTTTAACCTTTAGACTGCTAGCAGGTCCAGAGCAATGACTTCTGGGACCTGTGAGCATTCTATCTGGCTGACTCACTTTATTTATCAACGTCTGTACTAAACACTAATATTACACCAATACAACTTTTTAATGTAACCATTATTTCTGTCTATCTTCCTTGTTCTTTCTCTCCTAGTTATATTTTAACTTTAATTTCACTTTCTTCCTTTTGGCTAATATCTCTTGTTTCAAACCATTAGATTTTGGAAGTAGAAATGGCTTTCAAAATAAATTAGGCATTTGGCTAAAAGCAAATGTCAAAAGTTCATTTTTTTGCTCAAGCGGCAAGGAAGAAAAATATCATTGTCTTTATAGATATTGCCAGCTCAACATGTCAGAACAGAAAGAGCTGCTACTGCTGACAATGTGATAGTGGCCACACAACCCAATCATGGCAGGAAAAGTAAATTTATCCATAACACACTGAAGGTCGACATTGCTTTTAAATTGCCAGGCGTTTGTTGCTGTGCATATGGTACAGTGATAAACACCTGCTGTTTGCACATAGTTTCTGTTAAACATACCTCAGGATAATTTTCCTATCATTCTTGTTCATAATTGCCAAATGGTTTCCCAGATGCCTTCATTGCAAGCCTTTGCGTGCCTATATATGGTGGCTGTTGCATACATCCTTCTTTAAACTGTAGTACTTGTATGAATATGAATCCCCTCAGGCTCATTACTATATAAGAAGCAAAACACAAGACCTAATGCTTATTGCAGTGAACTAGCTTTCTATAGATGCCTGTATTAATTATGCATGTATTGTTTCAATGTCCATCTGAGGAAATAATTCACATCATAAATTGTACACTTAATATAAAAAGGATTTAAATTTCAACATAAAGCTATAATTTTATCTGTAGTAGTATCATGGATATTGGTCCCATCGTTCAATTTGCCTTGTAGGGGTCTACATTATCATCACCCATCAGCCAGCCCCAATATGACAGTCGAACATTCTTTAGAAAGTAGAATCCAATGCAGTCATCAAGCAACTTTTTAATTATTTCACATAGCAGCACGAAATCTAAAATTGTGGGTGTGATGATTGATCTTGGGAGAAATTAGACTCCAATATAAGGCAGTGAATATATACTCGGACTTGTCCCAGTGCTGCTTGTGGAAGTGTTACTGGAAGGTTTGAGAGTGTGGCGCAGGTTGAATTTTGAACTTTGTGGTTTATTATTATACTGGATTGGGAGAGATGATCAGGAATAAGAGCACTAGGGATATCTACACATTGCTGCATGATGTAATCTGTCAAGCTACAACTCATGAAGCATTTTGGTCCAGTGACTCAGACAGTAACATCAGTATGCATCTGTAAGTCACAAGGTCAGACCTTTTTAATCGGGTCTTCGATAAGTTAACACTTCTGCTTGCCTTAGGTGGGTCTATCCTCGTCTTTATAGTTAGAAGACTGATTTCACATTCTGCTCCTGGGCTTAAGCACATAAACTAGGCTAATGCTCCAGTGCAATTTTGAGAGAGTGCTGCATTGCTATTCCTTGGGTGAGATGTTAGACCAGGTCCCATCTGTTTCAGAGAAGAGCTGAGAGTTGCCCTGGCCAACATTCCTCTGCCAACCAACCCCATCAATGGAGGTTATCTGGTCATTCATTCAATTGATGTTGTAGGAAATGGTCGTGGACACATTTGGCTGTCGCATTTTCCTATATAAAAGTCACTAACTGTACTTAAATAATTAATTGTATGCAAAATACTTTGGGATGTTTGAGAGTCAGGATAAGACACTACATAAATTTAAGTCTTTCTCATTTATAACATCTTACATGCAGTGATATTTACCTGAAGCCAGTGTAATCAATGTAAATGTTCCAAATCTCTTAGTCTAATTCTGGAGGTCTAACTATAATAGCATTCCCTGCTTCTGTGTTTATATAAGCTCAGCTCTGCCAACATAAAAACAGCAATGCATCCCCTGTGCAGCTGCTTTGACAGATGGTGACATTGGTTATTGTTTAGCTGGATCCTTGGCAGCAGCTCCAAGTTCAAGTTTTTCTCACGGTTTGCAGAAAGGGATTCCTTCTCAACTTCGTACTGGCAGCTAATTGAAATATTGTTCCTATACACTACAAAGTCACCATCATTTGAAGCAATTGTTACCCAGACAAATGTCCAATTAACTCCTTAAGCCATTGTATTCTGAATTCCCTCCTCCATTTCCTACGTTCTCTGATTTTCTCCTTTTATGGTAATTTTTTTAATGGGCATTGGCAGCTTTATGGTGACTTATCCAAATGGCCAATTTTCAGGGATGAGTGAATGTAGGCAGGCTATGTGACCAAGAGTAAGATTCATAGTTGAGTCCAATCTCCTCCTTACCTGACATTCATTTACGCTGGGCTGACTTCTCTGCTTAAGCCCCAGGAACATTGAGGCCGATTGTAGTATCCCCCTGGCAGCCCCTAGCTAGGATCACAGACCAGGGGTTGAGGCCGAGACTATTTTGTTCTGTATGGAGCACCTGGTGCATATACTCACTGAAACATTGGGGCGTCCATTATCTAAACTTAGTGGGACTTCCTCATAAATGAATTGCACGCTTTTCTGAATGCATATGTGTATCAATGTGTAGTAAAGTAAAGTTTGATGGCACTGTATGAACATTTTCTACTTTTTTTTCTATCTTGTATCAGTATCTTGCTTCATGATTCACTGACCGTCTCAACCATCAAAACCAGTTTGACTGGATGAGGATAGCCCCGGCCACAAAGGCCCATCCTCGACAGCAGGGGTTTTCAACCTTTTTGCTTCCGAGGCCCCCCCCCCCCCTCCCGTGTTATAAAAATTCCACGGAGCCCCTGTAACGCAGCACAACTAATTTTTAAGAGTGGCTCCTGTCACGTGGTAAAAAGCAGCAGCATATCTGCGCACATCTAGATCCCACAACAGAAAATCAAATGGATCACCATATACGATGTGCACCTAAGCTCCAGGCTCACTTCCCAATGCAAAATGGTGTATTTTATATATGGTCAACTTTCATGGCCATCTGCACCTCATGTGAGTGATGCCCCTGGGACTCGGACCCGGGACCACGAGCTTCCGGCGGTGGCAGCGGGCAGTTTGATCAGCTGTCCATGCCGTGCTCGGCTCTGTAAACAGCTGCCGTGGACAAGCAGTGATCAGCCACATAAAGAGCGAAAGGTGAAGCCAGCCAAACATTCGCCGACACTCTGGTTAATTCTCGACCCATTACCCCACAAAACGGACATCAAACCCCACCGACCTGTTGCTCCGCTTACCCGATTTAAACATGGCGGGCAGGAGAGCCGGGAAAAGAACCCGCTGCCAACTAGCACTAACAGATCTGGGGTGGGAGAGGGGACGGGGTCTCCTCTCCTCTCCTTATCTCCAACATCAGCGGCGGCAGCACATAGGGCCAACCTCACATCGGTGCACTGAATTCAACTCTGATGGAGATGGGTAAAAAAAATATATAGCCTATTTCGAAGTTTCATTCTTAGTAATAAATGGGGTGCCACTGACATCGGTAGTGATCAGTCTCGCTCTTTTTTTCGTTGACCCTGCTTGCAGAATGGGATTTTTCAAAAGATTTTATTCTTGAAAGATGCTGATTTGGTGGACTCCTTGAAATCTTCTCGCGGATCCCTACGGTGTCTCAGTTGGTAGCACTCTCGCCTCTGAGTCAGAAGGTTGTGGGTTCAAGTCCCACGCCAGAGACTTGAGCACATAATCTAGGCTGACACTCCAGTGCAGTGCTGAGGGAGTGCTGCACTGTCAGAGGTGCTGTCTTTCGGATGAGACGTTAAACCAAGGCCCCGTCTGCTCTCTCAGGTGGACGTAAAAGAACCCATAGTACTACTTCGAAGAAGAGTAGGGGATTTATCCCCAGTGCCCTAGCCAATATTTACCCTCAATCAACATTACTAAAACAGATTATTTGGTCATTATCACATTGCTGTTTGTGGGTGCTTGCTGTGGCAAATTGGCTGCCGCGTTTCCTAACTTACATTAGTGCCTACCCTTCAAAAGTACTTAATTGGCTGTAAAGTGCTTTGGGACGTCCTGAAAGGCGCTATATAAATGCAAGTCTTTCTTTAGGGGGCCGTGAACCCCTGGTTGAGAACCCCTACCACTGGACTGTGTTACAAGAATCACTGGTACCACCTTTTTGACAGGAATAAGAGCTGCTGCATGTACACATGAATCCTGAATGTCAGCACAGAATACTAGTGGTGAAGCTTTACAGAATGCTTTTCCTACCTGCACAACTTTTTTCCACGCAGTACTGTGCCCTTTGTATGCAGAAAACGCATGCAAAGATGTTCAAGCGTGCATTTGACTATTGGGACACCCTGGGCTTGACTATTGTTGCCCCAGCAAAATTTGTCAACCCTCTTCATCTTTTTATTGTCCATCGAAGCCAATTTTGTTAGGTCTTTTGGAAACAAAAAAAATATGTACTGATTTTGCCCTAATATTTTCCCCTGCCCCGGCTGGAATACACTTCCAGGGACACTGCCATTTCTCCAGCATCTCACTCGTGTGAGCCTTGATGGTGAATGCTAACTGGCTATTTCTCCATGGCTGGCTTCACAGCCAAGCCTAATCCGGTAATTGTCTGACATTCACACAAGCACATTCCAGCAAGTCATTGGAAAATGAGCAGGACTGGGAACGCTGGCTGATTTTACCCTCCCCACGCCTTCCCTAGTTCAGTGACACTGAAGCCAATTGTAGAAACCTTACTGCTGCTCCAGCTGAGATCAGCTAACCTGGCACAATGTAGGGATTGAAGCTGGAGCTTCCTAGCAAGTATGGCTTACTTACACCAGGTGGGGCATTTAGCCATTGGCAGACCCGTTTTATATATTACAGACTGAGCAGCATAACTATTAAAAAGAGCAGATGATCTCACAAAATAATTCTGTATTTTCCTGTCTGTATATCTTTTACGTGTCTGCCAGAATTGCAGAAGCATAGTAACTCATGATGGCTTAAGCTGTTCATTACCTTAGAGAGGTGAGCTCGGCTATACAACTCATGAGCTCAACACGTGAGAAAAGGTTGCCTCTGTGCTCCTACCAGGGATTTATTTTCTGTAAACACATGCATGCTTTTTGCAGTATGTGGCCTCAAACATTTTTATGTACATTTCTGCCCTATGTTTTGTGATTTAAAACCAGTCAAATAAATCCTGTTTTGTGTGGGGGTGTTTTGAGTGTTACTTGGCTTAATGCATCTTTTTGTGTGGTCCCTTGGGGTATTCTGCAATGTTAATCCATCAGTGGCATACAAGAGAGAGACAAATTTTGCTTCACGATGCTAAACAACACAATACTGATACTGCATCTCTTTTGTATAAATCACTAGGTTGGGGGTAATCTAATTGAGGTGTTTGAAATGATAAAGGATTTGACAGAGTACATAGGAACAGGAGGATGCCATTCAGCCCCTTGAGCCTGTTCCTCCATTCAATTAGATCATGGCTGATCTGTATCTTAACTCCAGCTACCCGCCTTAGTTCCGTAACCCTTAATACCCTTGCCTAACAAAAAAAATCTGTCTTAGTTTTGAAAATTTCAATTGACTAAGCTTCAACAGCTTTTTGGGGGGAGAGTTCCAGATTTCCACTACCCTTTGTGTGAAGAAGTGCTTCCTGACATCACCCCTGACATCCCTAAGGCTCTAATTTTAGGGTTTTCCCCCCTTGTTCTGGACTCCCACCAGAGGAAATAGTTTTTCTCTATCTACACTATCAACTCCTTTAATCATCTTACGGTGTCGATATACGGCAGCATTTGACACATTAGACCCCCTGTGACCCCACCTCATTGTCCTAGTTGTATTTTGCTATGTCTTTGATATAATGTCTTCCTGACTGACCTGATTTATCACACCTCGGCAGAGAAACAAAGGCAGTCAGAAAGATTAACTGTAGTCATCTGACATTGTACGCTGCACAGGCATTGTTCTCTGTCTATATATGCTTTGCCGATCTGTATTCCTTCACTTCACCTGACGAAGGAGCAGCAGCTCCGAAAGCTTGTGATTTCAAATAAAACTGTTGGACTATAACCTGGTGTTGTGCAACTTCTCACTTTAATCATCTTAAACACCTCAATTAGATCAGCCCTTAATCTTCTATATTCAAGGGAATACAAGCCTAGTCTATGCAACCTGTCTTCATAATTTAACGCTTTTAGCCCTGGTATAATTCTGGTGAACCCGCACTGCACCCGCTCCAAGGCAAATATATCCTCTGAGGTGCTGTGCCCAGAACTGAACGCAGTACTCTAAGTGGGGTCTAACCAGAGCTTTATATAGCTGTAACATAACTTCCATCTTTTTGTATTCCAGCCCTCTTGAGATAAAGGCCAACATTCCATTAGCCTTTTACATTATTTTTGAATCTGTCCACGAGCTTTTAGTGATTCCTGAACTTTTACCCCTAAATCTCTCTGCTCATCCACAGTTCCTAGCTTCTCACCATTTAGAAAATACACTGCTCTATCTTTCTTAGGTCCAAAGTGGATGATCTCACATTTCCCCACATTGGACTTCATCTGCCACAGATTTTCCCACTCACTTAATCTATCACTATCCCTTTGCAACTTTCTTCTCCCATCTACACTGTTTACTGTGCCACCTAACTTGGTGTTGTCAGCAAACATTGTTATATGGCTCTCTATTCCTTCATCCAAGTCATTTATAAATGTAATGAAAAGCTGAGGCCCCAGTACAGATCCCTGGGGGCCACCACTAATCACATCCTACCATCCTGTACATACCCATTAACCCCACACTCTGTCTAACGCTAACCAATGTGCTCTCATTTTTGTTAGCAGTCTCTTATGTGGAACTTTATCGAATCCCTTCTGGAAGTCCATATAAATAGCATCCATTGACAATCCCTTATCTACCACATTAGTTACCACCTCAAAAAATTCAATGAGTTTTGTTAGACCTAACTTGCCCTTTATAAATCCATGCTGGCTCTCGCTAATCAGTTCACGTTTGTCCAAGTGCTCAGTCACTGGCCGGAGTTTTCTTTACCTTGGCAGGTCCGGTGCATGCAGTCACCATGTTGGGTCCTGACCCAGTTGCTACCTCCATCCTGCTCCACAGAATAATTTTGCAATAATGGGCCCTGTTAAGGCCACCCTGTGTGTTGCTGGGCCCAATTAAATGGAGCGGGTCTGGTGACATCATCGATGACGCGTTTTCAGCCGGTATATTTAAAGGGACCATGGCCACATTGCATTTTAAGGTTCATCTAGGAGTGTGCAGTCAGTGCAACTGATTTCCATTGCTGCACACAGGGACACAAATGACTGCACAGAGGCAGAGGGCTGCACTCAGGTTCTCCGATGACTCCCTCCACATGCAGTTGGAGCTGTCCCAGAACCCGGAAGTGGGAGACGGAGAGAGGGGGACATCTCAGCAACCTGGTGACAGAATTACATATCATACAGTTACATGGCATACATCAGTTACTCATATGGGGGCTGATGTCATTTTTTTTTTCTTATTCGTTCATGGGATGTGGGCGTCGCTGGAAAGGCCAGCATTTATTGCCCATCCCTAATGCCCTTGAGAAGGTGGTGGTGAGCGGCCTTCTTGAACCGCTGCAGTCCATGTGGTGAAGGTATTCCCACAGTGCTGTTAGGGAGTTCCAGGATTTTGACCCAGCGACGATGAAGGAACAGCAATATACTTCCAAGTCAGGATGGTGTGTGACTTGGAGGGGAACTTGGAGGTGGTGGTGTTCCCATGCGCCTGCTGCCCTTGTCCTTCTAGGGGGAAGAGGTCGCAGGTTTGGGAGGTGCTGCCAAAGAAGCCTTGGCGAGTTGCTGCAGTGCATCTTGTTGGCCACTGAATGATAATTATGTGCATAATGTTATCTGGGCCCAATGTACATATGGCATATCTAACTCATCTCTTTACTCTCCCACAGGTCCATCAAGAGCCCCCCCCCCCCCATACTGTCCAGGAGGAAGCCAAAGATGACTCCTCGGAGGAGCCTCCAGCCTCTGAGGGCACAGCGTCATCTGACATAAGCCCACCCAGCACCAGCGCAGATACGCACACCTCGGTGGGTTGCTCGTGACATAGAGTATTGTTGTCACCTGGTATCTCACAAATCACAAATGAGCAAAAGCAGATGGTGCAGACAGGGACAGCAGTGGAGACTGCTCGTCGGAGGGCGAGGACTCTCCCAGCTCTGCTCAGCGGCATGTAGACGCTGTGCCTCTGGGGCCATCCAGAAAGAGGGCAATCCTGGAGCTGCAGGAACAAGTGCAGGAGGCTCTGACAGGTTTTGTGAGTGCAATGTCTGCCACTATTCAGAGAATGGAGGAGTCCTTCTCCAACATGAGCACCACCGTGTCGCAAGCAATGGCAACTGTAGGCTCCTCCATGGATAGGATAGCCACCTAAATGGAGCAACTAATGCGCCAGTCGCAGGAGCACATGTTGTCTATGGAGGATAGATGGGTATCTATGGAGGGTAGATGGGAATCTGTGGAGAATAGATGGGAATCTGTGGAGAATAGATGGGTATCTATGGAGGGTAGATGGGTATCTATGGAGGGTAGATGGGTATCTATGGAGGGTAGATGTGTATCTATGGAGGGTAGATGGGTATCTATGGAGAATAGATGGGTATCTATGAAGGATAGATCCCAGAGGCTCCTCTCTAGGAGGGATGTCAGTGTAGACGTGGGTCCTCATGGCCCCACTGATGTGCAGCAAGGTGCTCTCCAGCTCCTTGCTAGCAGGAAAGTGCGGGTGGCCCATGAGAGGGATGATGGTGTGAAGGGACATGGAAGTGGGGGCTCCTCTCCAAGCGCTCACACTTCTCCCCCATTGCCATCCCCTCAGTCAGAGCCCCAGATGCCTCCCCAGACAGCAATGGCCGAGTCTGCCCCTGCACAGTCGCAGGAGGAGCAGACTTTGGCAAGACCCTCACAGGCTCCAAAACTCAGAGGACGACCGCCAAAAGTGTCTAAGCAGGTGCAGCAGGGAAGTGTCAGGCTGTCTCTATCTCTGCTGAAGCCAGAGGGGTAGCACCTCGTAGAAGCACACGTAAGAGAAAGATGCCACACAAGTAGATTCACAAGGGTAGCCACTTGGGTGTTTTGTTCAATGTTATTGTGAAGTTTCCATTAATAAAATCTTTACCATAAATTTATTTATTTTCAAAACTTTCCGGTCTTGGACAAATTTGTGTGCACCTTTGTAAGTGACTTAGTTAGTTGGAGTGAAGGGTCAGACATAACGTTGATTCCAGCAATGATGGTGACTGTGAAAGGAATAGATTGGTCATTGTAGGGATGCATTATGGTCTGGCTGTGGGGTGTTGCCAACTTGGCGAGGCATTTGGCAGCCATATGGGTGTACTACATAAAGTTAAGTAAATCTGGCCATGATGTGGCCATCCCCGGCCTCACGGGCAGCAATGTGCTCGCGTGCTGTTGCCATCTGCACTGCAGTTTCCTCCTGCTCTTCCTCCTCCTCCTCATCTTCCATCTGATGCTCCTCCTGCTCCTCCTCCTCCTCTGAAGAGGTTGTGCGCTCAATGCCTTGCTCCTTATGCAGCACTAATCCCCGCTTCTGCACTATGTTGTGCAGTACACAGCAGACCACGATGATTCTGGAGACCCTGGCTGCTGCGTACTGAAGGGCTCCTCCAGATCTGTCAAGGCATCTGAATCGCATTTTCAGTATGCCTATGGTCTGCTCTATGACACATCTGGTGGAGATATGGCTTTCATTATGGCCCAGAAATTAGGCTCCCTGGCTTCCCGCGGGTGCAAGGATCCCGCGCGCACCTACCTACCACATCTGCCATTGACCTCTGGGCCCACGGGGACTTCAGCTCCTGGGCCTCCTGCAGCTGCCGGCGCGCAGTGCTTGTGTATCCCAGGGGCGTAGATAGTGCGATGCGTCCCCTGGGATCACGTGGGCCATGGAGAGCCAATGGCAGCAGACCATCTTTCATTCATAGATTTGACAGGAAGACCTGTCAAATCTATGAATTGAAATCGGCCCCAAAACAACACCTAAACTTCAAATAATTTTTTTTTAAAAACATCACATTTTTAAAATAACTAAGTTAAATAAATTAACTACTTTAAACAAAAATTTTAATTTTTGAAAAAATTAAAATACATTTTAACAGTGCTAAAAATAAACTTACCTTTCTTTAAAGTATCTAAAAAAGATAAACCTGTTGAAAAATTTTTTAAATTGTAATTAATTAACCACTTACCTTGTTAAAAACGGGTCTCGCGCCTCCTTTTTAAATGCGCAGCTTCTTCCATACTTACCTTCCCGGAGAAACCTGAAAAAAACCCGAAGTTCGCTGCGTGCACGCAGCCTCTCCCGTGCACACGGTTCACCTCTGAACCGCTCCCTTCACGAGACCGGAAGTTCCGGTTTCCCGCGCATGCGCAGTGCATGCAGGAAACCGGCACTTCAGGAGGCCTTACGGGTGAGTACACAGTGCGTACTCACCCGGCAAGTGCCGAATTTTTGGCCCTATA
Source organism: Squalus acanthias (assembly GCA_030390025.1). Taxonomy (NCBI): domain Eukaryota; kingdom Metazoa; phylum Chordata; class Chondrichthyes; order Squaliformes; family Squalidae; genus Squalus; species Squalus acanthias. The sequence continues at coordinate 82,162,145 of CM059425.1, read as the reverse complement.
TCTCTCCTCGGCCTCAGTACTTGGCCTGCTCAAGGGTGTCATGAGCCATATCTTCAGTGGAGAGCCTTTGTCTCCAAGCACCCAGCCGGAAAGTCTGTTTGGAGGTGCGAACAGCTGAGGGAGGGTGGACTGGCGTAGGATGAGAGAGTCATGGCAACTGCCAGGGAATTTGGCACACACGTGCATGATGATCTTCCTATGGTGACAGACCAGCTGCACATTGAGGGAGTGGAAGCCCTTGAGGTTGACAAACACTCCTGGGTGATGCTGGGGTGCCCTGATGGCCAGATGTGTGCATTCGATGATGCCCTGCACCCGTGGGAAGCCAACCAGAGTGGCAAAGCCGAGCGGCCACTCAGTAACACTGGCTTCATCAGTGGCAAAGTTGATATAATTGGCTGACTTGTCAAACAGGGCATCGGTGACCTGTGTGATGCATCGGTGGGCGGCCAACTGCGAGATGCCGCAAATGTCTGCTGCAGATCCCTGGAAGGAGCCTGCGGCTAAGAAGTTGAGGGCAATGGTGACTTTGATAGCCACTGGTAAGGGGTGTCCACCCACTCCTCTAGGCTACAGGTCTTGGTCCAGCAATCTGCAAATGTCTATGACAACCTGGCATGATAGCCTGAGCCTTCTTTAGAAACATAGAAACATAGAATCTAGGAGCAGGAGTAGGCCATTTGGCCCATCGAGCCTGCTCCGCCATTCAATACGATCATGGCTGATCATCCAAATCCAGTACCCTGTCCCTGCTTTAATCCCCACAGTACACATATCCCACCCTACCCCCATAACCCCACGTATTTAATTCCCCCTAACATATCCCATCCTATCCCCATAACCCCACATATTTAATCCCCCCTAACACTAAGGGTCAATTTATCATAGCCAAATCAACCTAACCCACACATTTTTGGACTGTGGGAGGAAACCGGAGCACCCGGAGGAAACCCGCGCAGACACGGGGAGAATGTGCAAACTCCACACAGACAGTCACCCGAGGTCAGATTCGAACCCGGGTCTCTGGCGCTGTGAGGCACCAGTGCTAACCACTATGCCACCGTGTTACCCTTCTTTGGCACTGCTGCTCCGTCATGTTGAAGAAGCTCAACCTCTGCCTGTATACCCTATGTTGGGGGTATTGTTTTCGGCGCAGTGCAGCTTTGCGCTGATGCCCTCTGTCCTGGCATCAGGGCATTGAGGAGAAAGTAGGTGGTGTTGTTGTTGGTGCTGCTGGTGTACCTGGTGCTGCTGGTGTTGGGGCTGATTGTGGTCAGATTCTGAGGACCAAGGTGAGACAGTATAAACGGTACCCATGCTGATGTAATAGATGGCAGGTGAAGTAGAGATGACAGAAGCAATCTGTCAATGGTGAGAGAGGTTCTTCCAATGAGGTGACAGTGGATGGAGACTTTGCTTGAAAGACTTGCAGCCGGCAGAAAGCTCAATCTGTGTTACAAATGCAGTGAGAAACAGCTTCTGTATGAGGAAAGTGATCAGATGTCAGGTGGGAGCTTTTATAGTACATTTCATCCTGTCAACTAATCAGCTGGAGCAATGGCCACTCAACTCCCGCCTCAGGTTTACAGACGTGGTTCCCAAGCACCATGGGAATCCAGTGAAATTTAAAAGGTAAGTTTAAAAACACTAAGGTTCTGACAACAAGGTAATAATTGTTTAAATTGGGTCGCCCACTGCTGCTGGTCGGGTCGGCTCCGCGAACACAGACACGCCTGGGGGAAAGGCACGTGGGAGCGAGATGACAACGGTTCCCAGACTCGCTTTCAAAGATAACAACTTTCCCACCTGCCACCGATCTCGCCCACTACCAACCCGGAGAATTCCAGCCACTATGTCCCTAATAATAGATTCTAGTAACTTTCCCACAACTGACATTAGACTAATAGGCCTATAATTTCCTAGTTTATTTCTCTTACTTTTTTAAATAGTTAAGTGACATTGGCAATCTTCCAATCCAAGGGGACAATTCCTGAATCAAAAGTGTTTTGGAAGATCAGGTCTAGAGCATCTACAATTTCCTCTCCTATCTCTTTTAATACCCTGGCTTGGAAACAGTCAAATCCTGGAGATTTATTTATCATTAGTCTCATTATTTTCTCCATTACCTTTTTTTTATACTTATATTAAATCTAGTAAGTTCCTCAAGAATTCTCTTGACAGATCCTCTGCCTACCCTGGAGAAGGGCCTCTGCGGGCAGGGAGTTCCGCTTTCTGCAAAACCTCCGCCCGCTGAGAACCTTTAAAAATCTCACACCTGGTAAAAGCCTGCGTAACCAGCATAACAGTTTAAAAAAATGAAAAAATAATTTTTTTTCCAATCATTTAAAAATACTTTTAAAAAAAGGTAAGTTTATTTTTAGCCCCATAAAAAACTTCAATTATTTTTTTCAAAAAATTAAATTTTGTTTAAAATATTTAATTTAATGTAATTTTAACTAACTTTAAATACGTGATTTAAAAAAAATTATTTAATGTTTAACTGTTTTTTAAGTGATCCCATTCATACTTTTGGCAGTTCTGTGCATAAAGACCTGTCAAAAGTGTGAAGGGGGATTCCCTTCTTTGATTGGTTCCCCATGGCCCATGTGAACCCAGGGACGCTTGTGAACCGCCTGCACCCCTGGATACCTGGGCCTCTGCGCATTTCGTAGAGCAGAGGCCCAGGATCGGAAGTCTCATGACCTACGGAGCTAGCAGTTAAGTTCATAGATTTTTTCCGATCGGAGGCATCCGCCCGCAGGAAGCCTCCAATCGTAAAATCCGGCCCACTATCTCTCACTTCTCTTGTTGACCAAAGTTGTTTAATTGCACAAGCAGAGCTCTTGTTGTTTATGGGTATATACAGGTCTTGTATTCTACCAAATACCTCTTTGAACACCTCCCACTGTTTTTCTGCAGTTTTATCCATCAGTAGTTCTGCCCAGTCTACAGTGGACAATTCCTGCCTCATCCCGCCAAAGTCCACCTTAGCTAAATTTAAAACCTTGGTTTGTGATTCACCCTTCTCCCTCTCAAACCTAATATTAAATTCAATCAAGTTATGGCCAGTTAGTTAGGTGTTCCCCGTACCATTAGATTATTGACTAATTCAGGCTCATCACTCATCGATAAATCTTGTATGGCCTGGTCTCTTGCTAATTCAAGAACTTAGGGCTAGAAGTTTGTCTTGGGCGGTGGCACGAAGCGAGTGGTATCGGATCGGCCGCCCGTTATACGCAGCCTGATATTCAGTTCTATTGCAGTCAATGGACTGAATATCAGGCACTGCATATAACGGGCAGCCGATCCGATACCGCCCGTTTTTCGCCACCGCCTGAGACGAATTTCTCGGCCATATTGTTCTAGACAACTGTCTCAAATGCACTCAAGAAATTTGGTGCCTTTGGAACTCGAGCTGTTCAGTTTCTTCCAGTCTATGTGAAAATTAAAGTCTCCCGTAATTACCACTCTGTTTTTGCAACAAGCGTCTCTGATCTCCGTGTTTATGCATCCCACTACTTTATCACTGCTATCAGGAGGTCTGTAGACAACTCCCACCAAAGTATTGCATCATTTTCTATTTCTCAATTCTAGCCAGAGCATTTCTATTGCCTGCTCATTTTTACTGACATCCCCTCTTTCTAATGCTGTAATTGTGTACTTTATCAATATTGCTACTCCTCCTCCTTTTCCAATTTCCCTGTCCTTTCTAAAGACCTTATAACGTGGTATATATATCTGCCTGTCATGCCCAGCTTGTAGTCAGGTATCAGTGACAGTCACTACGCCATACACTTAAAGCTGAATTTGCTCTTCTATTTGACTTGTTTTATTCTTTATTTTTCGTGCATTAGTGTATGGAACTCTTATTAGGGCAACGGTCCCTACCCTGCCCTTTTGCCCCGATGTTGTTTTTCTCACATTTTTAACTTGCCACATTCCGGGCTGAATTTTGCCGGCGCTCAGAGGGCAGTTTCGGAGGCGGGTCTGCTGTCAAAATGGCAGTGATTGACAGCGGGGCAGAAGTCTGCTCTGAACCCACCTCCTTGTTAATTTCCCAAGTGTCGGCTCTGCCTGCGGTTTGCAGACCCGGCACTAAGCAGTGGGTCAGGCAATTGAGACACTTAAGAAGCTGCTTAAAGGTAGTTAAGCAGCATTTTACCAGGTCCTAATTATTTTTCCATGTTTTTTTACAAGGTTCCCGGTGCTCGGGGATCACGTCAGGTAAGTGTGTCGGTTTCTCAATGGCTCTGCATTGTTGTGAATAGTTGACAGCTTTTATACCACTTTTGCAGCTATCATTTCACAGCTGTTCAATTTCCAATCTCAGAAGCTGGAGCCTTCAGGAATTGGAATACACTTTTCAGCTTTATGGAGGTTTGAAGTGTTTGGAGCAAACTCTCTATCGACTGTCACCTCCTTGGAGCAAACTGTCTCACCATTGACAGATCGCTTCTGTCATCTCAACTTCAGCTGCCATCTATTCCATCAGCATCGGTGCCCTTGAAAACATCTCACCTTGGTCCTCAGAATCCCACCATGATCAGCCCCAACACCAGCATCACCAGGCACACCAGCAGCACCAACAACAGCACGAACCTTCTCCGCAATCACCTGATGCTGCACAGGACAGAGGGCATCAGCACTCGAGCACATTGCTGCCCGGGAGGCCAGGGATGGCCTCACCATGGCCACATTTACTTCACTTGACGCTATACACCCTGGCTGCCACATGATGCGCCAGGTTGGCACCACCCCACACCAACACCAGAAGCCATTCCTTTCACTCACCGCCATTGGAGGGTGGGGGGGGGGGTTCCGTTATGTCTCACCATTCACTGCAACTCACTAAGCCAGTTCCAAAGGTGCACACAAATCTGTCCAAGAACGCAAAGTATTGAAAATAAAGATTTTAATGTTTGACAAAACATTAACAGAGACTTTACATGAATATTGGCGATAACACCCAACTGCCTACCCTTGTGTGTTGTTAGTTGGTATGATTGGACAAGGATGAGGGTGACTGTGTGGGGTGGCTAGTGAGATGGGGAAGTGATAATGTAGATATGGAGGGATGGGTGGAGGTACAAGGTAAGTTGGTGTGAGTAAAGATGTGCAGGAGTAGGGTAGGGAAGGCAGAGTGATGGGGATGTGATGAGTGGCACAGCAGGATGAGGTTGAGTGTGGCTTTGTAATAACATTTTGTGATCTGCTGAGATCATTGAAAGGTTTGGGGCACTACAGCCTGGTCCTCCTGACCACATCCCTGCTTGTGCCCTCCTGTGCAATGTGCAACCAGGCTCTGTTGGTGTCCGCCCATTGGAATGGAAGAGAACCTCCCTGTGTGCTGTGACTCCCTCCATAAGCATATCAAGGGAGTCATGGGAGAGCCTGGGTGCAGCCGTGCATCTTTATGCAGTGCTTGTCAGTGTTTGCAGCACCTCAATGCTGCAGAACACTGACAGCACAACTGTCCAAATGATTGTGGACATGGCCCCTTTAAGGAAACTGGCTGATGACTCGTCATCAAATGATGTCATCAGACCCGCTTCCTATTAATTGGCCAGGAACCTCTCAGGGCAGGCTTGACAAGCCCCATCAATGGAAAATCTTGTTGGAAGCCGGGATCGAGACAGTTGCGGGGTCCCCACACGCCATGGACGTCGCCCGCCATGGGCCCGCCAAGGTTGGAAAAATTCAGCCCTTCTTGTTTTTCCAGAGAAGCTTTTCCCTCTGGTGGGGAATCCAGAACAAGGGGGCACGATCTTAAAATTAGAGCTCGGACATTAAGGAGTGAAATCAGGTAACAACTTTTCACACAAGGGGCAGTGAAAATCTGGAATTCTCTCACCCAAAAAACTGGATACTGGGTCAATGGAAGTTATCAAGACTGAGATTCACAGATTTTTATTAGGTGAGGGATATGGATCAAAAGGTGGGTAAATGGAGTTGAGGTACACATCAGCAATGATCTAGCTGAATGGCCTAACAGGCTGAAGGGGCTGAATAGCCTCCTCCTGTTCCTATATTCCTACTATTAAAATGGAAAAGAGTAGCGTTACAACTTTCGGCTATTATAGAAGCTATTTTCTCTCAGTGGTTTAATAGCAGTTCCTGTAAGTGGAGCTTGTCGCCTATGATCTAAAAACACTACCTTTCCAATAATCTTGGAAGTGTGTGTACCCCAAGGGTTAATGATGACCCCACTTGAAGTAATCTTCTTGCTAGATTAAGCAGACTTATGTTGTGCTGTTGAACACTCTGATATGGTGAGTATTAAATTCAAACCAGAGTTTTTAAAGGACTGAAGCAACTAATATATTTATAAATAAATTGAGATAGGAAGAACAAAAATGGCAAATACTAAAAGCCATTTCACCAAGCAAGTTCATAAAGGGTCAATTACTCTTTACAAGAATGACTTCTGAAGATGTAACAGTGTCTGATGGTTCATTAAACAAAGTCCTGGTTTATGGCAAGGTGAATTCAGCAGATTCGATCTTCTCATCGTCTGGATATTGTCTGGATGTTGTAACATAATATAACATACTCTCTTGAGCAAGAAATTGATACAAACATAATTAGCACACACATCTCTCCCACACTTCCATCTCAATCAATTAAGCAGACTTGATCATGATCCAAGCACACCATCTCTTTCTTAAATTACTAATACTCTAAGAAAATCCACAAATTTATAACACTTGCTACTTCACTGATTTGATATCTGTCCAGAATTTTCCCCATAACTAAGGATGTTTATAATGCAGTGATGTGCAGGAGCAGAATGGAAATAAACAGCAATGTCTATAAATTCAGTTCAGCCAACTTTCAAGTCGTGTCTCATAAACTGAATGGATTTAAATCTGGAATTTTGCTGTGATGAATTATTTTGGTGAGCGCTATTGATTCTACTGCAGACAAATGTGGGGTCAGGCAGCACCAGTAGCTATACAGCTAGTATAATTGATGTTTATTTTAGTGTCACAGAGCTTTGAGCAGAAAACCAAGCCAATCATCCCTGTGAGACAGGATTTGTACTGCACACATCTGCAGTCTTAAGGGTCTAATACCATCTTTCTTTAAAAAAAAACATCAGGTGAAACTCAGTTACACTGTGGAAATCTCCTTGTAAAATTAGTAAAGGTTTGTTGAATTATTAGTTTTCATCTGTCAAAATATATATTTACAGGGCCATATGCTGTATGAATTAGTGACAGGTATTCTATGTAACAAGTCATTGTGACATCAGGAAGACTGTGGGCACTGATAAATCAGGATATAATTCATGAGTAGGAGATCGCTGTACTAGATGAACTACTAGGAACATAGGGGGCATTGCAAATGTAACACCCTATTCAATAAAGGGGAATGGGATAAACTCGGCAATTACAGGCGAATCAGCCTAACATTTCTTCTTTCAAGAAGTCTTGACTGATAGCACGTCTGACGTTGACATGCTCTGTCAGTGACTTCCTCCCTAATTGGCCTGCTGAGCCCGCAGGGCGGGCTTAACAATCTCAATCGGGAAAAGCCCTCTGGTTGGTCAGGTGAGGATGGAGGCGGGTCATTGACATGACAAGCAGCAGTCCCGCCTCCAACTCGCCTCCATTCACAAAATCCAGCCCATAGAGTGCAAAAGCAAGAAGGTTATGCTAAACCTTTATAAAACACTGGTTAGGACCCATCTGGAGCATTGTGGCCAATTCTGGGCACCACACTTTAGGAAGGATGTCAAGGCATTAGAGAGGGTGCAGAGGCGATTTACTAGAATGGTACCATGGTTGAAAGTCTTTGGCTATGTGGAGAGTCTAGAGAAACTGGGGTTGATCTCCTTAGAGCAGAGAAAGTTAAGGGGAGATTTGATAGAGGTGTTCAAAGTCTTGAAGGGTTTTGATAGAGTAAATAAGGAGAAAATGTTTCCAGTAGCAGAAGAGTTGGTAACCAGAGGACACAGATTTAAGGTTAATTGGCAACAGAACCAGTGGCGACATGAGGAAAAAAAATATGCAGTGAGTTGTTATGATCTGGAATGCATTGCTAGAAAGGGTCATGGAATCAGATTCAATAATAACTTTCAAAAGGGAATAGCTAAATATTTGAAAAGGAAAATTTTGCTGGGCTATGGAGAAAGAGCAGGGGAATGGGACTAATTGGACAGCTCTTTCAAAGAGCTGGCACGGGCACAATGAGCCGAATGGCCTCCTTCTGTGCTGTATCATTCTATGATTCTATAGCAACAGGAGTAGGCCATTGTTGGAACATGGAGAAGAGGCAGAGAGATTGATGGGAAATTAAGGCTAGCTTAGCATGAGCTTATGAGGCAAATCGATTGGTGTTTGATGTAATATTTCCTTACAGCTAGAATAGTCATTAGTTTCAAGGTCTCCATTAACTGTTGAATAAAGAAAGTTTGTAAGAAACTAAAAACAAAGATAAGCGAAGTCTGTGCCTAATTGATAGAGCTAGGCACAATAGTGTACCATCATAATAATCCATAGATAGCGTGTGTGTAAGCTTGTTAGCACAGTTAATTGAACAAAAGACATATACCTGGACAAAGAAACTTGCCAAAGAAGAGCTTTTTAGGTAGTTGCCTGGAAATCAGATTGGACATATAGCTACAAAATGGTATAATAAGTAAGACTCCCTTATTACCCAATTAAGAGTTGGGAGCAGATGAGATAAGGGACATGTTACATGCCATGAAGCTTAGGCTGCAAATTTAATGGAGGCGGTGGGAGAGCTGGTTTCCTGGTTCCAGTCCTGCTCCCAGCTGCAGCCACTCTGGAGACATGATTTTCCCTTGATTGGCCTTGTTAAGCCCACCCTGCGGGCTTCCCGGCCAGTTAACAGGAAGCGGGTCTGATGAGGTCATTTGATGACACGTCATCAGCCGGTTTCCTTAAAGGAACCACGTCCACATGAGGTGCATTGAGGTGCTACGAACACTGAAACACTGCACAAAGGTGAACACTTGCACCCAGGCTCTCCAATGACTCCCTCCATATGCTTATGGAGAGAGTTACAGCACGCAGGGAGGTTCTCTTCCCTTCCAAGGGCAGAAGAGACCTCCCCAGGACACCAACACAGCCTCGTTGCACATTGCACAGGAGGGCAAAAGCAGGGATGTCATCAGGGTTCCCTGGCTGCAGTGGCACCAACCTTTCAATGATCTCAGTGGATCACGAAATGTTACTGCAAAGCCACACTCAACCTCACCCTGGTGTGCCACTCATCACATCCCCATCACTCTGCCTTCCCTACCCTACTCCTGCACATCTTTACTCACACCAACTTACCTTGCAACTCCACCCAACCCTCTCTATCTACTTTATCACTTCCCCATCTCACTAGCCACCCCTCACACTCACCCTCATCCTACTGCAAGCATACCAACTAACAACCTACAAGGGTAGGCACTTGAAAGGTTTAGCCAATGTCCATGTGAAGTTTCTGGTAATGTGTTGTCATACAGTGAAATCTATTTTTCCAAAAGTGCCCCTTATTGGACAGATCTGAGCGAACCTTGAGAAGTGTCTTACTGAGTTCTAGTGATTGTTCAGACATAACTTCCCCCACCCCCGCTATAGTGATGTGTGTGCATGGAATGGCTTGGACATTAAAGGGATGCTTCACGGTGCTGGTGCGGGATGGTGTCAACCTGGCGCATCATGTGGCAGCCAGGGTTTACAGCATCAAGTGAAGAAAATCTGGCCATGGTGATGCCATCGCTGGCCTCCCGGGCAGCAATTTTGACAGGGGCTGATGCCCTGTGTCCAGTGCAGCATCAGGTGATGGCGGAGAAGGTTGGTGCTGTTGTTGGTGATGTTGGTGTTGGGGCTGATCGTGGAAGGATTCAGAGGACCAAGGTGTGATTTTTTCAAGGGCACCGATGTTGCTGCAATAGATGGCAGCTGCAGGTGAGAATTCAGAAGCGATCTGTAAATGGTGAGAGAGGTTCTCCCAATGAGGTGGCACTGGACATACAGTTGGATCTAAAATCTTGTAAGCTAAAGAAATCTCTATATGTATTAAAAATGCAGTAACCAACATTTTCTGCGCTCTGAAACTTACCATTTGCAACATGGCATCCTTGACACCACTTCTGCAGCTGTCAGCTTTTCACAAACATCAGAGCAGACTCAAAACACACCAGGTTGAGCTGGCGTGTTCCCCGAACAGCGGGTAACCCGTGGGGGAGAACGTAAAATTAGAAGTGTGGTAACACAATACAGCTTCCTGTGACTCCAACTTTATTGCATCACTTCCTGTGATTAGTCCAGGATAAATACTGGACTGATCAGTTGGATCCTGGAGAGGCATAGAGTAAGACCTCTTTTGTATGTAGCACCTTTTTAGTTGATTAAAGCTTACTTTAAGTTCACCACGCGTAAGGCTCATTCTTACGACAAGAAGTAATCTTCAAAATAGTATTAAATTGGCTCTTAACAAGTCATTTAACAATCTGAATTGGCTCCCCCGCCGCTTGGTGTCGGGTCAGTTCTCCGCTGACAGACCCGACACCTGGGAGACTCGCGTGGAGACGGGTTGACAGCGGGTTTTCTACCCACCTCCAAACCCACCCCCTGAGCGCTATTAAATTTGCGGCCTAAGTCTTTGGGCTAGGCTGGCTGTAATGGCATGGCCACATTAAGTCAGGTGACAGAAGGAATTCAATCAAGGCAAAAGAGGCAGATTCGAGTTCACTACAGGCACAGAATTATATAAAAACAGACATTTTGTGTTTTAAAGTTTAATACAGTGTTAGGATGCATGCTTACATCTATTGTAATTTGTTTGCCAATCTACTCCGCTTGTAAATTGCTTTGCATGCTGAAGGAAGAAATAAAGGTATTGAACCTGAAGCAATGACTACTTTCATTACTGCTCCAGTAAAGGGACAACGCAGGTCACTTTACCAACATCATTTTACTTCAGCCATTCAAACCCCCTGAGCCTGTTTCACCATTCAATTAGTTCATGGCCAATCTGTGTCTTAACCGCCTTGGTTCCATAACCCTTACCTAACAAAAATCTATCAATCTGAGTTTGGAAATTTTCAGTTGACTCCCAGCCTCAACAGCTTTTTGGGGCGAGTTCCAGATTTCTACTACCCTTTGTGTGAAGAAGTGCTTTCTAGCATCACTCCTGAATGGCCTCAGCTGTAACTTAACTTCCACCCCTTCGTATTCCAGCCCTCTTAAGGTAAAGGCCAACATTCCATGAGCCTTTTAAATTATTTTTTGTTCCTGTCCACTAGTTTTAATGATTTCTGTACTTGGACCATAAATCTCTCCGCTCCCCCACAGTAACTAGCTTCTCACCATTTAGAAAATACTCTGAACTATCTTAGATCCAAAGTGGGTGATGTCACACTTCCACACATTGAACTCCATCTGCCACAGTTTTGCCCACTCACTTAATCTAAATATGGCTCTTTGCAACTTTCTTCTCCCATCCACACTATTTACTGTGCCGCCTAACTTAGTGTCATCAGCCATCTTAGATATACAGCTCTCTATTCCTTCGTCTAGATCATTTATAAATATTGAAAAACTGAGGCCCCAGTACAGATCCCTGGGGGACACCACTAGTCACATCCTGCCAATTTGAGTACATACCCATTATCCCTACTTTCTGTATCCTGCCTCCTAATCAATTCCTTAACCAAGGCAATAGATTGCCTCCAATTCCATGCACTCTTATTTTTGTTAACAGTTTTTTTATGTGGAACCTTACTGAATGTCTTCTGGAAGTCCATATAATTAACATCCATAGGCATTCCCTTATGACGTCAGTGACCTCCTCAAAAAATTCAACGAGGTTAATTGCAAGGCTCTCCCTGCTCAGCTCATATTTGTGGCTGTATATAGTGACACCACATTCCCGGCTTGACTGCAGGTGATTGGGTTATTCACTCACGCCTGGAGACCGCACTGCTGTAAGTGGCTGGGATGGATTTTATGCACATGATTTGTATATAACTATCCTCCACTCACTGCATTTTGCTGCAGAAATCACCCTACATTTATCGGGAGAAGTGGCTGCAGTTTTGGTCATGAGTTCTGTTTGCTGTATTTTGCAGAAACTCTTATGTAAATAGCCTCTGTAGACTGTTTGCTGCAGTGCGCTATTTAAACAGACTCTATTTGCTGAGTAAATAGACTTTGTTTGAGTCCTGCAGTAAGTCCCGCCCTGCCTCCGACTTATTGGCTGACACAGTGGCATCATTAGACACTCTGCATGTTTGTTGAAAATGTTTTTCCTCATGTCGCATCTGGTTCTTTTGCCAATCATCTTTAATCTGTGCCCTCTAGTTATCGACCCTTCAGCCGTTGGAAACAGTTTCTCTTTATTTACTCTATCTAAACCCTTCATGGTTTTAAACACCTCTATCAAATCTCCTCTTAGCCTTCTCTGCTCTAAGGAGAACAACCCCAGATTCTCCAGTCCATCCACGTAACTGTAATCCCTCATCCCTGGAACCACTCTAGTAAATCTCTTCTGTACCCTCTCCAAAGCCTTCACGTCCTTCCTAAAGTGTGGTTCCCAGAATTGGACACAATACTCCAGCTGGGGCCGAACTAGTGTTTTATAAAGGTTTAGTATAACTTCTGGCTTTTGTACTTGATGTCTCTTTATAAAGCCCAGGATCCCAAATGAAACTATTGAACAATAAATGAACTAACAGGTAACAGCAATATAACATATTTAGAGTAGACTATACTAACTCCTCAAAACAAGTAGCTTTCAAAAACAACTCTATAAAAAAAGTAAACCAAGTACTAGGGTTTATTTCTAGAGGGATAGAATTGAAATGTAGAGAAGTTATGCTAAACTCGTATCGAACCTTGATTAGACCACACTTGGAGTATTGTGTACAATTCTGGTCGCCATAATGGCCCAGAAATTCCCACGGGCGGAGGGCTGCGATTTGGAAAAATCTCCGCCTGGACCGGAGGGATCCCGGGAGGCGCAGAGTTCCATTGCTGGGCCTCTTCAAACTGCCGGTGTGCAGGGCACGCGTATCCCAGGGGCGCAGGCGGATCACAGCGTCCCTGGGATCACGTGGGCCATGGGGAGCCAATCAGAGCAGGGAATCTCCATTCATAGATTTGACAGGAAGACCTGTCAAATCTATGAATAGAGATCACCACCAAAACATAAGTAAAACTTCAAATACATTTTTAAAAAAACATCATATTTTTAAAATGACTATAAATTACATAAATTAACTACATTAAACAAAAATTTAAATTTTTGAAAAAAATACTAAAGTTTTTAACGGGGCTAAAAATAAACTTACCTTTCTTTAAAGTATTTTAAAATGATAAATCAGTGGAAATTTTTTTTTTACTTTCTTCAACTCTTATCCTGGTACAAGCAGGCCTTGCGCCTGCTTTTACAGGCGCAAGAATTGTAAGTATTTTCTGCAGGCGGAGGGTCTCCAAAAAACGGAACTCTCCACCCACAGAGGCCCTGCTCCCGGGCAGGCGGAGGATCTGTCAAGAGCTTTCTTGACAGATTGGAAATGCCGGTTTCCAGCGCATGCGCAGTGCATGCCTAAAACCGGCATTTCCGTTGGCCCTACGGGTGAGTACACAGCGCGTACACACCCTTAGGGACCGGAATTTCTGCCTCATTATAAAAAGGATATAGAGGCACTGGAGAGGGTGCAAAAAAGATTTACAAGGATGATACTAGAAATGCGAGGTTATACATATCAGGAAAGGATGAACAGGCTGGGTCTCCTCTTGAAAAGAGAAGGCTAAGGGGTAACCCAATAGCAGTTTTTAAAATTATGAAAGGTTTTGATAGAATGTTTCCACTTGTGGAGAAGAGCAAAACTAGAGGCCATCAATATAAGATAGTCATCAAGAAATCAAATAGAGAATTCAGAAGAAAATTCTTTACTCAAAGAGTGGTGAGAATGTGGAACTCGCTACCACAGGGAGTGGTTGAGGCGAATAGTATAGATGCATTTAAGGGGAAGCTAGACAAGCATATGAGGGAGAAGGGAATAGAGGGTTATGCTGATAGAGTTAGATGAGGAAAGATGGGAGGAGGCTCGAGTGGAGCATAAACGCCGGCATGGACTGGTTGGGCCGAATGGTTTGTTTCTGTGCTGCATATTCTATGTAATTCTATGTAAGGAAAATAATAGTTTTCAATCTCTATACAAAACTATATATTTTATAATTAACTCTTATATATATATTTATTATATTCTTAGCAAATGTGGAGCTAACTGACCTGATGCAATCCCTACGAAGTTCCAAACCTACTCAAAGATTGTGGAACAGCTCGGGCTCAAATAGTATCTTACTGGGTTTATAAATTTGAATAAATGTTAGCTAAATTCAAAGGAGCTGCTCATAACTTTACACATTGCATGGTATATTTTTGTTTGGGTGTGCGGCATGGCTCCTCCCTCAACCCAACAGTCTTGGACACTACACTGGTGTTGAGTTGGTCTGGGGACATGGATTCTGAATGTAATTGTTTTTTTAACACTTTATAGATTACTGAATTGAAGGAACCACTGCTAAATTAAAACAAGACAAAAATGCTTAATTTGTGTCAGAAAGGTATGCATGTCTCTACTTTTATTAGTATAGCTTGTGGCATTGAATTCCTACCAGTTTAGCGTGGGGCATCTCATCTCACATAAGAACATAAGAAACAGGAACAGGAGTCGGCCAATTGGCCCCTCGAGCCTGCTCCGCCATTCAATAAGATCATGGCTGATCCAATCTTGGCCTCAACACCACTTTCCCGCTCTCTCCCCATACCCCTTGACTCTCTTGTAGTTCAAATGTCTGTCAATCTCCGCCTTGAATATATTCAGTGACTCCGCCTCCACAGCGCTCTGGGGGTAGAGAATTCCAAAGATTCACGACCCTCTGAGAGAAGAAATTCCTCCTCATCTCCGTCTTAAATGGGCGACCCCTTATTCTGAAACTATGCCCCCTAGTTCTAGATACCCCCACTAGGGGAAACATCCTCTCAGCATCCACCCTGTCAAGCCCCCTCAGAATCTTATGTTTCAATAAGATCACCTCTCATTCTTCTAAACTCCAATGAGTATAGACCCAACCTACTCAACCTTTCATCATATGTCAACCCCTTCAACCTAGTGAACCCTCTCTGCACTGCCTCCAGTGCAAGTATATCCTTCCTTAAATATGGAGACCAAAACTGTACGCAGTACTCCAGGTGCGGTCTCACCAGCGCCCTGTAAAGTTGCATCAAAACTTCCCTACTTTTATACTTCATACCCCTTGCAATAAAGACCAACATTCCATTAGCCTTCTGTAGGCTTTGCAAAATCCCCCAGAAACTCGAATAGAACCCTAAAAGGGGTGATTTTTGGATTTTTATACGAATTTGGATGATGGGACCTAAATGAAGTGATTTGAGGTCAAAACCTCAGTTTTGGACATTTTTATGGATCAGGGAAGAAAAACCCTGAGGAAAATGACTTTGGATGTTACTATTGGGAAAAACCTCACAGTCACAGAGACAAGACAGGCTGCGGAGGGGTGTGGTGAGGCAGTGGACAGCTTTTGGCTATTGGGGCCCAGTCAAGCTGTCTGGGAAATGTTTGCACTGCAATCCAACCAGGGAGGAAGAGCCTCACCCAAAACCTCACATACACATCCAAAAATGAATAATCCAAGACCCCTTTTGAAATCCCCAGGCCCAAACAGGATGCTAGAAGCCTGAAAACACTAAAACATCCAGTACACCCATTACCCCATCAAAAACCAATTAGCCAAGTATCTACAGGGACAGATTAACAAGCCCGCCAAAAACCTAAGACAAAAGGGGCGAGATTTGGCGCGTAGATAAAGGCCCTGCCTAAATGGATGACATCGGAAGCCATCAGGACAAGTAAACATAAAATTAAACCCATCAAACTTAACGAGCCCGCCAAAACCTAAGACAAAAGAATGAACAGGCCTCAACTGAAATTTAAACACGAAACCGATTGAATAAAGCGGTTTTGGCGCGAAAAATACAATGGGCCTGAACGGTATAATTGAGGGCCTACTCCCCCAGCAAGACTCAGTAAGTTACTCACCGCTACAGGAGCCACACGACACGAGCAGGAGGAGGAGAGAAGCAGCAAGGCTACGAGGCAGACCCGGGGCGAGATCGGAGGCAGGGACAGACAAGGCAGGCAAGGACTAGAGCTGAGACCATTGGGAGTGAGTCGGCATCGCTCAGTACATGGTCCAGCACTAACAGCCACTAGCCAAGGTCACTGGAGGCTGGGAGCAAGTCGGCATCGCTCAACCCACAGTCCAGCCCCAGGAGGTACCGCCCCGACAGGCCTCCAACGCAACAAATCAACCACCAGAGCCACCAAGGGCTCCACGAGGTAGACCGCCACTCAAAAGTACCGCGGGGACCAAGGCCCCACGCAACGACCAACCACCAGGCAACCACGACCTAAACCAGCCAACCAGGGGAAACCCGAAGAAACGCCAACCCTACAACTACTCCTGGCTTACCCCTGGGTAAGACTTGCATGCAAAGACTCTAAACCTACAACTAGAAGCAAAGAAATCGGGTACTTACCTGATAAATCCACAACCGCGCCTTACCGCATCTTCGGACTCCACCCGACTGAGGAGCCTTCGCAGATTCCACAGTACCACGTGGGGACGGCAGGCCCCAAAGGACACAAAGAGAGTACCCCAAAAATGCAATCAACTTACCTGGCTGGATTTCGAACTGTCAAAACCCCTGTTTGGTGAGCATTATCCCATATCTCCTGAAATCAAAACTTAGCTAGACAGTGGGATTGGGAGGGGTAAGGTTTTTTTTTGTATATTGTCTTTTCTCCCTCGCCTGTACCGTGTGTTCCCCAACCTGTTTAAGTGTTAAGTGTGTTTTAAGTTTGTTACCTTTTTCTTTTAATAAAAGTCAAAATTCTTTCATCCAAACCTGTTGTCTACTGCACCTTTGTTCACAACCCCCAAATAAGTCCAAGGTCTAGAACCAGGGGCGTGGGAGCGATTCGAACCGCTCACTGAGTCAGAGGTGAAGCTGACCCTACCACACCACCCCCTACACTTCCTAATTACTTGCTGTAACTGCATGCTAACTTTTTGTGTTTCATTTACTAGGTCCCCCAGATCCCTTTGTACTGCAGCATTTTGTACTCTCACTCCATTTAAATAATAATTTGCTTTTTCATTCTTCCTTCCAAAGTGAATAACCTCACATTTTCCCACATTATACTCCATTTGCAAAATTTTTGCCCACTCACTTAACCTATCTATATCCCTTTGCAGACTCTGTGGGCTGGATTTTGAATCTGGGGTCGGGTTGGTGTCAGGAATCACACATTCTGGCTTGTGAACCCGCCACCATCGAGATGTGGCCAACCCACTGTATTTTCCCTTGATTGACCTTGTTGAGCCCGCCCAGTGGGCTCAGCAGGCCAATTAAGGGCCACCCGGCAACAGGTGACGTCACAGACTGACATTTCATCTGTCAAGAGCTTTTGACAGATGAAATATCAGCGTTTGACAGCTCTGTGAAGCTGTCAAACACTCACAATATGATTTCTAACTTCAGTCCTTCCTCTCAGGCTGAGTTCGAAATCATTCCACCACAGAAAACAGAAGGCTGCAGTGTTTGACAGAACCACGGCTTTCCTGCTTTCTGTGCCGGTGAGATTTCTAACTCCCGAGAACTGAAGGGCTGACACCTGCAGGAGGAAGTTAAGGTAAGTAAAACTTTTTCCAACACTTAGCACTTACCTTACACACTTACCTCTGCACACATGCACCCATCACTCACCTGCCCACCGGACATATCGACCCCTCCAACCCCTGCAGACCCACGGCCCACCCCGATAACTTGGCGTGGTTGCCACCTGTCGGGAAGCCCAGACTTTTCTTTTTAAAATTGGGATTATGCAAAAAACTGCCTGTTAACTACCTGTTAACAGGCAGTTAATTGTCAGTAATCCCTTCCCGCCTCGGGGAGTTGGGTCTCAGAACAGGTCGGGTACCCGCCGCCAGAGAAACTGGCATGGAGGCGGGATGGGGTCGGGACCCCCGAATCTGCAACTTTAACCCCCCCCCCCCCCGCCGCCTCCAAACCGACTCCACGGGTCATTGAAAATCCAGCCCTTTGTGTCCTCCTCACAACTTGCTAACCCACCTATCTTTGTATCATCAGCAAATTTGGCTACAGTACACTAGGTCCCTTCATCCAAGTCATTAATATAGATTGTAAATAGTTGAGGCCCCAGCACTGATCCCTGTGGCACCCCACTAGTTACTGATTGCCAACCGGAAAATGACCCGTTTATCCTGACTCTCTGTTTCTGTTAGTTAGCCAATCCCCTGTCCATGCCAATATATTACCCCCAATTCCATGCGCTCTTATCTTGTGCAGTAACCTTTTATGTGGCACCTTATCAAATGCCTTCTGGAAATCCAAATACACTACATCTACTGGTTCCCCTTTATCCACCCTGTTTGTTACATCCTCAAAGAACTCTAGCAAATTTGTCAAACATGATTTCCGTTTCATAAAACCATGTTGACTCTGCTTGATTGTCTTATGATTTTCTAAATGTCCTGCTATTACCTCTTAATAATGGATTCCAGCATTTTACCAACGACAGATGTTAGGTTAACTGGCCTATAGTTTCTTACTTTCTGTCTCCCTTCTTTCTTGAATAGTGGCATTACATTTGCAGTTTTCCAATCAGCTGGGACCTCTCCAGAATCCAGGGAATTTTGGTAGATTACAACCAACGCATCCACTATCTCTGCAGCCACTTCTTTTAAGACTCTAGGATGCAGGCCATCAGGTCCAGGGGACTTGTCGGCCTTTAGCCCCATTAGTTTGCCTAGTACTTTTTCTCTAGTGATAGAGATTGTTTTAAGTTCCTCCCTCCCTATAGCCCCTTGATTATCTATTATTATTGGGAGGTTTTTAATGTCTTCTACTGTGAAGACCGATCCAAAATAATTGTTTCGAGTCTCTGCCATTTCTCTATTTCCCATTATTAATTCCCCAGTCTCATCCTCTAAGGGACCAACATTTACTTTAGCTACTCTCTTCCTTTTTATATACCTGTAGAAGCTCTTACTGTCTGTTTTTATATTATTTGCTAGTTTACTCTCATACTCTATCTTCTGCCACTTTATAATTTTTTTAGTCATTCTTTGCTGTTTTTTTTTAAATTTCCTACCACTAATCTTCACAACATTGTATGCCTTTTCTTTCAATTTGATACCATCCTTAACTTCCTTAGTTAGCCATGGATGGTGCATCCTTCTCGTAGAGCCTTTCTTTCTCACTGGAATATACCTTTGCTGAGATTTATGAAGTAGCTCCTTAAATGTCTGCCACTGCTGATCTACCGTCTTACCCTTTAATCTATTTTCCCAGTCTACTTTAGCCAACTCTGTCCTCATACCTTTGTAATTGCCTTTATTTAAGTTTAGAACACTAGTTTCATACCCAGGTTTCTCACCCTCAAACTGAATTTGAAGTTCTACCATGCTATGATCACTCTTTCCTAGGGGATCCTTTACTATGAGATCATTAATTAATCCTGTCTCATTACACATTACCAGATGTAAAATAGCCTGTCCCTGGTTGGTTCCTCAACGTATTGCTCTAAGAAACCATCCCAAATACACTCTATGAACTCGTCCTCAAGGCTACCCTTGCCAATTTGATTTGTCCAATCTATATGATGATTAAAATTGCCCTTGATTATTGCAGTACCTTTCTTACAAGCCCCCATTATTTCTTGATTTATACTCTGTCCTACAGTATAGCTACTGTTAGGGGGCATATATACTACTCCCACCAGTAACTTCTTACCCTTACTATTTCTTATCTCCACCCAAACTGATTCTATATCTTGAGTTTCTGAGCCAATATCATTCCTCACCATTGCAGTGATCTCATCCTTTATTAACAGAGCTACCCCACCTTCTTTTCCTTTCTGCCTATCCTTCCAAAATGTCAAATACACCTGAATATTCAGTTCCCAGCCTTGGTCACCTTGCAACCACGTCTCTGTAATGGCTATCAGATTGTACCCATTTATTTCTATTTGTGCCGTCAACTCATCTATCTTGTTACGAATGCTGCGTGCATTCAGATAAAGAGCCTTTAATTTTATCTTATCATTTTTCCTTACACTGACTATTTTCTGGTGCATGCTTATGCTTGTACGCTCTGCCCCTTCCTGATACATTCTGGTTATCATTACCCCTGTCGTTGCCCTGCACTATTGCCTTCTCCTTGCCTTCCTAAATACCCCTTCACCTGAACCCCTATCTTCTATTTCCAGCTTAGCTTTTCTCCCTCTGATTCTACCCTCAGGTTCCCATCCCCCTGCCAAGCTAGTTTAAACCCTCCCCAACAGCACTAGCAAAACCCCCTGTGAGGATATTGGTCCCATTCCCATTGAGCTACAACCTGTCTGGCTTGTAGAGGTCCCACCTCCCCCAGAAACAGTTCCAATTCCTTAGGAATTTAAAGCCCTCCCTCCGACACCATCTTTCCAGCCACACATTCATCTGCTCTCTGTTCCTATTTCTGTACTCACTAGTATGTGGCACTGGTAGTAATCCGGAGATTACTACCTTTGAGGTCCTGCTTTTTAACCTCTTTCCTAGCTCCCTAAACTCTGCCTGCAGGACCTCATCCCTCTTTCTACCTATGTCGTTGGTACCGATATGGACCACGGAATCTGGCTGTTCACCCTCTCCCCCCCTCAGAATGCCCTGCAGCCGTTCAGTGACATCCTTGACCCTGGAACCAGGGAGGCAACATATCATCCTGGAGTCACGTCTGCGGCCGCAAAAACACCTGTCTGCTCCCCTAACTATTGAATCCCCTATCACTATTGCTCTCCCTCTCCTCTTCCCCACCCTCTGTGCAGCTGAGCCTTCCATGGTGCTGTGGACTTGGCTCTAGCTGCACTCCCCAAAGGAACCATCGCCCTCACCAGTACTCAGCACCGAATACTGGTTGGTGAGCAAGATGGGCTCAGGGGACTCCTGCACTACCTGCCTGGTCCTCCTCTTCTGTCTGGCGGTCACCCATTCCCTCTCTGCCTGCCCATTCTTAAGCTGCAGGACGACCACCTCCCGAAACGTGCTATCCACATAGCTATCAGCCTCGCGGATGCACAGCAGTGACTGCAGCCGCCGCTCAAGCTCCGTAACCCGGTGCTTGAGCTGCTGTAGCTGGCGACACTTCCCGCACATGTGGTCGTCCAGACCACGGGAGGTGTCCAGGACTTCCCACATGGCACAGGATGTGCATTCCACGGGTGTGAGCTGTCCTGCCATACCTCTACTTAACAGACTGGACCGGACCTGCTGTGATTTCCAGCAAAAAAAGTTTCTTGTTTTCCATACAGACCCCAGCATCTGCCACATTGTCTTTGATGTAATGTTTTCCTGACTGACCTGTTTGGACACCATCCACACCTTTGATTGCCGTGATTATCTCTCTGCCGAAGTGTGATAAAGGGCAGTTGGAAAGATTAACTGTAATCATCTGGCAGTGTTCTCTGACTATATATGCTGTGCCTATATGCATCTCTTTCACTTCACCTGATGAAGGAGCAGCGCTCCGAAAGCTTGTGATTTCAAATAAAGCTGTTGGACTATAACCTGGTGTTGTGCGACTTCTCACATTTGTCCACCCCAGTCCAACACCGGCATCTCCACATCTTGGTTATCATAGGTAGAGCATAGATCTGTTTTGAAGATCTTTGGTTGTACGCTGTATATACTTCCATTTTTCCTGGTTGTTAGGGAGATCTGTCTATATTCTTTGGTGGGCCAAGAGGCAGTTTTACACTTGTTACAGGAGAGTGGCCTCCATGTTAAGTTAAGGAGGACCAGTGGTCACAAATTTAAGTTGTATAAGGTCAGATCTCGGTTAGATGTCAGTAGGTGGTTCTTTTCCCAGAGAATAGTGGACCTCTGGAACAGGCTGCCATCTCATGCAGAGGATGCAAATTCGCTGAATTCCTTCAAGCAAGAGCTTGACCGGTTTCTACCTCTTACATAAGGTAGGTACTGCAGGGAATTCAGGGCCAGCGTGATCTCCTGGATTAGTTTTGATCGCCTAGATGGGTCGGAGAGGAATTTCCCAGACCTTTTCCCCCCAAATTGGCCTGGGTGTTTTATCTGTGTTTTCGCATCTCCCAGGAGATCACATGGTTTTGGGTGGGGTGGAGTGTGTGTATATTGTGATACACAAGGTATCACAATTGTGTGGGACAGGCTCAATGGACCAGAGGGTCTTTACCTGTCCATCATTGTCCGTATGTCCATATGTTCATATGTGCTACTTTCCTTCTTTTACACAGCATGGGGAGTTGGTTTCCACATTTGTGCTGGGCTCTTTTTATGAGACTCACAGGAACAAACATGTGGACCCAACAATTTCATAACTAAAAACTGCTCCAATATCCTGACACTAGAATCATAGGTCTACACTTTTGTGGGTCGAGGAGGTTTTTAGTTTTTGGAACTCAAGCTTGTTTACATTGTGGAATGCAGCCAACTGAGAAAGACACACAAGTCTACAATCCTTGAATTACTGTAGTGCTGAAGGGATATTTACTAGTCCTAGCCCCTTTGGGGCTATCCCGGATCAGGCGTATTTCTCAGATGTTCACTTTCAACTAAAGTTTGAGGTAGCTGAATCCTAAAGACGCTTTAAATAATTGCTGCAGTTATATAAGGTATTGGTGAGACCGCATCTGGAATACTGCATACAGTTTTGGTGTCCATACTTAAGAAAAGACATCCTTGCTTTCGAGGCAGTACAAAGAAGGTTCACTCGGTTAATCCCCGGGATGAGGGGGTGGACATACGAGGAGAGGTTGAGTAGATTGGGACTCTACTCATTGGAGTTCAGAAGAATGAGAGGCGATCTTATTGAAACATATAAGATTGTGAAGGGGCTTGATCGGGTGGATGCGGTAAGGATGTTCCCAAGGATGGGTGAAACTAGAACTAGGGGGCATAATCTTAGAATAAGGGGCTGCTCTTTCAAAACTGAGATGAGGAGAAACTTCTTCACTCAGAGGGTAGTAGGTCTGTGGAATTTGCTGCCCCAGGAAGCTGCGGAAGCTACATCATTAAATAAATTTAAAACAGAAATAGACCGTTTCCTAGAAGTAAAGGGAATTAGGGGTTACGGGGAGCGGGCAGGAAATTGGACATGAGGCTGAGTTCGGATCGGTCGAGGCCCTGTGGGTGGCGTAGCGGGCCCAGGGGCTGACTGGCCGGGTCCTGCTCCTACTTCTTGTGTTCTTTAGATTTGAGGTGAGGATCAGATCAGCCATGATCTTATTGAATGGCGGAGCAGGCTCGAAGGGCCGATTGGCCTACTCCTGCTCCTATTTCTTATGTTCTTATGTTCTTATGTTAACTGGGTCTAAAGGTCCGGGCTATCTCTCCCTAATGGAAAGGAACAACACGAGAATGTTACCGTCCTCCAGATAGCGCTTTTAATAAGTTTAGCCAGACTGTAACGTCCCAGATATTATGAGGGTCCGGAGATCTCCCCTCAGAAAAATGTACCTCTTCACCAAAGAGTGTACAGAGATTGAGTTTGCGAGTTATTGATACAGAAGACTTGAGACAATTCTAAAAATATATAGAGATTTATTAAAAGAACCAACATGCACTTTTCAGTTAGTGAATCAGTCAATCGCAATGGTAACAGTTCTAAAAAGAGAAAAAATACGATCTTATTTTTAACAGAGAATCTTACTTTTAAATCTTAACTTCGCTACAGTATTACAGTTCTTAAAATTTTCTATACAGGATATCCATCAATATCAAAATACCTTTGATCCCTGCGGTACAAAGAGTGGAAGACCACAGGGCCACCTCTGTAGTCGAGAATCACCTTGCCCGATTAAAGCGAGTCTGCTATCTCATTTGAGACTTCAATATTTATACCCTTTTTCAGTTGTATTTCCTTTAAGGTTTCTGCTGATGCAAGTTAATTATCACTATTCATCTTTCTGCTGACCTCTGCAATTCTTTACTGCCACATCACTTTGTAATATTCCAGAATCTGCCACATCTCCAGGTGTTCTGGGTTCACCATATAAAAGGCGTGAAAGGCAGTTATCCCTTATTTCATGTGCCATCTTTATGAGGGCAGATGTTCCTTATCTTTACAAAGTTTAATTTAAATCACATATCCAGGGTTCACCATTGTCTTGTTCCCAAAAGGTCAGCCACTCGGCACCATCCACCTTCTGTTTCAATAAGGTTATTTATTTAGGGTCAACAACTTGTCCTGTTTCAACAAGGCCAGAATTCTTTCATAGCTATTTCATAGTTAGGCTTCTAAATTTCCAAACCCAGTTTGTCATGTTTTAAAGAATTTATAAGGTAGAGTTCCTTATAAGGTACTCTTTGGGGTCAACCACTGTCTTATCTCAACAAGGCCAGAATTCTTTCATAAGATAGTGTATTTTTCTAAAAAGGCTATATAGTATATTCCTTCACAGTGCAAAACCAACTAGAGGGAAGAAGACTGGATCTTCAGCTTTGAAAACCCCAACTCCAGAGTTGGAGTTGAATTCATGTATAAAAAAAAGCAATTGCAAATGCTCACCGAGCCAACCTGGCCTTTGACTACAGATGGTTGTATTACTGGCTGTGATCCTAGTGACATGTAGATGGATAACTAACTGACGGCAGCAAACTTAATAAAGATTACAAACTGAATGTTACATAGCTCAGTAATTAACCCTTCAAGTACCCCAACAAAACCTTTTCAGTGACGCTCAACTCTAGTTACTGGCAAGTTATCTGGTCCAATGTTCATGCCAACTTGGGGTTCTGAATGTCAGCTCAGTCACAAATGGAAGGATAGAGGAGGCAAGAAACTTAAATAAGTAATATTTAAGTAGTTAATAATGTAAAATTGTAAGCGTGGAAGTGGGAAAGAGAGCGGGGCGAGGGGGGGGGGGGGGAGGGATGGCGAATGAAGGCACCAGAGTAGAAGTGAAGTTTTGAAAACATTTAATTTTATCATTTGTGTCAGCCGTGGCTCAGTGGGTAGCACCCTTGCCTCTGAGTCAGAAGGTTGTGGGTTCAAGTCCCACTCCAGAGACTTGAGCACAACAATCTAGGCTGACACTCCTGTGCAGTGCTGAGGGAGTGCTGCACTGTCAGAAGTGCCGTCTTTCAGATGAGACATTAAACCGAGGGCCCGTCTGCTCTCTCAGGTGGACGTAAAAGATCCTTGTGGCACTATTTCGAAGAAGAGCAGGGGAATTATCCCCCGTGTGCTGGCCAATATTTATCCCTCAATCGACATCACCAAAAAAACAGATTATCTGGTCATTAACTCATTGCTGTTTGTGGGAGCTTGCTGTGTGCAAATTGGCTGCTGTGTTTCCTACATTACAACAGTGACTACACTTCAAAAAGTACTTCATTGGCTGTAAAGCGCTTTGGGATGGCTGGTGGTTGTGAAAGGCGCTATATAAATGACAGTCTTTCTTTTCTTTTTTTTATTTAGCAGAATGGTATATTTTAGTGGTATAAGCTTAATGTTACATTTATTAAGCTGTTCTTGACCTCTGATTAACATATCACTGCAATAGTAGGGGTGTTTCAGCATTAAGGCATTTGTGTTAAAAAAATCTTTGAAAAAGACCGTGGAGGTATGAGTTCCTCGAGTTGTGACAGTGCAAAGGTACATTCACACGACAAGGCCTAATATTGGTGTGAGGCAGCTTTGCACGAATGCTAAACTCCGGAAGTGTAAATTGGGTGTCAAGGCCCAAGCTTGACTCAGAATTTGAAACTACCTGCTTTCAGGGTGGTACCAGGTGGAGCCCTGAGTCTGGACTTGGCTGTATCTACACTATAAGTGCAGCATTGGTCCGAAGTGAAATTCAGTCACACTGACATTCGAGTTATAGAATGAATTCACGCAAAGGGTGCTTTTATTTTGCAGTTCTTGTTGCAGGCGACAGTGCCAGACACGTCCCCTGGTGGTGCTGTCCACCATTTACATTCCTACCAATCTCCAGCAGCTGCTGGCAAATTGAACGTAAAAGCAACATAAGGGTTAAGAGGGCTGGATGCTGATGCTTTTCACTTTATGTGTCTGTTAGGAATTGTTTTAAGGTTTTTTTAAAAAAAAATATCTGGAATGGGAGATTGTGAAGTTTAAGTATAAATGAATCCCTTGGCCCCAAATATTGGGGTACTGTAGCTGTTGTTACAGACCCTTCCCTTTCAGCTCTTGCCATCTGAAGCAGCAATCTCCAGTTGAAGTATAAATGAGCTGGAGTTGCTTTGGACATGGTTTTGCCCACTCGCTTAGAAATCACATGGAAATCACGTGTTAGTGGCCCTCTGCTGCCCTGTGGAAGGTTCGGATGCGATGGTTTATTTTTGGATTGCTGAAATGCTATCGGTTACTAATTCCAACTGCCTGGATTTAAAGCTGAACCGGGCCATTGCTTGGTGCTGGTGTTCGAACAAACTTGGAGCAGCTTACTTACGATCTTTCCGCAGTCGTGTGTTGGAAAATCGCAATGCAACACGCTGTCAGCATCTGTCCCAAGTCACGCTGGCGGCACTGTCAGCAACTGGTGCCTATTCCATTTTTAACACGATCCGGCCCCTTTACAACGCTGGCAGGTGACTTGAGTGACAAGACCTTATTTCAGAGTGAACACCTCTAAATCAGAGTTTTCCCACTGATCCCCGTTGACTTCAAAGCTTTAAACTAAACCCAGAAAGCTCCTATTTAAAGGTGTTCACTCAATTATGGGAACGTAATTGACATTGGTTCAAAAAGTACCGTTTTAAAATTGAGTGCTTGTTGATTTTAAAGGCGCCTAATGCACTCGAACCGTTCTGGCCGATGATTTAAACAAGAAGCTCTCTCTCCGATTGCAGTCCAGCTTTAAGCGTGCCCGGGCCTTTTGGAGATGTGGACGTTTATGATGTAACCAGATCGCAGCAATCTCCACCTCAATTTGCTGTGGCTGCTTTAAAAGCCTGGCTGGGGAGCCGCTTCTCGGGCTCGCTTCAAGTGATGTCATCCTACTCCAGCCAGGCGAGTGAGAGCTTCGCTGCATCAGCACCCTGGACAGCGCCGATCGCCGCTGCCAGCCTCGGCAATCCAGAGGGGGCAAAAGTAACCTGCACTTCAACTGGCTCCGTCTCCAATCTCTGCTGAAACGAGGAAGACCAATGAACATGAAGCATTCTCCAGTGGGTCAGAGGCGCCTAATGCAATGATTTCTAACTGATGCATTTGTGTTTGTTTAAATGCATAAATATGGTTTTCTAGCGTGCAGGCTGGATTTGTAGAGAGGGGCACTACCTATGGATGAACTGTCACTGCACTCTCGATCACATTGCACGAAGTAGAGGGAATCCAATCCTCGCCGTGTATTTTTGGAGACTGGATAGATTTCCGATCCCTGTGTAAAAAAAATTGTTCCGCATGTTTGATCTCGGATGCAACAGTAGCGTGGGCCAGTGAGAGCGAACTGGGGCCAGTAACTGATTTAAGGATTATTGGAATTGTATGATCTCTGCAACGAGCGATGGCAAATGAACCAGTCATTCTCAATGTTTACGATATGGTAAGTGCTAAAAAGCACCCATTTGATTGATTAAAAATAAAATCCAATTGGCTGGTAGGTAAAGACAGGGGTCAGTACTGACCCTACTCCCCAGAGGTTGTTAAATAGCTCCATCCCTGTTGCAGGAGGAATAGAATCTATATTAGCTGAATTGACAGATGGTATGATGTTGTGCATTTGCATTGGATTTAAGAGTTATAAGTCACACTCTGCTTGTGCTGAACGAATCTCTGTTTTCCCTTGAAGGTTGGGATGTATCAGCGTGTGTGCAAGAAACATAATGTTACATATAAATGTTTTTGCTTTGCAATCCTGTGACATCTTTATAATTATTCCTGGATGTTATGTTGGTGCATTCGGTAAAAGCATTCTCAATGACATTACTTTGTGACACGGATGCATGGAGAAATACAGCAGCGAGTCTCTTCTGCTATTGAAGATCTAGCAGTGAAACGTTCCCCAGCCTTTTTGTGTTTGTATAATACAAAATTATCTGGGATGCAAATGACAAATCCTTTAGCAATGCTATAATGTGTGTTGGTAATTCCGGGAATGGATTGCTGTGTGGCAGGTTGGGCACTTCCTCATAAGGATGGAGAGTCACCCTTGGCTGTTCAGAGGCACTTACGAGTGTTCGGTTTCAGAGCAGTGTTAGCAGAGACCAGGGAGCGAGTTGCTAAATGTCCTGACCCCAGCCCCGAGAAGGTGAATGACAAGGAGCAGTGAAGGAAGTGGGAAAGAAAATACCGATAAAAAAATCTCATCTTGAACTACTTACGCAGGTGTAGTTTGAAGGCTGAAATCTCAGTTTGGGATTCAAGTGATAAATTACTCAAGGCTTGCTATAGTGATTTAGACTGTCGCTTGCACCTCTCAGTGCGTCTGCTAACTTATATCCACTCCCAGTCATCCATCATTTTCTAGATGATATACAATAGTGTGATATTTTCCTATAACATGCAGTGAAATTAATCACAACCGCCCATGTCCTGCCATACAAACAGATTCCGTTCAAGTCACAGTTGTGGAAGCTGTCTTGTTCACTGTGGCACCTCAAACATCTAAAACCTGAACATGGTAGATAACAGTAAGTAATGCATCCAAATTAATTATAAAGTGTAAGAAATCTAGCTGAGTGTCCGAAAGTAGTAACACATCTTAGGGCTGAGGTGACATACATAAACCTCTCGGGCTTCTCTTTCACAGTTGTGACAACCTTCTATCACACTGCAGACACTGAGTAAACCCTGTGCTTTATTCAAAATTGAAACCTGGAATTAAATTCAAGTATCTCAGTTTACTGTATTAAAGTTGTACAGGTAGGGTCTATAAACATGCAAAAATGGTATACCTCATGCACAGATGGACTTCCTTAACCTCACTTGCCAGCTGCTTAATTTCAATTCCAGATCTGTCTGAGGGTAAACACTTGCTGTGGAAACACTTGATGATTACAACAACTTGCACTTATGTAGCGGCTTTAACATAGTAAAACGTCCCAAGGCACTTCACAGGAACATTATGAAACAAAATTTGATACCGAGCTACATAAGGCGATATCAGGACAGGTCAAAGAAGTAGGTTTTAAGGAGCATTTTAAAGGAAGAGAGAGAGGTAGAGAGGCGGAGAGGTTTAGGAAGGGAATTCCAGAGCTTAGGGCCTAGGTAGCTGAAGGCACGGCCGCCAATGGTGGAGCGATTAAAATTGGGGATGCACAACAGGGCAGAGTTGGAGGAGCGCAGAGATCTGAGGGTTGTGGGACTGGAGGAGGTTCGAGAGATAGGGAGGGGCAAGGCCATGGAGGGATTTGAAAACAAAGAAAATAATTTGAAGATCGAGGCATTGTCAGAGCGATGTCGGTCAGCGAGCACAGTGATAATGGGTGAACGGGATACGGGCAGCAGAGTTTTAGATGAGCTGAAGTTTATGGAGGGTGGAAGATGGGACCCGGCCAGGAGAGCATTGGAATAGTCAAGTCTAGAGGTAACAAAAGCATGGATGCGGGTTTCAGCAGCAGATGAGCTGTGGCAAGGGTGGAGTCGGGCGATGTTCCGAAGGTGGAAGTAGGTGGTCTTGGTGATGGAGCGGTTTTGTGGTCGGAAGCTCATCTCGGGGTCAAATACAACTCCAAGGTTGTGAACGGTCTGGTTCAGCCTCAGACAGTTGCCAGGAAGAGGGATGGAATCGGTGGCTGGGGAACAGAGTTTGTGGCAGGGACCCAAGACAATGGCTTCCCAATATTTAGTTGGAGCAAATTTCTGCTCATCCAGTACTGGATGTCGGCCAAGCAGTCTGACGAATCAGAGAGTGTGGAGATCCTTGGGGGACTCCAGAAGTAATGGTGCGGAAACAGGAAGAGAAGCCATTGTGGGTGATTCTCTGGCTGCGACTAGATAGATAAGAATGGAACTAGACGAGTGCAGTCACACCCAACTGGATGATGGAAAAGTGTTGGTGGAGGATGATATGGTCAACCGTGTCAAAGGGAGATAGGTCGAGAAGGACGAGGAGCATTAGTTTACCATGGTCACAGTCACATAGGATGCCCTTTGTGACTTTGTTAAGAGCTATTTTGGTACTGTGGCAGGGGTGGAAACATGATTGGAGGGATTCAAACATGGAGTTTCGGGAAAGATGGGCACGGATTTGGGAGGCGACAACATGTTTAAGGACTTTGGAGAGGAAAGGAAGGTTGGAGATGGGGCAGTAGTTTGCAAGGACAGAGAGGTCAAGGTTGGGATTTTTGAGGTGAGCGGTGATGACGGCAGATTTGAAGAAAACGGGGACAGTACCTGAGGAGAGGGAACCGTTAATAATATCAGCTAACATGGGGGCCAGGAAGGGAAGTTGGGTGGTCAGCAGTTTGGTGGAAATAGGTTCGAGGTGAGCAGGAGGTGGGTCTCATGGAAAAGATGAGCTCGGAGAGGGCATGAGGGGAGATAGGAGAGAAACTATAGAATGCTGTGAGTTCAGGGCTCAGGCAGGGGGGATCCGTAGGGGACGTTTGGCCTGGTGGGTTAGGTGAAGGGAGGGAAGCAGCAGAGGCAGCTAAATGGATGGTCTTATTCTTAGTGACAAAGTAGTCCATGAGCTCCTTTGCACTTGTTGTTGGAGGTGAGGGCGGAGGAGGCAGAGAAGAGGGGTTTAAGAAGATGGTTTGTAGCGGAAAAGAAAAGCCAGGGCTTACCTTTGCCTTCCAGGGTGATCCTATATAAATTACAGGCGCTATACAAATTAAAATATCTGACTCTGTTTTTAAGCAATCTGTTGCAACACCACACAGATGATATAGTTATAGTTATATAAATACTTAGTCATTAGTTGTGTGAGTTGACCATCAGAGAAGTCCAGCATGATAACTAACTATATTCCATCATAGGCCAGTTGTGCTTGAACATTGGGTGAATAGCTGTAAAGAATGGGACCATCTGTCATGTTACTATCATGCTCATTGTGATATTGAATTACCATCTTGCTCTGAATAGCTATAGGAACTGTACAGCAATCATATATAAAGCATCAATATCACTCAGCTCATAAATTAAAGGGAAAGAAAGTTTAGAGACATTACTTTCCATTCAAGATACCCAACCTTCACCTTCCTTACATTTAATATTCAAAACCACTTAAAAGAAAATTGACACCATGGTTGGTGCCAAGAAAAACTATAGCCGGAATTTTTCCTACCTGGGCAGGACCGGTGCGGGCGGTGTCCATGGCGGGTCGCGACCTCACTGCTGGCTCCATCCCGCTGTTGAAAATGAACGTCAGCAGAGGATTGACGGTGATCGCTGCTGCCCATGAAGAAAGCTGCCCACAAAGATCTCGCAATCTCTGTGGCGAAAACTTTAGGTTTCTTGACATTAAATTGATGGTAGCGCTGCCAAAAGGGTATCGCCAGTGCAATGCAGCAATGATGTCATCAAGCTGTCTAAGCAACCAATCACATTGAAGATTATTCACAGACAGCAATCCAGGAAATAAAAAGCACTGATTCAATTCACTTTTTCAAAATTTTGCAGAGCATAATAAAGATTGGGATATACACATGGGGTTGAGGTAAAAGCTGAAATATCATAAACAAACGTAAAAATTTTAAAAATAAATGATTTAAAAAATCTATCATAATGGAGAAATTTGATATTCCACAAATATAAAATTAGTTCTTCAGGGCCAGAACGGTTGTTCAGCAGTCAATACACCATTAAACCCCAGTTACACCTATTCCAACAAGGCTCAACTTTTAATGGCGTGTTTAACAGCGCAATTAGATCGGTAAAACGTAAATTTTCATCAGTTCAAGTGATTTTACTGATTGCCAGCTATGGGGAGTTCCACAGCGCAGCCTGTGGCGGGTTAATGAATTTTTGATGCAAATCATGTGCTAGTGACCATTTATTTACAAGGACAGCAATATCCCTTTAAGAAACAAAACACTCAGGCTTGCATTCCGTTCACAAACTGTTTTATAACTATGCTCTTCACCACTCAGCACACTCTGTTCAACAACTAATCTTATGGTCAAGCAATTAGAAAGACCATTTATTCATAGAAACGGTTGGAATGTTCTTTATACATTAATACTGTACGTGTCTTAAAAACACGATCAAAGTTTCTTTTTAAATTGAAAATGAGCTACTCTTGCATTCAACAATCTATTATGACTTTTATGTGATGTATCTGTTTAATGTTTTTCTTGTCTGATTCTGATTTCTTAATGTTACTTCACATAATCTGTGGTACCAGGAGCATCTCTGTCAGAATGATGTTCCATATCACAAATGGTTTTGGTTTGTTATTCATTACCTCACAGTACAAAGAGCTCATTGTAGTGATAAACAGTCAAAAGGCATTATCACTTATTCTATTTTGTGTCAAAGCAGATACTACCTGGTTATGAAGCAAGTAATTCCCACAAGATCTGCAAGTCTGTTTCATCAAATTAATATACATAAGAAATAAGAAATAGGAGCAGGAGCAGGCCATATGGCCCCTCGAGCCTGCTTCGCCATTCAATAAGATCATGGCTGATCTTCTACCTCAATTCCACTTTCCTACACTATCCCCATATCCCTTTCATTTAAAAAAAAACATGCAGCCATATTGAGCTCACGTGCAGTGAGATATGCCTTCTGCTCCATGTGGAAGGATGGAGATTTCCTTTGGTTGCTATCCATTAACCACATCATAAACCAAATGGTGGGATTTCCTCGGGACACTGTTTCTTGCTGAATCATTTATGCATTCTTTTAGAATGCTTTAAAAACATTTTTTTAGAAATAGTAAATCATAGAATCATAGAAAGTTACAGCATGGAAGGAGGCCATTTTGGCCCATCGTGTCCGCGCCGGCCAACAAAGAGCTATCCAGCCGAATCCCACTTCCCAGCTCTTGTTCTGTAGCCCTGCAGGTTACAGCATCCCAAGTGCACATCCAAGTACTTTTTAAATGTGGTTAAGGTTCCTGCCTCTACCACCCTTTCAGGCAGTGCGTTCCAGACCCCCACAACACTCTGGGTGAAGAAATTTCCCCTCAAATCCCCTCTAAACCTTCCAACAATTTCTTTAAATCTGTGCCCCCTGATTTTTGACCCCTCTGCTAAGGGAAATAGGTCCTTTCTATCCACTTTATCTAGGCCCCTCATAATTTTATACACCTCAATAAGGTCTCCCCTCAGCCTCCTCTGTTCCAAGGAAAACAAACCCAGCCTATCCAGTCTTTCCTCATAGCTAAGATTCCCTACTCCCGGCAACATCCTTGTAAATCTCCTCTGTACCCTCTCTAGTGCAATCACATCTTTCCTGTAATGTGGTGACCAGAACTGCACGCAGTACTCTAGCTGAGGCCTAACTAGCGTTTTATACAGTTGAAGCATAACCCCCCTGCTCTTGTATTCTATGCCACGGCTAATAAAGGCAAGCATTCCGTATGCCTTCTTAACCACCTTATCTACCCGGCCTGCTACCTTCAGGGATCTGTGGACATGCACTCCAAGGTCCCTTTGTTCCTCTACACTACTCAGTGTCCTACCATTTAATGTGTATTCCCTTTCCTTGTTAGCCCTCCCCAAATGCATTACCTCACACTTCTCCGGATATTGTCTCATTTTCACTAATACGTGGTAACTTGAGGATATCTTTCCCCCACAGTGTAGTTTCGGTAGCAGATATTGGGACATGTTCTACTTTCCATTTCAGTGTCGATCTTCTTTAATTGAGGATTCATACAGCTGATGGAATGTAAATAGTTGCAGATGAAATAGTGCATTTTTAATGGAGGATAGGCAAAATGCTGGGATTGTGTTACAGGTTAAAACACACGCGTTCTTTTTAACAATTTTAATGTAACACGGCAAAACCTTTTGTTTTAGTAATGATTTATTTTTCCACCCTTAACCACCAAAAATATGGCTGTCTGGTCTTGCTGTGTAGCCTCACATTGCATAACAGGAAAAGGACAGCTTTACATTGTTAGTTCTGATACCAAACCAGTGGATTTTAGTAGAAAAAGAAGTATTTTACTGAGAAGTGATTCTTTTTGTTCAGTTATTATATTTTCAGGAATATGATACCTCTGTAAATGGAACATATATACAGGCATGTTATATAGCAAGAAACAGACTGAAGTGATATACCTCTGTAAATGGAGTGGATTATATAATATGCATAAGCATGACGTAGGGGTGATGTCAGGAATCACTTCTTCACACAAAGGGCGGTACAGATCTGGAGCTCTCTCCCTCAAAAAGCTGGTGAGGTTAGGTCAATTTAAAAATTCAAAACTGAGATTGATAGGTTTTTGTTAGGCAAGGGTATTGAGGGTTACGAAACCAAGGCAGGTAGATGGAGTTAAGGTACAGATCAGTCATGATCTAATTGAATGGCGGAACAGGCTCAAGGGGTTGAATGGCCTACTTCTGTTCCTGTGAGTGTTACACCTCTGTAAACAAGTATCAAATCTAAAAGACAGTTAATATATATATAAATATATAGAGAGAGAATATATTATATAATAAACAAAGAAATTGCACATGACTATGCTAAACAATCATCCACTAATATTACTAATTACAATTTCTAGGCTAATGTGTGCGGATTGTTTGCATAGTAGGGATGAGTGTTAGATCACTCCCGAGGTCTGAACAGAATATTTCTATTCATGGACTGCCCTCAATGTTTAGGCTTCTTTCCAGATTCCTAAAAAGCCCAGATTACCAAAACCGCCCGCCACCACCGCCCCCCCCCCCCCGCCACCCCACCCCCGAGTGTTTATCCGTATCCATCCGGTATACTTCAGCTTATCCCTAAAATACAGTTCATGCAACTTAGGTGAATTGGATTAGGCCATATTACTTATTCAACAGCCGGAAATAAACAAGAACATCAGAGCAAACCAGAATAGGGTCATAAGGTCCAAACTGAATTATGCTACTGGCTTTTTCAAAAAGAGTGAGAATGGGATAATTATCCGTCATTATTTTATTGGTGTGCTTTATGGGAAATAGTGGATTTTATGCTTAAATCATGTCTCATCTAAACAGGTGACAAAACTGTCAGCATCTGAAATAAATCTATTACAAAGGTCTTCTATAAATAAGTAATGATGTATCAGGCCCACAAATATTTAGCTCTTGAACCTGTTTCCTCTGTAGTTTGTACAACTTGAGAAGTGATTTCTGCTTCAATGTATGGAGCTGTCATAGTTCACACAAATGCTTCTTGGGCCTTTGAATGGATGAATGAGAATAACCTTTACTAAAGGCATGGCCTTAAAGGCAAACGTTATCAGGAATTGCTGGTGTATTCGTCAAAAATTCCTATTTGCAAAGAGAAGACAATTCATAGATGTAGACAACTACAAATTTGTTGCAATGTGGACTTTTTAGTTCAGGGATAAAGCTTCCTCTGCTTTTGTCCTTTAACTTCTTTATTTCTCTAGACTACTCACCATCCCCGACTTAGATGACTTACACCAAGCCATGACTGCTGTCAGAGTCCTGTGAGTCAAGCTTTAGGAGGGAAGTGTATAACTATAGGTAGATCCCCAGGAATATAAGGGGCAGAAACTCCTTTGATTCCAGGGATGAGGGACTTCAGTTACGTGGATAGACTGGAGAAGCTGGGGCTGCTCTCCTTACAGCAGAGAAGGTTGAGAGGAGATTTGATAGAGATGTTCAAAATCATGAGGGGTCTGGACAGAGTAGATAGAGAGAAACTGTTCCCATTGGCGGAAGGGTCTAGAACCAGAGGACGCAGATTTAAGGTGATTGGCAAAAGAACCAAAGGTGAAATGAGGAAAAACTTTTTTACGCAGCGAGTGGTTAAGATCTGGAATGCACTGCCTGAAAGAGTGGTGGAGGCAGATTCAATTCAAAAGGGAATTGGATAAGTACCTGAAGGAAAAAACATTGCAGGGCTACAGGGAAAGGGCGGGGGGGGGGGGGTGGGGGAGTGGGACTAGCTGAAGTGCTCTTGCAGAGAGCCAGCACTGGCTCGACAGGCCGAAAGGCCTCCTTCTGTGCTGTAACCATTCTATGATTCTATGATTCCTCCTGCTGATAATTTGATTGACGTGCATAAGAAATGTGATTCCTTGGTTTGCAGTCATGCTGACTATTTTGCCAAAATTATTGGTGGGAGGAATGTCCTCTCCAAGGGGGAAGTTTTCAGAGGCACATTTGGTGGTGGGTTGGGAGGGAATTTTTTTCTTGACAGCGGGTCGGGAAGGCAATTTAGGTCATTATGACCTTGTTAAGAGCCACTTAAAAAGTATTTTGAGCTCACCTTTAAATTTTACAAGGTCACCCACGGGGTCCACGCTGCTCAGGGATCACGTCAGGTAAGCAGGTCGGGAGTTGTGTTACCATGGAAACATCTCTTTACTTGACGGCTGCAATTGTGCTATAAAAGCGCCCATCTCACAGCTGTTCACTTTCCAAGCTCAGAGCTGCTGCTTACTGCATTTGGAAGACAGATTGAGCTTTATGCAGGTTGCAAGTGTTTGGAGTAAACTCTGTATCCAGTGTCACCTCATTGGAACAACCTCTCTCACTATTGACAGATCGCTTTAGTCATCTCAGCTTCATCTGCCATCCATTACATCAGCAGTGGTGCCCTTGAAACTATCTCACCTTGGTCCTCAGAATCCCACCACGATCAGATAGCAAGAGTTTCTATAGTTATATAAAAAGAAAAAGGGTGGTTGAGGCAAACGTAGGTCCCTTAGAGGATGAGACCGGGAAATTAATGGTGGGAAACATGGAGATGGCAAAAATGCTGAACAAATATTTTGTTTCAGTCTTTACGGTAGAGGACACTAAGAATATCCCAACACTGGACAAACAGGGGGCTCTAGTGGGGGAGGAGCTAAATACGATTAAAATCACTAAGGAATTGGTACTCAGTAAAATAATGGGACTCAAGGCGGATAAATCCCCTGGACCTGATGGCTTACATCCTAGGGTCTTGAGGGAAGTGGCAGTAGGAATTGTGGATGCTTTGGTAATAATTTTCCAAAACTCCCTGAACTCAGCAAAGGTCCCGGCAGATTGGAAAACTGCTAATGTAACACCCTTATTTAAAAAGGGTTGTAGGCAGAAGGCTGGAAATTATAGACCAGTTAGCCTAACATCTGTGGTGGGTAAAATTTTGGAGTCTATTATTAAGGAGACAGTAACGGAACATTTAGATAAACATAATTTAATAGGACAAAGTCAGCATGGCTTTATGAAGGGGAAGTCATGTCTGACAAATTTGCTCGAGTTCTTTGAGGACATAACGTACAGGGTAGATAAAGGGGAACCAGTGGATGTAGTGTATTTAGACTTCCAGAAGGCATTCGACAAGGTGCCACATAAAAGATTATTACTCAAGATAAAAAATCAGTGGATTGGGGGTAATATTCTGGCATGGGTGAAGGATTGGTTATCTAACAGGAAGCAGAGAGTTGGGATAAATGGTTCATTCTCGGACTGGCAACCAGTAGCCAGTGGTGTTCCGCAGGGGTCGGTGCTGGGTCCCCAACTCTTTACAATCTATATTAACGATTTGGAGGAGGGGACCGAGTGTAACATATCAAAGTTTGCAGATGATACAAAGATGGGAGGGAAAGTAGAGAGTGAGGAGGACATAAAAAACCTACAAGGGGATATAGACAGGCTGGGTGAGTGGGCAGAGATTTGGCAGATGCAATACAATATTGGAAAATGTGAGGTTATGCACTTTGGCAGGAAAAATCAGAGAGCAAGTTATTATCTTAATGGCGATAAACTGGAAAGTACTGCAGTACAAAGGGATCTGGGGGTCTTGGTGCAAGAAAATCAAAATGTTAGTATGTAGGTGCAGCAGGTGATCAAAAAAGCCAATGGAATGTTGGCTTTTATTGCTAGGGGGATAGAATATAAAAACAGGGAGGTATTGCTGCAGTTGTATAGGGTATTGGTGAGACCGCACCTGGAGTACTGCATACAGTTTTGGTGTCCATACTTAAGAAAAGACATACTTGCTCTCGAGGCAGTACAAAGAAGGTTCACTCGGTTAATTCCGGGGATGAGGGGGTGGACATACGAGGAGAGGTTGAGTAGATTGGGACTCTACTCATTGGAGTTCAGAAGAATGAGAGGCGATCTTATTGAAGCATATAAGATTGTGAAGGGGCTTGATCGGGTGGACGCGGTGAGGATGTTCCCAATGATGGGTGAAACTAGAACTAGGGTACATAATCTTAGAATAAGGGGCTGCTCTTTCAAAACTGAGATGAGGAGAAACTTTTTCACTCAGAGGGTAGTGGGTCTGTGGAATTTGCTACCCCAGGAAGCTGTGGAAGCTACTTCATTAAATAAATTTAAAACAGAAATAGACCGTTTCCTAGAAGTAAAGGGAATCAGGGGTTACGCGGAGCAGGCTGGAAATTGGACATGAGTTTGAGTTCGGATCGGTCAAGGCCCTGTGGGTGGCGGAGCGGGCCCAGGGGCCGAGTGGCCTGGTCCTGCTCCTTCTTGTGTTCTTTAGAGTTGAGGTTGGATCAGATCAGCCATGATCTCATTGAATGGTGGAGCAGGCTCGAGGGGCCGATTGGTCTACTCCTGCTCCTATTTCTTATGTTCTTATGTTCTTATAAGACCAGGCACACCAGCAGCACCAACAACAACACCAACCTTCTCCGCAATCAACTAATGCTGCTATAGAGATAGTGGGTGCATTGGTTGTCAACTTCCAAAATACCGTAGATTCTAGAATGGTTACTGCGGATTGGAAGGTAGCAAATGTAACCCCACTATTTAAGAAAGTAGGGAGAGAGAAAACCAGTTAGCCTGACATCAGTCGGAGGGAAAATGCTAGAATCTATTATTAGGGAGGTGGTAACAGGGCACTTAGAAAATAATAATAGGACTGGGCAGAGTCAACACGGATTTATGAAAGGGGTATCATGTTTGACAAATCTGCTAGAGTTTTTTGAGGTTGTAACGAGCAGAATAGTTAAGGGGGAACCAGTGGATGTGGTGTATTTGGATTTTCAGAAGGCATTCGATAAGGTGCCACACAAGAGGTTATTAAACAAAATTAGAACTCATGGGATTGGGGGTAATATATTAGCATGGATTGAGGATTGGTTAATGGACAGAAAACAGAGAGTAAGAATAAACTGGTCATTTTTGGGTTGGCAGGCTGTAACTAGTGGGGTAGCGCAAGGATCAGTGCATGGGCTTCAGCTATTCACAACTATATCAATGATTTGGATGAGGGGATCAAATGTAATATATCCAAGTTTGCTGATGATACAAAGCTAGGTGGGAATGGAAGTTGTGAGGAGGATGCAAAGAGGCTTCAAGGGGATATAGACAGGCTAAGTGAGTGGGCAAGAACATGGCAAATGGAATATAATGTAGAGAAATGTGAAGTTATCCATTTTGGTAGCAAAAATGGAAAAGCAGAGTATTTTTTAAATGGTGAGAGATTAGGAATTATTGGTGTTCAGAGGGACCTGGCTGTCCTTGTACATGAATCACTGAAAGTTAACATGCAGGTACAGCAAGCAATTAGGAAAGCAAATTGTATGTTCGCCTTTATTACAAGAGGATTTGAGTATATGAGTAAAGACATCTTACTGCAATTATATAGGGCCCTGGTGAGACCACACCTGGAGTATTGTGTACAGTTTTGGTCTCCTTAGCTAAGGAAGGATATACTTGCCATAGAGGGAGTGCAACGAAGGTTCACCAGACTGATTCCTGGGATGGGGTGATTGTCCTATGAGGAGAGATTGAGTAGATTAGGCCTATATTCTCTAGAGCTTAGAAAAATGAGAGGTGATCTCAGTGAAACATACAAAATTCTTACAGGGCTTGACAGGGTAGATGCAGGGCGGATGTTTCCCCTGGCTGGGGAGTCTAGAACCAGGAGTCACAGTCTCAGAATAAGCGGTCGGCCAAGATGAGGAGAAATTTCTTCACTCAGAGGGTGGTGAATCTTTGGAATTCTCTACCCCAGAGGACTGTGGAGGCTAAGTCGTTGAGTATATTTAAGATGGAGATCGATAGATCTTTGAGTATTAAGGGAATCAAGGGATATGGGAATAGTGCAGGAAAGTGGAGTTGAGGTAGAAGATCAGCCATGATCTTATAGAATGGCGGAGCAGGCTCGAGGGGCCAAATGGCCTACTCCTGCTCCTATTTCTTATGTTGTTATGAGACAGGGCATCAGCAGCCGACCACATTGCTGCCTGGGAGGCTAGGGATGGCCTCACCATAGCCAGATTTACTTCACTTGATGCTGTACACCCTGGCTGCCACATGATGCGCCAGGTTGCACCACCCCACACCAACACCATAAAGCATCCCTACAATGACCAAGCCATTCCTTTCACACTCATGACCATTGCGGGGGGTTCCGTTATGTCTCACCATTCACTGCAACTCATTAAGCCACTTCCAAAGGTGCGCAGAAATCTTTCCAAGAACGCAAAGTGTTGAAAATAAAGATTTCAATGTTTGACAGCGCATTAACCGAAAATTCACATGAACATTGGCTAAAACACACAAGTGCCTACCCTTATGTATTGTCAGTTGGTATGATTGGACTAGGATGAGAGTGAGTGTGAGGGGTGGCTAGTGAAATGGGGAAGTGATAATGTAGATAGAGAGGGATGGGTGGAGGTGCAAGGTAAGTTGGTGTGAGTAAGGATGTGCAGGAGTAGGGTAGGGAAGGCAGAGTGATGGGGATGTGATGAGAGGCACAGCTGGATGAGGTTGAGTGTGGCTTTGCAGTAACATTTCGTGATCTACTGAGATCATTGAAAGGTTTGCGTCACTGCAGCCTGGTCCTCCTGATGACATCCCTGCTTGTGTCCTCCTGTGCAATGTGCAACCAGGCTGCGTTGATCTCCTGG
This sequence comes from Squalus acanthias, assembly GCA_030390025.1. NCBI lineage: Eukaryota > Metazoa > Chordata > Chondrichthyes > Squaliformes > Squalidae > Squalus > Squalus acanthias. The sequence goes on along the minus strand of CM059425.1, from coordinate 82,121,107 downwards.
GGAGGTCTCTTCCGCCCATGGAAAGGGAAGGGGACCTCCCTGCGTGCTGTGACTCCCCCCATAAGCATATTGGCTGGCAAACACGCTGGGCGGGCTTAACAAGCCCAGTCAACGTAAAATCATTCTGCACAGCGGGCTGGAGCCAGCAGCGGGTCGGGACCCGCCACCGACCCCGGCCGCACCAGACCCGCCAAGGTAGGGGAAATCGCAGCCCAAATCTCTGAAATTTCTTCCAGACCCTTTAAAATCAGTCCAGCAAAACCTCAGGATATCAGCTTAACATTGCAATCTATGTTATTCAGCACTGACTAGTTACATTCTGCAGAATATTCCAATACCCCAGCAACTCAGGAAGTTTACAATAGTGACTACACGTCAAAAAAGTACTTCATTGGCTGTAAAGTGCTTTAGGATGTCCTGAGGTCGTGAAAGGCGCTATATAAATGCAAGTCTTTTTTCTTTCAATGTGCGTTGTAGGAACGAATATTCCCCTTTAACAGCTGGTTTCTTTTCCTTTCATTGACAAGTTTTTGAGCAGCTCCGGAACCTAATCTCCTCTGAGCCGTGCGTAGTCTTTGAACACTACAGTGCCCTTTGATTTCAGTGTGGAACATTTTGACCTTTTCTGGAACACTAATCATTTGGAGCCCTGTGTTTTGTTTGGAAATTGATTTTTATTAATAAGTATTGAGCACAGCTTCTTTCTTGCTGACAATAGTAATCAAAAATGCTGGCTTTAATGGAATTGTAAGGCAAAAGCTTGGGGTATTAAAAAAAAATACCTTCTATGCTGAGTTAGCTGGCATCAGCTAGCTTGGCCGAGTGGATATTGCAGTTGGGCTCAGTGCCCTGGGGTGGTGGTGGGGCGGGGGGGAAGAAATAAACAGTGTTTGCATTTTTAATAACCTACTGCAAAGTGCAGACAGGATCAGGCTCAGCTGTGCTACCTGCTGTTGCTCGCTGTCGAGGCTCACACATGAAAAGCGGCTACTTGGGCATAGTACCATAGAGTGGCCAGCCCCTACAGACGCCTGAGACAGTACTTTCAGGAGAGAAAGGGAAGATGGGGGGTGGGGGTGGGGACTGAATGAAATTATAACTTAACCTCAGCTTAACCTCATCAGTGCTTCCGTTTTACCGCAAGTACTGACTGTGATCCACAGCACCTGAGCCAGAACTGTTCTCGAGCAAGGGTCTCTCTCTCACCTCGGGAGTGCTCCAACATTCCAAACTTGTTGAGGATTAGGTGACGGGGCAATATATTAGAAATCTGCCTTTCACATGAGGTTATGGTAGCATAAAAGGCTCCACTCTGTGTTGGTTGTAAAACAGCCAATGTGAAATGCACTGACATGAATCTGTCATTCATGACTTATGAAATAATACTGAGTGGCCTGCGGGTGGCGCTGTCCAGGGAGAGTATAAATACTCGGGCACGGGCCCAACTTGCACAGGACATTCTTAACAGGAACCAGTGAAGGACACAACTGGACCTCCATGTTGTAAAACAGTTGATTAAAGCTTTGTTTAACACTTAGACCAAGTGCCTAGTAGTTTTCTTACGTCATGCACTTTACACTTGTCTACATTAAAGCTGCCTCCTCCTAGATTGGTATCATCTGCAAATTTGACCAGTTCGCACTGAGTTTCTGAATCCCAGTCATTTATATAAATTAGACACAGTAGTGGTCTCAGTACCAAGCTCTGAGGCACCTGCCTCAGTACTTCCTTCGCACTCTGATATAACTCCTCTAACAAACACTCGTTACGGGCTAGAAATTTGGTATCGGCCCGTTTGGGGCGGTAAATTTTGAAAAGTTGGAGAATTAGTGCCAGGCGCTAATCCTTCTGACCTCCCGCTAAATTGATTGCTCGCGCTCCAAGAAAGAACTGGCGCGCTAAATCAAGCGCTAATCGCCTAACTTAGGGCGCTACACACAGAGAGCGGGGCACTACCCGCAGAGCGATAACCAATTTCAGGTGCAGTCCAATCGGGACTCATCATTCACACTGGCTCCATCCAGTTCTTAAAGGGGAGGTTCAATCATTCTGCACAACCTCATTCTCAACATTGCTGGCTCTGAAGGCGGCCTCAAAGCAACTCAACAGCTACACCTCTTATCCTCATGGCTGATCCCAGTCCCAGGGAGAGAGCTCGCCGTTTCAGCGCCCAGGCATTGGAGGCATTGGTCGTGGCAGTCGAAAGAAGGAGGGCAGCGCTGTTCCTGACCACTGGCAGGAGGCCATTGCCCCAGGTCTTCAGGACAACGTGGAGGGAAGTGGAGCAGGATGTCTTGACCAGCAGTGTGGTCCTCAGGACCCTCACACAGTGCCGTAAAAAATTCAACGACCTCACTCTGGTGGTCAGGGTGAGTAGATGCTTCAACAAGTCCTACATACCAGCATCTGAACCTCAGTCTGTACACACTGCACAAACCACCACACCCCCACCACTCACCCACCAAGCATCTCCACCTACTCAAACTCACATACACATCTCACACCTTGCCTACAATCACAGCTATTCAACTATGGCAGGCACATCTCCCAAACACATAGCTGCACACTCACTCACACACTTTCCTTTCTCTTGCAGGCCAAGATGGCCCACAATAGGAGGGAGCAGGAACGAACAGGCGGGGGTGAAGCGCACACCCAACAGCTTACAGACCTGGAGGAGCGAGTGCTGAGAGTCATTGGGTGCCAGGTGGTGGGCGCCGTGGCCGTCGTGACATTGACTCCCTCGGGGATAACAACGGTATGTTCATCCCCTCTCCTTCTCTCATTCCACTTCCCCCTCACACCACAAGCCTTTCCCACTTTCCAGCTCATTATACTGTCTGCATTCCTTGCTCCCTTCCTGCCCCCTGCCCTCACCTTAACGTGAGTCTTGTGCCTTTATGCTTTCAGGTAATCAGCAACCAGCTGACCAGCCTGTCCCTGAGCCTCCCAGTGAGAGTGAGGCGGGAGAAGAGGAGGAGGAAGAAAGCACCGCGTCACTGCATGTCTCACCCAGGCACCACCTCAGATACTGGGACTACGCGATCTTTAGAGGCAAGTTTAGTAGAGGGGTCTGCACTGGGTGATGCACCGGGGATGAGCGGGCTGCAGCAAGGCCAGGGGGAAAGGGTAGCTCGGGAGCCAGCTCCCTGGAGGGCGAGTTCGCACGCAAGTTCTGCTGCACAGGACTCAGATGAGGACCTCGATGGGGAGGCGTTCACAAGAAGGGTGATGGGCATGCACACAGAGATGATAGGTGCAATGGCAAGGGTACTCAAGAACATGTCGGCAATGGTAAGGAGCATGGAGGAGTCCACCTCCAACACTGCACAGCACTCTGTGCACACCATGGAGCCTAACCTTGGCAGTCTGCAAAGGATGGTGAACTCCCTGAGAGACCGTGGGGACACAGACCTCATGTCGCGTGTCATGGGCGATGTGGCAGCATCCATTGCAGCACAGGCGGAAGCCACGCAATGTCTTAGTGCTGTAATGCAGTCAATGGTTGCTGCCATTCAAACTCAGACTGCTCTCATGCAGTCTCAGCTTAATGCCACGAAAGATCTGACTGCTGCCATCGTCGCTGGGTCCACCACAGTCCACCGGGGATCTCACGGTTTTGCAGCAGGCCAGGATTCTGTGATCCAGCAGATTGCTAGGGATGCTGAGGTGCTGCCCCGGGAGAGTGGCAGTGTGTCAGTGGAGCAGGAACCTGCAGTCCTCTCTCAGGATGACAGCATTCCTGCTCCCACCACTCCACCATTGCCCTTGTCGCTGCCTGTCATCCAGCCAGCCCAGACTGCCGCCGCCCATCCTGAGGTGGTGCAGTCTGCAGCCAGGCCTTCCAGGCTCAGAGCTGATTGAGGGCGTCCTGCAAGGCCATCTGTTGTCTCTGGCACCAACACTCAGCAGCCTTCCACCAGCCCTGCTGCAGCCACTGGGGACAGACTATGTAGGAGCAGTAGATTAGGAAAAGGCTCTGTAAAGAAGGAAGTAAGGGTTTGCACAAGGATGATTAGTTAATATTGTTGTTGTATATATGTGTTTACTGAATGTTGATAAATTTATTAATTGAATTTTGCAGAATCTGTGCTGTCTCTCATTTCAGCTTTGCAAAATGGATGGAATGATGGGGATGTGGTGAGCAACCAGGATGTGGGGTAGAATTTATTGGAACCGCAGTCTGATGAAGCGGTCACGGAATGCCCTTCCAGAAGGCCGATTGAGTGGCTACCTCCTCCCTCGCTGCTGTTCCTCCTCTTGTTTCTCCTCCTCCTCATCCTCCTCCTCCTCGCCCTCCTCCTCTCCCTCTTCCTCCTCCTGAGGTGGTCCCGCTATGCCTGGTGGCAATGGCTGGGTCCTCATGATGGCCAAGTTGTGCAGCATGCAGCAGACCACAACGAAAAGGGATACCCGCTCCAGCGAGTACTGGAGGGCTCCTCCCGAGCGGTCAAGGCAGCGGAACCATTGCTTGAGCACCCCGATGGTCTGCTCGATGATGTTTCAGGTGGCGCATGGCTCTCATTATATGAGTGCAGGAGTGTTGGGGTTGCGGAGGGGAGTCATGAGCCAGGTGGAGAGCGGATAGCCCTTGTCTCTGACCAGCCAGCCGTGAGCTTGATGTGGTGGCTGGAAGAGTGCTGGCACACCGGTCTGGTGCAGGATGAAGGCATCGTGGCTGCTGTCAGGATAGCGGGCATTGACGGTGAGGATTCGCTGTCTGTGGTCGCACACCAACTGGCTATTAAGTGAATTTTTTTTTGCAGTTACAGAAGTCCTCAGGATTGTTATGGGGTTCCCGCAAAGCGATGTGGGTGCAGTCAATGGTGCCCTGCACCATGGGGAAGTCCGCTATCCTGGCAAAGCCACATGTACGCTCGTCCTGCTTCTTTCTGGTGATGGGGAAGGAAATGTAGTCTCTTCTTCTGTAGAGAGCCTCTGTGACCTCCCGCATACTCATTAGCGCCCTGTTAGCACCCCCCCACCCCAGCGCTAACAGGAGGCGCTAACATGTCGAATTTCTCCCCTGTTGTTTCCTAACCTTCAGCCAGTCTCTTATACATTCCTAGGGTTTACTCTGAATCCCCACAGCTTTCACTTTAATTAACAACCATTCATGTGGAACTTTACCAAAAGCCTTTTGGAAATACACCACATCATTGGCATAGTGGTTAGCACTGTTACCTCACAGCGCCAGGGACCCGGGTTCGAATCCGGCCTCGGGTGACTGTCTGTGTGGAGTTTGCACATTCTCCCCGTGTCTGCGTGGGTTTCCTCCGGGTGCTCCGGTTTCCTCCCACAGTCCAAAGATGTGCGGGTTAGGTTGATTTGGCTATGATAAATTGACCCTTAGTGTTAGGGGGGTTAAATACGTGGGGTTACGGGGATAGGGTGGGATATGTGTCGGTGCAGGCTCGATGGGCCGAAATGGCCTCTATCTGCACTGTGGGGATTCTGTGATCATAGGGTTTACTACAGTCCACTTGGGTTGTCACTTCATCAGAGAAGTCGAAAAGGTTGATTGGGCAGAATCTTCCTTTTCTGAATCCATGCTGACTGCTGTTAACCAAATTATTGTTGCACAGATGATTCTGATGTTTACTCCTGCTAATTGATTCCATTATTTTACATGGAATGGAATTACAACTAATGGATCTGCAGTTGCCTGTGCCACTCTTTTGAATATGGGCATTATGCTAGTCTATTTCCAATCTACTGGTACCTGCCAGTGTCCATTGACCCTCTCATAATGATTGTCAGTGCCTTACTTTATAGAAGAAATTCTGAGGAAGATTGTTGCTGACATGGAGACTTTCAAGTTAAGTCTTGCATGCTACTAGGCTGCTCTGGAACCATGTGATCCTGAAGAACTATACTATAAGCTGAGAATGCAGCTGTTCCAGCGGATGGTATGGCTTCTCATGATTGGTTGTCACCAGAATAGCCTGGCAGTCTGGGATACCCAACGAGAGTCTCCGGGCTGGATTTTGAATGACCCATGGAGTCGGGTTTGGAGGCGTGTGGGGGGTTAAATTTGCGGGGTTGGGGGTCCCGACCCCATCCCGACTCCATCCCGCCTCCACGCAATTTTGACAAAATCAGTCGCGGGGTTCCCGACTCCGTCCCGCCTCCAAGAGGCGGGAGAGGCCATTAAAGCCCTTAACAAGCTCTAAATTGGCTCTGTAATGCCATTTTGAAACGTTTTAGCTAGTTTAACCCTTTTCTGACGTGAAGCACGCCTGGTGTGAAACACTCCAGTGAAACCTGGCGGGAGCACAAGTGGATAGCTGACTATCGGCTGCAGGTCCACTATTACAACGGAGATGTGATGAAGGTAGTAGTCGTATTAGGTGTGAAAGTCGCCTCTGATGCTGCTGCATTGAATGTCTTCAGAGACTGCATGGCATTTGGTGTGAGAGGACTTGGATGGAAAAAAAATCTCAATCTCTCTCTCTCTCTCTCTTCCTCTCCCCCACACACACACACATTTTGCATCCAGCTCCACTCACATCAAAAGCCAGGCAGGCAGGTCCTCTCTCACCAACAGTCTCTGAGACTAGGCAGTCAGCAATGATGACATCATCAGAGGCGACTTTTAGACTGAAACCACTAATCAGTTCATGGGTTCCCACATGCTGGAACTCAATTGCCCAATTAAGTGAAAATTGCATCATTGATCCACATTAATCTGGAGTCGGGGGGGAAACACGAAATGCGGATGACACGACCCCAACCCGACCCCAAGACAAAATCCAGCCCTCCATGTTGGGAACAAACTTGAAATTTTCTTTTCAAAAAAGAAGGGGCACTTTCATCAGACTTTCTTCCCTTTCCATTTTAATGTGGGGAGGGAATATTAATAGATCAGCTCTGCACTGTGAATTTAGTATTTGACAATATCTTGAATAATAGATTTTTTTTAAATCCAAAAATCACCTTCATCTTTCTCAGTGAAAAATATACAACTGATGTTAGTGGAGAAGTTAAAAAATAATTTATAGTTTTCTGGCCAATTGTTTATGATAAAACAAGATTTGTGTTATAGGTTGTGGCTTATTTCTAATCTATCACTGCAAGTGAGGCCTAATAGATGTTGGTCGCACTAGGCCAGTAAAACAGTAATTTGGTAGTAAATTTTGAACCACAGTTTAAACACTGTTCTCAGTAAATGTCTTCAGTATATGAAGTGAATTGTAAATCAAGAATATTGTGCACACTATAAACTGTTGCACTTGCTTTTTGAAATAAATTGGCTAAAAGTGCATTTTTGCGAACAAGTAATGTAATCCTCCAGGACAGCAGAAATGGCAGCGGTGTTTTTATGTTCCTTCGATCTGTAACCTGCAAACGTACTGTACTGTGTGGCCAGGAGAATTACATATCCTAGATGACTAATGGAGTTGAAAATATCTGTGTTTTTACAGGCGTCAGCTATCACAAATGACAATTTTGTTCATTTAACTTTTAGTGCCAATTGTCTAATTTCACTGGCGGTCTGTACTATTCAGAGCCCAGTTGTTTTTGGGCAGTTTGAAGTGAATCACAAGCTGAGGGGGTGATTATCCTGTAGGGGTGTTGGGGGTGTGGGGGGCAGGGGTGGGGGGATTTGGTAGGCAGTGCAATAATCTACCAAAACCAGCTGCCGATTACCAGAAACAGATGAGGCGTGACCAGAATTAATAACAAAATAACTTTTAATGCAAACAAAAGTAATCATAATAAAAATAATTAATAATAAATATACAAGTAAATAATAATAATTGAGTATACAAACCCATTCTGAGAGAGCTTGAGATCTGCAGTAACGATTCTCCAGGGCTGGCAATGGGCCCTACTTCACATCAAGACAGCATCCAAGCGCTGGAAAAATTATATTCTCTGAAAGCTGATAGTTCTAAACTGTTACCTTTGTTCCTATGACTAATGCCAGTTCTGACCTGTAGTTCTATTCTTATTTTTGTTTATATTCCCTCCATGCAATTCTGCAGGAATTTCTCATGATTGGCCCTTAGCAAGAAGAAAGGACAATCTTCCTTTCAATGCTTTGCTCATTTCCCCACCAACCATTAGATCTCTTTGAATGGATGAATTGCGATGGGCCAAACGACCTTCCTCATCCTTGTGATCTTGAGTACTTTTTTTGCTCATGAAGATGAGGGATGTCAATCTGGGAAACAGGACAGTTTCACTCCCATGCTAGGTATAGCACAGGTAGCTGCCCAGTAAAGCTCCCTCTACTATACCCCCAACCTCCCTGACTGCACCAGTGGAATCTAGGAACATAGGAACAGGAGTCGGCCATTCAGACCCTCAAGCCTGTTCCGCCATTCAATGAGATCGTGGCTGATCTGTATCCTACCTCCATCCACCCGTCTTGGCTCCATATCCCTGAATACCCTTGGCTAGCAAAAATCTACTGATCTCAGATTTAAAATTATTAATTGAGCGAGCATCTACTGCCTTTTCTGGGTGAGAATTCCACACTTCTACCACCCTTTGCGTGAAGAAGTGTTTCCTAACTTCACTCCTGAATGGCCTGGCTCTGATTTTAAGGTTATGTCCCCTTGTCCTAGACTCCCCCACCAGCAGGAAAAGTTTCTCTCTATCTACCTTATTAAACCTTTCAAAATCCTTAAAGCCTCAATCAAATCACCCCTTAACCTTCTATATTCCAGGGAATACAAGCTTAGTTTATGTAATGTATCCTCATAATCTAACACTTGGAGCCCTGGTAACATTCTGGTGAATCTGCGCTGCACTCCTCCCAACGCCAATATATCCTTCAATATAATTTCAATATGCAATCCATCAGGTAAATGACTTAAAAGGTATAAGCGGATTTAAAAACCCGAGAGAAATAGCCGGTGAAAATCAGCAGACGATGAAAGCCGAAATTTGCTAAGCTGATGACGCGGTTCCCAGAACAGTACACAGTACACCCGATTCTCTTTAACCAGGGCTTTGTATAGCTGTAGCAAAACTTTATATTCTAGTCCTCTAGTTATAAAGACTAACAGTACACCCGACATTTTCCAATTTTCACATCAGCCATGTTGCAGCCTCCAGTTTGCCATTTGGATAGAGCAATTCTCTGTGCAGGTTCAACAACTGACAAGACTCTGACATCTGGCTGGCTTGGCTTTTCTCCCACCCCAGTTCCCTGCCCTGATAGTTGCCAATCCATGGCATGAGACTGTCTGTAAGGGGACAGTGAGTACTGAGTCAGCTAAATTTGGCATCAGTGCATAATGTCAGTCAAAGAGTAGATGGTTTGTGAAATGAAAATATAAGAGGTGTTCTGTAAGCTGTAATTGAGGCATTGGAAGTAGACTTCTATACTGTGCTTATGCAATGCTATTTTTAAACTAGCAGTGTTCTACACAGAAACCATCTTCGCAACTTCCCAGTGGCCCTGCACATCTGCCATAATCTAGTGCCAAATGCCTTCTGTTGATAAAGATTGCTGGCTGACAAGCTACAAGTGCTTGGCACTGCCCTGTGTTCCCAACACTCTCATAGCTCATGTTAACGAATGCACAATTCACAGTTGCACAAAGAAAAGAAAATCATAACCATGGGCAACCAGACTGAAGTATCCGTGAGTGCTGGTTTTGGAGCCCACGACTGCAGCACTGTGAAGTGAGCATCTTAACTGCCTCATTACTAGGAGGCTAATATGGCCACTAGCTGATAATGTGAGTCATCAATTATACAAAAAAAAACACATATCTATGATACTGAGCTTCAGCTCCTACTGATTTGAAGTGACATGATTCATCTCAGTGGCTTATAGGATGTCTAATTTTGGAGAATATTACTCATACTGTTCAGTGAAAGCTGTCACGAATCATAATGTTAAGTGGCACTGGAAACAGGCTTTTCAGCTTGTAAGCCAGAAATTTCAATAAACAAACAGAAGGCAGTTTGGGTGTATACAAGATTGTTGCAGGTGTGAAAGACCAATCAGAAGTATTGAAACTAGTCTCTTAGGGCTGGATTTTCTCAGCCCCGAGGAGGCGGGTATGGAGGTGGGACTGCCGGTAAAGTTGCAGAATTTGGGGGCGGGTGGCAAACCCGCTCCCAACCCACCTCCGTGCCCTCTTGCCAGGAGGTGGGAAGCTGTCCTGCCCCGGGTCCTGTCTCCTTGGAGGCGGGAAGGGATTAAAGCCTATTAACTGCCTGTTAACAGGTAGTTAACAGGCAGAAAATAGGATTATCCCCATTTTTCGTTCCGAAGTGCGGGCTTCCTGACCTGGAGGAACCCCGCCGGGGTGTAGGAGCCGAGTAGGAGGTCTGCGGGGGTCGGAGGGGTCTGAAAGTGCAATGTAGAGGTGAGTGATGGGTGCAAGTGTGGAGTGGTAAGTATGTGAGGTGAGTGTAAATTGTTAGAAAATGTTAACTTACCTTTGTTTCTGCCTACAGCCTTCAGCCGCTGTGGAGCCGGAGTCCCGACATCTCCATTGTAGAGATCACAGACTGGCTGTTGGATCCTCCGATACAACAGTCATCTGATTTCTACAAAGTAGAAAGGTTTGATGAGTCCTGAACATAAGATCTCATCAAACTATGCAGAATGTCAGTGTTTGACAGCTTCGCAGCGCTGTCAAACGATGACATTTCTTCTTTCAAAAATTCTTGACAGATGACACGTCTTACGTTGACGTGCTCTATCACTGACTTCCCCCTAATTGGCCTGCTGAGCCCACCGGGCGGGCTTAACAAGGTCAATCAGGAGAAGATCCCGCTGGTTGGTCAGAGGCTGATGGAGGCGGGACTGAAACCAGGCAAGCAGCAGTCCCGCCTCCAACACGTCTCCATTCATAAAATCCAGCCCTTACTCTCTTTGCACAACTCTATGGGGGCGATTTTGCCAGCCCTGGGGAGGTGGGTTTGGAGGCAGGACTGCCGGGAAAATGGCAGAATCTGGGGGCGGGTACCCATCCCGCCCCCAACCCGCCTCCGTGTCATCTTCCCAGGAGGCGGGTACTCGACCCGCACCGGGTCCCGTCACCTGAAGGCAGGAAGGGGATTACAGCCACTTAACTGCCTGTTAACAGGTAGTTAACAGGCAGTTAAAAGGATTATCCCCATTTTTCCAACAGAGGTGCGGACTTCCCGACGTCGGGAAACCCAGCCAGGGTCAGCGAGGCGAGCAGTGGGTCTGCAGGGATGAGAGGGGTCCAAAAGTGCACTGTGGAGGTGAGTGATGGGTGCAAGTGTAGAGAGGTAAGTATATGAGGTGAGTGAAAAGTGTTAGAAAAAGTTTACTTACCTTTGTTTCTTCCTGCAGGCTTCAATCGTTGGGGATCCGGAGGCTCCAGCATCTCCACGGCAGAGATGACAGAATTGCTGCTGCATTCTCCGATGCAACAGCCATCTGCTTTCTGCTCAGGAAATAGTTTTGGTGAGCCTTGAGTACAAGAACTCACCAAACAACAGAGAATGTCAGTGTTTGACAGCTTCACAGAGCTGTCAAACGATGACAATTCATCTGTCAAAAATTTTTGACAGATGAAACGTCATACGCTGACGTTCTCTGTCACTGGCTTTCCCTTAATTGGCCTGCTAAACCCGCTGGACGGGCTTAATAAGGTCAATCAAGGGAAAATAGCGTGGGTTGGCCAGACGTCGATGGAGGCGGGACTGAAACCCGACAAGCAGCAGTCCCGCCTCCAACGCGCCCCCATTGGCAAAATCACCCCCTATTTCTTTTCCTCTATAGAGAAGTCTAGGTGAAGGGCCAAGGCACATAGTGCAAGAGGGTACCACCAAAGTTTGAAGAGTTGGCGCTTCAGCGGAATAAGTTTAGTAAATCGATAATCATAGAAATAATGCAAGATAAGCAAGGTTGTATGTGTGTAAGAGAGAGAGAGGGGTTGGAAACTAGAGGTGCGAGAGGGATTGGCTATCTGATGCCCAAATTTTTCATGGGGTAGTGTGGGGTATGCAATAGTGTAAAACGGATGATAGCAAGTCGGCAGGCTGTTTTACATCTCTCCTGAGTTTTATTCCCATTAAAGTCAATGGAAATAAATATTGAGAGAGATATAAAACAGGCTGCCGACTCGCTATCACCCATTTTACACTGTCAAAAAGTCAAAATGACCCCCTGGTATATTGTTCAGCAGTGTGAGTGAGAAGCGTTGGAAGAGCAACTCCAAATATGGGAGCAGTATTCAAATCTTGGCAAGACATTGACTTTTGAGAGAGATGAGCAGTTGTTGCTTTTTGGTGAATTTTATCATCTTCCAGCCGATTGGTGGGAATGGAACAATTTTCTATCCATTGTCAACACTGAGCACTCTCAAGTGAGGAACAACATAACCTGATGCAAAATACTCTGTCTATACCTCAGAAGAGCATCATTGAAACATTTCCATTTCTTGCCCTTAGGTCTTTGTTTGAGAACCAAGAACAAGGGGACATAATCCTAAAATTAGAGCTAGGCCATTCAAGATAGAAATCAGGAAGCACTTTTATACACAAAGGGTAGTGGAAATCTGGAACTCTCTCCCCCACAAGGCTGTGGATGCTAAGACAGTTGGAGCTTTCAAGACTGAGATAAATAGATCTTTGTTAGTTAAGGGCATCAAGGGATGTGGAGCAAAGGTGGGTAAATGGAGTGAGTTGCACATCAGCCATGATCTAATTGAATAGTGAAGCAGGTTCAAGGGCTGAATGGGCGTCCTCCTGTTTTTAATGGTCCTATGAGATTACAAATTAATGTCAAATTAGGGTATAGTATGGGACCACAGCTGTTTATCATTCTTATAAATGACTCAGCTAGAAGTTAGTTCAACGCTGTATCAATTTCCACATGACATCAAACTGAAACAGGCGTGCAGGAATTCCAAATGATTTCGAGATGCTGGACTTGTGGATAGAAAAGTGACAAAAGCAGTTTAATGCAGATAAATATAAAGTGATAAAATTTGACAGACAAACAGGCGCTACATTTTTGGATCTTTCCTAAACTTATCACCCTACATTATTTCATCTCTTGTATCATACATCACTCTTCTAGGTGAATCCCAACGCCCCATATCTTCGAGAGTGTTTTTCCTTGACTTGGGATCTAAGTTAGCTTTAGGTAACACACTTGTATAAACAAACAGAAAACCCGGTTTGGCAATTACTTCTAACTACTGGGCTATCTTATGCCTCTTATACAATTAAGTGTCAGCCGTGGCTCAGTTGGTAACACTAACCTCTGAGTCAGAAGGTTGTGTGTACAAGTCCCACCCCAGAGATTTGAGCACAAAACTCTAGGCCAACACTCCAGTGCAGTGCTGAGGGAGTGCTGCACCGTTGGAGGTGCCGTCTTTTGGATGAGATGTTAAACCGAGGCCCTGTCTGCTGTCTCAGGTGGATGTAAAAAATCCCATGGCACTATTTCGAAAAAGAGCAGGGGAGTTATCCCTGATGCCCTGGCCAATATTTATCATTGGTCAACATAATAAAAACTGATTATCTGGTCATTATCACATTGCTATTTGCGGGAGCTTGCTGCGTGAAAATTATCTGCTGTGTTTCCTACATTACAACATGTCAAAAGTACTTCATTGGCTGTAAAGCACTTTGGGATGTCCTGAAGTCGTGAAAGGCGCTATAGAAATGCAAGTCTTTCTTTTCCAAAACATTTAATTTCAGTTTAAAGTTTAAAGAATGAAGCAAATTTATCACACAAATAATGAACAAATTAATGGGCCGGAACCTGCCGGAGTGGGGCATCTCATGGTGCGCACCATTAATTAGACTTTTTCCTGTATCCTTCAGCTCAAATATAATTTGCGACGTAACTTGCTGGAAGTGCGAGCTGATAACAGCACAGCGAAGGCAGCGGGGCATCTGGGACCTTAGTGAATGTTGGGACCAACAGCTTTCTTCTTAATCAATGAGATTTAAGGATTGAGAAAGAAACAGAGGAACGACGGAGAAGGAAATAGGGTGAATTAGACTCAAATCAGGTACAGAAAGAGAAATAAAGAGAGGGAAAAAAAGATTGAATTGCGTGCAAGAGAGAGAAATAGAGAAAGAAAGGAAAAGTAATAAAAAATGTAATAATTTGTAATTTTTAAATCTCTAAGAAGAATTTAGTACATGCAGGAATGAGACTCAACAATTAAAATTGTTCTCTTTCTGAACCAGAGGTTGACGGGCATTGTATTAACAATTATCATGTCATTAAAAGAGTACTTACACTGTTAAGTTTGAGCTCTAATTTTCTGTGCAAGTTTAATGGGCAATTAATGTGCAAATCCAGCAAGTTCTTAAAAATATCGGGGAGGCTAAGGTCGAGATGCTGTTTGTACGAAGCAAGCGGCAGAGTGGCATAAATTGGGCAGCAAGTTCTGGAGATTCGCAACTCACGGCATATCTCTTAATCCCCTGAATTTACTGGCCAAGATGCACATTAATAACGGTGTGTGTCGTTAACATGCCATTATTTTTCCAGTAAGATTTGGCCCATTAATCTAACAGTGATATAATACAGTTATATAGCTACAGCAGAATGTCTTTTATCTAACTCGTCGACTAGACAAAATAATAAAAGATCACGACACTATGAAATAACCTAATCCTTATTGGGGTAGATTTTGCTCTTCACTGCCTGGCTGGAGTGCAGAGAGGCAAATCGGGCAAGAGGCATGGCACGTGATGACAGAGTCCACCTAATTCCATGTAAATTAATGGAAGGAAAATCAGACGGGCTTTGTAACTAGTGTGTGATGCTCACTACTCAATTTTCCTTCAGCCTGGCAATGTTTAACACCCAGGTGGTAAAGAGGAAAATCTACCCCTTAGCATTTCTCCTGTCTTTCAGGAGTATCGAGCTGCCTTTTAGATTTTCAAAAATCTTTTCTTTCCCTGAGATCTCAGAACTGCTCCTCTCACAGGATTCTTCAACTACCAGCTGCCCATTGGAACAGAACAGCTCCTTTTTGATCCAAATGAGTTACCATGAATTTGAGGATTTTGAATATCCAACCCCTCAAATTCAAAAAGGATCAGACAGTCAAACCCGAACTAAACTAATCACAAATGTTGCCTGTATTTGACAATTGTGTCTCGGGGTGAATTATGGCAGTGGAGCAGGAGAATATTTGAGGAATGTCACACACCCCCCACCCTTAGATCCCCTATCAAACCCATTACCAGGAGGACAAAAGGTAACACGGAATAAGTACTCAGTGAGAAATATCAGTCATCAGAGAGAGAAGACCTCAGAATATTGGTGAGGTGCAGTTCACCAACACCAGCAGCCTTAGGTAGTAAAGGAAGCAAACAAAATGTTGGGCTATGTAGCAAAGGGTACAACACAAAGTGAAAGAGGTGATTTTAAAACTTTATGGGGCCGAGTCAACCCCATCTAGAGTACTGCGTCCAGTTTTGGTCCCACTACTTCAAAAGGGATGTCATGTCATGTTATCAGAGAAGTTCCACAAGAATAATACCAGAATGTAAAGGACTGATCGATGAAGAGTAGTTTGGGATTTTTTACTTCATTGAGAAGGCCAATGGGAGATTTGATAGACATTTTAAAGATTTTGAAGGGGTTTGACAGTTGGAAAGAGATGTTTTCAAATGTGTACAGAATTCCAGAACCAAGAGGCTTAGATTCAAGATAAGTAAACATTGACTAGTCAACTTAAACACAACTAACGCAGCAAAAGGATGATCAACCTACTGAGCGAACGAACAATGTAGATTGTTAAACCGATAAATTGAAGGCATTTCAAAAGGAAATAGATATGCTCTTGGCATTTGAAGAATCTTGCATTTGAGTGTACAAAAGGTAAGAAAACCTGGAATATTTGGATGGGTAAATAAGACAGATAGATCTTCTGCCTGAAATACATTACTATGCTACTGAGTGATAAATTGTTGCCACATTACAAAGTGTTTTGTGCTGTGGACTTTTGTCCGTGTGCTCTTTGGGTGCCCCTTTTTTTTTTAAAGTTAAAAAATAAAAGCTGGCCACTGTCTTGACAACCCAGAATCCAATGCTGTTTGTGAGTCGGAAAGTTCAGTCACATTCAGCATAAATTCATCCTGAACAAAATCATCAGTTCCTTCAACTGTGTCACTCAGATGTCAACATCAGAGGGTGAATAAACTGACGGCTCTCAGCTAAATCATCAAAAAGCTCTTTCCGCAGTTTTGTCAATATACCAGAAGTGTGATATCAATGCCTCTGCAATAAAATGGAATGAAGCTTTTTTTTCAGAATTACATTATAATTCTAAACAGCCATTGAATTTCCAATGCACTAATATTGCAGTGTGTGGGAGAACATCATTTTAATCCACTCTTTTTGTGCAGCCTCAGGGTGCAGTGGCAGTTAATTTATATGTTTCCAAAACTGATTGACGTTGTTTGCTGAGAACGATAACAATATATCAGAAAGGCATCTCTCTCACAAAAGTTTAATTTGTTTTTTAAAGTAGCATATTCACCAAATATTTTTATATTGTGTGTTTGCAGATCATCTTGAAAGGTATCATTGTGTTACTAGTGCATCATATCATCTCAATAGAAACAAGATTGAGCGGTGATCTAATTGAGGTGTTTAAGATGATTAAAGGAGTTGATAGGGTAGATAGAGAGAAACTATTTCCTCTGGTGGGGGAGTCCAGAACAAGGAGGGGGGTGGAATATCCTTTAAAATTAGAGCTAGGCTGTTCAGGGGTGATGTCAGAAAGCACTTTTTCACACAAAGGGTAGTGGAAACCTGGAACTCTCGCCCCCAAAAAGCTGTTGAGGCTGGGGGTCAATTGAAAATGTCAAAACTGAGATTGATAAATTTTGTTCGGCAAAGGGTTTTAAGGGTTACAGAACCCAGGAGGGTAGATGGAGTTGATACAGATCAGCCATGATCTAATTGAATGGAGGAACAGGCTCGAGGGCTGAATAACCTACCCCTGGTTCCTATGTAACGCAGGGCTGTCCTGGTTTCTTTGACCTTCCCCAAACAACACAGTTTTGCCAAACACTTTTCATGAATAGAGTGCCCCTATTAAAATGCATGCCTTAACCCTGCCACCCTTAGTGCAGTTTTGATAATCCACAAGTTGAAGGGACATGAGCTGCACACCTTTGGAGCTAGGAAGAATTGCGAAAGTTGCTCCAGAACCTCTTAAGTTCGTGCTGATGACTTTGGGGATGATTGCAATATTTAATCTTTAGACTCGTAAAAGATCCAGAGAAAGTAGGCAAGATGGTGGCAGCTGGATCACCAAGTATGTCACTTTATCAATTGTCACAAAATTGTCCACAGCTTTCACTAATTCTTTGGTGTGAGCCAGATTGGCTTCACAAACCGTGGAATTCCAGGCTTCATGGGGCAGCCATTTTTTTTTATTTGAAAAAATTGAATCAAATACTAATATTACAGTAATGCTAATCGAATATCAGAGTAGCATTATTATTGTAACATTTTACTGAAATACTTCAAAAAAATTAAAAGTTTCATAACTTTATTTCTGCCATCTATTACCTCTATTTCTCTCTATTTTGTTTATTTTTACTATTTTAAATTCTATATTATTTGTTACTTATTCTATCCCTTTTAACATCTGTGTACATATAGGTGTACACATAGAATAGCCATAGTAAGATTTTAAGATATATATATATATATATATATATACATATATATATATATATATACATATTGGCACTCATTCTGCAATGGCTATACTAGGCCTGGAGCAGTGGAGACATTACTTCATTAACCGTCCATGAGTAGAGATAAGAAGTATAGTAAATCGATCAAGGAGACTGTAGGGAGGTAACGGTATGAATAGGTTTATGTTATGAATGTACTGGGAAGTGATAAGAAAGGAATGCCATAACTGATACCCACAGTTTCTCATTAGTGAGTACAATGAACAAGAAACAGATCTTATTGCGCAGATTTGTTGAAGGAAGATTAACCAGATGTAGTTAGAATGCATTGACATAATAGCATTACGTTAGGAGGATGTAATTAAACGTATAAAGATACAGACACTGGCGCTCTTTGGGGACTTTTGATCTAGCCTTGCAGAGGCTAGCATAAGCAGTCAGGATGACACGTTTATGATCCTGAAGGAGTCCATGGTACGTGAGTTATAATTTTATAATTGGTACCTATCTCTCATATACACGGCATGTAAGAGGTTGTGTTTTATTATCTCATTGACTTGATTTAATAAAGAGTATTAACCTGACGTTTCAATATTTCCAAGCCCTCAAACTTGTATTAGAGGTAAAGGATGTATGACAATATCCTATAAAAACCTAACAATCTGTTTAACTTGTTTCTTGCAATGATATATTTATATTTGCTCCAACAGATCTCTGCATGCCCTTCCTCAGCTGAATTTTCATTCAAATCTCATAACTTTAAAGATTAACCTAGCTATGTCATTTAAGAGGTAATATTAGTCAGATAACCTTTTTGAGCAGGGGAAATTCACATGCTCTGCTCACTTGACAAGATGACTTGGCAGCAGTCAAGCAAAGCAGCCATTGCCAAAATGACTCATCAGTCAATCAAATGTTTCAAAGTAATTTAATTGAAAAGATAGCTGCCAAGTCACAAATCACAGCCATGTTAAGTAGATGCTTTGTTTACACTGTTAATGAAGGCCATTTTGGTTAGTTGGTTGAAAAGTGGTTTTGCGATAGTAATTTAAAGGGGAAGGTAACTTCATGGCTCAGTACTGACATTAGTAAGCCTAGAGGAGGTCTATCAGTGTCCTGCTAATATTAATCCCTCAAAATAAATTATCTGGTTATTCATGTCATTCTGTCAGCTTTGGCTCAGTGGGTAGCACTCTCACCTCTGAATCAGAAGGTGTGGGTTCAAGCCCCACTCCAGAGACTTGAGCACATATTCTAGGATGACACTTCAGTGCAGTACTGAGGGAGTGCTGCATTGTCGGAGGTGCCGTCTTTAGGATCAATCGATAAACCGAGGCCCCGGCTGCCCTCTCAGGTGAAAGTAAAAGATCCCATGATACTATTCGAAGAAAAGCGGGAGAGTTCTCCCAGTGTCCTGGTCAATGTTTATCCCTCAACCAACATCACCAAAAAACAGATTATCTGGTCATTATCTCATTGCAGTTTGTGGGACCTTGCTGTGCGCATATTAGATACTGCATTTCCCTACATTAGTGAACTACACTTCAAAAGTAATTAATTGGCTGTAAAGCGCTTTGTGACATCCTGAGAACATGAAAGGTGCTATATAAAAGCAAGTTCTTTCTTTATCTATAATTACAACTTTCAGTTTCTAGTTTTTCCTATTTTAGGTGTGTATTTTTTTTAACCAAATTTGGGAATTTTCATTATTTTAGCAAAATTGCTTTTTTAAAAAAAAAGGGTTTAAAAATTGTTGCCCTCAATAATGAACCAAAAATCTGGACTAACAGCCAGGTTTGAAACTACATGGAATTGCGACCTTTGTGGCTGTCTTTACCTAAAATATTAGGATAATTAAGCTAGATTTCACTCCCTGCCGTTTTTGCTGCTAGGGGTTGGGTCAGGGTGGGACATCCACTCACTGCCCTGACTCTGCCAACAGGCCTAACTGAAAATGTGGGCCGGGTGCCTGGTGGGATCTCCACTACACAGGGAGACTCTGTCAGGTGGTAAAATTCAGCGGCAGTGCAATGGGACAGAAGAATCAAGGGACAACTTTAAAAGAGGGCAAAGGTACCCCAAAGACATTTAAAAACTGTAATTTGTAAGAAGGCTTGGAAAGAGCTTCTGTTTCTTTTGCAGGAGTCATGGGGGGCGATCTTGCCAGCCCTGGGGAGGCAGGTTTGGAGGCGGGACTGCCGGGAAAATGGCAGAATCCGGGGGCGGGTACCCATCCCGCCCTCAACCCGCCTCCATGCCATCTTCCTGGGTCCCATCTCCTGGAGGCGGGAAGGGGATTACAGCCACTTAACTGCCTGTTAACAGGTAGTTAACAGGCAGTTAAGAGGATTATCCCCATTTTTCCAGCAGAGATGCGGGCTTCCCGATGTCGGGAAACCCCGCCATGGTCAGCGAGGCGAGCAGTGGGTCAGCGGGGGCCAGAGGGGTCCAAAAGTGTGCTGCGGAGGTGTGTGATGGGTGCAAGTGTAGAGAGGTATGTATGTGAGGTGAGTGAAAAGTGATAGAAAAAGTTTCCTTACCTTTGTTTCTTCCTGCAGGCTTCAATCGTTGGGGATCTGGAGGCTCCGGCATCTCAATGGCAGAGATGACAGAATGGCTGCTGCATTCTCTGATGCAACAACCATCTGCTTTCTGCTCACAAAAGAGGTTTGGTGAGTCTTGAGTACAAGAACTCACCAAACAACAGAGAATGTCAGAGCTGTGAAAATTTTTGACAGATGAAACATCATACGCTGACGTTCTCTGTAACCGGCTTCCCCTTAATTGGCCTGCTAAGCCCGCTGGGCGGGCTCAACAAGGTCAATCAAGGGAAAATAGCGTGGGTTGGCCACAAGTCGATGGAGGCGGGACTAAAACCCGACAAGTAGCAGTCCCGCCTCCAACGCACCCCCATTGGCAAAATCACCCCCATGGGGGCAGAAGAGAGGGAGAGGTGGCCACTATCAGATCTCCTCCTTGTATCAGAGTCATCTGTGGTTTTCCTGCCACTGCCTCAGCTAATACCGCCACACCTGTATAGTTCTTACCTGGGGTCAGGGCTGCCACGGTGGAAGGCAGGGAAGTGGGCCAGTTTCCCTAGCCTCACTGCATACTCTAACACCAAACCCCCTCTCCCCCGCCACCCCTGCCTCACTGTGATTTAAAAGCTGAGACCCTTGCTTGGTGGAGGGAGGAGAAGTGCCGCTTTCAGAGAGGGGGTAGGCCTCCCTGCCCAATTTTCTTTCCTCCTCCACTGCTATATCACCCAATTTTGGGCAATAGAGCAGCAGGAAAATCCAAACTAACTCTTGTATACAGCCATAAAACTATCTTAAACCATTCCGAATTTTCACCTTTTACAAGCCGTTTCACTTATTACTTCACTAAAGAATGTACTTTCTATATCATAGGAACAGATGACAGTAATGTACCTAGTGATGCCACTTACTGAAGTCTGTGAATTCTACTATCTTTGCTTTCTGGAATTGGCTCATCTTGATGAGCAAAGAACTGTTCATTACGTCGCAATGATCTGAAGCATTGTGCTAATGTGGACAAAATGAAGACAAGTGAACATTACTTGGATGCGGTTATTTCTACTTCAGAACCCATCTGGGCAGATGGGATACTTGTTGCCATTGAGCATTGCAGAGCTGTGCGGCCTACTCCTACTAATACCATCAAGTGAGTGGCATGCATCTCTGACAGAAAAAGCATCGAGATCAGGCCCAGCCTTTTTCAAATCCTTAAAGTTTTCATGTAACTCACAGAATCATTGCAAGGCCATAAAAAAGCAAACCAAGCACTAGGGTTTATTTCTAGAGGGACAGAATTGAAAAGTAGGGGCGTTATGCTAAACCTGTATCGAACCTTGGTTAGACCACACTTAGAGTACTGCGTACAATTCTGGTCGTCAGATTATAAAAAGGATATAGAGGCACTGGAGAGAAGATTTACAAGGATGATACCAGAAATGCGAGGGTATACATATCAGGAAAGAATGAACAGGCTGGGTCTCTTTTCTCTTGAAAAAAGAAGGCTGAGGGGTGACCTAATAGAGGTCTTTAAAATTATGAAAATTTTTGATAGAGTGGATACAGAGAGAATGTTTCCACTTGTGGGGAAGAGCATAACTAAAGGCCATTTATATAAGATAGTCACCAAGAAATCAAATAGAGAATTCAGAAGAAACTTCTTTACCCAAAGAGTGGTGAGAATGTGGAACTCGCTACCACAGGGAGTGGTTGAAGTGAATAGTATAGATACATTTAAGGGGAGGCTAGATAAGCATATGAGGGCGAAGGGAATAGAGGGTTATGCTGATAGATTTAGATGAGGAAAGACGGGAGGAGGCTCGTGTGGAGCATAAACGCTGGCATGGACTGGTTGGGCCGAATGGCCTGTTTCTGTGCCGTATATCCTATGTAATCCTATGTAAGAATGAACAGCATTTTCCAATCTCACTCAAAAATTCTTAGCACTTTCTTCAAGAGTGCAGTGATGGAAACAATATTGCATGTTTATCCAGCTTTTACCTCTGCCATTATTGTACATCTCCCACCTTGATTTTTGTCATAGAAAATAAATAGAGTGGTATTAGCTGGCTCACAATGCATGTCTGACATTATAATTAGTCATCACAGAAATGCCCACAGTTATTAATAATTCTTTAATGTGTACAAGATAATCTTCAAAAACTTTGAGGAGATACTGCATCATGATTGTAATATGTACAATCTACAGATTCACTTCAACAGCACATCCCTCCCCTGTGACCTCTACTACTGAGAAGGTTCAAGAGCACCAATGTCATGGGAACACCGTCACCTCCAATTCCCCTCCAAGTCACACACCATCCTGACTTGGACATATATTGCAGTTCCTTCATCGTCGCTGAATCAATATCCTGGAATTGCTTACTCAACCCCATTTTAGGAGCATCATTACCACAAGGACTACAGCAGTTCAAGGAGAAAGTCCACCACCAATTTCTCAGAGCAACAAGGGATGACCAATAAACGTAGCCTTGACAGCATTGCCCATATCCTGAGAACAAATAAAAAGAAAATGATCTGAATAGACTTAAAGTTCTAGTGCCGAGGCCCCAGCCCTGAACTCTGGAATTCCCTCCCTATATCTCTCTGCCTCTCTAACTCTCTCTCCTCCTTTAAGGCGCTCCTTAAAACCTACCTCTTTGATCAAGCATTTGGTCATTTGTCCTAATATCTCCTTATGTGGCTCGGTGTCAAATTCTGTTTGATAATCGCTCCTGTGAAGCGCCTTGGGACATTTTACTATGTTAAAGGCGCTATAGAAATACAAGTTGTTGTTGTTATTGTTGTAGTGAGTAATACCTTTTGCTGAAATAACTCACCAACTAAGGCATCGATTTGCTTCAGACCAATGCTAGATTCCTCCATAGCTTGAGCAAACTCATGCGCCATTGGTCTCTGCTTTTTTCTCCCTTTTTAAAATAAATGATCAATTTGGAAAGAGTCAGTTCCATGGCTACTGCAACTTAGTTTCTTCTCAGTCAGTGTTGATTGGTGTAAGCGGATTTCCCGTGGTAACTGTCGCAACAAAGGGTCGTTAGTCCGGCGACAATAACTCTGCTCAGGTTCTAGCTCGAGTAGCTTTCTTATAATCAACAAGCTTTATTTACATTGACTAACAACAGTATTAGGTTTTATATAATTATTCTACAGTATTATATTAAATGACAAGATGACATACAAATAATACAACCTGGTTCTCAGGCCCAAAGTGATCACTTTCGACTCTTTAGGCTGCCTGCATGGCTGTGGGCTTCTGACTGACCCTGAGAGCGCACCAACCCCTAAGAAAACAACACAGCCCGGTTCCCAGGCCTGGTGCAACCAGCTCCAGCCCTCCAGGCCGTCCGTGCGGCTGCTTGGCTCCTGATCACCCCTTGAACGCTCTTCCCTTGCGGGGGAACAGGTTCTATTCTTATACTATCGGCTACCTTGGGCAGTGTCTACATTCAGCATAATACATAGGTGCATGTTTGCTGAGGCCACCTATTTAGGTGTTTACCCCGCTTTTAATCGTTTTGGCCTCTAGCACTGTTCTACAAGCTTTGTTTATTGTTCTGTAAGTGCGTAGGCCAATCTTTATCTTTTACTGTGGTATATGGTGTCTCGGCAACTCGTTTCTTATCAGGGTATGAGCTTTTTCTTGACCTGGGTGTTTATCATTCTCTGTCTTTGCATTTTCAAACTGTCTTTTGTTCATACATAGAGACAAGATTCAAGTTTCCCTTTCCTCCACATTTGCTCTAACGCTAAAAATGCTAAGGGAAAGGATGCTGGGATACCTTGACCATTTAAATCATCTTAAAATAGACTAACCATTGGAAATTCAAAAGCTGTCCATCAAGAGTTCTGCTGGGGTATATCCAGTTGTAGTGTGCGGAGTATTTTGTACTTCAAAGAAAAGAAAGAAGGACTTGCATTTATATAGCACCTTTCACAACCACCAGACGTCTCAAAGCGCTTTACAGCCAATAAAGTACTTTTGAAGTGGAGTCACTGTTGTAATTCACTTCAGCAAGAAATTTGCCAAACGTTGCTTCATGCTGAGTCCTGAACAACCCTGCAACACTTGCTTTTTGAGAGCTTCTTTCACTATTCTGACTGACCTTTCGGCTGCTCTGTTTGAAGCTGGATGATATGGTGGAATGAGAGTGTGTTTGATACCGTTCCATTTCATGAACTCTTGGAATAGAGCAGAACAGAACTGAGGGCCATTGTCAGAAACAAGCTCTTCAGGTAAGCCGTGACATGCGAAGATAGACCTCAACCATCTATGGTACGTTCAGTTGTAGTATTTGAACCCATGTGTTTCACTTCAATTCACTTTGCGTGAGTATCTACAAGTACCAGGAAATAATCATTTGATTTCTCGCAGAAGTCTACATGTCATCTCTGAAAAGGTCTACTTGGCCATGACCAGGGTTGTAGTGGAGTTTTGGGTGGTTTGTTTCTGCAATTTTGGCAAACGCTGCATTTGCTGACAAGTGATTCAAGATCACTGTCCAATCCAGGCCAGGAAACAAAGCTTCTTGCAATTGATTTCATACTGATGATCCCTGGATGTTCAGTATGAAGTTTGGCCAGAATTCTATCTCTCAAAGAAGTAGGTACCACCACTCTGTTTCCCCACATGATACAACCTTGCTCACAAGACAATTCAGTACGATGATTATGGAATGGTTTCAACTTTCTCAACCAGTCTTTGCTCATGAGGGTTGGCCTGTTGTTGTAGCTCACTACAATAATAGGCAGCTTTACTAAGAACATAAGAAATAGGAGCAGGAATAAGCCATTTGGCCCTTCGAGCCTGCTCCACCATTCAATAAGATCATGGCTGATCTTCTACTTCATCTCCACTTTCCTGCACTATCCCCATATCCCTTGATTCCCTTAATATTCAAAAATCTATCGATCTCCGTCTTGAATATACTCAACGACTGGGCCTCCACAGCCCTCTGGGATAGAGAATTCCAAAGATTCACCACCCCGAGTGAAGAAGTTTCTCCTCATCTCAGTCCTAAATGGCCAACCCCTTATTCTGAGACTGTGACTCCTGGTTCTAGACTCCCCAGCCAGGGGAAACATCCTCCCTGCATCTACCCTGTCAAACCCTGTAAGAATTTTGTATGTTACAATGACATCACCTCTCATTCTTCTAAACTCTAGAGAATATAGGCCTAGTCTACTCAGTCTCTCCTCATAGGATAATCCCCCCATCCCAAGAACCAGTCTGGTGAACCTTCGTTGCACTCCCTCTATGGCAAGTATATCCTTCCTTAGGTAAGGAGACCAAAACTATACACAATACTCCAGGTGTGGTCTCACCAGGGCCCTATATAATTGCAGTAAGACGTCTTTACTCTTATACTCAAATCCTCTTGTAATAAAGAACAACATACCATTTGCTTTCTTAATTGCTTGCTTTACCTGCATTTTAACTTTCAGAGATTTGTGTACAAGGACACCCAGGCCCCTCTGAACACCAACATTTCCCAGTCTCTCACCATTTAAAAAAATACTCTGTTTTTCCTACCAAACTATTTTTCCTACCAAGTGACTGGCCATTGTGCTGAACTGTCCACATGTCTCTAGGATTTTTCCGAAGTAGGTTTTTAACTCTACGGTACTCTTTGTAAGTGGTATTTGTTTAAACTTACTCTCATATGTGTCCTTACTCATGATAGAGCAGTCCGCCACTGTATCGATACACATATCAATATATTGGTCATTGATCAAAAGTTTTGTATGGAAGTTTTCCTCACGACTGCTAGCGTTGCCGTTAGTGGCATTGATACTGTAGATGCCTAGTTCTTCAATATCTGGTGTGTTCACTTCAATATTGTGAATTCCTCCCTTTTGTTGTCGCTGCTTTGCATTGCCACTAGAATGGTTCTTACTTCCTGCTTTAGATCTAGCTCTGCAAGCTGTTGAAATATGGCCTTGCTTCTGGCAGTGAAAACACTTCACATTTCTGTATTGGCAGGTTTATGGTGAGTGATTTCCATTGCAGCGATAACAATTCACTGAACTGCTCTCGCCGACATGCTTTTCAATCGGTCTCACAACTTTAGGTTTGGCGGTGGCTTTGTGACTGTAGACCTCAGCTACACTAGTCACTTAAGTTGGATGGAGCTCCCTAACATTCTTCGACGCCATCTCCATAGATAGGGCAATTTTGCATATTATGTCAAACGTTAGGTTCGGAGTGTTCAGTAACTTGGACTGTGTGCGCTCATCCACCAGTCCACACACAAACTTATTTGGCAATGCACGATCCAAAAATGTGCCAAAGTTACATTGCAAAGCCAGGTTTTTAAGAGCGACAATGTACTCACTGATGGTTTCACTTTGTTTTTTGTTTCTGGTACCAAACTTATAGCTCCCTGCTATTTCTAAAGGCTTTGGGTCAAAATGGTCCTCGAGTTTCTCGACAATGTCTTCAAACGACACATTCTTTGTTTTCCCTGGCGCGAGTAAATTTGTCAACGTTCCGTAGACATCTGGCCCGATCTCCGTTAGAAAAATTGCTTTTTTACGTTCACGAATTACTTTATTTTGAGCTTGAACATTCTCATCTGCACCTTCGGTCTCAATAATGTTATTGGTCTTAAAAAAACATCTTCATCCACTCAATGTAAGAACTGAATGGTTCGCGAGCTCGGTCATACATGCCGAGGCTTCCGATGAATCCTGTAGGCATGGCCATGATTGTCCCGATCCCGTTGAACAGTGACTCAGCACGCTACCTGTGTACCTGTGAGAATCAACGCCGCTGTTGCTGTGTATACATACACGCAAAGGCGAAGCACAGATGATTCTGCATCAGCATTAACAGTAAAACATCGCAAAAAAAAAATTCAGTTTAGGTGTCACAAATTCACCTTAAACTTTTCCACTCGAAGGTTGAACACTGTGTCCTTCCATGATCCCTAAAAATAGCTTTGGGATCCCATTCTCGTCGCCAAAAATGTAATATATGTGGGTAGAACAAATGAAGGACAGAAGACACCAGTTGCTAGTTCATGAGCTTGCTTTACTAGGCCAGAGCGAACTGAGCATGCTCAGACAAACCATGTGATAATACATTACGTACATCAAGTGTGCACAATACTCCTTGTGAGGCTGTACACTGGGCACAAGGTCACTGGCTTCTCTCTCTAGGTTATTATCCAATGAGCAATCAAATGTACCAGGAACCTGTGGAGCTGATCATGCAGTGTTTACTTCCAAAAGTCATCATGTGCTGTAGCACAATTTCTATATCAATTTTTGAAATCTTTGAAGGGGAAGATAACTCTATTGGTGAAGATTATTACTGATTATGGGCTGAAAACTTTGAAAAGAGCAGAGAATTTTATTTGAAAGGCTTTTCTCATAGTCAACAGAAGCAGCATTTTCTTTTTTTCCAGTGTAAAAAGTAGTTTGAGAATTGTTATCCCAGTGTTATTTGATTGGCAGTTTAACCTGGAGTCCCTATCTATAACTCGTGATAGTCCTTGTTGCATTTTCAGGTCTATTCTGCCCTTTTTACACTAGATATTTTTGTTTTCCTAGGTCAGTCTTGGCGCCTGATGGCCTTAACAGTATTTTCACTAGTTCTGGTATCCAGGCAAGATAGCATATCCAGGATAACAAACAGAAAACCTTTCTTTAGATTTCTTCAGCTATTATCCTATACTTGCACAGTATGCTCCTCCCAACTTCCAAAGCAGTAAACACTATAAAACAAACATTACTTTAGTTTTTAACTGTCAAATAAGTTTATTGAACAATAGATGAACAGATGAATAAGAGTATATATACTGGTCTAACTAAAACAACAACAACTTGCATTTATATAGTGCCTTTAATGTAGTAAAATGTCCCAAGGCGCTTCATAGAAGCGCTATCAGGCAAAAATAAGAAGGAGACATTCGGAGAGGTGATCAAAGTTTGATCAAAGAGGTAGGTTTTAAGGACGGTCTTAAAGGAGGAGAGAGAGGTGGAGAAGCAGTGAGGTTTAGGGAGAGAATTCCAGAGCTTAGGGCCTAGGTAGCTGAAGGCACAGCCACCAGTGGTGGTGTGACAAAATGGGGGGGGGGGTTAGGGGAATGTACAAGAGACCGAAGTTGGAGCAACGCAAAGTTCTCGGAGGGTTGTAGGGCTGGAAGATGTGACAGAGCTAGGGATTGAACACGAGGATGAGAATTTTAAAATGGAGGCGTTCGGCGATCGGGACCCGATGCAGGTCCACGAGCGCAGGGGTGATGGGAAATTGGTGCGAGTTAGGATACGGGCAGCAGAGTTTTGAATGAGCTTAAGTTGATGGAGTTTATAATCCCTTCAGAAGTTGCAGACCTAATCTCTAATTTCAGTAACCCAAGCTAATTAAATAGACCAAAGGAGTTGCTAAGTTAAAACTAGACAAACTGCTTAATATTTTGTTACTGACATACCAATAGAGTTTCCTTCACCTGTAAAGATTTCAAAGTTGATACAAATTGTGCTAAGTCATATGTTAACTTTCTGAAATAAGTGTTACATGATCAGCTCCATCTATTCTAAATCTGGTTCTGAATTATTCCGAGAAATGTTTTTCTACACTCACCTCCCACGCCATCAATATTCTCTAACCTTAAATGAAGATTTTGTCAGAGCAGGGTCTGTGGCTTTAAATTATTTTGTTGAAATAAATTACTTTTTAAATCTCCCTTTCTCCTCGTTCCTCAAAGCAGAAGTGAAGATATTGATTGATTCAAAGCTTGGTTAATGTCACGCCAATAGGGTCTGAAGATTTGAGGATTAGTGAGAAAGGGAAAAGATCAAAGGAGACACTATAAAGAAAGTGTTACAGAAACTGAATTTCAATGCCTGTGGATATAGAGAGTACATGTTTCTCCACCTACAGAAATGAATACAGAAATGGCCAAAATAAAACACACTGTAAGTGGATGATAATTTAAAGGGGCAGCAATGTCACATAGAATTCCTTGTCAAATCTTTCTTTGGTTATGAAAAAAGCCCCAGATATTAGGCATTTATTTGCAGTGTCATCATGATAAAAATTATGGATGGATCATCTCCCCAAAATAAAACAAAAGCTTGTCAAACATTTCATGGAAAGTTAGTCCTCCTTAAGCCAGCTGGGTCGATGAGAGGTAACAGTGAATATACCTTTGAATCTCAACTTTACTTCAGACATATAATTGATTATTTTAACGTTGTAAATAATTTAGATAATACAAGTTTTTGTGACTAGAAATATCTGAATGTAGCTTTCAACTTACTTTCTTTGTCTATGCTAACAACCACGTTGATCATGTGGTTGGCAAGGACCAGTCAGATCTGACAATCACATTTCACAGAAGGCAGCCTTCGCAATACCACACTAAAGTTTAAGCACATTGAAATAACTTTAACCAACTTTAATAGTTGTTACTGAAAATAAATTGGTGTAGATTGACACTTAAAAATTGAAGTTTTAATTGAAATTTTAACTAAGTTAAAGGTGTATGTCTGGTTAAGTGTCGGGTCTCTGAACAAACATGTCAGTTCCTGAAGCCCACACAGTACCAATTTTTTATAAAATGTGTTCATCAGCAACATCACAGGCATCAAATAATATATTGAATAATGTGTGTCTGCAAGTGATCACAAAGCAGTAATCTGATTGAGAGATTCTAATCGATTTCTAATTTACAAAAATCTATAACTGTCATCTGATTCCTGAGATTACATTACAGCCTTGCAGTCACTCTGTTATTGGTTTTTATTGCTTTCACCATATATTGTTTCAATACTACAAGCAGATTTATTCAGTTCTGGAGCCTGTGTTTGTGCATTCACTCAGTGGGGGTAAGTTTGACTTTGGGTGATAGTGTAAAGTGGGCGATATCAATTCAGCCGCCCATTATACACCACTCCCAAAATCGTGTGAGATGTATAACGGGCAGTTGAATTGATATCGTCCATTTTACACTATCACCCGAAGTCAATATTACCCTCAATGTTTGTGATGATGTTCCTGTGACATCGTAAATGTAAGCGCAAAGATTTCTTCTGTTTGCTATTCCTAGCAAAATACTGTAGTTCATTTTTAACTCGAAATATCAAACAGAGGAAATCTTCACAAACACACTTACCTTGTCGCTACACATAAAGAGCCAGAAGAACTCTTACTCCACTGTGCCTTAACCTGCTACTGCACCAGTATTTTTCACAGCAGTCACCCTTGGGGCAGATTTTGAAGCCTCCTGCCTGGCAGAGATAGGGGCTAGCACCCTGAAAATTGCGGCGAAGAACTTATTGCCCTGTTCCCCCATCCCCCTCCCCCATTTGCCAATTTGTCGGGGTCCTCAGAATGTGCGGCCTGGGCAGCTGCCTGAAGCATGTGCGTAGCTAATTTAGGCATATAAATCGTGACCCTAGGACATCAGTAGGACCCCAGTGCCATTTTAGGACTCAACGGGACAGGGCAAGCGCTGTGTACAATACGGCCAGTATCAACAGGTGGTCCAGCCGAAGAGGAGTCCAAAGTTAAGTTTTGAGTTATTTTTGTTGGGCCTGGAGGTAGCTGGAGTGCTTCTCTGGGCTCCAGAAAAGAACCTGGGCCACTGCCACACCAGGTGGCCCCTCCCCCGCTCAAGAATGAAACCCCCGTCTCCCGTTCCCAACATACCTTTTTCTGGGCCTGGAAGCCGGCAGGGCCACTCGATATTGCGGCGGTGCGGAGTCAGTGGGCTGCGCCCAGGCATTTGTTTACCGCCCGTTGGACCTATGTTAATGAGGCCTGGCCCTGAAAATGGACTGAGCCTCCCATTGGTATTCTTGGATGGCCGGTCGGCCACTAGAAAACCGCACGGATGGAAAACCTACCCCCTTGTGTCCTTTGAAATTGCTAACTAAGTGCCAAATTCGAGGCAGTTTTGTGTTGTGGGCTGTGGGCCAACACTAACTAGGGACTTGTTTGAGACGGCTCATAATCATTCAGATAGAACACTTGCAGTCATCAGAAATAAGAGACATTCTTCCCATCAGTCTGGTTCCAACATGAACTGTGTTTCAGCGATGGAAAGCCAGTGTGCCAACCATTGTGCCACCCAATACTAATTGGAATAGATTTATTAATGGAAAACCAACATGTGGTTATTGAACGATAAGGCAGTGAGCGTATATTTTAGAAGTGGCATTTGACAGGTCTGATAATCTCACTGCACAGTCAAAAAAGATTGAGCGTTTCATGTTTTGAATAGTAAAGCAAATCCTCTGCATTTTGGCAGGGAGATAAATTAAAACAAGTGTTGGAGTTGGCTCTTGATTTAAAATTTCATTTCTCTCCAAGAACTCCTGACTATTGCTTTATGTGTAATTTCTCGCTTATAGAATGGAGTTACCACTTATATATTTCCTGAGATTTAAATTTAACAGCAAGTACCCTTTTAGAATACTGATACTGGCACAACATACCTCAAAGGAGACTGCCGGGCAAGTGACACCATGAATCACTGTGCTGACTGGCTAAAACAATAGCGACTCATTTTAATGAATAATTTAGACTCTTTTTGAATAAAAATCTTCTTAATAATATAGCGCTGATGTCAGTTCTGTGGTATAGCTTTGTTGTTAAGATGAGTCCCAATATGTATTTTTTTTTTTAACAGTTCATTTTCTGAATGTTCTCATTCGAGGATATCTCTATGGGGCCTTGTTAACTTCCATTTCAAAAGCCGAACAGTGGAGGGGGACCCACTGTGATGATTGTCAGTACTCAGGACAATTGGTCTATTTTTGAGTTGTTTTCTTTCTTCATTTTCCTCTGTGTATTGCCTGTGGTCTCTTATTGGCTTTCAATAATGCCAGTTTGGATAAACAAGCAGTTATCGTTTATCTTGCAAAAATAGAAGGAAGCTTAGTCTATAGACTTCCAAAAGAGGAAAAGACAAACGCAGGTCAAACCGGAGCAAACTCCATTTCACTGTTGGGACTTCAGTTCAAGAAAGCTTTTGTACAAGCTTAGAATAACTCAAGTCTAGATCAGCCTCAATTTCCAGGCTTCACATTGAAGACCCAAAGTAGTATGTGTTCCAAAGGAATTGTTTTGTATAATCATACAGTATGTGTTGATTTATTACGTTGTAATATAGTCTTGGAACTTTATTCCCCTGTATTTTCTGATATCCTAAACTGTAACCTGTACATTGGGATGCTAGAAATTGTAGGTTATTTTTCTGTAATTATCAACTCCAATATAAGATCCCAGTTGTCTTTTGCACCATTGATGCCACATGTTATTTGTACACTACTGTGTGACCTTCCCAGCGTGTAATAAGCTGACCCATTTTCATGCATACAATCAAGGAGAACTAAAATCTTGTATGTACAGTCAAACACACATACAAATATATATGTGGGGAGGGGTTGGTAGATTGGATTAATATGCTGGAGTTTCACTTGATTACCTTCAAGATTGAAGAGAAATTTCAGTGTCCTGAGCTGTGTATTCTTGGAAGTTGTACCAGTGGTTGGTCACTATTATAAGGAGTTGTGGGTTGGACGGAATCCATAACAGGGAAAATTGTGGGTCAGAAATGAGTGTGATGGGACCGATTGTCTTTTCTCTTTCTGTACTCTCTTCAGTTCTTACTCTAATGTTTATTTAATTTAGTTAAAGGGTCTCTGTCTTCATGGAAATATTATTGTTTAGGGAGAAAGAGGAGCCCAATGTCATCCAAGTGACCTAATGATACATAGCAGTGCTATTTACATCATTACATCACATGTTTGCAAACAGCCAAAAGGAAAAGTTTGCCAGATGCATCTTAATGAAGACCATAACCCTGTGAAGAATGACTTGCCCTGGTACAGAAGAGGGGTGTGATTGACTGAGGCAGTTGTTGCTACCTGGGAATCATTTCTGATTATAAATGTATCAAAAAAGAAAGAGACATGGGCTGCGAATTTTATTCATCTGAGGGGGTGGGTTTGGAGGCGGGTCTGTCGCGAAAACTGGAGAAAATTGGGGGCGGGCTGCGAACCCGCCTCCATCCCGCCTCCACGTGACTTTGGGAAGTGTCGGATCAGCCGCTCCCGAATTGACCCGACACCAAACGGCGGGACAGGTTGTGAAGCCAATTAACAGATCGTTAACTGCCTGGATAATCCTGTTTTTAAGGGCTGATCAGATTTTCGAGGTTTTTCAACATGCTGCCCGCCTTCATTAAAACACGTCTGGTGAATTGAGCCGGGTTGACCTAGGACCTGAATTGTTGGCAGCTGCTCGAGCAGCTTAAAAGCGGTCCTGCAAACTCTCATTCTTTCACATGCCACAACTTAGTGCTTTGATGCTTGGGAGACATTTAGCAGCTCAACTAATCTTGTGAGTGTTGAGTCTGAAATCCATCTGCAGTGTGACCCTCTGGCCACTTTGTCTGAGCGCACAAACCTCCATTCCTCCACTGTGATATATACCAGTGGTATAGGAACTATTTATATCCTCTAATCCTGGTCGTCAGATTTGGAGGAAGAGCAGCTGCGGCAGCAGCGCAACCAGGCACAGCAGGAGCGCCAACCTTCTCCTCAGCCACCTGATGCTGCACAGGACAGAGGGCTTCAGCGCAGGCCTGCACCTCGCCGCAGGAGATACCCCCAACACAGGGTTTACAGGCAGAGGATGAGCTTCCTCAACATGAGTGAGCAGCAGTGCAAAAGGAGGCTGAGACTTTCGTGAGAGGTAGTTGCTGACATCTGCGCAATGCTGCACCAACACCTGGAGCCCAGAGGAGCGGGTGGATACCCCTTACCAGTGGCTGTCAAAGTCACCACCGAACTCAACTTCTTTGCTTCAGGCTTCTTCCAGGGATCATCAGCAGACATCAGCGGCATCTCCCAGTCGGACGCACATGCCTGCATCACTCAGGTTACCGATGCCCTCTTTGCAAAGGCACACAATTACATCCTCTTCTCTACGGATGAAGCAAGTGTAACTTCGCGTGCAGTTGGCTTTGCTAATATGGCAGGCTTCCCAAGGGTGCAGGGTGTCGTAGACTGCACACGTGGCCATTAGGGCACCCCATCACAACCCAGCTGTATTTGTCAACCGCAAGGGCTTCCACTCCCTTAACGTCCAGCTGGTGTATAACCACAGGAAGAACATTATGCATGTTTGCACAAAGTATCTTGGCAGTTGCCATGACTCACTCATCCTGCGGCAGCCTACTGTGCCTCAGCTCTTCAATCCGCCAACCCAACTTTCTGGATGGCTACTTGGCGATAAGGGCTATCCCCTGAAAAAGTGGCTCATGACACCGATGAGGAGGCCATCAAACGAGGCTGAGGAACGGTACAATTTGAGCCACATTTCCACCAGCAGCATCATCGCACAAACCATCAGCTCTCTCAAAATGTGATTCCGATGCCTCGACAGATCTGCTGGAACCCTGCAGTATGCACCAGCCACATTGTCCAGAATCATCATGGTCTGCTGTGCCCTGCACAACATCGCACAGCAGCGTGGCTTAACGCTCCCTGAGGAACAAGTGGCTCAGCGCAGAGCATCCTCGGAAGAGGGGGAGGACGAGGAGGAGGAGGACGAAGAGAATGAGGAGGACGAGGACAAGGAGGAGGAGGATGAGGAGGACGAGGCATGCCTTGAGGGGCCGGATGTAGCCAAAGCAGCAGTACTCAGCACATTGCTGGCCGTCACGCAAGGGATGCTCTTATCCATGCCAGATTCACGTAAGCTTACGCTTCAGCCACAGGTGGCTAGCATATGGCTATTAATGTGTGGACGACATTCTTAAAATGCCATACATCATCTCTCCAATAAACGGTGCTTTCCTATCACTCTCAGCATCATCATTACAAATGCAAGTCGCCCTGAGGCCTCAATGTGTAACTTCCATTTCCCAGAACACATAGGCCAGACCTTCAACTGTTTGCCATCATATTTGTTTAATACCATCACAAAAGCATGACAATGCAAAATATTAAACAGAACCAAATACAACAGAACAAAACACCCAAGTGACTCCCCTTGTAACTAATTGTGCTTTATCTTCCTCTTATGCGTGCTTCTATGTGGTGCTTCCCCTGTGGCTTCAGCAGATGTAAAGGCACCTTGCTGACTAGGATGCTGCGCCTGCTTAGACACCTTTGGCAGGCGTCCTCTGGGTTTGGGAGCCTGGGAGAGCTCCTCCACAGTCTGCTCTTCCTGCGGCTGTGCATGGGCTGAAACGACCATCTCAGTTGGGTGTGCAATGTGGGTGTCTGAGCGAGGGCTCCGCAGTGGCATGGTCGTGTGAGCGCTTGGAGAGGAGCCCACACTTCTGAGTTGCCTGCCACCAACATCCCTCTCATGGGTCAGCCCCACTTCAGTGCTAGCAAGTGGCTGGAGATCACCTTTCTACACATCAGGGGGGCCATGAGGCCCCGTATCTGTACTGGCAGTCCTCATAACAAGGACGTCCATGAAGCTCTGGTGTCTCTCCTCAATAGATGCCCATCTCTCCTCCTTGCTGACAATCTATTTTGAAGAGTCACCATGTTTTCGTTAGCCTGGCAACTTTTGTCCTCCTTGGCAGTTGGCACCTTCTCCATGGCGGAACATTCATGCGCCATTGCCTCCACAAAGGCAGTGCTCATGTTAGAGATGGACTCCTCCATTCTCTCCACACTCGCAGTTACCCTGGATGCAAACCCTCTCACAGACTCCTGCACTTGTTCCTGGAGTTCCAGCACCGCTCTCTTTCTGGATAGCCCCAGAGGCACAGCGTCTGCATGCAGCTGAGCAGAGCTAGGAGAGTCCTGCGACCTCCGACAAGGACTCTCCACTGCTGTCCCTGTCTTTACCATCTGCTGATGCTCACTTGTGAGCTGTGATACACCAGGTGACAACACTACTCTAAGTGGCGAGGGCCCTGCCGAGGTGTGCGATTCTACACTGGTGCTGGGTGCGCTGAGTCCTGATGACGCTGCTCCCTCGGAGGCTGCAGGTTCCTCTGAGGAGTCGTCTGGCTGTTCCTCCTGGGCAGTGGGGAGGGGGACTCTCGATGGTCCTGTGGGAGAGTAAAGGCATGAGTTAGACATCTGATTTTGAGTTAGCAGACACATCCTTTTGTGCAGATGATACAAAGCAAATCTCTATGAACATCATATGCCATTGCATTCAATCATTAAATCTAAATGAGGGATCAAACTCTATTCTGTCACCAGCTTCATCTAGTGCGCCCGTCTCTCCATCACCCACGTCCAGATCCTCGCCACCTCCAACGATTTTGTGCGCAGCCTCCTCAGCACTTGTCAATGTTGCGAGGGTTGGTGTGCCTCCTCCTGTCTGTGTTCTCTCCCTCTTATAGTGGGCTATCTTTTCCTGCAAGGAGGGACACAAGTGGAGTTTCAACCACAGTGATGGAGTGAGTGTAAAGAATCCCTAACATAGAAGCTTAGAGGGAGACCAAGATGGAGTGAGGTGCCAAGAGGAAGCTGCTTCCCTGTGCGTCGTTAGTTGTTGTCAATGCATAACAGTGAGAGCGAGTGTGAGGGGTGCATAGCAGGATGGTGAGGTCATTCAGTACATAGAGAGAGATGGCTAGGTAAGGGTGCAAGGGAAGTAAGGGTAAGGTGGGATGTGGAGGAGCAGGCTTACAAAGCAGAGTGCTGGTGATGAGAAGAGAAGGGAAGCAGATTGAAGGTAAGTGTGATGTGATACTCACTTTTGCTGATCGCAGAAGATCATTAAACCATTTCTGGCACTGGATCCATGTGCGTGAACAAATGGACCTAGCGCTTACCTCCTCAGCAATGCACAGCCAGGCTGCCTTGGTTTGCTGAGGTGGCTTCCTCCAGCCATCGGCAGGGAACAGAATCTCCCTGCACCCTCTAACTCGCTCCACAAGAGCTTGGAGGGAGTCCTCAGTGAAGTGTGGTGCTGCCTTAGCTCTCGATTAACTCATTGTGGCCTTGCCAATTCCAGACTCCAGCAGAATCAAGAACTGAAAGGCTGAGGCTGCATGGGGCCCTTAAAAACATCTGCACGAATGACATCATCAGAGGCGACTAACAGACCCGATCCCAGTCATTGGACCGGCCAGCGTGCACCACTCAACGCAAGGGACCAATTAAGCTAAAATCTCAAACTGGGGATCGGATGCAGCCGGCAGCGGGTCCGGACCCCGCCCACCAGGCAGCCCGATTCTATCCCGCCTCCTCCATTAAATTCACGGCCCAGGTCAATAAGAACAAAATCCGAATAAGGCCGGATAGTGCCGAATCCCTGACTGAGGTACCTGAATCATTGGGAAATGCCTTTTGCAGCTGCATTGAGAGCGAGGAAGCAGCACAAAGCTCGAATGGTTCCAGACTGTAATTATAAGATCTTGTAAATGACAAGTCAGGCGACCTTCTCAGGAAAATTGGAATTAGAGGCGAAGGAGCGGGCAGTGCTCGCCTTAAGGTAGCATCTCACTGCACAGCACATTGTTCATTCAGGCTCGGTTCCCCTGTGTGCTATTTTTCAGTAGAGTAGGGATTTGATCACTCTGAACCTCGAGAGCTGTCAACAAATTACACCAGGCGCAGAACTATCACTGAGTTCAACAGCAATAAAGCGAGATTGTGAATCTCTTCTATTTTTTAATATTTTTTTCTTGAATTTCATTTTTCATTTTCTTCCAGAGGACTATGTAATAAATACAGGATATGATCGTGCTCACGGCCCTTCACAATATAAATGGCTGTTACTGCCACATCCCTGCCATTTAGTTAAATAAGGGTAGGTTTATGGAGGCTGAAATCGCTGTAAGTGCCTCGACTGCTCACTCTTTAATCGCCTGTGTACAGACAGCAAATCAATCTGTAGGGCTCAAATTACCTCAGAAAATAAGCTACTTTCTATACGCACAAGACACAGCAGAGCGTTTTGGTTATTTATTATGGATGGGTGAACAAATTTTGTTCTTTTCAGAGGTGTGTCAGTGCTGGGGAATGGAGCATTTTACTGCTTTTGACACTCACTGTTGGCATTAGGCACTGCCAGGTCAGGTATACAATCGGTTAGATCCTGTCTAAATAATATGCCTTCCAATATTTTTTTCCCCTGCTGTGC
The DNA here is from genome assembly GCA_030390025.1 of Squalus acanthias. Taxonomy (NCBI): domain Eukaryota; kingdom Metazoa; phylum Chordata; class Chondrichthyes; order Squaliformes; family Squalidae; genus Squalus; species Squalus acanthias. The sequence goes on along the minus strand of CM059425.1, from coordinate 82,082,848 downwards.
CTGAGCATGATGCTGAAAGAAGGCACTGTCAAGGTTAAGAAGCTCACTTAGTTTTTGGTATCATGTTGCTGGCCTGTGCCAAAAACCAGTGGGGTAGATTTCCCACCCCCCTGAGCAGACTGTGGGCAGCTGGCTGGCGGAATGTGGGATAATCCCGGTGGAAGTCCATTTTGAGGGCCGGACATCATTAGCATCGGGCTGCAGTGGAAATCAAGCTCCTGCTCCTCCCGGCCCTACAACAATAAAGAGGTACTTACCTTTGGGCTCAACGTTGGTCGGACCGCCAGCTGATATCGAACAAGCGTGCACGGCGCCTGCTCAGCCTAGTTCAGTCCTAAAATGGCATTGGAGTCCTATTGACATCATCAGACCCCAATTTAAATATCTAAATTAGCTGTGCGCCCTCTTCAGGCGGGGACCCAGACAAACTGGAGGCGGCCACAGCGACAGCATTAACGGGGTGGTAAATTGATCCACGGCATCTTTGAGGCACTACTGCCCTGTTTCCACCGGGTGGGAGGCCTCAAATCTCACCCCAGTAATTCTTCAGGAGCCCAAATATTTGCTCCAAGGAGTAGGGGGATGCTGTGCTGCTGTACAGGTGACAGCTGGGTTAAAGCCCAAGGAAGGTTGTGAGTGAGAGGCACTGAGGAGGACAACAGCAGGGAAGTGATACTTCAACTCTGCTGCCAGCTGGGAATAAGGAGGAAGCAAATTATAAGCTGGTGAGAAGGAGCGAGCCCAGAGTACACGATTATCATTGATCTTTCACTCCTGCATATCATGGAGTTCATTCCAGGCGCTTGTGAGTTTATGTCTTTCTGCTAATAAGTTCTTGAATTGAACAGATGTGTCTGTACAAGTAAGTCTGACAAACCTACAAATTAAAGGTGCTGCCCCACACTGTCGAGGTGGTCGAGACAGGGCAGCTTGTAACAACTTGCTACCACAAATGTAGCCTCCCATCACTGCTCAAGTATAGCTCCTAGTGGATTAACCAAGGTGCAATGTTAATAATGGCCCAGAATTTGTTGAGAGAATAATGGTGAGTTCGCGGCGCAGGCCATTATTAGTGCGTAAAAATCCCAGCAATTATGGCGAGGAAGAGATACACCGTGTGTTGCGAATCCCCACAAATTGCTGGACGGTTTGCACAGTTCAGCCGTTAGCCTCGCAAAAGCCGGATCTCTCCATCAACTTCCCCTGACTGTCAAGGAATTGCTGGATTTGCGCCGTAAATACATATTAAACTCGCCACAGGATTTTGAGCTGTTAATTCATGATGTAAGGACCCTGTTGAAAGGATGATTTATGGACCTGACACACCACTCAACCTTGGAGGCCCAGAAAGGGAACAATTGTAACTGTGGAGGCTCACTCCTGGAGGTCGTAACTTGTACCTAGAGGGTTTTTGAATTTTTAAATGTTAGATTTTTAAAACATTTTTCTTACTTTTCCTTTGTCTTTTTTTTCTCTCTTAATCCAATCTTTATTTCCCTCTCTTTATATATCTAGTTTGATTCTAATTCACCGTATTTCCTTTCCCGTCGCTCCTCTTTATCCTTAAATTTCATTAGTTAAGGAGATAGACTATTGATCCCATCGTTCACTAAGGTCCCAGATGCCCTGTTGACTCCATTATCAGCTCGCACTTCCAGTAATTTACCCTGCTAAAATAATTGGAGATAAAGGGCAAGAACCACCTAGCTACCTAGTCCCCTCCACAACTGGAGAACCTTCTTGATTCATAGCCTAATAATAATGTGGGTATTGAAATCTTCCTACGAGGTTCAACAGGTTAGTCAACTCTGCCTCAGGTTATATATTTTGTGCTTGCGAGACTGCCTGAAAAGAAATGTATAAACAGTTGTACTAATCTCCACAAGATGCTCTTTCTATCAGCCTTTCCACTTTCAGAACATTGTGGAACCTTCCCTAAGGTCACTGGGTTTCTCAGTGAAAGCTTTTAAATGACATTGGTAATATTTACAGCGTTGGTTAATCGCCATGTACAGATACGCTGTCTGCTCTTCAGGGCTCTCGCAGTGAGTGAGTATTGAGTAAGAACTCCCACAATGCCTGAAGCTAAAGAAAAGGAATTATTACACACACAAGGTCACTTCCATAATCTGAGAATGTTAGCAGAATCCCGAGACTGAATTTAAATTTTAATTCCCCCTCCCTTCCACACCAGCTCGATTGTTTTATAATATTACTACATAACAACCTTAATACATCATAAATCTAATATTGGCCCGTAATTTCCGATAGGAGGCTTACTGCGTGCGGATGCCTCCTATCGGAAAAAAATCTACGAACTTACCTGATGGTTCCCGAGCTCCGGACACTTCCGCTCCTGGGCCTCTCCACAGTTGAAATGCGCAGGGCCCACGTATCCCAGGGGCACAGGCGGTTCGCAAGCGTCCCTGGGATCATGTGGGCCAGGCCAGCCAATGAAAGAAGGGACCCCCCTTCATACTTCTGATAGATAGACCTGTCAAAAGTATGAATGGGGATCACTGAAAAAATACACTAAAACATTAAATAAACTTTTAAAAAACCATCACATTTTTAAAATGAGTTTAAATTACATAAAATTAAATATTTTAAACAAAAATTTTATTTTTTGAAGAAAATAATTAAAGTTTGTTACGGGGATAAAAATAAACTTACCTTTTTAAAAGTATTTTTAAATTATAAATGAGTGAAAACTTTTTTTTAACTTTTTTCAACTCTTTATGCTGGTAAAAGCTTTTACCAGGCATATGATTTCTAAGGGTTTTCTGCGGGCAGAGGTTCTGCAGAAAGCAGAACTCTCCCCCCGCAGAGGCCCTTCTCTAGGGCAGGCAGAGGATCTGTCAAGAGGATTCTTGACAGATCGGAAATGCCGGTTTTCAGCACATGCGCTTCATACAAGAGCAGGGGGGTTATGCTTCAACTGTATAAAACACTAGTTAGTCCTCAGCTAGAGTACTGCGTGCAGTTCTGGTCACCACATTACAGGAAAGATGTGATTGCACGAGAGAGGGTACAGAGGAGATTTACAAGGATGATGCCAGGAGTAGAGAATCTTAGCTATGAGGAAAGACTGGATAGGCTGGGTCTGTTTTCCTTGGAACAGAGGAGGCTGAGGGGAGACCTTATTGAGGTGTATAAAATTATGAGGGGCCTAGATAAAGTGGATAGAAAGGACCTACAGGAAACTCTTTGGTATCCGGCACCGATGGGACCGGCGTGGTGCCGGTTGATCAAAAGTTCCGGATAACGGAGAGTTATATCTACCGAGGCTATTTTTAACAAACAAAAATAAAAAAATCAAGAAATGTGCAGTATACAGTATTTGGGTACTCACCTACAGAATGTTGTGTTAAATGGATGGTGGAAGATGCTTGATTAAGTACAGTACTGCCAGTTGAGGGTAATCCATAACTCTTTAATTACTTAACAGTAAATCAAAACTTATAAACGACTGTATACAGTACAGTAGTTGACTGTACACTTATTCCGAGTCATCTGGTTCATCAGAAATATCCGTGCCAGCTGGGTCATCAGGATCATGCAGTTCCACAGGTTCCACAGATACTTCCGCTGCTTCGACTCTTTTGGAAGCTTTCTTAAACATGTTGCGGATGTCGGTTTGCTTAGTGGACTCTTGCCTTTTCTGTAGAAACGTGGAATGCAGAATATGGAGTTGCATAACTTCTTGGGCAGAGTAGCAAGTCTGCCTTTCAGCAAATTTGAGGATTGAAGAAAATCCTTCTGCAACTTTAGCCCAAGAAATCTTGTTCTCTTCAGAAATATCATCCTCTTCACTTTCCATCTCACTTTCCTTTTCTTTCTTTGGATTCAAAACATTCTCAATTATTTCATCATCACTTAGCATATGCATAACACCAACTTCTCTATCTGCATCAACCCACTGCTCGATATCACTTTCACTGAGGTGACGTAGAGGGTTTGCTGGGCCTGCATTTTTCACTATGCCAGCCATGTCCATTATTGTACTCTTCTTGGGACGAACATTGAACCCATGAAATTCCTCCTCTGAAGAAGAACCTTCAGCAAACATTACAGAAGGCCACAATTTGCACTAGGCTTGCCTCAGAGTGTGACCTTTCACAAAGTTCCAGGAACATGCAACATTATAGATGGCATCTTTAATATTGTATTCCTTCTGAAATGCTTGAATATTGTCATCTTGGCTTATCAGTTTACGTAGGAAGTCTTTCTTGTAATGACACTTCAGATTTTGGATAACGCCCTGGTCCATGGGTTGGATGAGAGAAGTTACATTTGGTGGCAAATAAATGGTGAAAATATTTCCCGAAACCAACTCGGATTCATGCGGATGGGCTCTACAATTATCAAGCAATAAAATGCATTTGCTATCTTCAGGTTTCCCTATTTTACGGAAATGTTCCCTCACAGAAGGAACAAAAATATGATGGAACCAACTGGAGAAGATTTCGTTATCCATCCAAGCATTTTTTTGAGCTTTGTACTCAACAAGTAAGTGCCTCACATTTTTAAATGCACGGGGATTTTTATACTTCCCGATAACAAGAAGTTTAACCCGGTGTGATCCAGCAGCGTTCGCACATGTTAGCACGGTTACACAATCTTTATTTTTCTTGTAACCTGAAGCATTAGCCTCACTAGCCCCAGCAAGCGTTGATTCTGGCAAAAACCTCCAAAACAAGCCAGTTTCATCGGCATTATATATCTGTGCTGGCGACAAATCATGTTGCTGCACAATCCGATTGAAATAATCGCAGTATTCTTCTGCGGCGTCGTGATCAGCTGATTTCTTCTCCCCGGAAATATCGAGTCGTTGTATCCCGTGCCGTAAGTTGAAGCGTGTTAGCCATCCATCGGAGAAAGCACACTTGTCAGTGAGCTCCATCCTTTCGTAGAAATCCTTCGCTTTCTCGATTAGCATGGGTCCGGAAATTGGAACACCCTCTGAACACTTAAGAGAAAACCATTCATAAAGCACGGTATCCAGCTCTTCAAGCTTAGGCTTACGAAGCGTACGCCATTTCTCTACACTCTTAGATGTCTCCGAGCTTGAATAAAACTTGAGCAGCTTATCCTTCTGCAATTTGATGTCATAGATTGTTGACGAACCGATTTCGAATTCATTCATAATGTTGATATGCTTCTCTCCCCTTTCTAGTCGTTGGCATATCTCGATTTTCTGTTTTAAAGTTAAGACCACTCTCTTCCTTTTGCTTGGACCAGCTTTTGGGAATTCCATAATGCAAGATGGGGGAGATAATTCCCGATAAAGATGGAGAGACACACAGAACAATGGTGGCTAGGAAGAGACTACCAGCAGCGTGGGAGACACACAGTAAAATGGCCGATCAGAAGAGACTACCAGCAGCGTGGGAGACACACAGTAAAATGGCCGATCAGAAGAGACTACCAGCAGCGCGGGAGACACACAGTAAAATGGTGTATCAGAAGAGACTCCCGGCAGCGCGGGAGACACACAGTAAAATGGTGTATCAGAAGAGACTACCAGCAGCGCGGGAGACACACAGTAAAATGGTGTATCAGAAGAGACTCCCGGCAGCGCGGGAGACACACAGTAAAATGGTGTATCAGAAGAGACTCCCGGCAGCGCGGGAGACACACAGTAAAATGATGTATCAGAAGAGACTCCCGGCAGCGCGGGAGACACACAGTAAAATGGCCGATCAGAAGAGACTCCCGGCAGCGCGGGAGAATTAGACTCCTGTTACTGCAGTGTTCGGACTTCCGACAGTGCCAGGAGGCCGAGTAGTGGCTCTTTGGAGAACTACCCCCACTGACTAACTCGGCGTTCGCGGGAGACTCGGACTCTGCAACATTGCCGGTTATTTGAGAGGAGTTTTCGGAGTATGATTTTTGCCGGTTAAGAGAGAATTCCGGATATTTAGGTGCCGGTTAAACAAGAGTTTCCTGTATTTCCCTTAGCAGAGGGGTCAAAAACCAGGGGGCACAGATTTAAAGTAATTGGGGGAAGGTTTAGAGGGGATTTGAGGGGAAATTTCTTCACCCAGAGGGTTGTGGGGGTCTGGAACTCATGGCCTGAAAGGGTGGTAGAGACAGGAACCCTAACCACATTTAAAAAGTACTTGGATGTGCATTTGAGATGCTGTAACCTGCAGGGCTACGGACCAAGAGCAGGTAAGTGGAATTCGGCTGGATAGCTCTTTGTTGGCTGGCGCGGACACGATGGGCCGAAATGGCCTCCTTCCATGCTGTAACTTTCTATGATTCTATGAAACCGGCATTTCCGATGTCCCTACGGGTGTGTACACAGCTCGTACACACCCGTAGGGATCGGAAAATACGGGCCAATATGTGTTAAAGCTGCGAGATGCTCAAACTTCCTCTCTGGGGACTAGGGAGAAAAGTGAATAAAGGTTTTACCAAGGCTCAATTAGGAGATCGAGAGAAAACAAAGAAGGACAAGCTTCAGAGTCAAGAGCAGATGGAGGGATGGGGTGAGGCTTAAGATGATTGATGCGTCCTAGTGTTTCAAAAGAGGGTTTATCTTGGGCTGGTTTGCTCTGCTGTTCCTCAGATCAAGTCCCACCCCCCTCTACCCTGCAAATCACTAATCCCCCCATCATTATGGTGATGGGACCATTGCAACGCTAAAGGCACTTGACAGTTAAACTTGGCTTCCTGGGACTTTACTTACCATCACCACTCCAAATCAAGAGATGCTGGAGACCCGCAATTAACTGGTAAAAGACAGGAAATCCAGCTCTGCGCTTAGTTTTAAGTGGAGCCTTATGGGAGCTGGCAGAATCCATGATAATGTGGATCTACAATGCCAGTGGATCATTGGAATTTCCCCACTTAAATTACAGACTGCCACTGACAGCTGGAAAAACCCACATGTGCCATACACAGCACTCTCTGAAAGAAAAGATACAGTTAGAAGGTGATCATTGTGGAGCATCAATCTGGAAGAATGACTGGCTGACTGGGTGTAGAGGCAGCCTCTGTTTCCCAGGCAGCAGCTTATGGGAGAAATGTAGGTATAATCAATTCAAAACTTCGGTTCTTCAGTGGCTGGATACAAGCGAGACTTTCGTGTCGAGTGTATAAATTGCAGTGGGATCATTCTTTTTAGGTGGGAAAGATGGGTGGGAAAGCAAGTTGTGCAGAGGACTCAAAGAACCTGCAAAGGGATATAGACAGGCTAAGTGAGTGGGCAAACATTTGGCAGATGGAGTATAATGTGGGAAAGTGCGAGGTTATACACTTTGGCAAGAAAAATAAAAAAGCAAATTATTATTTAAATAGAGAGAGATTACAAAATGCTCCAGTTCAGAGGGACCTGGGGGTCCTTGTGCATGAAACACAAAAAGTTAGCATGCAGGTACAGCAAGTAATCAAAAAGGCAAATGGAATGTTGGCCTTTATTTCAAAAGGGTTGGAGTATAAAAGCAGGGAAGTCCTGCTACAACTGTACAGGTATTGGTGAGATCACACCTTGAGTACTGCGTACAGTTTTGGTCTCCTTATTTAAGGAAGGATATACTTGCATTGGAGGCAGTTCAGAGACGATTCACTAGGTTAATTCCACAGATGAGGGGGTTGACTTATGAGGAAAGGTTGAGCAGGCTGGGCCTATACTCATTGGAATTTAGAAGAATGAGAGGTGATCTTATTGAAACATATAAGATACTGAGGGGGCTCGACGAGGTAGATGCAGAGAGGATGTTTCCCCTCGTGGGGAAATCTAGAACTCGGGGGCATAGTTTCAGAATAAAGGGTCGCCCTTTTAGAACTGAGATGAGGAGGAATTTCTTCACTCAGAGGGTCGTAAATCTGTGGAATTCTCTGCCCCAGAGAGCTGTGGAGGCTGGGTCATTAAATACATTTAAGGTGGAGATAGACAAATTTTTGCAAGATAAAGGAGTGAAGGGTTATGGGGAGCAGGCGGGGAAGTGGCTTTGAGCCCAAGATCAGCCATGATCTTATTGAATGGCGGAGCAGGCTCGAGGGGCCAAGTGGCCTATTCCTGCTCCTATTTCTTATGTTCTTATGTTCATATTGTTTGTAGAGAGAAGCAGCACAGTACTTTAACTGTGTGGGAGGCAATGCTGTGACAGATGTTCTAACGGCAACAGTGCACAGAGAAGCTAGGTTCAATGTTAAATAAACTGTCTGTTGGCTTATAGCCATGGTCTGATAGAGCGTATATCCAATCTGTCCACCACAGATGAGGAGAATCACATGGCTCCATGTGATCCATTCCAGTAAGCGGCAGTAGAGTGGCAAGAGTTCTCTGCTTGTCCGTGGGTCTCACTATCGTTTACCTAGATATTGGGCAGGTAAAAACAAACCCTGGTTCATAGGGGTCATGATAACTATTTAATAAAACTATACAATTAAAGTAAAACAGCTGATAGGCGGTTAAAAACATTTATGTTTGAGCACTCCTCTTTTGTAAGAGATATGACAGATGTGGTACAAATGCAATGAAAAGATGATCAGTTCTGTGGGTCTAAAATTGCAAACTCTATGGGCCATAATTTGCTGGAGCAGGGCATCTAATGGCATCTGCCTTGCACGTTTAGATTTTTAAATATTTTGCGTGGCAAGTTGCTGAACGTGTGAACTGATAACAGTGCACTGAGTGTAACAGGGCATCTGGGACCTGAGTGAACAAAGCAAGCGACAATGTTCCCCCTAATTTTATTTAAGTTGTGCGGTCCCTTTAATGGGCTGCGTGGACCATTCAAAATTTCGCACGTGCGTAAAACCTCCTATTCAGAAGCCGGTCCCGAGCTGCACGGGACCACCAGACAGCTGCGCGACCGTGCGGCAGCGCCGCTGCGCAGGTTAACGGGAACGTTGCAAGCAACTGTGTATCTCCTTAATCAATCAGATTGAAGAATTGTCAAATTAACAGCTCAAGGACTGAGAAGGAAGTGTAGATTAGAGTGGGTGAATTCAATGTCAAATCAGGTACAGAAAGAGAAATAGGGAGAGGGAAAGAAAGATTGGATTAAGAGAGAGAGAGAGAAAAGAGACAGAAAGGAAAAGTAACAAAAATAACAATTTTTAAAATTTGACATTTTAAAATCACCAGCAATAATTAAAACCTGAAGGAATGAGACTCCACACCTGTAATAGTTAATTTTCAGTGCCAGAGAGGTTGATTGGCAGTAATTAACACTTATCACATTGTTAAAGGGGGATTTAGACTTGAAATGACTTGACTTAACTTTTTGTGGCGAGTTTAGTTCATATCTACCACGCAAATAGAGCAACTTCATTGACAATGCATGTCAATGGTGAGGTAGACGGTGAGATGCCGTTTCACAAAGTTAATAGTGGAGTGGCCCAACTCGGACAGCAACTTCTGGATGCCCACATTTTATCACGCAGCTACTCCTCAACAACAACAACCACAACAACTTGTATTTATATAGCACCTTTAACGTAGTAAAATGTCCCAAGACTCTTCACAGGAGCATTATAAAACAAAATTTGACACTGAGCCACATAAGGAGAAATTAGGGCAGATGACCTAAAGCTTGGTCAAAGAGATAGGTTTTAAGGAGCGTCGTAAAGGAGGAAAGAGAGGTAGGGAGGCAGAGAGGTTTAGGGAGGAAATTCCAGAGCTTAGGGCCTTGGCAGCTGAAGGCACGGCCACCAATGGTGGAGCGATTAAAATCGGGATGCTCAAGAGGCCAAAATTAGAGGAGCGCAGATATCTCGATGGGTTGTGGAGCTGGAGGAGATTACACAGATAGGGAGGGGCCGAGGCCATGGAGGGATTTGAAAACAAGGATGAGAATTTTAAAATTGAGGCGTGGCTTAACCGGGAGCCAGTAAATGTCAGCGAGCACAGGAGTGATGGGTGAATGGGACTTGGTGTGAGTTAGGACACAGGCAGCAGAGTTTTGGATGATTTCAAGTTAACCTTGCCTGAAGTTGCTGTAGCATTTGCGCATAAATAACAGTGAGCGCCATTACCCTCACCGTTATTTTGACAGCAAATTATGGCCCTATATTTTTCACATTTGAAAATATCTTTCTCCCCAAAAACAGAATATTAGCTGCTACCGAAGGAAAGAGGTTTTAACTTGCAGGAAAAAAAAACCTGACCGAAAAGGCTGGGATCAAAGGTTAGGAAAGAACCACCTGTTAACAAACGTCTTTGTATTCTGCTCTTTGTGTGAACTGCAGCAATTGCTGTCCATTAAAAATTCCAAGTGCCAAATCAATGTGGGTTGGGTGGTGGGGAGTGGGGAGAGCAACCTCAGTTGATGCATAATGTATATGGGTACAATGGTGTACTGGTTATGTCACGAGGCTAGTAATCCAGAGGCCTGGCCTAATAATGCAGAGAACACGAGGGTAATATTAATCCAGGTTTAATCCTGGCCACCCTGGTTTCTTGGTGGAAACCCTGCAGCTAAAGGGAGGTGAGCACTGTTTCCTGGAAAATGTAAATGCCTTTACAGCACTGCTTGTGGGCTAGGAGGAGCAAGAGTGCTTCTCCCCAGCCCCCCCAAGCTTACCTCCTTCCCTACCCGCCACAGGAACCTCCCCACCCCATCAGACACTCCGCACATCCAAAGATTCCCCTGGAGTCCAACAACCCACCCCCCGGGATCGGGGATAGGACCATCGCAAGACCAGGACCCTCCCCCCCCCCACCAACTGGGCTCTCTACCTGCTACTGTGCTGCGGCCACCTCCAGAACATTCCACGCCCGACAGGGAGCCAAGCCTATCAATCAGGGTTGCTTCTGGCCGAGGAACCTGCTGCAAAATAAAGACACATGCTTTGGGAGTCAAAACTCCATAGCATGTGGGGAAACCCGGTCTTAGGGGTTTCCCGATCAAAACTCCTCCTCCCCCGCTTATAGAACCCGCTCCAGTCAATATCGAGGCCCATGAGTCCAAAACCTACCCTGGCAGTTTGAGAATTTGAATTCAGTTTAAGAAAAAAGGCTGGTAGCAACAAAAGTGACCATGAAGCCGTTGAAATTGTCCTAAAAATTGTGCTGCACTCATGTCCTTTAGCGAACCTGCTGTCCTTACCCGGTCTGGACTAGTTGTGAATCCAGTCCCACACCAATGTAAAAGCAAAATACTGCGGATGCTGGAAATCTGAAATAAAAACAGAAAATGCTGGAAATACTCAGCAGGTCAGGCAGCATCTGTGGAGAGAGAATCAGAGTGGATGTTTCAGGTCAGTGACCCTTCGTCACATCACGTCACTTTTAACTGCCCTCTGAAGTAGGCTAGCAAGGCACAAAGTTGTATTCAGAATGTTGGCCTTGCTAGCGATGTCCACATCCCGAGAAATGCATTAAAAAAAAAGTCAAACCTGATGACAATGGCTGAGCAAAACAGCAAAACTGAAGAACTGAATACATCAGCAAAATAGCTTGTTTGGATATTGTATTACAAACCCAAAATAGAACCGAAAAACTGGTGTGACCTTATAAGAATCATTAATGGCTTGTGATCTCTTTGATTGTATTACTGGTCCCATTAAATATGATGTGGAGATGCCGGTGTTGGACTGGGGTGGACAAATGTGAGAAGTCGCACAACACCAGGTTGTAGTCCAACAGCTTTATTTGAAATCACAAGCTTTCGGAGCGCTGCTCCTTCGTCTGACGAAGGAGCAGCAGCTCCGAAAGCTTGTGATTTCAAATAAAGCTGTTGGACTATAACCTGGTGTTGTGCGACTTCTCACATTTGTCCATTAAGTATGCCCAGGCAGTAACAACAACATTTTTACAGCATCCCACATGCCCCTAAATGCTTTATAAAGAGGAGAGAAGGATGGTGAGCAAGAGATGAGGGAAAATTAGTGGGGAATAGAAAGCACAGTCAGAGATAGGTTTATAAGCGAATTTTGATGGAAGGGTAAAAGGTTCCAAGACTAATGTGGTTTTGGGAGAGAGTTGCAAAGAGCAGGGGTGTGCGACAGAAGGAACAAGGTGATGAGCAGTAATTGGAAGCTGGAGGAAGAGAGAATTTGAACTGGAACATATGGCTGCAGAAGATCATTAAATAACGTGCAGCCAGACCATGGAGGGGTCTGAAAATGATGACCAGGATCTTTAAATCGGTTGAATGTATGGCAATAAATAGTTGAAATGGACTGAAAATTGACAAGGCCACAGGAACTGTTCTGTCATAGTGACTGAACAGCTCTAATACTACATTTAACCATAACACTGAATCCTATTTATGCACCTGGCCTTGGTAGCCTATATTTTCAATATTTAGTGAATTTTTAAGAAAAATAGTATCAATAAATATACGTTGAAATGAATCGGTTTGTTAAGTAACCCCACACTGCAGTATGGTGCTGATTCATACAGAGCAAGAAACTCCCAGGTTTGATCGCCAGGCTGTGTGGAGTTAGCTGACTTTAGGTGCAATGCACTGGGAATTGTTACAGGTGTTCTCTCTGCTTCCTAGGCTAGGCAGAGAAAAAATCAACCAGGGCTCCAGCTTGTAATTGCTGTCCAGCGACCACCCTCTCCACCCCCCCACCCCCACCCCCCACCGCAATGAAAAGTGCATACATGCAAAGACATCTGTTGAGAACAGGATCACTCAAGGCTCTGAACCCCCCTGTGGCCCCTTTGGTGGAATGCCCTACTGATGTTTATTGCCTAGAGAGTGACATGAAGAATGGTCACTGAGTGAGGTAGCAGGAAGCCACTGGTACCTGTTGATCGGTACCCAGCATGAGTCCACACCCTCAGGAGAAAATGGGGGAGCTGGAAAGAAATGGTTTTGCTTGTCCCCCCGACTTCCCCCATACCCCTCTGCCCCAACTCTGCACTGCACCCCGCCTCACCGCCCCCCCCCCCCCCCCCCCCCGTACTGTCTCTGAGATCAGGAACTCGGAGTCCAGATTAAAGTTGTATCATTCAGCTCTGTGGCACCACATATATGCACAGCTTAGAGATAAAACACAACAAAATACTGCTGACTAGGACCTCCTATTTAAAATTCATAGAATCATAGAATTGCACAGCACAGAAGGAGCCCATTCAGCCCATCGAGTCTGCGCTGGCTCTTTCGAAGAGCAATCCAGTTAGTCCCACTCCCCCGCTCTTTCCCCACATCTCTGCAATTTTTTCTCCTTCAAGTATTTATCCAATTCCCTTTTGAAAGCTGCTATTGAATCTATATCCACCACCCTATCAGGCAGTGCATTCCGAATCCTAACCACTCGTTGCGTAAAAATGTTTTTCCTCATGTCACCTCTGGTTCTTTTGCCAATCACCTTAAATCTGTGACCCTGGTTATTGATCCTTCAGCCATTGGAAACAGTTTTTCTTTATTTACTCTGTCTATACTGTTCATGATTTTAAACAACTCTATCAAATCTCCTCTTAGCCTTCTCTGCTCTAAGGAGAATTGTACGATAATAATTGAAATAGCTCCGATGAAAACACTATCCTGATAATCCACGTCAGTGTTTTAATCTAAGGTTATATTAATATTAAATAATGATTCGATCTTGAGCTGTTGCTATGGTAAGCAAGCACAGAAATGTTTTTTGTAAAACATACAGGGATGTCTATTTGCTGGTTGTACAGTTCTTAATTGCCATCAGGCAGTAGAAGATCAAAACACTGCTCCTCTATTCCAACTCCTTCCAACTGTGATATTTTGCAGTGAATGGCCTCACATTTAGTTCTGTGCTACACTGTACTATCATTATCTTTCTGTGGATGCCATCTGTTGTACGGTATAGATCAGCTCCACATTTGGTGAGGGATCCACTCCATATTTTGTGATCATCCGTAAGACAAAGGTCCTCTACCAACCTGCCCCCGCCACACAGTACTGCCCACCGATTATCAAAATACACGACAAGGCCTTGGGCAACGTGGATCACTTTCCATACCTCAGGAGCCTACTGTCAACAAGGGCAGATGTCGATGACGAAGTCCAACACCGCCTTCAGTGTGCCAATGCAGGTCACCTGAGGAAGAGAGTGTTTGAAGACCAGGACCTCAAATCCGGCACTAAGCTCATGGTCTACAGAGCAGTAGTAATACCCACCCTCCTGTATGCCTCAGAGACATGGACCATGTACAGCAGGCACCTCAAAGCACTGGAGAGGTACCACCAACGCTGTCTCCGCAAGATCCTGCAAATCCATTAGCAGGATAGGTGCACCAATGTCAGTGTTCTCGCTCAGGCCAACATCCCCAGCATCGAAGCTTTGACCAGCTCGATCAGCTCCGATGGATCATATCGTCCGCATGCCCAATACGAGACTCCCAAAACAAGTGCTCTACTCGGAGCTCCGATACGGCAAGAGAGCCCCAGGTGGGCAGAGGAAACGCTTCAAGGACACCCTCAAAGCCTCCTTGAAAAAGTGCAACATCCCCACCGACACCTGGGAATCCCTGGCCCAAGACCGCACAAAGTAGAGGAGAAGCATCCGGGAAGGCACCGAACACCTCGAGTCTCTTCACTGGAGCAAGCGGAAGCGAAGCGCAAACAGCGGAAGGAGCGCACGTCAACCCAAGCACCCCACCCACCGTCTACCCCACCTGTGACAGAGACTGTAGGTCCCGCATTGGACTCATCAGTCACCTGAGAACTCATTTTTAATGTGGAAAAAAGTCATCCTCGGTTCCGAGGGACTGCCTAAGAAGAAGAGATACTTTGTGATGGACCCACTCCATATTATTTGATGGATCCACTCTATATTTTATGATGGATCTACTCCATATTCCATGACAGATTAATTCCACAATTTGTGATAAATCCACTTCACATTTTGTGATAGATGCTGCCAGTGGTGTGTTTGACACATGAACTGTTCAGGGATTGTGTGAGGTGCAGCACATGGTTGAGATGGATGGTTTAATCGATGGAACGCATTATACGTTGATTGGTTTGAAATGTCTCCTTCTTTGGCTCGGTGATGCTGGGTCGTTTTACTATGTTAAAGACACTATATAAATGCAAGTTGTTGTTGTTGTTGAAATGGCAGTACAACCCACGCTTTTTGTTTGCTGTATTCTCTACTTCTACCCGAGTCTTGCTCGACTGCTTCCTTCTCAAAGTTGTCGCTACCCATTTGCTCCCTGCCATACAAGTACAATGACTGCAGCAACAATAATGTTTGAGACATTAATGTGCACCATTAACTAGAATTCAGTGTCAGCTATAGCAGTTGGTAGCACTCTCGCCTGAGTCAGAAGGTCATGGGTTCAAGTCGAACTCTAGAGACTTGAGGACAAAAATCTAGGCTGACATTCCAGTGTAGCACTGAGGCAGTTCTGCACTGTTGGAGGTGCCGTCTTTCAGATGACACGTTAAACCGAGGCACCATCTGCTCACTCAGGTGGACGTAAAAGATCCCATGGCACTATTTCGAAGAAGAGCAGGGGATTATCCCCTGTGTCCTGGACAATATTTATCTCTCAATCAACATCACTAAAAAAAAAATTACCTGGTCATTATCACATTGTTGTTTGTGTGACCTTGCTGTGCGCAAATTGGCTGCTGCGTTTCCTACATTACAACAGTGACTACACTTCAAAAAGTACTTCATTGGCTGTAAAGCACTTTGGGATGTCCTGAGGTTGTGAAAGGTGCTATATAAATGCAAGTCTTTCTTTTTACAAATCACATCTTGGAGTTACATATTTTTAACCGTAAAGTTTGCCACAGTAACTTCACCACCCCCAGCCCCCACCAAGTTTTAATCATTCAGACTTGCACATGCGCCAAATGGTACTGCTCTGTGTGGAGTTCTTATACTAAAGACAGCAGTTTGAATTCAGTATCCCAATGTTACCGCCGACTATACATCATCCCTAGTTAGCATTAAACACTTACATTGCTCCACGATGGCAGAGTAAGTTTATGTAGTGAGCAGCTGAGCCACACAGACCAAGACGGTCCCAGGTTTAATCCTTGGTTTGATCAGAGTTGGCTGATTTCAGCTGGAGGACTGGTACAACTACCCTCTCTGACTCCCGGGTTATAGAAGGGAAAATCAGTCCGTGTTTATGTTCCTGACCATTATCTAGTGATGCCGGCTGGAAAAGGCACGTGGGTGAACATTGGTTGAGGACAAGATCAAATTCAGCTGCAGCACCCCTTTGTAGTAGCAAAGCCTGCCAATGCTTAATGCCACGACGTACATTTGAATAATGGCACAATACTGGCGGGCAACTGGCACTGGTGGAACTGTACCCTAACAAAAGAGGGGAGAAAATGGGTGAGAAAAAAAAATAAACAGTTGCCAGGCAGCCCAATAGAACTTTTAAAGTTTGTTTTACACTAGTGGCCCATACAAGACTACATGAGTCAAGTTGAAGTGGTGTAAGTCTATCACAAGGAGATCTAACACTGACTACATAAATACAAGTTGTTGTTGTTGACTGTCTAAAGTAAAAAACATGAAAGAACTTGCATTTATATAGCGCTTTTCACAACTTTAGAACGTCCCAAAAAAAGTAGTTTCTTCACACCTAAATTTAACTGCATTGATTTGAAAGCAAAACTGCTTTGCGTTAATGCAAAATGTATAGTATAACTGGTCTATATGTGGAGAGAGAATAGAAAAAGGACTATCCCAATAAGTCAATGCTCATTCCTGTCAAATACAGCAGTGACTTAATAGACTAAAACTGTATTACAAGCAAATTAGTTGTATTTATCTTCAGGTTATATGTGCTGATGGGTTAATGTTAGCAGAACTCAACCCACAATACAAGCTCAATTAAGTATTTCACTTGGGGATAATAAATTTATGTAAGCTCTTTGCTACATTTAAACAGGCTATTTCGACATTTAATGAAAGGGTGTTACAATACAATTTTTTAATTAGTTGATTAACTAAAGACTAATATCTACACGTCGCTGACTGGGTTATATATATTTAATTAAAGCTGGAATGCTTCCCATCATCAGCTTTTTATTGGCCTCCGGTGAAATCGGGACCATCAGTAGTGTGTCTTAATCTGTTTTCTTTAAAGCTGTTTTAATTGTATTGCAGTAATCTGTTTGTCGATGGCCCTGAGCACAGAGGCCCCCAGCTTGTTAACTACACACTCATGAAATCTAATGAGATCCAAATGGAAAGGTTTGACTGCAGCTTTTGTTCTCTCTTTACTCGCCCTTCCTGAAGAGGTGACCCTTGATGCCGTATGATTCTGCCGGCAGTCCTCTGGTACCTCATCCATGAGCCTTTGTGTCGCTGGGTAATCTGACTGTAGAGGACATCACAGCTGAGCTCAATCTGGTGCTCATCAAATGTCCAGAGATGCACAAATCCAGCGGAGGCCACTGATTACAATTGGGAGTAAGGAGCAAGAATCCTGACTGATTTTTTTTCCCTTTCCAAACTTAGGGATGCTGAGCTTACTCTCCCAAGCTCAAATACACAGTCCTACATTCCTTTCCTCCTCTCTGAATCCTCACTGTGTTGAAATCAATGCTCATCATACAGAACCTCAATTGTCCAACTCCTCAGTTCCTATCGACTGCAGGATTTTAATACCCAATCTTGATGACTCTTTACTTAATTTTCCTTGTTTTCTGCCCTACTCTTTAACATTGATGCTATTTATTTATAATAAAACAAGACCCAGAATTCTTCAATTTGAATTACACTGCTGTTGCATTTTTAGAGGGAGATGTACGGAGGTTTTGTGGGTATTCTCATTTGCATATCAATTGGCGCAAGCATTGATGTAAAATTGGCGTAAAACCATTGCAAGCAGCTGCACCGACAGGAGACATCAGTGCACTGCACTATTCAGCAGAACACTAGGAGACAAGAAGATGAAGCAGGAACACTGCTTGGCTTTTCCATTTCTCTCTCAAATGACCACTGCATGCCTTACCAATATTTTTATCACACTTGGACAGAATATTGGGCCAAAAATTCATCCCGCGACGCGAGAGTACGCACTGCGTACTCTCGCGTATTCTCTCTCCAATTGCCGGTTTTCTGCATGCCCTGCGCATGCGCTGAAAACCGGCACTTGGTCTTTTGAAAAGGGGGCGGTTCCTCGGTGCATCGCGTGCGCGCTACAGGCTGCGCACACGCTGTGCACTTCGTGCTTTGGACGCGCAGGTAAGGACGGAAGATTTTAGAAATGGAAAAAGGAGGAGTAAGACCCACTTTTAACAAGGTAAGTAGTGAATTAAGTATTTTTTTGAATTTTTTTTAACAGGTATATCTTTTTTAGAGACTTTAAAGACAGGTAAGTTTATTTTTATAACTTTTTAAAAGATTTTAAATTTTTTCAAAAATTTAAATTTTTTTTTAAATGGTTAATTTATTTAACTATACTTATTTTATTAATGTGATGGTTTTTTAAAAAAATTTAATTGAGGTTTAGCTGTTATTTTGGGGGGGTGTAAGATTCATAGATTTCACAGCACGTATGTGAAACTTATGAATGGAAGATGGTGTGCTGCCATTGGCTCTAACTGAGTCACGTGATCCCACAGCTCGCACGAATTCACTATGCCGGTGGGATACGCAAGCACTGCCCAGCTGATGTCTGGAACATCAAGTTCGTGTGAGCTGGATCTGAAAAAGCCAACGCGGAGTGAGAGATCGCGGGGAAGCCTTACCCCCGCGGGAACAGAGCGAGATCAATTTCTGGGCCGATGACTATTCAAGTACCATCTGTGTCCAGAGGGCAGGACACCATGCCAGAGTTGATGACAGCACAACTTTACTCGTACACCCTTCAACCCCTCCTGGCGGGGCATTGAAGGCAGGACGAACAGACTCCAGGGGTCAAATCACTCAGAATGATCACTCTTGTCAGCTGGAGGGTGGGGTATTCGTGGGGTGGGTTAGCGGGGAGGGGGTGGGGTATTCGTGCGGTGGGCGGAGTTTGTGTGGAGGAGGGTGGAGTTTGTGTGGGTGGTGGTCTGAGGTTGGGTGGCCCCCGAGAATTTTTAATCCAGCTTCGAGCGGCAGGAGGCCTCTGGGATAATCAGTGCTTTTGCATGAGACCAGGTTTAGTGCGGCTAAAAGGCCAGGTTGACGATTGTACAAATCTGGCTGGGATCCCAGGAAGGAGATTCTCTGTCGACTTTCCATCTCACACTCGCATGTTCGATGCTGGCGAGAACAAGACAGGTGGCCAGAAATGACACACATATATTCCAGTCAGTGTATGTGGTCTGTGTTGTCCAGAGTCAGCCTTTGTGTTGTTTTCTACTGCATTGTTTTAATAAACTGATGCAACACTGTTGTGCAACTGAACATTTCGCTCGCACAACCCTCGCAAAGTGACTTGAAATAACTGCAACATTGTCCCTTTAACGTGTTAAGGTCATTGTGCTGGCTCTTTGATACATTGAATGGAGACTCTGATCATCAGTACAAAATAAATCGACTTCCGGATACAGTGCAGTGAACGGCTGCCAGTCTGTGACAATCTTTTCAAGAGAGCTGAAGCTGAAAGGTTTTAAATGGAGAGACCTTCAAATATTGACAAGAACATAATTCTTTTGAATAAAGCCTTGGCGATCGCGGTGAGAACAAGCAGTGGCCACTTCAGATACTCTAATAGAACTGTTTGTAGTTTCCTCTGTGCATGGAAACACAAACACGGCAGTCTCCGATTTCTCCCACACCTGTCACTGACCTTGGACAAACCCAGGGAGGTGAACGCTGAGGGAAACCAATGGTACTCCCTTTGCTGTGCACATCTGCACCTGGTGATGTATTCATGCTTTAGTGCAGTGACGGACAAATCAAATGGAACTGCAATCAATCCATTTGTAGCAGGTGAAGCAGTACACACCAGGGGCTACCTTAACTTTATGAATAATGGGTAAGCACTGGCAGGGAATTCATGGCTTTGCAGCCTCCATAGAGGGTGAGTAACTTATCAGATGCATACAGGCACTCACGCCATTGCAATATTCAGTCAGATGCACATGTGCACACACTGACAGATACCTGTGCACAGAGATATAAATGAACACACACAAGACATGTACAGACAAACACAAAGACATTTACAGACAAACACACAAGTACATGCACACAAGCACACGTGTGTGCAAATGCTGTTGTCAGGGTACACTCACAGCTATAGAGAAATACAGTCATAAGCACACACAAACAAATGGATACATAGAGAAATAAGGGCTGGTATTCCTCTTCCAGCATCCTCCAGGAGTGCAGTCCACCAGGATGATATCTTCAGCATCCAATCTTTCATTACCGTGGAGCAGGCTCACGTACGGCGTACTATTGGATGCTGGAAAGTAACGAAGAGGAAATTTAAGCACTTCCTGGGACTTAAAGGCGGCAGCAATCTTAAAGCGGCCGGGAGAAAACCAGAAGGGCTTTCAATGTGGTAGTTTCTGGGAGCAAGATTTTGTTATCATGTTAGCCTCTGTGCAATAGTGGTCAGTTTTTAAATCCACCTATGCCTTCCAGAAGCTGTAATCTGCCTCTCGATGGTGTTCACGTTTATTTAAAGTGTGTTCATGTTGGGATGGCAACAACGGAACAAGGAGGACTGTGGAAGCTACTTCAGTCTGCCTCGGAGGGAGTTGATAAAGTAGTGCCAAATAGTCGGTGGAGGAACAAGTTTGGGTATAAAGAATCCTGGGGGGGGGGGGGATTTTTAGAGGGGCTCAGAGGTTCGGTGGTGGGTCGAGTGGGAATTTTTTTTTTAAACGGGGTTGGAACCCTGCTGTCAACCCACCGCCATGCACCTTTCCCAGATGTCGGGTCTGTCAGGGCTGAACAGACCCGGCACGTAGTGACGGGTGAGGCAATTCAGGTCATTATGGCTTTGTTACAAGCCCATTAAAAAGTATTTTGAGCTCACCTTACCATTTTACAAGGTCGACCACGGGGTCCACACTGCTCGGGGATCATGTCAGGTAAGCAGGGACTTGTATGACCATGGAATCATCTCATTACTTGACATCTGCAAATGTGCTATAAAAGCTCCCATCTCACAGCTGTTCACTTTCCAAGCTCAGAAGTTGTTGCTTACTGCATTTGGAAGATGGATTGAGCTTTATGCAGGCTGCAAGTGTTTGGAGCAAACTGTCTATCCGGTATCACCTCATTGGAACAGCCTCTCTCACCAGTGACAGATCGCTTCTCTCCTCTCAAGTTCACCTGCCATCTAAAACATCAACATCATTGCCCTTGAAACTATCTCACCTTGGTCCTCAGAATCCCACCACGATCAACCCCAACACCAGCAGCACCAGATATACCAGCAGCACCGACAACAACACCAACCTTCTCCGCAATCAACTGATGCTGCACAGGACAGAGGGCATCAGCACCCGAGCACATTGCTGCCCGGGACACCAGAGATGGCCTCACCATGGCCAGATTTACTTCAGTTGATGCTGTACATATGATGCACCAAGTTGGCACCACCCCACACCAACACCATAAAGCATCCCTACAATGCCCAGGCCATTCCTTTCACACTCATCACCATTACGGGGGGTACCGTTATGTCTCACCATTCACTGCAACTCACTAAGCCAATTCCAAAGGTGCACACAAATCTGTCCAAAAACGCAAAGTGTTGAAAATAAAGGTTTTGATGTTTGACACCACATTAACAGAAACTTTACATGGCTGAAACACCCAAGTACCTACTCTTGTGTGTTATGATTGGACTAGGATGAGGGTGAGTGTGAGGGGTGGCTAGTGAGATGGGAAAGTGATAATGTAGTTAGAGAGTGATGAGTGGAGGTGCAAGGTAAGTTGGTGTGAGTAAGGAAGTGCAGGAGTAGGGTAGGAAAGGCAGAGTGATGGGGATGTGATGAGTGGCACAGTAGGATGAGGTTGAGTGTGTCTTTGCAGTAACTTTTCATGATCTACTGAGATCATTGAAAGGATTGCGCCACTGCAGCCTGGTCCTCCTGACCACATCCCTGTTTGTGTCCTCCTGTGCAATGTGCAACCAGGCTGCGTTGGTCTCCTGGGGAGGTCTCTTCCGCCCATTGGAAGGGAAGAGAACCTCCCTGCATGCTGCGACTCCCTCCATAAGCATATAGAGGGAGTCATGGGAGAGCCT
This sequence comes from Squalus acanthias, assembly GCA_030390025.1. NCBI lineage: Eukaryota > Metazoa > Chordata > Chondrichthyes > Squaliformes > Squalidae > Squalus > Squalus acanthias. Next base: position 82,060,791 of record CM059425.1, on the reverse strand, counting down.
GGGTGCAGCCCTGCACCTCTGTGCAGTGCTTGTCAGTGTTTGCAGCACCTCAATGCTGTAGAACACTGACAGCACAACTGTCAAAATCAATTTGCGCATGGTCCCTTTAAGGAAACTGGCTGATGACACGTCATCAAATGACATCATCAGTCCCGCTTCCTTCAGTTGGCTGGCAAACACGCTGGGCGGGCTTAACAAGCCCAATCAATGTAAAATCATTGTACACAGCGGGCTGGAGCCAGTAGCGGGGCCGGGACCCGCCACCGACGTCGCTCGCTACGGACCCGCCGAGGTAAGGAAAATCACGGCCCAGGTGTGGGAGAAGGAGAAGGTTGTTGATTTGACTTGAGGCCTTTCTTTTTATTGCGAGTGGGAAGAAGTGGTAGTATGGTCAGAGGGTGGGGTATTATTCTCTGTGGTAGGGAAACAGTTACTAATGGTACTATGCAATACAGACAAGGAAGACCCCAGGTTCAATCCGCGATCTGTGCTGTGTTAGATGATCTAAGCTGGGGCAGTGATGGGAGCATCCTTAGTGTCCTGAATATCACCTTGGGTGAGGTAGAGGGGGAAAAATCAGCCAGAGTTCACGTTTCTTATCACTATGCAGTGACCCTTTGCTGGAAAGTATTACAAAGTGTTTACAGCACAGAAACAGGCCATTTGGCCCAATAGATCCATGCCGGTGTTTATGCTCCACACGAGCCACCTCCCACCCTTCTTCATCTAATGTGAATGTGTTTAGGTATCAGTTGAGAACAGGATCAGCCTCAGCTGTGATACCTGCCAACACTCACTTTCCAACCTTGCACCTGAAGAACGTCCACATGCACGAGGTACCGTAGGCGATCATGAATCGTACTCCAGCATTTCCAGGAAAGGAGAGGAGGAAAACATTTTTTTTTAAAACCCATCATATCACTTGTTTGTGATGTGATAAAAATGATGTATGACTCCCACCCCACCCCACAAACAAAACTGTTTGCTAAACACTTTCTCAGGAAGTCACGGCCGCTTTAAGGGTGTGGTGCACTTACACTACAGGCTGTTTCACTTCACACCGATACTGCAGTTATAGTGTACGCACAGGCTGAATTGAATGTCAGGGCCTGATTTGACACTGGAGTGAAGCAAAGAGAGTTTCTCAGAGGAGGGAGTCTCTTTACAGTTCGCTTTGGAATCAGTTCGGACCTTAACACCAGATTTACACTCCCAAGTTTAGCATTGGTGCACCAATGTATATATGTGAGATCTACCTCAGCTCCATCATTCCTATTCAATTGTGAATTAGATTCATGTTGACTTATTGGCTTTGTCCTTTTGAGTTTTAACCTTGTCTGATGATGTCATTCACCTTATAAGGCTGAAGACAAATCTGAAGAAAATTATGGCATGCTTATCTATCTCAACTCATTTCATCATTTATTGTACAAAATTCCAGCATATTCCCAATGTTCCCATTGCTTCCAGCAATCCTTTTCCTCCAGTTCTCCTCTTAGCGAGTTTTTGCTATTTTCATTTTCTAATTTTAATTAAGTTTTAAAATAAATTTTACTTTGTAGTTCTGTGCCTCTCAAACAATAATCAGCACATGAGGGAATTGCAATTTTCCTCTGTTAACCTTTAGCTAATCAGTAGATCTACCCTGTAATCAATAAGTAACTGGGAATTTGAAATGTCCTTGTTAGTATTCTTCATCAGCTAATGGTTCTTGTTTATAATTGATGAGCAGTAAATTAGGATTACTGGAATTCGCTGCTCAGTATCTATTTATTCAAAAGCAGTTTCTGGCAGAACAGAAAAGGTTTTCAATCGAGAAGCACCTACTCACCTATAACCTGCTCGCCGACACTCAGTTTGGGTTCCGCCAGAATCACTAGGCGCTTAATTTCATCACAGCCATATATGCAAGAGCTTAATGCCAGCAACATTATGGCAGCAGAGTTTGGCATCAAGGATCCTTTATAAAACTCATATCACTGAGGGTCAGTGGGAAAACTCTCCAGTAGCTTGATCATACCTAACACACAGGAACCGGTTCATGACTATCAGAGTTCATCTGTCAAAGCCCAAAGACATTGCTGCCAGAGTTCCTCAGAGCAGCATGCTTGGCCCAACTATCTTCAGCCTCTTCTCAATGACCTACCCTCTGTCATAAGGTCAGGAAAGGGATGTTATTGATAAGCCCGTGGTGTTTAGCTTAATTCAAAAGTCTTCCAATAAGGAACCAGCCCATACTAAACTACAGTAGGACCTGGACAACATCCATACTTGGATTGACAAGTGGCTGGTAACTAATCCTAATTTAGGCATATAACATCATTCCTTCATCGTCACTGGGTCAAAATCCTGGAATTTCCTACCTAACATTATTGTGGGAGCACCTTCTTCTTCTTAGGCAGTCCCTCGGAACCGAGGATGACTTGCTTCCACGCTAAAAATGAGTTCTCAGGTGACTGATGAGTCCAATGCGGGACCTTCAGTCTCTGTCACAGGTGGGGCAGACGGTGGTTGAAGGGGCGGGTGGGTGGGGTGCTTGGGTTGACGTGCGCTCCTTCCACTGTTTGTGCTTGGCTTCCGCTTGCTCCCGGCGAAGAGACTCAAGGTGTTCGGCGCCCCTCCTCCACTTTGTGCGGTCTTGGGCCAGGGATTCCCAGGTGTCGGTGGGGATGTTTCACTTTTTCAAGGAAGCTTTGAGGGTGTCCTTGAAGCATTTCCTCTGCCCACCTGGGGCTCTCCTGCCATGTCGGAGCTCCGAGTAGAGCGCTTGTTTTGGGAGTCTCGTATCGGGCATGCGGACGATGTGACCCATCCATCGGAGCTGATCGAGCATGGTCAAAGCTTCGATGCTGGGGATGTTGGCCTGAGCGAGAACACTGACGTTGGTGCGCCTATCCTGCCAATGGATTTGCAGGACCTGCACAATGGATTTGTGGGAGCACCATCACCACAAGGACTGCACTCGTTCAAGGAGAAGGCCCACCTTCTCAAGGTAATCATGGATGTTGCCTTGCCAGTGTCGCCCATATCTCAAGGACAAATATTTTAAAAATATACCTACACCACCTATCAAACATACACTGGACACACACACACATCATTCATCAGATGCACTGAACAAAGATATAGACATCACGCATCAAACATATACTGATAAGAAAAGACAGACTTACATTTATATAGCACCTTTCACGACCACTGGACGTCTCAACGCGCTTTACAGCCAATGAAGTACTTTTTGAAGTGGAGTCACTGTTGTAATGTGGGAAACGCGGCAGCCAATTTGCGCACAGCAAGCTCCCACAAACAGCAATGTGTTAATGCCCAGATAATCTGTTTTTGTTATGTTGGTTGAGGGATAAATATTGGCCAGGACACCGGGGATAACTCCCCTGCTCTTCTTCGAAATAGTGCTATGGGATTTTTTACGTCCACCTGAGAGAGCAGACGGGGCCTCGGTTAATGTCTCATCCAAAAGACGGCACCTCCGACAGTGCAGAACTCCCTCAGCACTGCACTGGAGTGTCAGCCTAGCTTTATGTGCATATATATATATATACCACAGATACATCAGACTGTATATTAATGAGGGAATAGAGAGTTGTATATTCAAGTTTGCAGATGACAGTAAGTTAAGAGGCATCGTAAGTTGTGTGGACGGGAGGAGGAAGTTACAAAGGGACGTAGACAGACTAAGTGGAAAAACTGACAGATACAGTTCAATGTGAGAAAATGTGAGGCCACCCACTTTGGATCTGAGCAAGAAAAATCAGAATAGTTTCATAATGGTGAGAGGCTAGGAGCTCTGGAACAGCAATGGGATTTAGGTGTTCATGTACACAAATCACTAAAAGCTAGTGCACAGGTAATCTAAAGGCTAATGGAATGTTGGCCTTGATCTCAAGGGGGCTGAAATTCAAGTGAGGAAGTGATGCTTCAGCTGCACAGAGCCTTGGCCAAACCCCATCTTTTGAGCACCAAACCTCAGGAAAGATATGTTGTCCTTCGAAGGGGTTCAGCGCAGATTCGCCAGAATTCTACCAAAGCTTAAAGAGTTAAAATTATGAGGACAGGTTGCATAAACTTGGCTTGCATTTCCTTGAGTTTAGAACGTTGAGGGGTGATCTAATCAAGGTGTTTAAAATGATTAAGTGATTCGATAGGGTAGATGCAGAGAAACTATTTCCTCTGTTGGGGGAATCCAGAACAAGGGGATATAATATTAAAATTAGAGCTAGGCCACTGAGGAGTGTAATCAGGAAACAAATCTTCACACAACGGGTGGTGGAAATCTGGAACTTGCTCTCCCAGTAGGCTGTAGATGTTGGGTCAATTGAAATTTCCAAAAGAAAGAAAGACTTGCATTTATAGAGCGCTTTCACAACCATCGGACGTCTCGAAGTGCTTTACAGACAATGAAGTACTTTTGAAGTGGAGTCACTGTTGTAATGTGGGAAATGCGGCAGCCAATTTGCGCACAGCAAGGTTCCACAAACAGCAATGTGATAATGACCAGATAATCTGTTTTTGTTATGTTGGTTGAGGGATAACTATTGGCCAGGACACCGGGGATAACTCCCCTGCTCGTCTTCAAAATAGTGCCATGGGATCTTTTATGTCCACCTGAGAGAGCAGACGGGGCCTCGGTTTAACGTTTCATCCAAAAGACGGCACCTCCAACAGTGCAGCACTCCCTCAGTACTGCACTGGAGTGTCAGCCTAGCTTTATGTGCTCAAGTCCCTGGAGTGGGACTTTGAACCCACAACCTTCTGACTCAGAGGCGAGTGTGCTACCAACTGAGCCACAGCTGACACTGAGATTGAGATTGATAGATGGATAAGTGTATTCAGAGATATGGAACAAAGGCGGGTAAATGGAGTTGAGGTACAGATCAGCCATGATCTAATTCAGCGGTTCCCAACCTCTTCCTTTATGCGGACCACTACATCGTCATCAAAAGCTTTTGTGGACCACTAGCCATTTAAAACATTTTTAACATCACCTATGGCTGCCTATTACATTATCATAATTTTTTTTTCACGGACCACCTGCAGTACCCTCGCGGACCACAGGTTGGGAACCGCTGATCTAATTGAATGGTGGAACAGGCTCGAGGAGAGAATGGCCTACTCCTATTCCTATGTTCCTATGACCATGTACACTTGACATGCTCCATGCACCAGACATACTATATACACCAGATAAATACTATGACATATATGTACAATATGCCACACATACACAAGACACATAGCATGCCACATACAACATGCTCCCCGGCTTCTGCCAGTGTCAGTCTCTAACTGGATGCTAGGTGCTGTGGGAGAGTACAGAGTGCAATAAAAATGCTCTTCCTCAACTCGGGAGATCTTCACTGCATTGAAATCAAGACACCTTGCACCCTATCCAACTTCATTTCTTTCCCAAGATCTCCTGCAATCTCCCCTTCCTCCTATAATCTACAGATTTTTTTTTCTTAACGTATTCAATTTTCTATCCTACTCTTTTCAATCTTGGTGGTGTTCTGTACTATGTGCCATGGTCATTCATCCTGGTTTTTCAATGAGAGACAGAAGTGTCTCTCCCTGTAACTTATACATTTCTATGGGGAAGCACTTGGTTTCAACTCCACACTACTTGTTAAGGAATGATGGATATGAACCCAAGTCCTATCATTGCTTGGAGCAGTGTGTTAGATCCCAAATCTTAGCAGATTTTTTTCAATTCTGAGACACAAGGTGAATGTGGCTCTCTAATTCAGTGACCTGCTCATTGATAGTCTGTCATGTACATTAACGTGGAAGAACTTTCAACTGAATTTACATGTTGTCTCACGTCTGACTCCATCTTCTGTAATGAGAACTTTGTTGCCAGTTAGAGCAATGTTGAGTGCTGAATGGTGCTGTAAATTATGCCATACTGTGTTAAGACTATAGTAAAGGATACTCAACAATAATTTAGGAAATCCTCAACGAAACAGCCTACAATTAGCGAAAATTATCACACCTCAACTAACAGCTAAATAGGAGAAAAAGGCAGATAGTTATGTCCCCAGTAACTCAGGTCCTAGCAATGTCATGCAAATAAGCTGAATCAGCTGCCTGCTCAGCTTTACCCTACGGGTTTCTTCTACCGAGTATTGTCATGGTATGAGCAGATCTGACAGTTCAAAGCCATACTCTTAATGAATGCCTCTGAGACTTTACTTACAGGCCTTTGCTCCTGTTGTTGGAAATAATTCCATTATAATGGCAGCCTGCGTTTTTGCATAGTGTTTGGTAAATCTGCAAACCAATCTTTTTCTAAAAATATTAATCACATAACTTATGCCTTTTTTTTTAGTTTTCATTGTGTATGTGAGTGGACTTCTTGAATGCTCTGCATGTCAGCCTTGTTGAAGTGTTATTAATATTGATGTCCTTGTTAATATATGCTTTGATTGCAGTGTCTAACTTAAGCATTTCCCACTTGATTATGTAAGTTTGTTACGAGGTGTTAAAAAGAAAAAGGTGGATACAATAAACACATCTAGAGGAGAAAATTAGCAATTCTTTCACAGACAGTTGACTTTGGTTGTGCTGTTACAGCTGTCATGTCACTGTGACAATAGAACTGACATGGTTCCAGTGCTCACTTCAATAGAGTGGACCTTTATATAACTATCATTACCAGCCTCCTCTGCTTTGTAGAATAATTGACAGTGGCAAGTGTTATTGGTGAGTGAGTAATACAATAAAGCATTTATAATACAGCACTGTCACTCAACTCACAAGGTGGATTTCCCAGCAGCCTCCAAAGACCAAATACCATTGAAGGCAAACATACCTGTGGTGGTGCTGGCTGCCATTGTTTATGTGCATTCAGCCCACGTTAATAGGCTAGCAATGGGCTTTTTATATTGCTGGCCTCCGTTAGCAGTAAAAGAAGTTAAATGAGAAAATGGAAAGTGATATAATTGGAGTTGCAGTCACCCTTGAGTAACGCCAATAGTACCAAACCCTAAAAAATCCTGTGACGTTACAATTTACTTTCGAAGTTTATTTTAAAGGTATATGCAAGTATGCTATCTATTTTTTTTAATGATCTCAGAGTTAATTGCTATCTACCAAGTACTCTGCAAGTCAGCATGTCTGGCAGTTGCATTTTGCCATATTTGAACGAAGATAGACTGTAGGTCCCTGATGTCCCAGCTGTCCCATTGCCCTCACTATGCCATTATCAGCTCGCACTTCCAGCAAGTTACGGAACAAAAACATTTTGATCTGAAGGGTGCAGGAAAAACTAACGGCGTACACCGCGAGATGTCCCGCTCCAGCGAGATCTGGCCCATTGTTTTTCTTGCGAGTGAAATGATTGGTTAGTACTCTTTTAGTACTTTTCATTGGCCATTGTGTAGAAAATAACATGTAACTCCTTCCCATCACAATGAATATGAAGAGCCCTTTTCTGTTTGTGTGCAGTAATGTTAAATCTAATCATTGCTCTTTCAAAACTCTTCAGGTCAGCACGTGCATCTGATACAGGCAAGAGAAGCCATGTTGATTGCAGACTCACAAACCATGTATATTCCAATGATTGTTTTGTTTGTATTTCTCTCGCTTAAAGTAGTTGGTTTCACCAATCCTTGTCACCAATGTTGTGTGCAGAACTGGGTTTTGAATGGAATTGAAGGGAAACCATTCCTTTTGTCTTCATTCCTTCCTCCAGTGATCCATTTTCCAATTTACTTTCCTGTTAACAACTATTTGTTGAAAACCTCACTCTAATGTCTCCACATTATAAGAAATGGAAGCGAGTGCCTGGTTTACAGCTCTGGAAATTTTGGGACAGACATTCAAAATGCGGACTGTCCCATCTGAAAACCAGACATGATTGGTTTGGGGCATGCAATGCAACACAAATGCCAATAAGGCGGACCCCGTATTTTGTGAGCTCTTACATCACGGGACGCCTCACCAAGAGATTGGTAAGTGGAGTGCTCAATTCGCACCCAAAAACTGGGCGAAAACAAAAAACATAAACAGATTTCTACTCCTATGGGAGGTAGAGCAAGCTGCAATCGCAACCCTACAGTAGTACCAGTGCGACTATCAGATCCTGATCCTGACCAGGAGCCAAAATGCTGACAGATCTTTTTCATGTCAGGGGACAGCTTCAGTATGGAGCTGAAGGATCCTATTTTGGTGCTGCTGGCATTGCTCTAACAGTCCTCACGCGAGTCACTGGATCACTGCAGTGATACACCTCTTTAAACCCGATGCCAGGCTAGCTGGGAGTAGCACAAATGCCCAACCTTCCTTAAAGCCTCCAGTAACCTTTGTAAACCAACACAAAGACATTTTAAACCCTGCTCTTTAAAAAATAGCTTTCTGTGCTTTTTCCTCCTCCGGCTCTGTGCCTGGAGTTATATAGAACACAGACCCTACATTCAGTCCTGGTATATGCTGAATAACAAGTTTATAATGACTTTTTAAACATGTCTATTCTTTAAAGTTTTTATTAATCATGTGTACATTGTTCATGGAGTTTTGAACAACCCATTTTGTCAATCACATTGACCTCGTTTATATGGGCGTCATACATAAAGAGAGACACCTGCTGATTCTGAATGGAACCAATACCAAGGACACACATGAACCTTGGGACCTGTATTAGTTATTCCCACCAAAACATTTGAGGGGAAAAGTCATTAGTTGGCCTCATGTAAATAGCTGGTTAATGTTTAGGTGAGGGTTCCTGTTTCAAATTGTTTTGATGCTTGATTTTTATTAACAGTAATTTTCTCCCTTCTCTCTCGCTGTCTCGTGCTGGGGGTCCAGTTCCTTGGCCAAGTGCAATTCACATTTGAGCGTAGATAGTGAGCGGCAGCAAGCTATTTAACCATAGGAGATGTCACAACTCAGCCCAGTCCTGTCCTCAGTCTGCGTTGAGCCATTTTCCAGTAGGGATCACTGGATAGTATCCGGGAGCAGGAACATTACCTCGAGACAGTCCCAATTGGGACATCCTGATTTTATAGGGAAATGTCAATCCGCTTTCACTGACTGTGCAGCGTTCCCAGAATTCTGAAACTATTGCAATCTTCAAGACGTCATTTGGAGTTATAAGGAAGAAAGATTTTGCTTGTATTTCTATTGAACCTTATCACGTCCTCGGGACGTCGCAAAGTGATTCAGATCCAATTAATTACTTTTTAAAGTGCAGGCTCTGTTGTTTTATAGCCAAACACAAAAGCTAGGTCCCACAATTAGCAAATGAGATGGAAGACCATTTGTTTTTGGTGGTGGTGGTTGAGGAACAAATGTGGCCCAGGAGACTGGGAGAACTCCCTACTCTTCTTCAGATAGTGCCATAGGATCCTTTACATCCACCGGAACAGGGCCATGGTTTAAGCTTGCACCAAAAAGGCAGCATCTCTAATGATGCAGGTAGTGGTGACGATCGGGGGGATGGGGGGAGGGGTAGTGGTGGGGATGGGGGGAGGGGTAGTGGTGGGGATGGGGGAGGGGTAGTGGTGGGAATGGGGGGAGGGGTAGTGGTGGGATGGGGGAGGGGTAGTGAAGGGATGGGGAGGGGTAGTGGTGCGGATCGGGGGGAGTGGTAGTGGTGGGCATCGGGATTTGGTACATGCACATGCGGAAATCCCCAAGTTATGGTCAGTCATTGACAGCTCTGAAACAGGCTGCATTGTGCCCACTGCCTCTCCCCCATTCCCTACCCCCACCCCCACCCCCAACCACACACAGATCCGGCAATCTATGTAATCAGCCTAATCATTGAAACTGACAAAAACTTCAACTCTTCAGCAATCTTCTTTTGTATGGTAGTAGCAAAGCAAATCAACTGTCAATATCTAAGTCAGATATCCAGGCCAAAGCTTCCGGTGTAACAGCATGGATTTCTTGTAGGCTGCCTATGAATTTCCTCTGAGGGCAGTGCTCAATGATGTGCTCCAGGGTCTGATTAGGAGCTCCACAGTTGCATGATGGGGAAGCTTGAATCTTCCATCTATGGAGAAGCTGGCAGCATCTACCATGACCAGTTCTGAGGCAGTTGATGTTTGCGAGGAAGGTTTGATCCTTCAGGTGGGGTCCTCTATAAGGAATCCATTCTGTATGTCACAGTTCTTCCAAGCATTTCACTACTGGTCATCAAGGCTGAGGGGAGATTGCTGAAGGGCTTCGGCGATGGTCCAAAATGGCCTTCTAGATTTGAGACGAGTTGGTGGTAAGTTCTTCAAGGCAGCCTGGATCGGCATGTCTTTGCTGGTGTAACGGTTGTATTCTCTGGAGACTGCATATTCGCGGCGTTGGTGTGGTGGTGCGATGTTTGCAACCACGGGCAACCAAGGTGTTGGTGTCAACAAAAGCATACCGGTGATAATTCTCATCGTAGAATTCAGCTGGACATCAACGGATTTGACATGTGGACTTGATAGCCATGCCGGAGTGTGAAGGAATAAGCCATTCAGAAAAATACACCATTCTATGAAAGAATTCTGGCCTTATTAAAACATGACAAACTGGGTTTGGAAAACTAGAAACCTAACTATGAAAAAAGCTGTGATAGCATTCTGGCTATAGAGATAAGATAGTTGTTGACACTGAATCAATAACCTTATTGAAACAGAAGGTTAAAGGCTCCCGACAGTCTGAACTTTTGGGAACAAGACAATAGTTCACCCTGTACAACATTTTCTAATTTACACTTCGTAAAGAAGCACAAGCATCTGCCTTCGTAAAAATGACATCAAGTAAAAAACGCACCTGCTGTTACACCGTTTTTTATGGTAAACTTAGAACATCTAGAGGAGAGACACAATTTTGTAATGCTACCAGCTGAGGTGACTGTAAGAATTGCAGGGGTCAGCAGAAAAATGACTAGAGATAATTAGCTTACATCAGCAGAAAACCTTAAAGGAAATACCACTGGAAAAGGGTATAAATATTGAACTCTCAAATGGGATAGTAGATTCGCCGAAAGGGGCAAAGCGATTTTCAGGCTTCAGAGGTGGCTCTGTAAGTCTACAACTCTTTGTACCTTGGGGATCAAAGGTACTGTATTTGATTTTGGTGGATATCCTGTACAAAACTTTAAGAACTGTAAAACTGTAGCAAAGTTAAGATTTGAGAGTAAGGATCTCTGATAATAAGATTGTAAGCTTTCTTTTTTTGGAACTGTTAATGTTGTGATTGGCTCACCAACTGTAAATTGCATGTCGGTTCTTTAATAAATCTATATATTTTTAGAATTGTCTCACATAAGACTTCTGTATCAAACTCGCGAACTCAATCTCTGTACACTCTTTGGTGAGGAGTTGCAGAATTCTGGGGGAGTTTTCCGGACCCTCATAATTTCCAGAACGTTACAGTCTAGCTAAACTTATTAAAAGTGCTATCTGGAGGACGGTAACATTTTCAGGTTCTTCCTTTCCTTTAGGGAGAGATAGTCCGGACCTTTAGACCCAATTAAGCATCTTTAGGATTCGGCTACCTCAAACTTTAGTTGAAAGTGAACATCTGAGGAATATGCCTGATCCGGGGTAGCCCTAAAGGGGCTAGGACTAGTAATTATCCCTTCAGGAGAGCATGTAGAGTACGGAGGATTTGAGCGTCCGCTCCCTATGTGGATCTGGCGAATTTCTGGTTCAAGTTGATCCTACTCTTTAGTTTCTTCCCAAGGTTCTGGAGATGCTGTCTATACGACAGGGTGCGATCGAGCATGACTCCTAAATAGGAGAGGTTTTGGCATGGTTTACCTCTGCACCACAAAAGGAGACTTTCTAAGCTTGGTTTGCTTGATGGGTGTTGAGGTGGAATGTCGAGGTGACGGTCTTTTGCAGGTTTGGGTGAAGTTGCCATTGGCAGAAGTAGGCCTCCATCCTCTGTAAATCACTGGTTAGAGTCTCCTCGGTGATGGGCAGATTCCTGTTTTGCGTGGCCAAAGCAATGTCATTAGTGTATATGAACTTGCGGGACTCTGTTTCGGGCAGGTCACTGGTGTAAATGTTGAATAACGTGGGTGCCAGGACAGAACCCTGTGGGAGTCCGTTGTTCAATGTCCTATATCTGCTCTTCTGGGTGCCAGAGCACACACGGAAGTGTCGGTTGCTAAGCATGGAGTTAAGAAGATGGATCGTTGTTCTGCACGGTCAAATGCTGGAGAGCTTGAAAAGCAGTCCGTGCTGCCATACTGGGTCATACGCCTACGACAGGTCCACAAATTCTACGGCGGTCTTGAGTTGGCGCTAAAAGCCTGCTTCAATGTGCGTTGTTAAAGCTACCACTTGGTCGCAGCAGTTGCGGCCACTGTGGAAGCCTGCTTGCTCATTACCTCCGCAATAATTATGCTGTTAAATTCCCCACTAAAAGTTAGACCCAAAGGGATTAGGTGTAACTGGGCTTTTGACAGCGTTATTACTGCTAAACAAATGTTCAGGGCCTGGAAAACTAATTTTAATTTTGTGCAGTGTGAAATGTGTCCATTTTAATAAAAATTAAAATTTTTAGGAAACTTTTTAAAACTTAAAAAAAAAATTATTTTGAAGTTTGTCCATCTTTATTTCAGGTTTGCGTTTTCCCCATGTGAGAGCCCCAATCTTTCTCTTGCTCTCTCTAACATTTTTTAAAAGTTAGAATTTTAAGAGCTTACTCACTTCCTTGTTTGCTGTCTGTGAGAATTATGCCTTTTGATTGGCTGCCTGTTGACATCACAGCAGTTCACACAAGGGAATCCCCATTAACTTCCGTTGCTTTGCACTGCAGGTCAGAAAACCCTAAGTTCTCGACACAGGGATCACGAGATCCTTGTGCGAAGCATACTTCCAAGCCAATTTAACGTTACCTCTTTGGTCTTCTCCTCAATATCCCTATTTATAGAACCTAAAGCCATGTAGTCTTTTTTCTTCTTCTTCTTAGGCAGTCCCTCGGAACCGAGGATGACTTGCTTCCTCACTAAAAATGAGTTCTCAGGTGACTGATGAGTCCAATGCGGGACTTACAGTCTCTGTCACAGGTGGGGCAGACGGTGGTTGAAGGGGCGGGTGGGCGGGGTGCTTGGGTTGACGTGCGCTCTTTCCGCTGTTTGCTTTCAGCTTCCGCTTGCTCCCGGCGAAGAGACTCGAGGTGTTCGGCGCCTTCCCGGATGCTTCTCCTCCACTTTGTGCGGTCTTGGGCCAGGGATTCCCAGGTGTCGGTGGGGATGTTGCATTTTTTCAAGGAGGCTTTGAGGGTGTCCTTGAAGCGTTTCCCCTGCCCACCTGGGGCTCTCTTGCCGTATTGGAGCTCCGAGTAGAGTGCTTGTTTTGGGAGTCTCGTATCGGGCATGCGGACGATGTGGCCCGTCCATCGGAGCTGATCGAGCGTGGTCAGAGCTTCGATGCTAGGGATGTTGGCCTGAGCAAGAACGCTGACGTTGGTGTGCCTATCCTGCCAATGGATTTGCAGGATCTTGCGGAGGCAGCGTTGATGGTACCTCTCCAGTGCTTTGAGGTGCCTGCTGTACATGGTCTATGTCTGAAGCATACAGGCAGGCGGGTATCGCTACTGCTCTGTAGACTATGAGCTTGGTGCTGGGTTTGAGGTCCTGGTCTTCAAACACTCTCTTCCTCAGGTGACCGAAGGCTGGACTGGCACACTGAAGGCTGTGTTGGACTTCATCATCGATGTCAGCCCTTGTTGACAGTAGGCTCCCGAGGTATGGAAAGTGGTCCATGTTGTCCAAGGCCTCGTCGTGGATTTTGATAATCGGGGGGCAGTACTGTGTGGCGGGGGCAGGTTGGTAGAGGACCTTTGTCTTACGGATGTTTAGTGTAAGGCTCATGCTCTCGTACGCTTCGGTGAAGGTGTTGACGATGGTTTGGAGTTCGACCTCCGAGTGTGCGCAGACGCAAGCGTCGTCTGCATACAGTAATTCGATGAGAGAGGATAGGACGACTTTAGATCTGGACTGGAGGCGATGGAGGTTGAACAGTTTCCCATTTGTTCTGTAGATTAGCTCCACTCCAGCGGGGAGCTTACTGAGGGTGAGAAGGAGCATTGCAGCAAGGAAGATCGAGAAGAGCATTGGTGCGATGACACAGCCTTGTTTGACCCAGGTCCATACGTGAATTGGGTCTGTGGTGGATCCATTGGTCAGGATCATGGCTTGCATGTCATGGTGAAGCAGGCGGAGGAGGATGGTGACAAACTTTTGAGGGCAGGCGAATTTGAGGAGGACACTCCATATTCCCTCACGGTTGACAGTGTCGAAGGCCTTTGTGAGGTCAAAGAAGGCCATGTACAGCTTTTTTAAAGCTTTATCAACTCCCACTGTTAAAGATTTATGTGTCTGAATCCTTAAGTCTCTCTGCTCTTCTACTCCTTTTAAAGATTTACCATTTAATGTATATGTGCTTTCCTTATTCTTCCTCCAAAAAACCTTGTATTAAATTTCATTTGTCATCTATCTGCCCAATCTACCAACTTCTCTATATCCACTTTCAGTCACTCATTGTCCCCTTCACAGTTAAACACGCTTCTTAAAAAGGCAGAGAGAGAGAGAGATAGAAAGAGAGGGTAATTTTCGCTCTTCAACCATTTTAGTTCTTCTTGAAAAATAATTGATTTTGTTCAGAAAAAGGAATACAAACATATATTTTGTGAATTCATACATTTTGTGACATGATACTTATAGGAGAGGTCATTGATGCTTTGGGGTCATCAGCAAGACGATTTGGCAATAGTCTATGCACATTGAAGCAGAACTTTTCACAATTTGCAGAAGTCTTTATCTAATCTTTTGAACTGATTGCCATGGAAGGTAGTATTAGAAGTTATAGGTACAATGTCTTTGGTATCACTGCCAAGGTTGTAAGCTCTTTCAATAAACTAATTTCTCATCACCGCAAAGCTGTAGCCCATTCACTCGGCCCCACAGGGATTATACAGCACTTACTGCTGAAAGCAAACGAGACATATTGACTAAAAAGAAATGTCATTGATTTTTTTTCCCTCACCTGATTGTTTGACCCTTGAGTTAGAGTAGGATGGTTTATCAGCCTCCTCCTTGGACAGTTCCCTCTGGGCTTCATCACTTCACTAAACTCTATATCATTGTGATTGATTAATATTGTTATTTACTGGCTTCTAAAGGCTAAGTGCATTAGCATTTTCTGTGGCAGAGTAATGTTAGGATCAGATGGTATCCAGACAAGAGGTAGCGGGCAAAAAACACCCATGATGCTGAGCTTGCACAGTCCAGGTGTACCTGCAGCTGATACCACAGCGTAAACCTCTCAGTGAAAACGCAACTTTTCTTATCCAAGATTGTAGAGTGTGTGGGAACTATAATAGTGCAGTCCTGTTCTCTCTCTTTTTTCTTGTAGATAAGATTCCTGTGTACAAATTCGTGGTTGAGACCACGAGGTCAGCTAGCAGATCTCTAATATCCAACAGCTATGTGATACATTCTTCAGTGGTTGTCATTTTCCAAAATTCCATAGGTTCTAGAATGGTTCCCGCGGATTGGAAGGTAGCGAATGTAACCCCGCTATTTAAGAAAGGAGGGAGAGAGAAAATGGGGAACTGCAGACCAGTTAGCCTGACATCAGTAGTAGGGAAAGTGCTAGAATCTATTATTAAGGAGGTGGTAACAGGGCACCTAGAAAATAATAATAGGATTGGGCAGAGTCAACACGGATTTATGAAAGGGAAATCATGTTTGACGAATCTGCTAGAGATTTTTGAGGTTGTAACTAGTAGAATAGATAATGGGAACCAGTGGATGTGGTGTATTTGGATTTTTAGAAGGCAATCGATAAGGTGCCACACAAGAGGTTATTAAACAAAATTAGGGATTGGGGGGTAATATACTAGCATGGATTGAGGATTGGTTAATGGACAGAAAACAGAGAGTAGGAATAAACGGGTCATTTTCGGGTTGGTAGGCTGTAATTAGTGGGGTACCACAAGGATCAGTGCTTGGGCCTCAGCTATTCACAATCTACATCAATGATTTGGATGAGGGGACCAAATGTAATATATCCAAATTTGCTGATTATACAAAGCCGGGTGGGAATGTAAGTTGTGAGGAGGATGCAAAGAGGCTTCAAGGGAATATAGACAAGCTAAGTGAGTGGGCAAGAACATGGTAAATAGAATATAACGTGGAGAAATGTGAAGTTATCCACTTTGGTAGGAAAAATAGAAAAGCAGAGTATTTTTTAAATGGTGAGAGATTGGGAAATGTCAGTGTTCAGAGGGACCTGGGTGTCCTTGTACATGAATCACTGAAAGTTAACATGCAGGTACAGCAAGCAATTAGGAAAGCAAATGGTATGTTTATTACAAGAGGATTTGAGTATAAGAGTAAAGACGTTTTACTGCAATTATATAGGGCCCTGGTGAGACCACACCTGGAGTATTGTGTACAGTTTTGGTCTCCTTACCTAAGGAAGGATATACTTGCCATAGAGGAGTGTAACGAAGGTTCACCAGACTGGTTCCTGGGATGGGGGATTTTGTCCTATGAGGAGAGATTGAGTAGACTAGGCCTATATTCTCTAGAGTTTAGAAGAATGAGAGGTGACCTCATTGAAACATACAAAATTCTTACAGGGCTTGACAGGGTAGATGCAGGGAGGATGTTTCCCCTGGCTGGGGAGTCTAGAACCAGGGGTCACAGTCTCAGAATAAGGGGTCGGCCATTCAGGACTGAGATGAGGAGAAACTTCTTCACTCGGAGTGGTGAATCTTTGGAATTCTCTACCCCAGAGGGCGATGGAGGCCCAGTCATTGAGTATATTCAAGACAGAGATCGATAGATTTTTGGTTATTAAGGGAATCAAGGGATATGGGGATAGTGCAGGAAAGTGGAGATGAGGTAGAAGATCAGCCATGATCTTATTGAATGGTGGAGCAGGCTCGAGGGGCCAAATGGCCTACTGCTGCTCCTATTTCTTATGTTCTTATGTGTTCCCCCCCTCCTTCCCGGTGTTGCTTCCTGACAATCAGGCTATGGCTGAGAATTTTCTCGGAGCTGCTGCCACTCCACCGCCGTATCTTCAGTGGGACCGTGGCGGAAACCCCATTCATATGCAGAAACAGGACTCCCGCCGCACTTCCGGAGAATCTACGGTGGCGCAGTGGGGTCTTTTCTGGTTAACCTGTAGGGGGAGACACTGTGTTGCCCCAGCCTCACCGGACGGGAACTTAAAATGTTACGGCACGCGCCCTTGGGCACCACAAATATGATAAATAAACAATAAATAACTATGCATAATACAGCGACATTACACAAATAATAACTAAATCCTATTGTTATCGGAAATGTTGATTATCCCCTCTATTCCCTGCGGTGACCACCGGTTGCGGAAGACCTCAAGTGTACCGGTGGACACCTCATGCTCCCTCTCTAGGGCCACCCGGGCACGGACAAGACTGTGGAAAAGAGGCAGGCAGTCAGCGCAACCCCCAGCCCCAGGGGCCCCGCCCATCCTGGACCTATAAATTGCTGTTTTATCAAGGCCCAGCAGCAGGCCTACGAGAAGGTGAAGCACTGGGAGCAGCCCCAAGGATATTCCAAATTTCCTAAACTTTCCATGGACATCAGGCAAGGACTACCCTCCCTTCCCCGTGACCATGGAGAGGAGAAGGAGGGGAGAGGGAACGGAGCGTAAATCTTACCTCTTATCCTCTACCACATGGCAAGTTGTGCTGTGTACTTCTGGCAATTTTTAATGTTCTGATGTTCATTTTTTTGACTTATTATGTTAGTCATGACCAATTGGGATCATGCGTTTCCTGCGCTCTGCCGCAGAATGTTAGAACACTGGTTTGCTCTCAAAATGCCGCACGTGGGTTCCCACGCAGGTCCCACAGCACCACTGGCACACACCAGTGAACAGCTCGGCCTCTCACACTCATGATCCGTGGGCTGTACGTGGTGTGCGGGAAATGTAAAAGGAGGTCGGGGGAAAATCTCAAACTAATAAAAATTTCCACCAACCTGTTGTGAACAGGAGAGGTCCTGCTTTATAAGCAGAATTATGATTTGCCCAGAGTTTTATCAGCTGGAAAAATAATGTGTATGGGTTCAGTCACAACCAAAACAGTGCCCTGTGCAATTGGCACAGGTGCTGACAGGAGCTTAACAGCGCGCTTGAAAGAAAAAAAACTTGCATTTACATCACGTCCTCCACAACTTCAGGACATCCCAAAACGCTTTACAGCCCATGAAGTACTTTTGAAGTGTTGTCACTGTTGTAATGTAGGAACTGCGGCAGCCAATTTGCGCACAGCAAGCTCCCACACACAGCAATGTGACGATGATCAGATAATCAGTTTTAGTGAAATAAAAGCAGAAAATGCTGGAAATACTCAGTAGGTCAGGCAGCATCTGTGGAGAGAGAAACGGAGTTAACGTTTCAGGTCATCAGAACGAAAGGTCACCAACCCTATCCAAGATGGCTCCTGGGCTGCCAGCTGCTTACTGAGCTGCTTTTCTCTTCAACAACTTGAAATTAGATAGCGCCTTTAACGCAGTAAAACGTCCCAAGGCACTTCACAGGAGTATTATAAGACAAAAAATTTGACACCGAACCACATAAGGAGAAATTAGGGCAGGTGACCAAAAGCTTGGTGAAAGAGGTAGGTTTTAAGGAGTGTCTTAAAGGAGGAAAGAGAGGTAGCGAGGCGGAGAGATTTCGGCAGGGAATTCCAGAGTTTACGGCCTAGGCAACAGAAGGCACGGCCACCAATGGTTGAGCGATTATAATCAGGGATGCTCAAGAGGGCAGAATGAGAGGAGCACAGATATATCGGGGGATTATGGGGCTGAAGGAGATTACAGAGATAGGGAGGGGTGAGGCCATGGAGGGATTTGAAAACAAGGATGAGAATTTTGAAATCGAGGCGTTGCTTAACCAGGAGCCAATGCATCCTTGGTCATCCATTGCCATCCTCTGCCCTTTCTTCCCCCAATCTCCTTTCTTCCATTGCTTAAAATACCCTGGCTCTGATAGTGAAGGCATTTCAGCCCAAATTCCAAGTTTATAGCTACCCCTGCAGAGTCCACTGCCCATCCTCCGACCCTGCGTGTCTTTGTTCTCACTGAGCTCTTTCTACTGCTGGAACTCTGCTGAAACTTGACTTCCATCACCTGGATTCGTCTACCAACAGGACTACGCTGCTCTACTGACTACACTGTTTGACTCAGCTGCAGTGACTCTGCTCTGCTTTTCAGTCGCTTCAAGTTTTAAGCTGCTGAATTCTTTTCTCAAATTGGTTTCTGATCTCCTGGACTTCTCTGGACATCTAGACTACGTTTCTGCTTTGAACTACACTGGATTACACCACTACGCTTCTGCACTGGACTACACCGGATTACACTGTAAGACTTACCTGCTGTGTCTCTAACCCTGCTGCTAAAAGATTATTTAATCTTTTTTTAAATAACTTTTAAACTGCGGCTGTGTCTCTGTTGAACTGGTTCTACAGGTTTTTCAGCTTTGTTGGCTTCTGGCTTGTGGTTTTACATTTTTCCCGCTGCTTTGATCTATGGTGAACTCCAACTTGCGTCAATTTCACCATCATCTTTCTGCATCGCTACCGACTCTCATTCCTACAGCAACAACCTCCAAGCTTGAGCTCTCTACCCTTCAAATAGCTTCTGGACTTCACTCGCCTGCTACACCTGTCTCTGAATTTGGACAGTGGTTCATCGATGCTCCGTGCTGGCTCCAGCCTGCTTACGTCGACTCTGTCCCTCCATGGGACCTCTGACTTTGACTCTGGTCTT
Organism: Squalus acanthias; assembly: GCA_030390025.1. Lineage (NCBI taxonomy): Eukaryota > Metazoa > Chordata > Chondrichthyes > Squaliformes > Squalidae > Squalus > Squalus acanthias. The sequence goes on along the minus strand of CM059425.1, from coordinate 82,041,014 downwards.
CCTACTATTGTTTCCAACCTATTCCCTGCTACCAGAAAATATGTATCCCCTTAATTACTACATAACCAGGCCTATGTAACCTGAGCTTTTCCTTGTGTCCATTCACGTGCGCACTTACGCTGCCACTCTGGACCCGAGCCGTTCATGTCTTCATTTCTTTTTCCACTTTTTTCTCCCCCTTATCCTTTTCTCTCTATCCCTCCCTGACCGCTCTCTCCTGTCGTCATGCCTCCTTTCATCTCTCCTCTCTCGGATACTCTGCCCTCCCAAATCCTTACCCCAATCCTTCATTACTCTTCGACCTTCCTACTCTCCTGCCACCGTCCCAGGCTTGACTCCCTCTTAGATAAGCCCACAGCTTCCCTCTGTGCCTCTCTTGGCATCCTACGAAGGGCCCCTCGAGGCACTCATCGCTGCCTCCTTACAAGCAGCAACACCAACTGTCCCATCCTACTCTCTCGCTGACCTTCCCGCCCAGCGCGTCCACTGGGGGCTGATCTTGCTAATCTCATCCCTGTCCAACTCACCCCTCCCAGCACTGACCCTGTGGATGCTGGCAGTGGGGCAGCCATCACTGACCCTCTCTGCATCTCCCTCCAGAATCTCCATTCACTTGCGAACAAGGCCCTTGCCATTATGAGCTTATCGTGGATGATTGCATCTAAATCATGGCCCTGATGGAAACTTGCCTGAGGGGTGATGACACCTTACCCTTAAATGAAGCCTCCCCGCCTGGCTATACCTTCCACCACTTGCCCCACTCAGACCGCCATGGTGGCGGTGTGGCTCTCATCACCAAATCACACCTTGGTCTGTCCCCCTACTTCTCCGGCACTTTCCCCTCCTTTGAGCATCTTACCTTATTCCACCCCTCTCACCTCTCATTTCAAATTCTCATTCTCTACCCAAGTACCATAAAAATTTTATTACCGAGATATCTTTACTGCTTTCCTCCCTCAGCCTCTGCACCGAGCGACTTCTCATCCTCGGTGATTTCAACCTCCATCTCAATTCATCATGCTCTCTCTCCTTTGAGTTCACTAGCCTTCTATCCTCCCTTAATCTCTCCCTCCATGTAAACTCCCCAACCCATATTCACGGCCAGCTCCTCGACCTTGCCATCTCTCATGGCCTCGCTTTCCCATTGTATCAATCACAGATAAGGCTTCATATTGCCCTCCACCCACATCCCCCTTCCCCGCACCCCCACCACCCCCCAAACCCTACTTCCTTCTGTGTCCGCCTCTGAAAAAATCCTTTCCCAACTCTCTTAAAACTGCCCTTACGAAATCCCAGCTGTCCAGCCTTTGGCCCTCCATTCACCATAACATTTCTGCAGCTACCGATCTGCTCAACCACACCCTCACCATCACCTTTGATGCCCTAGTCCCTATTAAAACAATTACTCACTCTCACCCTGGCCGTTCCCCCAGTACGGGCCTCATCTTCGCTCCCTTAATTCCAAGGGACGCAGACTTGAACGGATATGGCGGACAAGTGCTTTAGCCAGATCTGGCTGGACCACATAAAATGTTATCAGGTCCTGCTCTCATCTGCCAATATTGCTCACTATTCCAGAATCATTCTGGAATGCAAAGATAAACCCCAGCTTCTATTCTCCACTGCTAACCGTCATCTTAAACCCCTCTCCCCTGTCTCCTCCACCCTCATCTCCGACAACAAGTGTGAGGAGCTCATGGACTTCTTTGTCTCTAAGTTAGAGACCATCTGTTCAGCCGCCTCTGCCATTTCCCTTCCTTCCCCTAGCCCACTGGGTCAAACTTACTCCAAGGTTCCCCCCTGCCCTAGCCCTGAACTCACATCTTTCTCCAGTTTCTCTCCGATCTCCCCTCATGACCTCTCCGTGCTCATCTTGTATATGAGACCCACATCCTGCTCCCTCGACCCTATTCCCACCAAACTGCTGACCACCCAACTTCCTTTTCTGGCTCCCATGTTAGCTGATATTGTTAACGGTTCTCTCCCCTCAGGTACTGTCCCCCTCTCCCTCAAATCTGCCGTCATCACCCCTCTCCTCAAAAAACTTGACCCAGCTGTCCTTGAAAACTACCGCCCATCTCCAACCTCCCTTTCCTCTCCAAAGTCCTTGAACATGTTGTCGCCTCCCAAATCCGTGCCCATCTTTCCCGCAATTCCACGTTTGAATCCCTCCAATCAGGTTTATGCCCTTGCCACAGTACCGAAATGGCTTTCATCAAAGTCACAAATGACATCCTTTGTGACTGTGACAAAGGTAAACTATCCCTCCTCATCCTTCTTGACTTGTCTGCAGCCTTTGACACGATTGACCACTCCATCCTTCTCCAACGCCTCTCCAACACTGGATGGGACTGCACTCGCCTGGTTCCATTCTTATCTATTTAATCATAGCCAGAGAATCACCTGCAATGGCTTCTCTTCCCACTCCCGCATTGTTACCTCTGGTGTCCCCCAAGGATCTATCCTTGGTCCCCTACTATTTCTCATCTATATACTGTCCCTTGGCGACATTATCTGAAAACACAGCATCAGTTTCCACATGTACGCTGACGACACCCAGCTCTACCTCACCACCAATTCTTTCGACCCCTCCACGGTCTCTAAATTGTCAGACTGCTTGTCCGACATACAGTTCTGGATGAGCAACATTTTTCTCCAATTAATTATTGGGAAGACCGAAGCCATTGTTTTCAATCCCTGCCATAAACTCCGTTCCCTAGCCACTGACTCCATCCCTCTCCCTAACGTTTGTCTGAGGCTGAACCACACTGTTTGCAACCTTGGTGTTATATTTGACCCTGAAATGAGCTTCTGACCACATATCCGTGGCATAACAAAGACCGCCTATTTCCACCTCCGTAACATCATCCGTCTCCATTCTTGCCTCAGCTCATCTGCTGCTGAAACTCTCATACGTGCCTTTGTTACCTCTAGACTTGACTATTCCAATGCACTCCTAGCTGGCCTCCCACATTCCACCCTACATAAACTTGAGGTCATCCAAAACCAAGTCTCGTTCGCCCATCACCCCTGTGCTCGCTGACCTACATTGGCTCCCGGTTAAGCAATGCCTCAATTTCAAAATTCTCATTCTTGCTTTCAAATCCTTCCACGGCTTCGCCCCCTCCCTATCTCTGTAATCTCCTTCAGCCCCACAACCCCCCAAGAGATCTGTGCTCCTCTAATTCTGCCCTCTTGAGCATCCCTGATTATAATCGCTCAACATTGGTGGCCGTGCTTTCTGTTGCCTAGGTCCTAATCTCTGGAATTCCCTCCCTAAACCTCTCCGCTTTGCTATCTCTCTTTCCTCCTTTAAGACACTCCTTAAAACCTACCTCTTTGACCAAGCTTTTGGTCACCTGCCCTAGTTTCTCCTTATATGGCTCGGTGTCAAATTTCTTGTCTTATAATACTCCTGTGAAGCGCCCTGGGACATTTTACTACATTAAAGGCACGATATAAATACAAGTTGTTGTTGTTGTTGAAACGTTAACTCCGTTTCTCACTCCACAGATGCTGCCTGACCTGCTGAGTATTTCCAGCATTTTCTGTTTTTATTTCAGATTTCCAGCCCCTGCAGTATTTTGCTTTTGAATCAGTTTTAATGATGTTGATTGAGGGATAAATTTTGGCCAGGACACTGGGGAGAACTCCCCTACTCTTCTTCAAAATAGTGCCACAGGATCTTTTACGTCCACCTGAGAGAGCAAATGTTTAATGTCTCATCTGAAAGACGGCCCTTCCGACTGTGCAGCACTCCCTCGGTACTGCACTGGAGTGTCAGGCTGGATTTTGTGCTCAAGTCTCATGGAGTGGGACGATGAACCCACTAACCTTCTAGACTTGGAGGGCAAGAGTGCTACCCACTGAGCCACGGTTGACATGGCTTGAAGGAAAGGGAGAGTATCAGCAGTCAGTAAACTGTTATATACCTAAACTCTGAACGGCAGCAGCCTCACACTTCAGCTGCACTGTCAGGTTCCAGTGACAAAAGTACTCTCTGTAATTTGAAGGAAATCAGCATTCAAACGCACTCTGAAATTGAGATAGATGATAGTAATTATTATTCGTGACATTACAACAAAGTGTTAGTCACGAGTAAAACATAGTGGCAGATTTTCTTCTTATGCTGTTTGGGTGAAAGAATTTTCCTGAGTGCCGAACATGGAGGCAGATCGGGCAGGGAGGATTGTACACCTGGAATAGAGCCCACCCAATCTTCAGTCCATTCATTTCATTGGCAGGCTCCAACCCAGGCATGTGATCCTCCCCACCTGATTTGTCTTTATGTACTACAGCCAAGGCGGTCCTTTATGCCCAAGTTGAATCAGAGGAAAATCAGCCCCAAAATTGCGAGGATTGCGCTCAAGGCTTAAATCTTCCCCAGTAGCGTTCTGGTTAATACATTTGTATTTTCCTTTGCCAAACCTCTTCTTCCTATTAGCTGACTAGTATCTCAGCCTCGTGTCAAAGCCTTATTTCCTCTCATAAGCAAAATGGTGTTGATGCCCTCGGCCATAGGTTTTCAAACCAACTTATGTGAAGTCTAGGGTGTCCATGAGGTCAGATTCCTGTCCATCTGGGGCAGGGGAGCCTGTTGTGAGCACTGTGTCTTGAGAATTCTGATTCTACCTTTTTTTCTACTTTTGCTGACTCAAGTAGCATCTTAGTTCGGTTGCTGTGTCTAATATAAAAAAACACTTCGCTGCAATGTTATCACTCATTTCCTTTGAAAAGCTGGCACTGTCTTTCCGAAGTTACGCTGTGGGTCCCTGGGATTGCGCTAGTATTTGCAGGGGTGTCAATGTTCTCAGAGGGTCTCCGGGAGTGTGTCAGTATTTGCAGAGGTCCCCGCGGAGGTGTCAATATTCCCAGAGGGGCCCCCAAGTGCGTGACAGTATTTGTGAGGAGTCCCCAGGGATTTCTCAGGGGTCCCACGAATGCATTAATATCTGCAGGGGGCATCCCCACGCACAGTAAACCATAGGCGTAGGCAATGATAAACGACTGGGATTGCGTTCAAGATTTAGATTTCCCCCGGTAGCATTCTGGTTAACACATTTGTATCAAATGAACAGGAAAATCACTGTGTTAAAATAGCACACAGAAAAATGTTACGTTAACATGTTAACCAGTGCACTGGCAGAGGAATTGAGATCCCCTCCACCTCTGGAATTTCATTGATGTTTCGAAACCATTGAAGCTTCACTTTTGTGGTTTATGATGTCATCTGGATTCTTGCATGTTACTTTCTTGTAACATCCCCCCAGCTACTGATCAATCCCTGCACACATGAATTTTTTCTTCTTCCAAACACTCAGGTGTAGCAGATGAAATGAGATTTCCTGTTGTGACGTTTCTGATGTAGTGATCAGACCTATTATGTTGTAAAGTACATGGGAAAAGATCTCAAATGTCATCTCCTCAGGCAAGCACACCTCGCTTAAATGCCATTTCCACAAGACACAAAATGGAGGCGTGGAAAGGCTTTTTCGATCAGCGTGACCATGATCATTAGAGGTTACATCCTGAAGGGCACAGCAAGAGTCAGACAGGAAAAGAGGGCTTTGGCAAGAGAGGGTGGCTTACTAAAGGCGAGAAACACAAAGCAGCAGGAATTAACAGAGGATAAGTGTGAAACAGAACATGAGATAACGCCAGTAAACAGGAAATCAGGAGTAAGAAATAAAAGAAGGAAAAATAAATTTGAAACAAGTTAAAATCAATAATTACTAGACAGTCTCGAGCATATTCCTACTGAAGGCAGCTCTGTGGTACAAACGGCCCATAATTTGGCACAGAATTGACAGCGTCCCTCAAAGAAACCATAAAGAGAGCTACTAAAGATTCACACTGGTGCAAAAAGTAGGGGGTGTGCTTCTGAGGTTGGGGCTGAAGCATATTACAGGGCAGACTAAAGGAAGCTTTACTCTGTACCTGGCCTGATTGCTCAATTCTGACCACGGGCAACAAAATTACAAAACGTATTCAATCAGCAGCATTAATGTCTGCCAGCTTTTGGAGAAAATCCAGTACCAAAACTATAAATTCAAGCAAGAACTGAGATGTTGGAACATGCAATGACCTACGGGAAACCTCTGACTTGCCTTTTGGTTCCCAGCACAATTTCTCTGAGTCCTTCTGCACAGTAACGTGCAAGGGCAATTTTGTGAGACTTCAAACATCGTTGGAATGGACTTGCTGTATTTAAATAAAAAAGGGAAATTTCCTCTCGTCGCTATATGTTAGAAAGAAGCACTTGTATTTATAGAGCGCCTTTCACAACCTCAGGATGTCCCAAAGCATTTTACAGCCAATGAAGTAAACATTGAAACATAGAAGATAGGAGCAGGAGTAGGCCATTCGGCCCCTTGAGCCTGCTCCGCCATTCAATGAGATCATGGCTGATCATCCAAATTCAGTACCCTGTCCCTGCTTTCTCCCCATATCCCTTGATCCCTTTAGCCTTAAGAAATATATCTAACTCCTCCTTGAATATATTTAATGAATTGGCCTCAACTGGCTTCTGTGGTAGAGAATTCCACAGGTTCACCACTCTCTGGATGAAGAAATTCCTCCTCATCTCAGTCCTAAATGGCTTACCCCTTATCCTTAGACTGTGACCCCTGGTTCTGGACTCCCCCGCTATCGGGAACATCCTTCCTGCATCTAGTCTGTCTAGTCCTGTTAGAATTTTATAAGTTTCAATGAGATCCCCTCTCATTCTTCTAAACTCTAGCGAATATAAGCCTAATCGACCCAATCTCTCTTCATACGTCATTCCTGCCATCCCAGGTATCAGTCTGCTGAATCTTCGCTGCACTCCCTCCGTGGCAAGAACATCCTTCCTCAGATAAGGCGACCAAAACTGCACACAATACTCAAGGTGTGGTCTCACCAAGACCCTGTACAACTGCAGCAAGACATCCTTGCTCCTGTACTCGAATCCTCTCGCTATGAAGGCCAACATGCCATTTGCCTTCTTAACCGCCTGCTGCACCTGCATGCTTACCTTCAGCGACTGGTGCATAAGGACACCCAGGTCTCGTTGCACTTCCACTTTTCCCAATCTATTGCTGTTCAGATAATAATCTGCCTTCCTGTTTTTGCCACCAAAGTGGATAACCTCGCATTTACCCACATTATACTGCATCTGCCATGCATCTGCCCAACCTGTCCAAATCATACTGGAGTTTCTCTGCATCCTCCTCACAGCACACACGCCCACCCAGCTTTGTGTCGTCTGCAAACTTGGAGATATTACATCTAGTTCCCTTGTCTAGATCATTAATATATATTGTGAATAGCTGGGGTCCTAGCACCGATCCCTGCGGTACCCCACTAGTCACTGCCTGCCACTCAGAAAAAGACCCGTTTATTCCAACTCTTTAATTCCTGTCTGCCAACCAGTTCTCTATCCAAGTCAGTACCTTACCCCCAATCCCATGTGATTTAACTTTGCACGCCAATCTCTTATGCGGGACCTTATCGAAAGCCTTCTGAAAGTCCAAATACACCACATCCACTGGTTCTCCCTTATCTATTCTACCAGTTACATCCTCAAAAAATTCCAGTAGATTAGTCAAGCATGATTTACCTTTTGTAAATCCATGTTGACTTTGTCCGATCCTGTCACTGTTTTCCAAGTGCTCTGCTATTACATCTTTTATAATGGACTCTAGCATTTTCCCCACTACCGATGTCAGGCTTACCGGTCTATAATTCCCCGTTTTCTCTCTACCACATTTTTTAAATAGTGGGGTTACATTAGCTACCCTCCAATCCATGGGAACTGTTCCAGAGTCTATAGAATTTTGGAAGATGACCAGCAATGCATCTACTATTTCTAGGGCCACTTCCTTAAGTACCCTAGGATGTAGATTATCAGGCCCTGGGGATTTATCGGCCTTCAATCCTGTCAATTTCCCTAACACCATTTCCCTACAAATACTGATTTCATTCAGTTCCTTCCTCTCATTAGACCCTATGTTCCCCGACATCTCTGGGAGGTTATTTGTGTCCTCCTTTGTGAAGACAGAACCAAAGTATGTATTTAATTGGTCTGCCATTTCTTTGTTCCCCATTATAAATTCCCCTGATTCTGACTGCAAGGGACCTACGCTTGACTTCACCAATCTTTTTCTCTTCACTTATCTGTAGAAGCTTTTACAGTCAGTTTTTATGTTCCCTGCAAACTTACTCTCATGCTCTATTTCCCCCCTCTTAATTAATCCCTTTGTCCTCCTTTGCTGAATCATAAACTGCTCCCAATCCTCAGGTTTGCTGCTTTTTCTGGCCAATTTATATGACCTCTCCTTGGATCTTATGCTATCCCTAATTTCCCTTGTTAGCCACGGTTGAGTCACCTTTTTTGTTTTATTTTTATGCCAAACAGGGATGAACAAATTCTGTAGTTCATCCATGCGATCTTTAATTGTTTGCCATTGCTTATCCACCTTCAACCCTTTAAGTAACATTCCCCAATCCATCCTAGCCAACACGCACCTCAGACCATCGTAGTTTCCTTTATTTAAATTCAGGACCCTAGTCTCTGAGTCAATTACTTCACTCTCCATCTTAATGAAGAATTCTATCATATTATGATCGCTCCTCCCCAAGGGGCCTCGCACAACAAGATTTCTAATCAATCCTTTCTCATTGCATAATACCCAGTCTAAGATGGCCTGATCTCTAGTTGGTTCCTCGACATATTGGTCCAGGAAACCATCCCGTATACACTCTAGGAATTCCTCCTCCACAGTATTGTTACTAATTTGGTTAGCCCAATCTATATGTAGATTAACATCACCCATGATAACTGCAGTGCCCTTGTTGCACACGTCTCTAATTTCCCATTTAATGCCATCCCCAACCTCAGCATTACTGTTTGGGGGTCTGTATACAACTCCCACTAACGTTTTCTGCCCCTTGGTATTTCTCAGCTCTACCCATACTGATTCCACATCATCAGAGCTAATATCCTTCCTTACTATTGTGTTAATCTCCTCTTTAACCAGCAATGCTACCCTACCTCCTTTTCCTTTTTGCCTGTCCTTCCTGAATATTGAATACCCCGGATGTTGAATTCCTAGCCTTGGTCACCCTGGAGCCATGTCTCCGTAATCCCAATTATATCATATCCGTTTACATCTATTTGCGTTGCTAATTAATCCACCTTATTATGAATGCTCCTTGCATTAAGACACAAAGCCTTCAGACTTGTTTTTTTAACACTCTTAGTCCTTTTAGAATTATTATTTACTGTAGCCCTGTTTGATTTACACCCTTGATTTCTCTGCCTTCCACTTTTGCTTTTCTCCTTCCTGCCCTTTGTTTCTATCCTTGCTTCCCTTTCCTCTGTCTCCCTGCACAGGTTCCCAACCCCCTGCCATTTTAGTTGAAACCCTCCCCAACAGCACTAGCAAACACTCCCCCTAGGACATCAGTCCCGGTCCTGTCCAGGTGCAAACCGTCCAGTTTGTACTGGTCCCACCTCCTCCAGAACCGGTTCCAATGTCCCAGGAATTTGAATCTCTCCCCCTTGCACCATTCCTGTAGCCACGTATTCATCTTAAATATCCTTCTATTTCTACTCTGACTAGCACGTGGCACTGGTAGCAATCCTGAGATTACTACCTTTGAGGTCCTATTTTTTAATTTACCTCCTAACTCCCTATATTCAGCTTTTAGGACCTGATCCATTTTTTACCTATAACGTTGGTACCTATATGCAGCACGACAACTGGCTGTTTACCCTCCCCCTCCAGAATGCCCTGCAGCCGCCCTGAGATATCCTTGACCCTTGCACCAGGGAGGCAGCATACCATCCTGGAGTCTCGTTTGCAGCCGCAGAAATGCCTATCTATTCCCCTTACAATAGAATCCCCTATCACTATTGCTCTCCCACTCTTTTTCCTCCCGTCCTGTGCAGCAGAACCACCCATGGTGCCAGGAAGTTGGCTGCTGCTGTCTTCCCCCGATAAGCCATCTCCCCCAACAGTATCCAAAGCGGTATATCTGTTTGACAGGGGGCTGGCCACAGGGGACCCCTGCACTCCCTGCCTGTGCCTATTACTCTGCCTGGTGGTCACCCATTCCCTTCCTGCCTGTGCAGCCTTTACCTGCGGTGTGACAAACTCATCAAACGTGCTATCCACAACATCCTCAGCATCGCGAATGCTCCAGTATGTATCCATTCGCAGCTCCAGCGCCGCAATGCGGTCTGCCAATAGCTGCAGCTGGATACTCTTCCCGCACACATGGTCGTCAGGGACACAGGAAGTGTCCCTGATTTCCCACATAGTGCAGGAGGAGCATGCCATGGGGCCGAGCTGTGCTGTCATGACTTACCCTTTAATTAATTTAAATTAAATTAAATCAAATCAATACCACTAATTACTCTACAATTAAATGATATACTCAAGGTCCCTTGTTTACTAGCACTTCCCGCTACACAACAGAGACGTTAGAAACTATAACCACAAAAATTAAGACCTTCTAAACTTTATAAACTATGGGGGAGAAATTCAGTATCGCCCCATTTGGGGCGCAATTATCGGCCGGGCGCTAATTATCGCCACCGACTGCAAACTTGACTTTTATCGCCCCTGGAGGTGATTGCAGCGCTATATCAGGCGCTTCACACCTGTCTTAAGGTGCAAAGGCCGAGGAGTGAGGCGCTACCTCAGAGCGCTGGCGAAGCTCATGTAATGTCAGTCAGCAATGGAACACACACACAATGGCATGGGCCAGTTCTTAAAGGGGATGGTTAATCTTGCTTTCCATCCACATCCTGCTCATTGCAGCCTTGAATCTCAGCCTGGAGAGACCTGCACATCAAATGTGCTGGAAAGAACAATGGAGAGTACCAGGCCAAGAGCTCAGAGTGCAGCCCCCACAGTCTCTGCTAAATCGATACAAGGAATGGCAAATCAAAATGAACCTGCAAAGTGCTGCTCAGTACCCAAAACTCCTTCACACAACGTTGAATCTCTCCAGAAGTCTCTCCCTCTCTCTCTCAGAATGCGTAGTTCAAAAATGGCACCAACAATAAAAGGCAGGAAGCGGTCACCTTTAAATAGCGCTCCCCCTTTCCCTTCATGACTGCAGAACGCTCCCCTCAACCTGTCGTTGCTAGCATCAGGCGGTAAGGCAGGGGGCACCACTCAATATCCGCTCCGGGGCGATACCGGGGCGTTGCGCACTCGAGTGACGTCATGATCTGCCGGCGCAGGAGATCGTGGCGGTAGTGTTTAGCGCCGCCGCAAAATGCCTAGTTAATTTCGCGAGCGGCGCAAACTTCGCCGCGCCTGGGCGCTAGATGCTTTGCGCCCCATTAGCGCCCTCTTAAGGCGCTAACGGGAGGCGCAACCAACTGAATTTTCCCCCCTATTAACCTTAACTGTCAAACTATAGAGTAGTATAAGTACTCACCCAATCAGCTGCTTCCTCTTGCCTGCATCACTTTTTGAATGGTGACGTGGCTCTGGAACGCCGCCGCCGGTCTGCGAGATTGGTAAGCCTCTTTTATTTTTCTCCAGATGCGGTTGGGGTTGTCACAGAGCTGAGTACTTTTGAAGTGTAGCCACTGTTGTAATGTAGGAAGCACGGCAGCCAATTTGCACACAGCAAGCTCCTGACCAGATAATCTGTTATTTTAAAGATGTTGATTGAGGGATAAATATTGGCCAGGACACCGGGAATGCTCCCCCGCTCTTTTTCAAAATAGTGCAACTGTTAGCAACATTAACAAACTTAGCAGAAAGATTTCCTATTTGCATTATGTCTAGAAAAATCATTAAAAGCACAAGAGTGCACTTATGGTTTTTCTAGAAAGAGTGAGCCGAAGAAATCTTTATCCTCCCCCTCCCCTCTGCCTATGATTTTATAATTAAAATCATCTGTGGAGGCCAATGGAAAAAGTACTTTAATTCCCAGTCTTGAGTCAGAATATAACTCAATTCTGACTTCATCGCTCACAAGTTTCCAGGTTTGCCTCAATTATGGGGCGATATGATAGAATTGTTTAACATTATGGAAGGATGGGACCTGGTCGATAGAAGCAGACTGTTTCCAGTAGTTGTGGGGTTTAGAAAGAAAGGTCATAGATACAAGATTAAATGTCAGAGATTTAGAACAGAGGGCAGGAGGCACTTCTTCACACAGAGGGTTGTGAGGCTGGGGAATTCACTTCCAGAGTTAGTGGTGGAGGCAGAAACGATGTCAACATTTAAGATTTGATTGGATAGGTGGATGAAGGAACAGGGTGTAAGTGGATATGGGAACAAGGTGGCTGCATGTGATTCGGAATATTTAATTGCATGGAGGGCCTGTTTTCCATGTTATAAATTCTATGTATTTCTACGAAAAGAATCCTATTTTTTGGCCTCCAAAGTGTGTTCTTTATATCTGTATTTTGCAGTAGTTTCAACATAGCTTGCAGCAGCTGATGTTAGCATGCTGCTGTGGATATAATTGAATTAGGTAAAGTATTGGGGAATCAAGGCGAGGGCTTTTAATGGGCTTGCTATTGCCATGGTACAAACAGCTAAAGAAAATAATTTGTATTTATATAGCACCTTAGCATGTCTCTCAGAAACATCCCAAAGTGCTTCACATACAATGAATTATTTTGAAGTCAGTCACTGTTGTTATATGAGCTAATGGAGCAACCATTTTGTACATAATGTTCTGCAGCAATGAGCTCAAATACTAGTTAATCTATTTTTGGTGTTGGAGATGATTGAGGAGGAATGCTGGCCAAAACACCAGAAAGAACAGCCTCACTCAAAAAGTGCCATGTTGTCTTCAACATCCACTTGAGACACCAGACCAGGTAGCTGCGAGCTCACTTTAACATATTGGGCCAGAAATTCGGCTCTCCGGCTTCCTGCAGGTGCAAGCATCGCGCGCGTACTTGTCTACCGCGCCTGCAGTTGTGCTTTGGGCCCACGAGGACTTCGGGTCCTGGGCCTCCTCCAGCTGCCGGCGCGCAGTGCTTGCGTATACCAGGGGCGCAGTTAGTTCGAAGCGTCCCCTGGGATCACGTGGGCCATGGAGAGCCAATCCTAGCAGGGCATTTTCATTCATAGATTTGACAGGAAGACCTGTCAAATCTATGAATAGAGGTCGGCCCCAAAACCACACTTAAACTTCAAATAAATTGAAAAAAAAAAATCACATTTTTAAAATAACTATAAGTTAAATAAATTAACTACTTTAAACAAAAATTTAAATTTTTGAAAAAATTAATTATACTTTTTAACGGTGCTAAAAATAAACTTACCTTTCTTTAAAGTATCTAAAAAAGATAAACCTGTTGAAAAAATGTTTAAATTGTAATTAATTAACCACTTACCTTGTTAAAAACAGGCCTTGCGCCTCCTTTTTAAAAGTGTAGCTTCTCAATACTTACCTTCCCGGAGAAACCTGAAAAAAAAATGAAGTTCGCTGCGTGCGCGCAGCCTCACCCGCGCACGCGTTTGACTTCTGAACCCCTCCCTTCAGGGGAACGGAAGTTCCGGTTTCCCGCGCATGCGCAGTGCATGCAGGAAACCGGCACTTCAGATGGCCTTACGGGTGAGTACACAGCGCGTACTCACCCGACAACAGCCGAATTTCTGGCCCAATCATTATCTGATATCATAAATACCGCACTGGAGTGTCCGCCTCGATTATGCGTACTACTTCTGAAGTAGGGTTTAAACACAACCTTCTAACAAAGAGGTGACAGCACGAAGCCAAAGGGAGAAACTCATATTATTGTTAGCTGCCTCTTTGCTGCAAGAAGATGCAACAGAATCCATTTTATTCCTTCTGAACATGAGCAGTGAATTCCGAATGTTGACAGCTCCCATAGTATTAGCGTTGTGAGCTTCCAGTGTGAAACGACAATAAAGACTTGCATTGAGATAGCGTCTTTCACAACCTCAGGATGTCCCAAAGCCCTTTACAGCCGTTGAAATACTTTTGAAGTGTAGTCGCTGTTGTAATGTAGGAAACACAGCAGCCAACCTGCACACAGCAAGATCCCACAAACAGCAATGTGATGACCAGATAATCTGTTTATTTTAGTGTTGTTGGTTGAGGGATAAATGTTGGCCAGGGGAGAACTCCCCTGCTCTTCTTCTAAATAGTGCCATGGGATCTTTTACATCCACAGGAGGGGGCAGATACTCCGACAGACGCCCCCTCAGTCCTGTACTAGGAGTGCCAGCCTAGATTCTATGCTCAAGCCTCTGGTGTGGGACTTGAACCCACAACCTTCACTGACGCGAGAGTACTACCACTGAGCCACAGCTGACACCTAGCAATAATAACAATAATAAAATAACAATGGCTATTTATTGGGTTCATTTGTTAAATAGGTGGATTGCTTGGGCTGGGGCGGGGAGAGATTCAGGGAAAGAAATGGAAGAAATTGGAGAGGCTTCCTTCAAATACAAAGAACATCATATGAGTTGGGATGAGAGGGCTGTCCTATGAGGAGAGATTGTGTAGAATGGGCCGATACTCTCTGGAGTTTAGAAGAATGAGAGATGATCTCATTGAAACATACAAGATTCTGAAGGGGATTGACAGGGTAGATGCTGAGAGGTTGTTTCCCCTGGCTGGAGTGTCTATAACTAGGAGGCATAGTCTCAGGATAAGGGGTAGGCCATTTAAGATTGAGATGAGGAGGAATTTCTTCACTCAGAGGGTTGTGAATCTTTGGAATTCTCTGCTCCAGAGGGTTGTGAATGCTGAGTCTTTGGGCTCGATTTTGCCAGGCCCGAGGAGGCGGGATTGGAGGCGTGTGAGTTGTAAAAATCACAAAAAATGGCGGGCGCCTCCAATCCCGCCTCCATCCCGCCTCCGAGCAATTTTCCCACATTCGTGGTTTCAGACCCCGTTTCCATCCCACTTCCAAGAGGCTGGATAGGCCCTTAAGGCCCTTAAATACCAATTAATTGCCTCTATAATCCCATTTTTAGAGGCCTTTCTGATTTTAGCACATTTCTGCCGTTCTGCACATCTCCTCTGGAACATGCCAGTTAATCCTGGCGGCCTCACAAGTGGATTGCTTACTAACAGCTGCAGCTCCACCATTGAAAAGGAGTTTTCACCAATGATCACTTGCAGGTGGCAGAACTTTGTTGTCTCAGGTCTGGGGGAACTTTTAGCAGGCCTACTCATTGTTGTGGAAGTTTGGAGCCTGACACCCATCTCCAGTGTGACCTCCTGGGAAACCCCTCTCCCCACCTTGACTGAGCGCTTCCTCAACTGAGGTATATAGCAGAAGCATGGGAACCATTTATTTCCTTTCCTCAGAATCAGATGAAGACCAGCAGCGGCAGCAGCAGAACCCTGAACAACAGCACCACCAACAGCAGGAGCAACAACAGGAGCGCCAAGCTGCTGCTCACCCACCTGAAGCTGCACAGGCCAGAAGGCGCCAGTGCACGACCACATTGCTGGCCGGGATGCAAGGGATGCGCTCATCTTAGCCAAATTTGCTTAGCCTGCACAATCAAACACTTTTGCCTTGCACCTTCTTACCAGAGCATCGGCAATGGACAAGAACCTGTGGATTCCTATCACTCTGACCACAATACTGACAATTGCAAGTCACCCTAAGCCCTCAGTGTGGAAGTCCCATTTGCGAAATGACACAGGCCACAACTTCAACAGTTTGCCATCAAATCTGTTTATCATAACAATTCAAGGATGGCTTGTCAAAAATCATTACAACAGAACACCCAAGTGACTACCCTTGTGACTACTTGTGCTTTATCTTCCTCTTACATGTGCTCCTACGTGGTGCTTCCCCTGTGGCTTCAGCAGATGTGGAGACCCCTTGCTCGCTGCTCCTGCAGCTGTGCAAGGGATGAGACGCCCATCTCAGTTGGGTGAGGACTCTGGTGGGGCTCTGACCAAGGGCTTTGCAGTGGCATGGTCGTGTGAGCGCTTGGAGAGGAGCCCCCACTTCCTTGTTGTCTGCCATCAACATCCCTCTCATGGGTCAGCCCCACTTCAGAGCTAGCAAGTGGCTTGACAGCACCTTGCTGCACTTCAGGGGGGCCATGAGGACCCGTTGCTGCACTGGAAGTCCTACTCCAGAGGACTTCCATGAAGGTCTGGTTTCTATGCTCAATAGCTGACCATCGCTCCTCAAGAGATGTTAGTCTATTCTGAACAATAACCATGTTTTCAATACCCTGGCGACTAAGCTCCTCCATGGCCATAGCCATCTCCTCTCCTCTCCTCTACCGTAGCCATCCTCTCCTCTATGGTAGCCAGCCTTACCACAGACGTGGCCATCCTTTCCCCAGAGGTTGCCATCCTTTCCGTGTTGATGCGTTCATGCGTCAATGCCTCCACAAAGGCTCTGCTCATGTTCACGATGGACTCCTCCATTCACTCCACACTCGCAGCGACACTGAAGACAAAACCTGCCAGAGACTCCTGCACCTGTTCCTGGAGTTCCAGCACCGCTCTCCTTCTGGATGGACCCGGAGACACAGGGTCGACATGCAGCTGAGCTGAGCTGGCAGAGTCCTGCGCCCTCCGACGAGGACTCTCCACTGCTGTCCCTGTCTCCACCATCTGCTGATGCTCACTTGTGATCTGTGATACACCAGGTGACAACACAAATCTATCTCGCGAAGGTCCCACTGAGGTGTGATTGTCTGCGCTGGTGCTGGGTGCGCTGAATTCTGCTGACGCTGCGCCCTCAGAGGTTGCAGCTTCCTCTGAGGAGTCTTGAGGCTCAGGCTGTTCCTCCTGGACAGTGGGGACGGGGGCTCTCGATGGTCCTGTGGAGGAGTAAAGGAAAGAGTTAGAGATGTGAGGTAAAGGTTGCATGCACATTGAATTGTGCAGATGATCATAAGTCAATCTGTTAGAGCATCAGAATCATTATCAGTCACTCATGCAATGTCAATGAGAGAGATGCCGAACTATTCTGTCACCAGCTTGCTGTGATGCGCCCGTTTGTCCGTCCCCCACTTGCAAATCGTCCTCCACTCTGGCGCTCTCCAGGGCCGCCTCCTCTGAAGTGGTGAGCTGGGCTACTGAGGGTGGCCCTCCTCCTGTCTTCACTCTTTCCCTCTTATTGTGGGCTCTTTTCCTGCAATGAGGGCACAAGTGGAGTTTGAGTGAGAATGAAGGAGTGAGTGGAGAGAATCCATAGCATAGATGCTTAGAAGGCGACAAAGGGCCCTCCCTGTGTGTTGCAAGTTGTTGTCATTGCGTCACAGTGATAGGGAGTGTGAGGGCTGCATGGTCGAATAGTTAAGTGAATGTGACCATTGAGAGCGAGGGAATGGGTAAGGGTGCAGGGATGTAAGTGTCAAGTGGGATGTGGAGGAAGAGGCTGGCAAAGCAGAGTGCTGGTGATGAGAGGCGATGGGGATCAGATTGAGGCTGATGGGAATGTCATACTCACTTTTCCTGTGCAGAGAAGGTCATGAAACCTGAGGTTCTGCTGCACATAGAAATTGCGTTTACCTCTTGGGCCACTTGCAGCCACACAGCTTTAGTCTGCTGGGGAGACTTTTTCCTCCCTGAGGAAGGGAAGATCACCTCCTTATTTGATCTCGCTCCCTCCACCAGAGCTTGGAGGGAGGCCTCATTGAATCTTGGAGCTCCCTTTTGTCTACTGGTGGACATTGTTGCTGAAGGAAACGCTCAGAACATTGGGCATAAAGTTTAAAGGCTGAAAAAGAAGCAAGGCTGCTTGCAGGCCTTATATCCAACACCGTTGATGACGTCATCGGAGGCGACTTTCTGTATGAAAAGGCTCATTGGGCCAGGGGTTTCCACACGCTGGAAATCAAGTGCCCAATTAGGGCAAAATCGCACTTTTCTCCCACTTCACATCGGAGTCGGGATCCTGACACGACGACCATCTGACCCGCCCCCAATGGCTGAGATAGATAGATTTTTGGACTCTAGGGGAATCAAAGGATATGGAGATCGGGCGGGAAAGTGGAGTTGAGATCGATGATCAACCATGATCTTATTGAATGGCGGAGCAGGCTCGAAGGGCCGTATGGCCTACTCCTGCTCCTATTTCTTATGTTCTTATGCTCTTAGTTGAATATATGTTTATCTGGTGACAGTTTTGTTGCAAGTTGCTGAGGGATGGTTGTCTTTCATTCAATTCTGATGGACAGCCAATGACCAATCAGAATATGAACATTTTGTCAGTGTATGTTAAACCTGTTCCATTCTGTGATGGACGGAGAAAATAATTTACTTTCTCATCCAGGTTTCCCAAGCTCCCAGCGTGCCAGATGGAAAAAAAATCTACAACTGTCACAGGGGGTTTGAAATTGCACAGAATATTACAATATTAAATCACATTTGACATCTAGCACTGGAGAGGAAGTGGAATAAGGTAGAGTCATTAATAATAACACTATGAAATATGCATAGCCAGATACTGACTGTCCCATTAGCTGTATCAATTAACCACTGAAGTATGCTCTTCTTTGAGTTTCAAGTGTCCAAACTCATTGGGCTAACTTTTCCGTTTTCTTTGAAAAATGGAGGAGAATTGCCCATTTTCACTTTAATCAATGTTCCAGTTAAAAAAAAATCACAGGACGCACATCTTTTAAATGCGTGATTGCTGACAACACAGTCTGAATGGTGGCCAATCATGATGCACCTCCAATAATGATCCTTTAACACTTCTCACTGCAGCTAATGAACTATTCAAGCAGTGGAAATGGCCAAAAGATCGTTAATCGAGCTGCATTCTGCAGTACTCTGGCTCAACAGAAATTGAGAAAATCTTGATTATCAATGAGACCTGCCTGTGCAGGTAAACTCCACGATAGAGCATCACAAGCACATTTTTGATGGCGGAACCTGGCCCCCAAATATGCTAAGGAGGCACCAAGCATGTGCATATGTCACCGAAAGTGCCAGCTGGTCTCAGATATAACCAGGCTAGGGGTCTGGAAGAAATTAAATTACATAAAGAAGAGCGTAACAAGAACATTACTGTAGTGCAGCAAAACAGGACATATATGGGCAGGAAAACTGTTCTACTGAAAGAAAAACTTTGGATTGCAAATAAAGTTCAAGAAGTAAAAGAGCCGCATTAATCAGATCACATTATACATGTTGTAACAAAAATGATTTTGCAAGTTAGCATGTGCCGCGATCCTGGCACTTATGTGGGGATTGCCCACTAACACTGACTCCATGGACATCTCACCCTCAGTAAGCTCCCCGCTGGAGTGGAGCTAATCTACAGAACAAACGGGAAACTGTTCAACCTCCGTCGCCTCCAGCCCATTTCCAAGGTCGTCCCATCCTCTGTCGTCGAATTACACTATGCAGGCGATGCTTGCGTCTGTGCTCACTCGGAGGTCGAACTCCAAACCATCGTCAACACCTTCACCGAAGCGTACGAGAGCATGGGCCTTACACTAAACATCCGTAAGACAAAGGTCCTCTACCAACCTGCCCCCGCCACACAGTACTGCCCCCCGATTATCAAAATCCACGACAAGGCCTTGGACAACGTGGATCACTTTCCATACCTCGGGAGACTACTGTCAACAAGGGCAGACGTCGATGACGAAGTCCAACACCGCCTTCAGTGTGCCAGTGCAGCCTTCGGTCGCCTGAGGAAGAGAGTGTTTGAAGACCAGGACCTCAAACACAGCACCAAGCTCATGGTCTACAGAGCAGTAGCGATACCCGTCTGCCTGTATGCTTCAGAGACATGGACCATGTACAGCAGGCACCTCAAAGCACTGGAGAGGTACCACCAATGCTGTCTCCGCAAGATCCTGCAAATCTATTGGCAGGTTAGGCGCACCAACGTCAGTGTTCTTGCTCAGGCCAACATCCCCAGCATCGAAGCTTTGATCATGCTCGATCAGCTCCGATGGACGGGCCACATTGTCCGCATGCCCGATACGAGACTCCCAAAGCAAACGCTCTACTCGGAGTTCCAACACGGCAAGAGAGCCCCAGGTGGGCAGAAGAAACGCTTCAAGGACACCCTCAAAGCCTCCTTGAAAAAGTGCAACATCCCCACTGACACCTGGGAATCCCTGGTCCAAGACCGCACAAAGTGGAGGAGAAGCATCCGGGAAGGTGCCGAACACCTCGAGTCTCTTTGCCGGGAGCAAGCGGAAGCCAAACGCAAGCAGCGCAAGGAGCGCACGTCAACCCAAGCACCCCACCCACTCGCCCCTTCAACCACCGTCTGCCCCACCTATGACAGAGACTGTAGGTCCCGCATTGGACTCATCAGTCACCTGAGAACTCATTTTTAATGTGGAAGCAAGTCATCCTCGGTTCTGAGGGACTGCCTAAGAAGAAGAAGACATGGGATCAGGGGAGGGCACCTGCCCTGTATGTGGCTGATAGGTACCTGTGCCAGTAAGGTTGTGTCTCTGGCGTCCACCTAACGCTGCTAACTCTGGTGCTACGTTCCTGTTTCAATGGGCAGCCAGATTCCCCGCTCCATCCGCCCCCTCCCTCAGTATGCTTTATCTCAGTCGCTGAACCAGCCTACAAATCTACACTGGGTCCCTATTGAGCCCAGGTTGTGTAGAATATCCCAGTCCTCAGCCCCGGCTGTACATGTCAATGCCCTTGTTTGGGGTTGGTGGAAACTCCAGTCTCAAACAAGCCCATTGGCCCAGACCCGGTGTTTCCGGGTGCTGGAGGAGTGTGTGGCCATTCCGCTGGACTCCTCCTAGAGTTGCGGCACATGTCTGCTGGAACAGCCGAGCAAGTTCAAGGCCAGGACATTTTGTCAATAATGTACATTATTGGCTTCTTTCTTTCAGTTATATGGGGTTAAAAGCAGGTAACATTTGCGCCACAGAAGTGCCAGGCAATGACTATCTCCAACAAGCGAGAGTCTAACCACCGCCCCTTGAGATTCAATGGCATTACCATCGCCGAATCCCCCACCATCAACATCCTGGGGGGTCACCATTGACCAGAAACTTAACTGGACCAGCCACATAAATACTGTGGCAACAAGAGCAGGTCAGAGGCTAGGTATTCTGCGGCGAGTGTCTCACCTCCTGACTCCCCAAAGCCTTTCCACCATCTACAAGGCACAAGTAAGGAGTGTGATGGAATACTCTCCACTTGCCTGGATGAGCGCAGCTCCAACAACACTCAAGAAGCTTGACACCATCCAGGACAAAGTAGCCCGCTTGATTGGCCCCCCATCCACCACCTTAAACATTCACTCCCTCCACCACCAGCGTACCGTAGCTGCAGTGTGTACCATCTACAAGATGCACTGCAGCAACTCGCCAAGGCTTCTTCGGCAGCACCTCTCAATCCTGCGACCTCTTCCATCTAGAAGGACAAGGGCAGCAGGCACATGGGAACACCACCACCTCCAAGTTCCCCTCCAAGTTAAACACCATCCTGACTTGGAAGTATATCGCCATTCCTTCATCGTCGCTGGGTCAAAATCCTGGAACTCCCTACCTAACAGCACTGTGGGAGTACCTTCACCACACAGATTGCAGCGGTTCAAGAAGGCGGCTCACCACCACCTTTTCAAGGGCAATTAGAGATGGGGAATAAATGCTGGCCTTGCCAGCGACGCCCATATCCCATAAACGAATTAAAAAAAAAATCCCAGTTTGCCTAGATACAGTATATATTAAAAGGTAAATCGTGTTTGACTAATCTACTGGAATTTTTTGAGGATGTAACTGGGAAAATAGATAAGGGAGAACCAGTAGATGTGGTGCATTTGGACTTTCAAAAGGCTTTCGATAAGGTCCCACATAAGAGATTAGCGTGTAAAGTTAAGGCAGATGGGATTGGGGGCAAGGTATTGACTTGGATAGAGAACTGGTTGGCGGACAGAATGCAGAGAGTAGGAATTAATGGGTCTTTTTCCGAGTGGCAGGCAGTGACTAGTGGGGTACCGCAGGGATCGGTCCTTGGACCCCAGCTATTCACAATATACATTAATGATCTAGATAAGGGAACTAAATGTAATATCTCCAAGTTTGCAGATGACACAAAGCTGGGTGGGCGTGTGTGCTGCGAGGAGGATACCGAGAAACTCCAGGATGATTTGGACAGGTTGGGTGAGTGGGCAGAAGCATGGCAGATGCAATATAACGTGGATAAATGCGAGGTTATCCACTTTGGTGTCAAAAACAGAAAGGCAGACTATTATCTGAATGGCAATAGATTGGGAGAAGGGGAAGTGCAACGAGACCTGGGTGTCCTTGTGCACCAGTCGCTGAAGTTAAGCATGCAGGTGCAGCAGGTGGTGAAGAAGGCAAATGGTATGTTGGCCTTCATAGCGAAAGGGTTTGAGTATAGGAACAGGGATGTCCTGCTGCAGTTGTACAGGGCCTTGGTGAGACCACACCTTGAGTACTGTGTGCAGTTTTGGTCGCCTTATCTGAGGAAGGATGTTCTTGCCATGGAAGGAGTTCAGCGAAGATTCACAAGGCTGATACCTGGGATGGCAGGAATGACGTATGAAGAGAGATTGGGTCGATTGGGCTTATACTCGCTGGAGTATAGAAGAATGAGAGGGGATCTCATCGAAACATATAAAATTCTGACAGGTCTGGACAAACTAGATGCAGGAAGAATGTTCCCGATGGTCGGGGAGTCCAGAACCAGGGGTCATAATCTAAGGATAAGGGGTAAGCCATTTAGGACAGAAATAAGGAAGAATTTCTTCACCCAGAGAGTGGTGAACCTGTGGAATTCTCTACCACAGAAGGTAGTTGAGGCCAAGTCATTAAATATATTCAAGAATGAGTTAGATATATTTCTTAAAGCTAAAGGTATCAAGGGATATGGGGAGATGGCAGGTACAGGGTACTGAGTTTGGATGATCAGCCATGATCTCATCGAATGGCGGAGCAGGCTCGAGGGGCCGAATGGCCTACTCCTGCTCCTATCTTCTATGTTTCTATGTCTGGCCAAATGTCTGAGAAATTCTTCCTTATTTCTGTCCTAAATGGCTTACCCCTTATCCTTAGATTATGACTCCTGGTTCTGGACTCTCCGACCATCAGGAACATTCTTCCTGCATCTAGTTTGTCCAGACCTGTCAGAATTTTATATGTTTCTATGTCTGGCCAAGCCATTCAATTCAAATATAAGCATCTTGTGGGCTTTATTTATATATATATATAAATTGTTGAGGTCTTTTTGAATTTAAGAGGCACAGTTCAGTTTTATTTTATCCAAGCCATTTCTTGAAAGTATTTCTCAGCCTGTTTTGTTCAATCTGAGTAGATTTTTTGAAGCGTACAAATAGGTCGCGATTTCGCCTACTGCAGCCCGCATTCTCCAAGTGATTTTTTGTTGATTGGGCTTGTTCAGCCCGCCCTGCGAGGTTCCCGACCAATTAAAAGGAAGTGGGTCTGATGACGTCATTTGATGTCATTTGATGATGTGTCATCAGCCAGTTTCCTTAAAGGGGCCATGTCCAAGTTGATCTTGACAGTTGTGCTGTCAGTGTTCCACAGCATTGAGTTGTGGCAAACACTGACAAGCACTGCACAGAGGTGCAGGGCTGCACCCAGGTGCAGGGCTGCACCCAGGCACTCCCATGACTCCCTTCATATGCTTATGGAGGGAGTCACAGCATGCAAGGAGGTTCCCTTCCCTTCCCATGGGCGGAAGAGACCTCCCCAGGAGATCAATGCAGCCTGGTTGCACATTGCACAGGAGGACACAAGCAGGGATGTCATCAGGAGGACCAGGCTGCAGTGGCGCAAGCCTTTCAGTGATCTCAGTAGATCACAAAACGTTACAGCAAAGCCACACTCAACCTCATCCTGCTGTGCCACTCATCACATCCCCATCACTCTGCCTTCTCTACCCTACTCCTGCACATCTTTACTCACACCAACTTACCTTGCACCTCCACCCATCGCTCTCTATCTACATTATCACATTCCCATCTCACTAGCCACCCCTCACACTCACCCTCAACCTACTGCAAGCATACGAACTAACAACACACAAGGGTAGGCACCTGGGTAATTTAGTCAATGTTCATGTGAAGTTTCTGTTAATGTGTTGTCAAACATTGAAATCTATATTTTACATTATACCTTATTGGACACACATCTGTGCTCACCTTTGGAAGTGTCTTAGTGAGTTCCAGTGAATGTTGAGACATAACTCCCCCCCCGCAAATTGTGATAAGTGTGAAAGGAATGGCTTGGACATTGTAGGGATGTTTTATGGTGCTGGTGTGGGGTGGTGCCAACCTGGCGCATCATGTGGCAGCCAGGGTGTACAGCGTCAAGTGAAGTAAATCTGGCCATGGTGATGCCATCGCTGGCCTCCCAGGCAACAATGTTGTTGGGTGTTGATGCCCTGTGTCCTGTGCAGCATCAGGTGATTGCGGAGAAGGTTGGTGTTGTTGTTGGTGATGTTGATGTGCCTGGGGCTGATCGTGGAGGGATTTAGAGGACCAAGGTGAGATTTTTTCAAGGGCACCAATGTTGCTGGAACTGATGGCAGCTGAAGTTGAGATGACAGAAGCGATCTGTCAGTGGTGAGAGAGCTTGCTCCAAGGAGGTGACAGTGGATAGAGAGTTTACTCCAAACACTTCCAAACTGCATACAGCTCAAAAGTGTCTTCCAAGTCCTGAAGGCTCAATCTTCTGACATTGGAAAGTGACCAGCTGTGAAATGGTAGCTTTCATCCCACTTTTGCAGCTGTCACCTATTCACAGCAATGGGGAGACATAGAGAACCCGACCTACTTAGCTGACATGATCTCCGAACGACGTGAAGCCCATTAAAAAAGTGAGAAAATAGAGATAGACTGGCAAAATAGTAGTTAACAAGCATTTAACAAGCATTTAACTATCTTAAATACCTCCCCCGTTGCTTGGTGTCGTGTCTGTTCTGAAATCGCAGACCCGACACTTTGGAAACTTACATGGAGGCGGGTTCGGAGCGGGTTCCCAACC
Organism: Squalus acanthias; assembly: GCA_030390025.1. Lineage (NCBI taxonomy): Eukaryota > Metazoa > Chordata > Chondrichthyes > Squaliformes > Squalidae > Squalus > Squalus acanthias. The sequence continues at coordinate 82,016,073 of CM059425.1, read as the reverse complement.
CGCTGTCAATCATTTCGATTTTGACAGCGGACCCGCCTCCAAACCTGTACTCTGAGCGCTGGCAAAATCGCGGCTATAGAGTGCCAGAGAGAATCCATGAATAGTCAGCAACAAACTGCCTAGTAAAGTTAATATTCAGGGACCTTGTCTATGGACCAGTTAACATTACAGTTTAGTGTATCACATGCGACTGTTATTTTTCCAGCCTCCAATCTAGTGAAATGTTTATTCTACCATCTTCTGAATTTGAGAAAGATCACATAGGCATGTGATGTAACCAGTAGCCAAGATACAATAAGAAGGGTTTCCTGTTTGGCCCCTAACCTTGCTACAATTTACCTCAATATTGGGCAAGGTAAAGATAAACTGTGGGACAAAGGTAGTGAGGGCTTATCAGTGGAATGGTTTGAGAGGCTGAACCCAAGAATGCAAAAAACATATCACAGGGTCATGATGGGAAAGAGAATTGACTAGAGGTAGAAACCTCCTTGGGGCAAATCACCCTTTCTTAGTCCTCACTGCTCTTATGTTTAAAGAAAAAAACTAGACAAGAGGGGACAAATTGGACATGAAACAACTCACTCAATAGGATAGAAATTACAATCAGCACTGTTCTCATACAAGCATTTCATGTGTTCAAACCACATTTATTTTGAACACAGGTGAGTACCTACATTAAAACAGCACAGGAGGAATCTGGTAAACCATGTCAAGCACGAATATGAAATCAACACTAAATGTAATTTCTACCGTAATATGAGGAAGCACTAACTGACTTTATTCAAGAGGAAGCATCTGGAAGGTATTAAGAGTGTTGAAATTGGAAGAAACCGATAATGCGGACTTTTACATACTTTATTAATTATGATTTGCACATAACCATGCCCAAAATGACAAGCTGCTCCAGCTGCTCTTTTCAGAGACGAGGTGAACCCTGTGGTTGACCAGGTATGACAGTAAAGCACCACACACCTGAGCACAAATCGTCACCGCCTCAACTTGAAACAGGCACCAGCACAGATACACACGCTACAGGAAGAGTCACCCCAAGTCTCCCGGGCAATGTTTTACTTCCAGACCTTTTTTTTCCTCTTTTATTCTGCTCAAAGTGGAGGGCTGTTAATGCTGAGGAATGGAACTCTTCCCCTTTCAGGCACCTAGGAGCTGAAGCACATCAGCCACCCACTCAACAAAACATTGCACATGAAGGCCCGAGGTCTCCACGCACAGTATGCCGCAATGTGGGCGGAGAGTGCCAAGAGGGCTGGGAGCCAGTCACCAGCAGTTCTCTAGGCCAATTAGGCACAAGAGTTCTATTTAAACGAGGCACCCACCCCATAATGAAGCTGGAGCACCTGAGCGTTGCTCGTGTTGCACAGCACCCATTTGAAACTGGTGCCAAAGATAGGCTGCAATTAAAAATAAATGCAAAATTTGAGCACCCCTGCCCTTTGACCCTCCGCCCCCCCCCCCCCCCCCCCGCCTTATCTCATCAATCCTGGCCCCTGGCACCAATGGTTCTCCTGCCCAGCGCACTTCCCCCCAATCTTAGAAAGTAGCCAGCACACAAAAGGCAGCCAGTAGCCAATCATCGGTTGCTGGCCCCCAACGTGGCCCTGATACATCACGAGAGATGCACCCGGACTGCCAGTATTTTACTGCTTTATTAGGCAGGGTCAGGTGACTTTTGCGCTCTTGCAATGCTGGTACTGGTGGTGCAGTGCTCGATCCGCGTTATCGGTCTCTCCCAGTGTCAGCAGCAAGCACTTCCAGTTCAGGCCAAGCACAGCAGACACAGAGTAAAACCGCTTCTACTCTTCCACCCCATCAAGGTGCCTCAGCCCCAGCCTCAGAACAGTACCTCTTCCTGCACCAATCTGACTACTTTCCCTTTCTCACACCAGCCATCCTGTGACCTCTCTGACTGAGGTTTCCAAAATTGGGATAATTTTATACTGTAGGCCCATGCCCACTAGGAACTGGATTGAGACTGCCCAAACTCAATTCACAGTAGCAGGCACAGGAGACTTTCATCCCACAGCGGTGCAAGGCCAGTATCCTTCCCCTACTTCACAGCTCACTAGTCCAGCCCTAAAACTACTCCTTTGCCCCACCTCAGCCCTACTCTCTCAAAGTCTCTCTCTAAACCCCTCCATCTCGTAACTTCTTTGTCTTCCTTTAACAAACTCCTCAAAACCGATCTTTCCGACCTATCCTTCAGTCACCTCTCCTAATCTGTCTCCTTTGGATCAACATCTGTTTCTTTGTAAAGGGCCTTGGAATGTCTTGTACATTAAAGGCGGTATATAAACGGTAGTTGTTGTTGCTGGTCAGACTTTATTTGTGAAAGATGTTGCCATTACTTGGTTCTCATTAAAAAGTCTGGAACTTAGGCAGGCCAGCAACTTAGTGTATAGATTGGAAGCAGGGCATGGGCTCTTGCTCCTGATTTAGGAAGTGTGGATCTGCTCTGCATTCCCAACATCTTGTGTCCAAGGCAAGCCCTGCCCGCTTTCTTATGTTTGTATGTAGTGCTGGATACAACTGTATACTATCATGGAGTTTGTCAATCCAATCCCATAAGAACAGTCTGCAGTGGTGTGCCCTTCTTCTCACATCTCATATCATTTCCAAATTCTTGTACCAAGGTGATGATGGGAAAACAATTAGACGTAGCAAAGCTATATATATTGTCTACAGATCTACAGATCCACATCGGCAGATATCAGTCTCTAGATTAATAACTCCAATTGCCACCCTATCCCCTTCTCCCACCCTGGGATCGGCTGCGGAACTCCTTTGTCAATTTGCCATCTATCAGAAAATTAATCCCCTTTTCTTTTGGAATAAATTTGAAGAATTTAGCAGCTTATCATTTTGAAATATTCATAATTGTAAAATTTTCCTTTTCTTCCAATTATCCACATGGTGAATTTGTGATCTCAGCTTGGGAAGGATACTGAGCAGAGACAAGAAGGTTCTGTGCTAGTTGAACCAGGGAGGCAGGAATTTATAAGGCAAATCTAACTTGCTGCTCCCATTCACACAAAATGATGTGTGTTATATTTTGATAAACGGAAGTACAGAAGCATGTAGTCTGCCCAGTTTATGTACTTTGTCATTACAAAATGGCGCTTGACACTGATAGCATAAGTAGACTTGAAAAAAAGCTGAGTAAATAGAGAGGGGGAAAAGTAACATTTGCTGATAATATATTAAATTTCTGTCATTTGTAATTAATGGAAATTATGTGTATTTGTGCTCTTTAAGTTGAGTCAATATAGAGCAAAAAGTGACATCCTTTTCTATCCAAATATGCTACTTCAAATCTGGTACTTAACTGTTTTAAATTGTTCTCAGGCTGTGTGGGTGACACTGGCAAGGACACATTTATTGCCCATAGTTGCCCAGATAAGGTGAAGGTGGATCTTCTTCTTGAAGTGCTGCAGGCCTGTGGTGTTGGTGCTCCCACAATGGTGCTGATTTTCTTCCTATTACTGAACTTCATAGCAGTTGTTTATAATTGGATATTAAGAGTCAACCACATAGTGTGGGGTTGGAATCACATGTAGGCCAGACCAAGCTCCCTTCCCTGAAGGACACAAGTGAACCAGTTCTGGTGATAGCCCACCAGATTTACTGATTCACAAGTTTCACAGCTAGCCTATAGTGGGATTTGAACCCCTGGGATACAGATTTTTGATTTTCTTTTCTATGAAGTCAATGGAAAGGAAAATCAGCCAGAGTGTAAAACAGGCTGTTAATTCGCTACCGCCCGTTTTATGCTACCGCCCAAGATTTCTACCCCATTGGCCATGAATTTCCCAGGGTTTTGGAGCATAATCGAGGCGGGCGGAGGTTGTGCGGGGGGTGGGTTTTGGACGGGACCCAGTTGCAGTGGAGCTTCGCCCGTTTTGACTGCGGAGAAATTTCTACTGGAAACACACAGTAACACACTCCTGTAATGTAATTACGGATGAAAGGAGGGAAAGAGAGAGAGGGGATGGGTAGGGATGAAGAGTGTGTAGTGAAGGATACAGTGATTGAGTGGGTTGTCCAAAAAGGAGCAGGAGGATCAGGGTCATTTTAAGTGGGGTAGCTGCTTCTCCTGCCTGCTACTTTCCCTGAGGAGGTAATTAAATGATGCACCAATGGTAGGATGATGACATATTTTAGAAGTCCTGTCACTTCTTCTCGAATTACACTGAAGATAAAGTACGCCTATATAAACTAGTGTACACGGTTGCTGGGATCAGCTGATCCTGGTAGAAGTGAGTTTTAAATGTTCCTTTTCCTCTGGACAACTTTTGCCTGTAGTATCTCTCGCCGGAATTTGGCCAACGTTCAGGGGGCAGGTTTGGAGGCGGGACATCCGGCAAAATCGCAAAGATTGACAGCGGGCAGGAAACCCGCTGTCAACCCGCCTCCAATCAATCTTCCCAAGTGTCGGGTCCCCAATTTGCGCTTGGACCTGACACCTAGTGGTGGGAAGAGGATTATAGCCACTTAACTGCCTGTTAAAGGCAGTTAACAGGCAGTTAACAGGCTCTTTTGCAATTTTGACACTCCTACTTCGGGCTTCCCGATGTCCGGACACCACGCCAGGTAAGTGTGGCATGTTGTGAGTCTGCTGTAATGTTTCTGCATTGATGACAGCTACAGAAGTGGTGTGAAGGATCAAATGGTGCACTGGTGAGTTTCAGAGATAAGGAAATGTTGGGAAATTGATTTTTAATGTATTTAGACTTTTCTGTAGGTAAGAAGTTTTGAATTAGCTGTCTAGTCTCACCTCATTGGGAGAACCCCTCTCACCAGTGACATGTCGCTTCTGTAACCTCACCTGCAGCTGCCATCTGTTCTAGCCTAAGGAGGGAGTCACTGGAGAGTCTGGGTGCAAAAACTCACCTGTGAACAGTCATTGTCAGCGTTTGCAGCACCTCAATGCTGTCAAACACTGAGAAATGAGCTATCAAAGAAAAAATGTGCATGGTCCCTTTAAGAAAACTGGCAGATGATGCGTCATCAAATGACGTCATCTGACTGGATTCTTTTTAATTGGCCGGCAAGCCCGCAGGGCGGGCTTAACAAGGCCAATTGATATAAAATCACATCCGTTGGCCGGATGAAGTTGGGGGCGGGACTGGAACCCGGAAACCAGCTGACCCACTCACAAGCCACATTGATCGATAAAATTGTGGCCTCTGTTTCTGGAGCAATTTTAGTTTTTTGTTTTCCTTGAGGGTGCTGCTGAGTTTGCCTTCACCCTTCCTCGTCTTTGAATCCCTGGAGACCACCACTCCCCTCAGCAGTTGGAAAGCCAGCACCATGGGTTTCCGGTGGGGATCCCTCTATTTACCATCCTCCTGGAAGAAGGAACTGCCTGGAGAGAGCTTACATGAGGCTGAGACCCTCCCGCTGTTACTCCTGGTATGTGTTTACAGACTGGTGGTCATATCAACGCATGAATCAGCAAACAATCTTTGGTTGACCTGTGCACCTTCTGGATCTGTGGCTCAAATCCAATAAACATAGGAACAGGCGTAGGCCATTCAGCCCCTCAAATCTGTTCTACCATTCAATTAGATCATGGTTGATCTGTATCTTAACTCCATCTACCTGCCATGATTTCGTAACCCTTAATAGTCTTGCCGAACAAAAATCTATCAATCTCAGTTTTGAAATTTTCAATTGACCCAGCCTCAATAACTTTTTGAGAGACAGAGGGTGAAAAATTTGGTGGCTTTACGCCACCCATTACTGTCAGAAAATGACAAAAGAGCGGCGGTGGCGGGTCCCATGGCAGCCTCCATTTTTGTCAACCTGGTAGTGCTGCTGGTAAGAATTAGTGCATGCAAAAAAAAATGGCGGATTAGTGACATCAATCACCTTGCAACGCCGACTTAAAGTCACCATGGCCAACTTCGACCCCAGCGCTGAGTTCAGCGCTGGGTCATAACCATGCCAGGGAAACCCAGCATGCAAAGAGACTGACAGAGGTGCTGTCAGGACCTCTTAAAGGGACACACACATCTTTCAGGTAAGTTTGCATTTAAGCTTTTGGACTGGGTTTTGTTTTGATTTTATTGAAGTAGTGGCTTGCTGCAATAGATATTAAAAGTTTTTTAAGTGTGTAAGGAGTGCTGCTGGATGCTTGCAAGGCCTTGGATGGTAAAGGAAGACCTCTGAGAAAACAGAAAATGCTGCAAGTACCCAACAGGTCAGGCAACATCCGAGGAGAGAGAAACAGAGTTCACGTCTCAGGTCAAGATGCTGCCTGACCTGTTGAGTATTTCCAGCATTTTATGCTGTCATTTCAGATTTACAGCATCCGCTCGCAGAGGGAAGAGGAAGACACAGAAGAGGAAGAAGCAGAAGAGAAGGGAGTCGAAGAGGAGGAAGCAGAAGAGGAGGAAGCAGAAGGAAGGATGCATCCCAGACAGCCCCTTGGTGGCCGGGATATCCGGGATGGAATCATCTGCTTGCGGTACCAGTGACCGCAACCCCAATTCTCCTTTCCACATTAGTCCCTCACCTTACCTTTCCTCTTTTATTGACCATCACAGCGTTCTTTTGGCCATGATGCTGAAATAAAAGCCACCACAAAGCAAACTTTCCAATCCAACTTTCTACACCTATCCATCCAATATGACATCAAGAAATCAACTCATCACCCTTATGCATTCTCTTAGTGTCTTTGTCTATCCTACTGATGTCACGCAGTGCTACCCTAATGGCTGCAGCATGGCTGGTGGAGGGCTGCTGACTTTCAGTGACAAATGGACTTGCTGGTCGACCTTAAGGAGCTGGTGGCTGGAAGTGTCAAATCAATCATCTTCTTCTTCTTCTTCTTCACTCTCCTCTCCCTCTTCTTGGTCAACCACTGGCTGGGCAGGCTGCATTTCTTGGGTGTGTGAAATGAGGAAGGCACAGGGTGGAGTTGTGGTGAGGGAAGGGTGGGAAAGCAAGAGGTGCATGCCAGAAGGAAGATAACATATGAGGATACCAGCATCTTTTATCCTTTCAACCCTGCCACTGGCCAAGGGGTCAGCCATGCCCCTGCCAAAAAATAGCCTGCACCATCTCCTCCAAGGGGGTGAGGTGAGGCTAGGAATGGGAGATGTGCCTTGTGATTGGTACAGATTGTTGGTAGGTGAGTGATTGGAGGGGGGGGGGGGGCGCAGAGTCGTGTGTTGAGAAGTGTGTGAAGCTAGTGATGCAGTTGCAGTGCTGAAGAATCCCATTTGGGACTTCTTTTTAACGTTAATTTTTTATTGAAAGACAGTAAGGGTTGAAAGCTGCATTTTTTTTCACTGCATTGTAATTTTTATTAGTTTTGAATGCATTGCCCCTTTAATTCATAGCTCCTTTAATTGCCCACAATGCCTTGCAAACTCCACAGCCTCGCTCTCAGAGGCTGTAAGAAGCTGCAACGCCAACTGTGGAACTTCGGGTCGGAGGCCTCCATTAACGCCACCAGGAGGGCGTTGCATGGTAAGTTAGCGCTGCGTTCCACATCGCCAACCCCCAGCGCAAATTTTTTACCATTAGCGCTGCAGCCATTTTCAGCGGCCATTAACTCGAGGTGATGGTGACACTGGCAATTCTGTTGGCGCACACAAATTTTTCCCCCAGAGGTTCAGATTTCCACTACCCTCTGTGTGAAGAAGGGCTTCCTGACATCACCCCTGAACGGCCGAGCTCTAATTTTAAGGTTATGCTCCCTTGTCTGGGCTCCCCCACCAAAGGAAATAGTTTATCTCTATCTACCCCATTAATACCTTTAATCATCTTAAACACCTTAATTAGATCACCCCTTAATCTTCTACACTCAAGGGATTACAAGCCTAGTCGACGCAATCTGTCCTCATAATTTAACCCTTTTAGCCCTGGTATCATTCTGGTGAATCTGCACCGCACCCTCTCAAAAGCCAGTATATTCTTCTGGAGGTGCAGTGTCCAGATCTGAACACAGTACTCTGGGGTCTAACTAGCTCTGCCAGTTGCAGTCAAAATGATGAGTTTTCAGGCTTTTTTTTATGTCACTGGTCCCTTCGAGGCTGTAACTAAGGATCTATGTGATATTGGTCAGGTCATAGATGCTCTGTTTTGCAAAGCTGGGCACATTATTAAGTTTGGCATGACTGCATACCAGCAGTATGGTCATAAAACTCCGCACGGTACAGGAGCCCCTAGATGGGGCCCATATTGGCTCCATCATTAAACCCCTTAAAATTTCTTACGAGGAAGGGATTCCATTTCATCAGTGTTCCACTGGCATGTGACCAGCAGAACTAATCCTGCAGGTCAGTGCCCACTTTGCTGATAGCTACCATGCTGCCTTTGTGTTGGGAAATGTGATGACTTGTTCAAGGAAAATCTCTCTCTCCCGCAATGGACTGTACATTAAGGAAGTTATTAGATATTGCCATGATGTTCTAGCATAGAGCTGTTGGATCGCATAATTCAAGTAAACTGCTTCTTTGGACTCAACCAAACTGTAGCCATTCACCACCGCCCTAAACCATGCTCTCTTTATGGGAGGGTTGGCTCAATAGAAACAGCTTTGGATAGCCTAGATGATTTACGCTCAAGCTCAGGAAAATCAAAATGCTTCTTAGCAGTCTTGGTAATAATATGAATCAGTTTGAAAAATGCAATCTCCAAGGAATTGTCTAATATGATGCTTGGCAGAATCTTATTGGCAGTAACTCTACTCAAAGATTAGTTATTTGCTGCATCCTTCCAGGGCAGTACCTTCTCTGTGTTCTCTGAGGTTATTTACAACTGGACACAAGTTAAATAAAATGCTAATTCCCCAGTTGAACAACTGGGAAAGGAACCGCTTGTTAATGAGTCTGGTTTCACTTCCGATGGCGGCACTGCAAGGAAAGCCATATGCCCAACCAAGCTGACTCTTCCAGTAACTGGAATTGAAAGATTGAGTTAAAGATGATAGACATTGTTGGTACTGCACAACGGGCATCGCCTTCTGGAGGTGTCAAAAAGCCTGGGTTAAAAAAAAAGGACTTGAGCTGTTGGATCGCATAACTCAAGTCAACTGCTGCTTTGGACACCACCATGTTGGAGCCATTCGCCTCTGCCCTAAGCTGTGCTGTCTTTATGGGAGGGATGGTTCAGCTGGCACTTCACCAAAATAAACCAAATATATAGAAGAGACTGCAAAAAAAAAAGTTGTAGTAAGTATAAAAAGGACGTTGGACTGAATTTCAGTCAGCAGGGCAAAACAATCGCCAAAGGTAAAATCATGGCATTCAAAATCCCCTCTTTAACAGCGACTGAGAAGAGAGTGAACATCATCTGCCATATACTTGTAGGGGAGGAGACCTGAACAACTGGCTCCTCTGTTTCGGGTAAGTTCATTCAAAATACCTTGGTTATCATGCCATTTCCTCTATTATTTAAGTTAGCTACATATGGATGACAGTATCACTTTTATATCACATTTTGTTAAAAGTATTATCATTCATCATATATTTGCATACATTTGAATATTAATGAGAATTCAATCTGATGCAGTATTTCTAAAAGACTAAGCCATAGATTCATTATTTCAATGTTTGTGTCTTCACAGATTATTTAACTACATCAGAAGATGCCAATACATGCTGTGCCGAGTCCGAAGAGTCAAGACCCCAGGAGCAGCAAACAGCTCTGAAGTTATATCGAGAAGAGGGCAGCTCGGGGGGTGGGGTGGGGGGACGTGGGGGAAAGAACTTCTCCGAGACCACCTCAGTAAAATTCAGTTCATCAGCAAAAGGGGAAGAAACTTGTTAGCTGCAGGGATCGAGAGTGAGTAATCCAAACCACGCACCCTTGCCCAGAGACAGCCAAATATGGAGTGCCTCTTGAACTCAGAACCTTGAATGTGAGACCGTTACCGTGAAGTCTGACTGCTCTTGTGTACAGCCAGCCAACCTTCTCTCTAGGCAATACCTAGGTCGCCAGTCAGAAATCTATGGAGTTACTTGACTTCGGGTGGTACAGAGGGGCCTGATGCAACTGATGTGCCGTGTTCCTCCAAGCCTAACTCTGTGGAGATTCCTTCTATGAGTATTAAAGTTGTAGTGTACAGATTATAGTAACATAATCTGACACTGATGTTGACTACTTCAAAGAAAATCTCTATTGTGTGTAAATAATTTATTTGCTTTTTCTACCGGCCTTTTCGGTTTTTCTCAATGTAGGTAGATAATTAGAATTTTATATTTGTCCTCAGGATTTGGGCAACACTGGTAAGGTCATATTGACCTAGTTCCCCTGACAACCACATAGCTTGCTTGGTCACTATAAAGGGCATTAAGAGTCCATGGGAGGATAATTTTAACTTTTGGCGATTGTATAAAATGAGCGATATCGGATTGCCGCCTGATATACATCTCTCTTGATTTTCCTTTCAGACTCCTGCTCCATATTGAGGCAAGTATATAAAAGACACACCTTTTTTGGTGGCGGTCTCCAATGGTCCCTTTAAGGTTAGGCTGCACCAGGAACCAAATAACTGAGTGGAGGAGGCCCAGCTTAGGTCAACTTCCAGAATGGGTCCTAAAACAGGCGTTAGTCTCCTCATTAACATACAGAAGAGGCCTAACGCCTGTTTCAATTGGCAACCAGGCATCTTTGGGGTGCAGAACATAGCCCTGCAAAAATTGATCGTTTATTCCCTCCCATTTTCCACCTGGAAATTGAGGACAAATTTCTAGGTCCAAATTTTTGGCTTTTCACTGGGCATGTCTTAGTCCAGGCAGATAAAGAAATAGAATAGCACTGTGGCACAAACTAAATGATATTTCTTCTTGGGGATCTTTCACTGTCACTGCTTTTTTATGTGATATTGTATAATGCAAGTAAAGCGGGGGGGGGGGGGGAAAAAAAGGAAATATGTTGTCAAGTTCCATTGTGGTAATGAGGCATACGATGGAATTCCTTTTTTAGATTTGTTGACAGGCATTTTATTTCATCTAGAAAGCTTCTTACTACATCACTATACACAACGCACCTGTCATACTGGTGCTGAATCGTTTGCAGACGATTTGCATGATGAATAAGACGGCCTGTCAGAGGAAATTACAAACTACTGCTATCCTCAAAACATCTGTCTGAACATGTAATCGGCAGAATTAACAGGCCACAATCCATTGTGAGACTCAAGGGGTGGAAGGGGTGGTAGACTTACAATTGCCAGTCACACATTTCTCCAATCCAATAAATCTAATCCAATAAGGAATTCAGGAGAAACTTCTTTACCCAGAGAGTGGTTAGAATGTGGAAGTGGTTGAGGCGAATAGCATCGATGTATTTAAGGGGAAGCTAGATAAACACATGAGGGAGAAAGAAATAGAAAGATATGCTGATAGGGTTAGATGAAGAGGGGTAGGAGGAGGCTTGTGTGGACCTGTTGGGCTGAATAGCCTGTTTCTGTACTGTAAATTCTATGTAATTTCTCACTTGAAAAACAGGCGACTGGCTGTTGAAAGTGTGGTGGGGACTTTCTGCCACCTGATGAACTTTCAGAAAGGCCTTTCAGTGAGCGCCCAGTACTCATATTCAAAACAAGTGAGAGGCTGTTTAAATATGTAAATTGGAGTCCGACATCTGTTGTGGATTCTATTTACAACTTATAAAGGAGAAGTGAGCAGAGCATGCATGGTGCAGGCCAGTCCCATTCCTTCAGGCATTGAGAGGCCTAACCAGCGGTCCTTAAAAGGACCACTGGTGACCTCTCCCATAGCTAAGTTTTTTTTAAAGCTTTTTCTGGGGCTGGGAGGAGTGGGAGTGTTTCTTTGGGTCCCACAGATACCTTCGGGCTCGCTGCCGGCCCAATGTCGCCTCTCCCCTACCCCACCGCGCCCCCCCTCCTCCGCCCTCCCCAGGCATCTGCTCCCAACCGCAATTAGCTTGAGCAACCAGCTGTGTGGTATAGCTGGTCGATATTCCGCCGCAGGAAATCGCCGAGCTCCAGCAGTGACGCCTATTTGGTGCCGACAAAATGTAAGTGAGGCTCAAACCTGAAGGTGGTTCGAGTCTCCCCACTGCCGCGTTTGATTGGACCCACATGAGCATCGTTGATGACGCGTCCGTTCGGCGCCCAACCGAAAAGTCCTCCCCATGGTTTCTTTGTAGATAAGATCCAGATAAGAGAACCGTAAAATGTTGAGAGATGTAAATAAAAATGTACAATGAGCCAGCCAGTATCTGAAACAGGAAAGCCAGTTAATGTTTTGGGTAGACACATTTTCCAGAACTAAAACACTGGACTGAGGACCATCATATGAACACGTTAAGCATTTGTTCACTAATATCAGCAGCAATAATATCTATCATTATAGAATCGTACTTAATTTTCTAGAGATTTGGCTATGTAATACCCACGCTGCAATGTAAACTGCAACTCCTAATATTGGTGCTGAAGTAAGCTGCAATTTATTTCTTTTTCTAATGTACCAGTGACCAGATACTGAAAAGAATTCTTTTCAGTTGAGTATTTGTTACTAATAACATAAATAGTGAGTAATAAACTTTCAAAGGGCTGGCACAGGCACGATGGGCTGAATGGCCTCCTTCTGTGATGTATGATTCCATGATTCTATTAGCAAGAAGTATTTGGTGGATCCATTCTTTTCTTGAATGACAGTAATTTCTCTCCACTTTCTAACCAAACACTGACATGGTTATGGTCCAATGGACTGACTTCATGCAGCGAAAGATCTTTTCATAGCATCATGTACTGATGACCTGGGACATACTGTACTCAAAATTTTCGACAAATGTGGTACGTGTACTGCAAAGGCCAGCAATCAAACCGCACTGGCAATCAACTCCTTCCAAAGGCTAAGGCTTGATAAATGCCTCTCAATTTTCAAAGGAGAGTTTCAGTGTAAGAGGAAGTATGAGAAATGATTACCTGTGTGTACTTAGGTGACCTCATGTTAGGATGACGTCGGTGGTTGTTGCGGGGGGTGGGGGGAGGGGTGTGGGTAAGTGGTTGGAGTGGAGCAGTACCTTACAAAGTTTATACCATTCCACAGTTTTCAGAACAATGGTTTGTTGATGGCCTTTTCAGAAGGCTGGTAATTACAGAAAAGAAAAAAATGGTTTTAGAATTCCTAACTCGTGAATTCATCATTTTACAGGTATGTTCCCAGCCTTGGTGCAACATGGACGTGAGACATAAGCTAATTTGCAATCCACAGTCATTGCCCTGTTATGAACAATCAGCTATGATGATGCCATTCAAACTGTTCACTCCCTTGCCACTGCTGATAAATAGTGCACCTAATATGGCACTTCTGGAGAACCAATGCACTCCTGAAAGTTCCTGATCTCTGCCTCTGTACCTGAACAGGTGCAAAACATGACCCTGGCATCTCCCTGCAGTGCAACGAAAATCAGACACTACTGGCCACTCATGTGTCACCCAGCCTGTCCCTTTGGCCACAGCATGTGCATGGCTTTGGGAGGACCTGCAAAGGTAGAAAGATGGAAGGAGAGGCATGGGAGGGCAGTGGGGTAGACAGGGGACTGATCATTAATGAAGAGTTGCCTCTTGTTTGCTTCAAATATAGTACAGGAAACTCTTTATTAACCGGCACCGACGGGACTGGCGTGGTGCCGGTTAATCAAAAAGTCCGGATAACGGAGAGTTATATCTCCCAACGTACGAGAGCCCCGTACACATTGACATGCGCCTGCATTCGGAGCTCCGTCTCCCCGGGACCGCCAGCTGACCATCTGTCGTGTCCGCTGCCTACCCGGGCTGCACATTCCCCTCCCAATCTACATGCTCCGATACAAGGCAAACGCCTCGGGGTTTTTTTTAAAGTTAATTTTAAACGAGAGATGAAGGAAAACCCCGGTTACCTACTCAAGAATTTTGCCGGTTAAGAGAGATTTCCGGATATTTGGGTGCCGGTTAATAGAGTTTCCTGTAGTTCTCACAGTAACGGCTTTGCTGGTGAATTATGCTTTAGACTTATATGCAAACTAATAAATAAGAGAGATGTTAGAGAATTGGAGCCCATTCACGAAGAGATCCTCCGATAAACTCTAGAGCACTTTTATATTCTGCACAGATGATCTTATTTGTTTGGCCCTAAGTTTCTGGAACCAAGGGGGCATCTTGTGGACAAGCTGAGCTTCTGTGGTGAAGGCCTCAGGATCATTTGTTCACAGGTTTAGAAAATTCTTCAGTCAACCCAGCCTTCAGCACTAAACTGTCTCAGTCTGAAGTAAAAGTAAACTGGTTTTGGCAACCACTGGGAACTGGGTTGACACTACCGCAAAATCATTTCATTTAGAAGCCTTACAGAGAAGAGTCTTTAATCCCAAAACTTTAGGTTACGTTCAAACCCCAAGCTCTATAAATGAAAGGACGGTGTGCTCATTCAGTGTGCTATCCAACCCCCCTCCACATATTATACTCCAATCATATCACAAGTTGTTATGACTACTGCCTCTTACTCTCCCTATCTCTTTCTTCCTTTCTGTTTCTTATCGCTCCTGTCCCTGCCGGTATCCTCTTCCTCCATTTCCCTCATTCTCTTTCTCCCTTATCCTTCCTGCTCCCCTCTGCATCCTTGCTTTCCACCTCGCTTTCTTGCCCTCCCGCTCTCGTCGTTCTTTCCACTTTGCTCTCTCCCTCATTCTTCTTCTACTCTCTTACCCTCCCTTAATCTCCATTTTCACTCTCCTACTGCACTATAAAACCGTAATGTCCATACACGAAAGCTTCAATAAATTAATTTAATTACTAAAAGGAACAGCAGTCTCCAGAAAATAGTAAATAAATTTATGATATAGATTCCACCTTTGTTCATACATACACTTATATTGTGTTTATATTCTTTAGTAAAAATATTTTTGGGAAAAATTCAAATAATAATTAAATTCTATTAATTTTACCCAGTTTAGTACAAACTAGATGCGTAAATCTCCGCCTGCTTAAACTTTACAATCCTCTGTGTTGAAAGCCTCCTACACACTTTGGCACTAATCTTTCACTCTTGATGTATTTGCATTAATTATTGCATGTATTGATTTGCTGTTTAAAGGAGTTCCACTCCAGGCAGCCCTTGAAGATGTTCAGTAACTGCTACCTGATGGCCATTTTACATAGAAGCACAGTAAAGCAGTTCTTTAGGTTATGGCTCCTGTTGCCCTCAGTTCTGCCTTGTTTACATTACAGGCATTTTTCAGCAGTGTGCAGTAGTTTAAAAGTCGAATGTATTATTTTAAACTTTGTAGCTACAGCCCCCCACCAGCAACGCAGTAATTGTATTGTTGGTCTGCACAAGCAGCCTGAACGCCAACAGACTAAATGGCGGTCAGTGGTACCTTTGGCCATCAAAGAGGCTCTTTCCATTTGGCACCAGTGATGCAAGTTAAGACCACCTCTTGAGGTGGCACCTTATTTATTTTATAGTGGTGCCAACCATGTCAACATTGCGAATGCAGTCTGGGCCCAAGTTCTCTATCCACAGGGTCATTGATCTTCAAGTCTTTCATTAGGATTAGGTTCTTCCTGAGCAAATACCGCACTGCTGCTTGGATTAGCTCCTTCCTGACTAAACACAGTGGGCTGGATTTTGTCAGCCCCGAGGAGGCAGGTATGGAGGCGGGACTGCCAGTAAAGTTGCAGAAAGTGGGGGCGGATGGCAAACCTGCCCCCATCCCGCCTCCATGCCCTTTGGCCAGGAGGCGGGAAGATGTCCTGCTTTGGGTCCCGTCTCCTGGAGGCGGGAAAGGGATTAAATCCTTTTAACTGCCTGTTAACAGGTAGTTAACAGGCAGAAAGAAGGATTAGTACCATTTTACCTTCTCAGGTGAAGGCTTCCCAACCTCGGAGAACCCCACTGGGTTGGAGGAGTCGAGTAGGAGGTCCGCGGGGGTCGGAGGGGCCTGAAAGTGAGATGCAGAGGTGAGTGATGGGTGCAAGTGTGGAGTGGTAAGTATGTGAGGTGAGTGTTAAGTGTTATAAAATGTTCACTTACCTTTGTTTCTTCAGCCGCGGTGGTTCCGGAGTCCCGACATCTTCGTTGTAGATTTCACAGACTGGCTGTTGGATTCTCCGAACCAACAGTCATCTGCTTTCTACAAAGTTGAAAGGTTTGATGAGTCCTGAACACAAGGGCTCATCAAACTATACAAAATGTCAGTGTTTGACAGCTTCACAGAGCTGTCAAATGCTGACATTTGTTCTTTCAAGAAGTCTTGACAGATGGCACGTCAGACATTGACGTGCTCTGTCAGTGACTTCCCCCTAATTGGCCTGCTGAGCTCGCAGGGCGGGCTTCACAAGGTCAATCAGGGGAAAATCCCTCTGGTTGGTCAGAACATGATGGAGGCGGGACTTAGACCCGACAAGCAGCAGTCCCACCTCCAGCACGTCTCCATTCACAAAATCCAGCCCTGTATTACCGTTGCAAAAATAGCTTAGGAGCGATATCTGGTTAGAAATGAGACTGATGGTTATCGTGATAAATATAGAGACATAATCCAATACTCTTAACGGAAGCTGTGACTATGGGAATGTGGAAAGCAACCAGCCATTTTGATTAATGGAGACAAATGCTATGGAATTTTGATAGCTATTTTTTGTAGTTTTGTGACGAATTATTTTAACAAAGGTGCTAACTCGTTTAAAATTAACAGGCTAACATTTTCATTAAAATAGCGGACAAAGGAATTTCATATGAACGTGTTAACACACAGTCGGGGTGACTTTCCACTTCATTGCCTGGGCGGTAACCTGGCGGAGCAGATTGCCAATCCTTGAAAGAACCATTGATTTAAATCGGACGGGTTCTATAACGGGCGGGCAGTCCGCTCCACCAGCTTACCGCCCAGGTGGGCAAAGTTGAAGATAACCCTCAGTATATTTTCGATTCATAGATTCCTTGATGGAGAGGGCTGTAAATGGTCTGTGGAAGGAGGTGCCTTGGTGGGCACCATACTGTTTTCTAGTTCCATGCTTTCTTTTGTTCCTACAGAAATAGATGAGGTCCTTTTCTGCACGAGGTTAACTGCCATGTCTAATTGAGATTGAGCGAGATACATGGGCCGGCACATTTAAAAGAAAGGCAATAAAAAAAAATGCCAGAACACAAAGCAGGGTATTCTTGGAACAGGCCAAAGGAGTAGCATATGTTCTGATGAAAGGTCATCGACCTGAAACATTGGCCCCAATATTTACGGGGATGCGGGGAGGGAGCGGGGTGGCAGGGGTGGGGTGTGGGTGGCAGTTTGTAGCAGCCGGGAAACCTGGAAATGCAACTAATGTGGAGATCCTGTCGAATTTAACGGCAGGAGCTCATTTGAATTATTTTTCACCAATTCCTGGCTGGCAGATTGAGAGGGTGGCTGACGGTTGGGCGAGAAGGCCTGCACTGGAAGGCCGCAGCCGGGGAGTGGAGAGTCAGGAGGGTCGGGGGGGGGGTGGAAATTGTGGGTCGGGGGGAAAAGGAAGTGAGGGTGGTTGAACAGATTGTGGGCTAGGGGTGAGATCGTGGATTGGGGGGGGGGGAGGTGAACAGATTGTAGGTCGGGTGGAGGTGGGGGGGGGGGTTTGTGGATCAGGAAGCAGGTTTGCTTGAGGGGCCGGGGGAAGCACTCCTGCTCCTCCTGGCCCACAAGTAATGTTGTAAAGGCACTTATCTCATGGATTCGGTCCTTCTTGCCTCCCTTCAGCTGCCAGGTTTCCCGAACCCTGGGAAATCTGGCCCACAGCAGTTAAACCTGTAAGCCTGTTAAAATTTGGGGTAAGCAGCCTCATTAGCATGTTTAAATAACTGATCCCACTCCTGAGAGCAGGTTAGTAACCTGCCCCCAACCCGCCTCCGTTAAAACTGGAAGTGGGCGTGTTTGAGGCGGGTTGGGCTTGGGTTTAAGATTTTTGAATTTTTAACACTGCTCCACGCCCCCTCCACACCCCCCGCCCCAACCCTCTCCACCCTGTTGTGGGGGTTTGAAATTCCCCGCCCATTAACTCTGTTTTCCTCTACACAGATGTTGTCTGACCTGATGAGTGTTTGCAGCATTTTCTGTTTTTATTTCAGATTTGCAGCACCCGCAGTATTTTGCTTGTGTGTAAGAGGCGATAGTTATTGGTTAGACTTGTGAGAGAGATGATTGACAGAAACAAAATTTTCATCTGGGAAATCAAGATGTAGTGATTCAGCTGTTGCGCTGCAAAGACATGCAACTCGAGGAAATTGATAAATACAGAACGGAATGGAGGTTGAAGAGACAGTTTAGATTTAACTACTTTAGGCAAAAGATTGTGAATGTGTGGAATACACTGTCAAGGGAGGCAGGAGGAGGAGGCTAATTCAAAGAATTGGATAAGTACCAGCAAAACAATTTGGTAGCAGAGTATGAGAGATATTGTAGGATATGATATTTCCTAAACATCGGGATAGGTCAGATGGACTGGAATAGTTTCTTTCTAGTCCTGTACATTCCTATTTTCCTGAGATTCACCATAGTATTCAACGGTAAAGTTACAAAGGTACTTAACATAGACAACAAAGTCATCAGTGGAATGGCCATGCCAAAAACATACTGCGAATCATGGATTAGACTGAACCTTCACAGCAATAGATCATTTGAGAAAGTTCCAATATATGTCCAATATAATATTCTGGACTGAGTTTAAAGCAATAGTAGCAGCTTTACTCTGTATCCAACCCCAGCAGGACCTGATTTAATTGTTAGATGTTGGCACCAGAGAGCCATTTTTCTGAATGCATGCTCCTGGCACGGAGCCTCATCGGCTGGGAGCGCATGTTGGGAGATTGAAAGCACGCTTTCATCAAAATCTGGAAAAGTGCACATATGTTCCAATCCCTACCATTGATATCTTTCCTTTTGATGAGCACAAATTCACCAATTAAAATGAAAAAAAAATGGTATAAAAGGTGGGAGAAAAGAAACTATGTGGAAAGGAAGGAGATAGAATGACCACATAGCGACATATCAAATGATTGCGATGAGCCTAACACTGGTGACCCAGAGTCTGGAGAAGATTTTACTTGTACCAGTAACTTTGGGGAATGGGATGGATTCAGTTAGATATCCAATAAAATACCCAAACTTCTATTTTAACAATGAGGATATTATTTGGAAATGTAGCAAACCACCTTTCTTTGATATTGCATTTATACACCAAAACCAAAGGGGTATTAATTCATCACGGGCAGTTGCACAAACCAGGCGATAACAAATTGACAGCCTGTTTTGCATTGACTTCAATGGGAAAGAAAATTGAGTGGAGTGCAAAATAGGCTGCTGATTTGCTATCACCCGTTTTGCGCTAGCACCCAATTTATACCCTAACGTTTCAAGTTAAGGGACAGGAGCCAAGTGACCTGATTACTACTAAACTTCCATTATCTTATAAGTGGATACTGTTATGTTTCCCTACATATCTACAGTTGCTGTACAGGAAAATATAATTTGTTCTGCAAAACACTTTGGGATGTTTTGACTTGAAAGTCACTATATAAATGCAAGAATTATATAGGAAACATTTGGCAATGCTTACTTTTACTAATAGTATGAATAGTTAGTATAAACTGAATATAAATCTCACTGCTGATTTACTGTCAGGTAAAAATCTCTTGGTGGTAAGGGTACTTTTAGCAGTGTTATCTCTGATATAGTTTAACGCAATGAAATAAAAACACTTTAGTCAATTGAGGAGCAGATCCAATTAGCTTAAGTAACACTTGATATTCTGCTATTTCCAAATCCCTGTACCACCAGCATTCTAAGTGACACTCTGACCAGCTTTCACTGTTGCTGACAAATTTAATGCAGTGTGTGTTTTCTACTGATGTATTCTGATGCATCATGAAGCAATACTAATTACTTTACCCCCTGACACTTGCTTAATCCAACATGTGCGATTAACTTATTTGCATTACATCATGCAAGTGCACCACACCACTGTAAATGGACAGACAAGACAAGACAAGCTGCCCACATTTTTGTGGAGAAAATAATTGATGATGTTTCAGGCGGCATGGGGCCAAGTACCTGCTGCACGAATATAACAATGAAATCAGTACCCACAGGATAAATGACCATTCTGTGACAGAGCATTCCAGAGCTGTACTCTGCGTAGGTAACATGCAGAAGCATTTCAATCTATGTGTGAAATAGGAAGAGAGAACTGCAGAAGCTCAAAGTATTTAGCATTTCAGTGGCTGCCATTTTTATGGGCCAACTGAACATTTCCTCATAGGTCACATAGGGTTAGGTGAAGAGCGGTGGGGGGAGGCTCAGGTGGAGCATAAACGGCAGCTTAGCCCAGTTGGGCCGAATGGCCTGTTTCTGTGCTGTTAATTCGACATTTTATTTAACTTCTTTTATAAAAACTTGTGTTTTGACTTCAACTTAAATTATATGGGAGATGATTTTCATCACCAGCATGCCTTGTGCATGCTAGCTAATGGGTTGTAACAGGCTGGAAAATTGGTGGAGTTGCATTCTGCCGGATCACCGCAGAATTGGTGCTGTGTGGACATTTCTGGGTCCAAGAAAATTGGCGGCAGAGGGGCTCATGGTATTGTTAAAATGAAGCCTGTGTGATATCACTTCGACATCCACTCAATATCCTGGAGTTCCAGTGTGCATCTTGCACAGTGCTCGTCATGCCCATGTATAGTGGGCAATTGGGGATGCTAGGCACTGAGCTGTATACAGAAATACGTTTAAAGGGCCCAAGGCCAAGGAAGTTGGTTTAATTAATAATTTTCAGGCCACCTCTGCACTGTTTTTCTTCAATTTCTTTGTGCGTGTTGTTTTTTTTTTCTGGTGCCTAGGTTTTCAGGAGCCTTTGTGACAATTGTTCTGCTGCATACAGCTGAATTAATGCCACCAATTACCTTCCCATTGGGACTCCCCATACAGTCAATGGAGAGTAAAATCAGGCAGCGTGTAATACGAAGGCCGATCTGATCCCATCAGTTTCCTGCCGGGTGGATTAGGTTAATATTATCTATGTGCTTTTTGGTGGAAGGAAAGGAGGACCAAAGGAGGGATGCCTGGTCAGGATGCAACATAGGTCTTTTCTGCCCATCCTCACACCCACATATACAGATGTTGGTGCACATACTTAACTTTGATGCGGAGATGCCGGTGTTGGACTGGGGTGGACAAAAGTGAGAAGTCGCACAACACCAGGTTATAGTCCAACAGTTTTATTTGAAATCACAAGCTTTCGGAGCTGCTGCCCCTTCGTCAGGTGAAGTCTACTTTGGCAGAAGAAATACTTAACTTTGGCAGAAGATTGGTACATGCAGGGGCACCAATTCCAAAAAGAAGGCATGACAGCAGACCCAATGTTACAAAGACAACACTATTAAGGTCTGAGTAACCATAATGCTAGATGGTTATTCACTGTAATCACAGTATGTCATGGAAGAAGGCATGCCAGGCTGACTAACAGTCAGCATTATCTGATTGGCTGCATTTGCCAAGATACCACCAAGCATGTCTTCAGGGCCTGGCACATCGACTGCCTCATACTCCTCTCTTGCCAACCTTTGCTCACAGTGCATCCTCTGAGGACTCGTTAACTTCCTTCCCATCCTGCTTACCCCATCCACTAATACCCCTTTGGACTCTGCCAGAGGATCAACAACCATCCCTCTCCGTTTTTCCCTTCAGAATGTCTGTTCGCTCTGAACAAGGCCCGTGTCATCCACAACCTTACTGTGGCTCACACGTGGTAACACTTTAGCCCTTACTGAGCCTCCCCATCTGGCTATGCTTTCCACCACATGCCCCACCCAAACTGCCATGGAAATGGTGTTTTCCTTATTACCAAGTCACACCTTGTCTCTCCCTCTACTCTTTTGGCATCTTCTCCTCCTTCGAGCACCTCAGTTTGTTCCTCCCCCTTACCTCTCCTTTAAAGTCCTCATTGTCAACATCCCATCTCCCTCGCCCCACCACTAATGGTCATGCCTTAAACCGCCAAGGCCCCATGATCTGAATTCCCTCCCTAAATGCCTCCCCCACCCCTCCTTTAAGATCCTCCTAAAAACTCACCTCTTGGACCAAGCTTTTGGTCACCCCTCCTAATATCGCCTTCTTTGGCTGAGTGTCCATTTTTTCATTACACCTCTGTGAAGCACCTTGGAATGTTTTTTACTACATTAAGGACACTATATAAACTCAAGTTGTTCCTGTTGGAGGTGGCAGGCTCCTGGACAGCAGAGAAGATACACATTAGGGCTGGTACCATCAGCAACAGTAAGAGTCATTTGTAGCTTCCAGCCTGCATTCCACCTCCTACTAAGCACACTGCAATGCTCACCAATGAGGATGATGCCACTAGGGAACGGTAGCATAGTGGTAATGTTACTGGGCTAGTAATCCAGAGACCTGGACTAGTGATCTAGAGACCAAGGCAGCTGGGGAATTTAAATTCAATTAAATAAATGTGGAAGAAAAAGCTAGTTTCAGGTAACCATGAAACTATTGGATTGTCGTAAAAACCCATCTGGTTCACTAATGTCCTTTAGGGAAGGAAATCTGCCGTCCTTACCTGGTCTGGCCACCAGACCCACAGCAATGTGGTTAACTTTTAACTGCCCTCTGAAATGGCCTAGCAAGTCACTCAGTTGTAAAAAACCGCTACGAAACACAATAATAAAAATGAAACGGGACGGACCACCCGGCATCGGCCTCGGTTACGGACACGGTAACGGCACATCCAGCCCAGTCAACCCTGCAAAGTCCTCCTCACCAACATCTGGGGACTTGTGCCAAAATTGGGAGAGCTGGCCCACAGACTAGTCAAGCAACAGCCTGACATAGTCATACTCACAGAATCATACCTTTCAGCCAATGTCCCGAACTCCTCCATCACCATCCCTGGGTATGTCCTTTCCCACCGGCAGGACAGACCCACCGGGGTGGCGGCACAATGGTATACACGTTGGGAAGGAGTGGCCCTGGGAGTCCTCAACATTGACTCTGGAACCATGAAGCTTCAGGGCAAGGAAACCTCCTGCTGATTACCACCTACCGCCCACCCTCTGCTGATGAATCAGTACTCCTCCATGTTGAACACCACTTGGAAGAAGCACCGAGAGTAGCAAGGGCACAGAAGGTACTCTGGGTGGGGGACTTCAATCAATGTCCATCACCAAGAGTGGATCGGTAGCACCACTACTAGCTGAGTCCTGCGACAGGTGGTGAGAGAACCATCACGAGGGAAAAGCCTACTTGACCTCGTCCTCACAAATCTACCTGTCTCGCAGATGCATCTGTCCATGACACTATTGGTAGCAGTGACCACCGCACAGTCATTGCGGAGACGAAGTCCCGTCTTCACACAGAGGACACCCTCCATCGTGTTGTGTGGCACTACCACCGTGCTAAATGGGATAGATTCAGAACAGATCTAGCAGCTCAAAACTGGGCATCCATGAGGCGCTGTGGGGCAGCAGCAGAATTGTATTCCACCACAATCTGTAACCTCATGGCCCGGCATATCCCTCACTCTACCATTATCATCAAGCCAGGGGACCAACCCTGGTTCAATAAGGAGTGTAGAAGAGCATACCAGGCGTACCTAAAAATGAGGTACCAACCTGGGGAAGCTGCAACACAGGACTACATACATGCTAAAAAGCAGAAGCAGCATGCTATAGACAGGGCTAAATGATCCCACAATCACCGGATCAGATCAAAGCTCTGCAGTCCTGCCACATCCAGTCGGGAATGGTGGTGGACCATTAAACAACTAACGGGAGGAGGAGGCTCCATGAATATCCCCATCCTCAATGATGGTGGAGCCCAGTACGTGAGTGCAAAAGACAAGGCTGAAGCGTTTGCAACCATCTTCAGCCAGAAGTGCCGAGTGGATGATCCATATCGGCCTACTCCTGAGGTCCCCACCATCACAGAAGCCGGTCTTCAGCTAATTCGATTCACTCCAGGTGATATCAAGAAACGGCTGAGCGCACTGGATACAGCAAAGGCTATGGGCCCCGACAACATCCCGGCTATCGTGCTGAAGACTTGTGCTCCAGAACTAGCTGCGCCTCTAGCCAAGCTGTTCCAGTGCAGCTACAACACTGGCATCTATCCGACAATGTGGAAAACTGCCCAGGTATGTCCTGTCCACAAAAAGCAGGACAAATCCAACCCGGCCAATTACCACCCCATCAGTCTACACTCAATCATCAGCAAAGTGATGGAAGGTGTCATCGACAATGCTATCAAGCGGCACTTACTCACCAATAACCTGCCCACTGATGCCCAGTTTGGGTTCCGCCAAGACCACTCAGCTCCCGACCTTATTACAGCCTTGGTCCAAACCTGGACAAAGGAGCTGAATTCCAGAGGTGAGGCAAGAGTGACTGCCCTTGACATCAAGGCAGCATTTGACCGAGTGTGGCATCAAGGAGCCCTAGTAAAACTGAAGTCAATGGGAATCGGGGGGAGAACGCTCCACTGGCTGGAGTCATACCTAGCACAAAGGAAGATGGTTGTGGTGGTTGAAGGTCAATCATCAAAGCCCCAGGACATCACTGCAGGAGTTCCTCAGGGCAGTGTCCTAGGCCCAATCATCTTCAGCTGCTTCATCAATGATCTTCCCTCCAACAAAAATGTTCAGAAATGGGGATGTTTGCTGATGACTGCACAATGTTCAGCGCCATTCACAACTCCTCAGATAATGATGCAGTCCATGCCCGCATGCAACAAGACCTGGACGACGTTTAGGCTTGGGCTAGTAAGTGGCAGGTAACATTCGCACCACAGAAGTGCCAGGCAATGACTATCTCCAACAAGCGAGAGTCTAACCACCTCCCCTTGACATTCAATGGCATTACCAATGCCGAATCCCCCACCATCAACATCCTTGGGGTCACCATTGACCAGAAACTTAACTGGACCAGCCACATAAATACTGTGGCAACAAGAGCAGGCCAGAGGCTAGGTATTCTACATAAGAACATAAGAACATAAGAAATAGGAGCAGGAGTAGGCCAATCGGCCCCTCGAGCCTGCTCCGCCATTCAATAAGATCATGGCTGATCTGATCCTAACCGCCAATCTACTATCTATCACAGAACCATCTCCTGCATCTAACAGAATTGCACACACGAAATAGGAGCAGAATTAGGCTACACGGTCCCTGGGCCCGCTCCACTACCCACAGGGCCATGACCGATCCGAACCTAGACTCATGTCCAAATTCCTGCCCGCTCCCCGTAACCCTTAATGCCCTTTACTTCTAGGAAACTGTCTATTTCTGTTTTAAATTTAATTAATGTTGTAGCTTCTACAGCTTTTTGTGGCAGCATATTCCATGGACCTACCACCCTCTGAGTGAAGTAGTTCCTCCTCATCTCAGTTTTGAAAGAGCAGCCCCTTATTCTAAGACTATGTCCCCTAGTTCTAGTCTCACCCGTCATCGGGAACATCCTCCCCGCATCCACCCGATCCAACCCCTTCACAATCTTATATGTTTCAATAAGATCGCCTCTCATTCTTCTGAACTCCAATGAGTAGAGTCCCAATCTACCCAACCTCTCCTCATATGACCACCCCCTCATCCCCGGGATTAACCGAGTGAACCTTTTTTGCACTGCCTCGAGAGCAAGGATGTCTTTCCTTAAGTAAGGACACCAAAACTGTATGCAGTATTCCAGGTGCGGTCTCACCAATACCTTGTACAACTGAAGCAATACCTCCCTATTTTTATATTCTATCCCCCTAGCAATGAAAGCCAACATTCCATTTGCCTTCTTAATCACTTGCTGCACCTGCATACTAACCTTTTGAGTTTCGTGCACCAGGACCCCCAGATCCCTTTGCACTTCAGTACTCTCCAGTTTCTTGCCATTAAGATAATAAATTGCTCTAGGATTTTTCCTGCCAAAGTGCATCACCTCACACTTTCCAGTGTTGTATTCCATCTGCCAAATCTCTGCCCACTTACTTAGCCTGTCTATGTCCCCTTGCAGGTTTTTTATGTCCTCCTCACTCACTACTTTCCCTCCCATCTTTGTATCATCTGCAAATTTTGATATGTTACACTTGGTCCCTTCCTCCAAATCGTTAATATAGATTGTAAAGAGTTGGGGACCCAGCACTGACCCCTGTGGAACACCACTAGTTACTGATTGCCAGTCTGAGAATGAACCATTTATCCCAACTCTTTGCTTTCTGTTGGATAGCCAATCCTCTATCCATGCCAGAATATTACCCCCAATCCCGTGATTTTTTACCTTAAGCAATAATCTTTTGTGTGGCACCTTGTCAAATGCCTTTTGGAAGTCTAAATACACTACGTCCACTGGTTCCCCTTTATCCACTCTATATGTTACTTCCTCAAAGAACTCCAGCAAATTTGTCAAACATGACTTCCCCTTCGTAAAACCATGCTGACTTTGTCCTATTAAATTATGATTATCCAAATGTGGCGAATGTCTCATCTCCTGACTCCCCAAAGCAGTTCCACCATCTACAAGGCACAAGTAAGGAGCGTGATGGAATACTCTCCACTTGCCTGGATGAGTGCAGCTCCAACAACACTCAAGAAGCTCGACACCATCCAGGACAAAGCAGCCCACTTGATTGGCGCCCCATCCACCACCTTAAACATTCACTCCTTCCACCACCGGCGTACCGTGGCTGCAGTGTGTACCATCTACAAGATGCACTGCAGCAACTCGCCAAGGCTTCTTCGGCAGCACCTCCCAAACCCGCGATCTCCTCCACCTAGAAGAACAAGGGCAGCAGGCGCATGGGAACACCACCACATCCAAGTTCCCCTCCAAGTCACACATCATCCTGACTTAGAAATATATCGCCGATCCTTCATCGTCGCTGGGTCAAAATCCTGGAACTCCCTACCTAACAGCACTGTGGGAGTACCTTCACCACACGGACTGCAGCGGTTCAAGAAGGCAGCTCACCACCACCTTCTCAAGGGCAATTAGGGATGGGCAATAAATGCTGTCCATGCCAGCGGCGCCCATATCCCATAAAAATGAATTTAAAAAACCCAAGGATTTTTGTCCCCTTATTCTGCCACTTCCCTTTAATCGTCCACCTCCCTTTCAATTCCACCTGAATAGTAATTTTCCCACCACTGGAAAGAAAAAAACTTGCATTTATATAGTGCCTTTCACAACCTCAGGATGTTCTCAAGCATTTCACAGCCAATGAGAGGGCAGATGGGGCCTCCATTTAACAACTCATCCTAAAGACAGCACCACCAACAGTGAAGCACTCCCTCAGTACTCCACTGAAGTATCAGCCTAGATTATGTGCTCAAGTCTCTGGAGTGGTGCTTGAACTCATGACCTTCTGACTCAGAGGTGAGAGTGCTAACACGGAGCCAAGGCTATACTAAGATACCTCTCTGCACACATCCAAATTTTATGAATTATGTTAATGAGCGAACCCAGGCAGAATTGCACGTGATCAGCACATTACAAAAGGCGCTCTATAAATGCAAGGCTTCCTTTTTACTATTCTGGAGAGATTTGCACCAGTTAACTGAACAGGACTGAATTACGACAGTCGATGAAAATCTGCCCCACAGTGTGCAGTTACAAATGGATTTCCTAATGTCTTTTGCTTTTCAGAACCGTTGACATTTCACCCATTGCTGCCCTGGAGCTGATGAGGACCTTCCGTTGTACACAAGGCTGCCGTCGTGGCAAAAAATATATATAATCGAATTTGACGTGCTGTTTTTTACTAATACAAACAGGTCAGCTCTGATAACATGTGCTCTCCGATGAGACTACTTTTTCATTGCCAATTTCTGCTGAATAATAAGTCATGTTCGTTTGTACGGCTTAAGCAGCTGATTTCAACTCCACCGAGTGGTAAATTAATTTTAATTATTCAATGATTGGACATTTTCCCACAAACTGTAAGTTGAATATTCAACATCGAAGACCCTGCAGTCAAAGTGTATGATTACAGCCTGTCTAACATGTCTTTATGTCTGACCTTTCAAATCGTCTGCCCCCTATATCTCTAATCATTACGAGGGCAGACTTACATAGTGCAGCAAGTGATTAATTTTTAGTATTCATTGTAAAATATGTTAGTAATTACAAAAAAAAGGACTCATTTAGAAATTGCCACCTATTTTGCCCAGCTGGTTTCAAAATATACTAAATTTCAAAATAAATTGTTGCTAGTCTGAAGAAGCGAAGCATATTAATCATGTCGCCATCTAGCATTTCAGCTGCATTCCCTGCTGCACCAGCGAGTAAGATCTGTACTTTGCAGCTTGAAGTGCAGAGTGTTCCTCTTCATGACTGAGTGCACAATGGCATGTGTGTACTGAGATTGAGCAGAGGCAGCAGGAAAAAAATTACGGACACGCCAGGCATGTTCATAAGGCACGAGAAGAGTTTTGGGACTATTTGTCTCCACTACAATTGATTACCTTTGTTATACTTGGCATAAATTATTAAAGACAGCAGGAAAAATTCCACTTTGACCTTTATATTACGTTGCTCCTGTTGATCACAATGAAAACTCAATGGGGGTGAAATTCGATAGCACAAAATAATGGGCACGGGCACCGTGATGCGAGATATGCCCGTGCCCGTTAAGAAAGCGCTGGCAACACATCAATTTACTTAAAGCTAGCCTGCAGCTCTTCAAGGCAGTCTGCAGCTCCTAAAGCTGAGTTGCCTTCTGCACATAAAAAATGCTAAACGTGCTTCAGCACTAACACAAATGGCTCAACAGGCCAGGGAAAGAGCCAGGGTCTCACACACAGCACTCCAGCTTTGTGCAGGGGGTCAACACTGGAAGAGAGGTCCTCTACCCACAGGGGGCCAGGAGGCCCTCCAGAAAGAAGAATGTGGGATCAGATTGCCAAGGCGGTCACCCCCAGGACCTGGCTCCAGTGCCCAAAGACGTTTCATGACCTCAGACGAGTGGTCAAGGTCAGTGAATGCATCTTCAAAAGCTGTCTCCTACCAACTGCACCACTAGCCTCACACACTGCTCAATGCACGACCCCATCCCCGCACCAATCACTCACCTACCGACAATCTCTACCAAACACGAGGCACACCTCCCATTCCTAGCTTCACCTCACCCCCTTGGAGGAGACGGTGCTGACTATTCTTGGCAGGGGCATGGCTGAGCCCTTGGCCAGCGGTGGGGCTGAAAGAGTACAACATGCTGGTATCCTCATACGTTATCCTCCTTCTCACATTCTACTTCCTCCTTATCCCACAATCTCTTCTGATTTACAAGCTGCACATGGTGTAAGCATGCACCTCTTGCTTTCCCGCCCTCTCATCACCACAACCCTACTCTTGTGCCTTCCTCATTTCAGACACTCAAGAAATCCAGCCTGCCCAGCCAGTGGTTGACCAAGAAGAGGGAGAGGAGAGTGAAGAAGAAGGAGAAGAAACACTGTCACTCGATTTCACAATCCCAGCCACCAGCTCCTCGAGGTCGTCCTGCAAGGCCATCTGCAGTCTCCCCCATTGAAAGTCAGCAACCTTCCACCAGCCATGCTGCAGCTACTGGGGTAGCACTGCGTGACATTCCTAGGGTAGGCAAAGGCACATGCAAGACAGGCACTAAGGGAATGCACAAGGGTGATTAGGTGTTTTTTTGATGTAATATTGGATGCATATATGTATAAAGTTGGATTGCAAAGTTTGCTTTGTGGTGGCTCTTATTTCAGCATCATGGCCAAGAGGACGCTGTGATGGCCAGTAACAGAGGGAAGGTAAAGTGTGGGCCAAATGTTGAAAGGGGAATTGGGGTTCTGGTCACTGATACCGCAGACAGATGATTCCATCCTGGATATCCCGGTCAGAAAGGGGCAGTCTAGGTTGCCTCCTTCCTTCTGCTTTTTCATCTTTTCTCTTCTGCTTCCTCCTCTTCTGCTTCCTCCTCCCTCTGTGAGCAGCTAGTCCCCTTTGCTGCCTCTGCTCCATCTCCATGTGATACTGCAGCCCAAGGAGGACTGCAATTAGAGCCCCCAGGACTGGGAGCAAGTGGTCTTCTTAGAGGCCTTCCTTTAATAGCCAAAGCTTGCAAATGTCCAGCAGCACTCCCTGCACTCCCTGCACACTTTAACAACGTTTTAAATGTATTGCACCAAGCCACTACTCCAATAAAATGCAAAAAAAGTCCAAAAGCAAAAATTTGTGTGTGACCCTTTAAGAAACGCTTGCAGCGTCTCTGTTGTTCTTCTGCACGCACGTTCTTCCTTACATGGTTTCGAGAGGGCGGTATCAAGAGTGGCGACGTCGAAAATCACAGATCGTGCGTCAATTCAGGCATTGCACGCCGATTGATGTCACGATCTTCATCATTTAAATATGTGCGGCGAGCGAAGGCAAAGGCAGCGATGCCGACCTGCCCAAAATAGTGGCCGCCGCGTTTCACACCGGAAATGGGTGGAAGCGAAGTGGCCGCCATTTCTTCTGCAAAATCAGCCTTAACGGCTGGTGCTAAAGGTCCCAATTTCACGGCCAGTGAAACTGGGCAGTACAAGATGTAGAAGAGCAAAGAACTCACGTCATTATAGCACCTGTTCACATCACTTGGGACATCCCAAAGTACTTCACAGTAGGAGTTACTTTTTAAAGTGCAGCTGCTGCTATGTAGATGAACATGGCAGCCATTTTGTGCATAGCAAGTTCACGCAAACAGCAACGAGATGAATGACCAGTTGATCGAACTTTGGTGGAGTCGGTTGAGGGAAGAATGTTTGGCAAGGAACGTCATGCTCTTTTTTCAATAGTGCCAGAGGATCTTTAACATCCACACAATAGGTGCTCAGTTTGGTGTCTCATCCAAAGGACGGGACCTCCGGCAGTGCAGCACTCCCTCAGTACTAAACTGAGGTGTCAACCTGTATAATGTGCTCAAGCCCTGGTGTTGGGTTTAATTTTACAACCTTCTCAATCAGAGGCATGATTGCTACCAACTGAGCCATGTTGACATTGTACTTTCAACTTAAACAACCCAAATTCAAATCTCATCCCAGCTACCTGAATTGGAATGTGATTAGAAGGAACTGCTCCCCGCAAACCCCCCCACCCCCCACCCCCACCCCGCTGCAGAGTTTGTGGAATACGGTCCCAGTGAAAACCATTGAGGCTGAGTCGAATAATTCCTTCGAAATAGAGCTGGATAGTTATCTGCTTGGGAATGTGATGAGAGGTTTATAGGTAGAGGTACACATTCATACAATTAAATACTCCATGGGCCACAAAGTTTCCTGATTTCCAGAATTTGATTACAGCTCCTGTTAAACTGCATGTTTCACATGCATTCCATTCAGTGACACTTGGGTGTAATGTTTTATAAGACCAAGTATCTCACTATTGGAGTGCAGGAAACACATAAACCAGTTCTGGTCTCAGGGTAAAGAGTCTACTTGCACACATTCACACCTATATTTCCAATCTGGGAAGAGGTATTGACAGGAATGATCTCAGTCACCTAAACAGCCTAATCTAAAGTTGCCTTACTCCTACAATCCATAGGCTTTTACCCTGGTGTCACTTAATCGCAACTTCCTGATTGAACTCATCTTCTCTCCTACTCTTTTCAACCTTGGTCCTTCACCTAGATTCTGCACTGAGTCTACAAATGGAACAAAACTGCAATCCAAATCATCAACCTACCGATCTGAGCAAAGAAAAATGAAGCTATTTAATTTGTCTTTTTAAACAGTTTTTAATTGAGCCAAATGCTATTAATTTCAACAGCACTAATTGTGAGGGATGATGTTTGAAAGAGAGCAGGATAAAGCAGGAGACCAAATGATGCAACTTATTTAGATTAAAAATGGGAAGAGCCAACTGCAGTTCAATAAATGTATTCATTAATGACCTCTTTGAAGTAAAGCTATTTTCGATGTAAAGGAACACTTTCTGAATAGAAACCATTTCCGTTTCCTATTGTCATAATGTTTCTGGTCCGATCAATGAAAGCTTTTGCTCGCACCATCTCATATAGTCATGTAATAAACTGAGCTTAATTCGCTTGGATTGGTCTAACTCCACTGGACCAGCTTTCCAGGTCAATCACATTACAGCTGTAAGCAGTTATCACTTGTCTGGCAAACTTCTCATAGAATCATAGTATCATTAGAATGGTTACAGCTCAGAAGGAGGCCATTCGGCCCGTCGAGCCCGTGCCGGCTCTCTGCAAGAGCACTTCAGCTAGTCCCACTCCCCCGCCCTTTCCCCGTAGCCCTGCAATTTTTTTTCCTTCAGGTACTTATCCAATTCCCTTTTGAAAGTCTCGATTGAATCTGCCTCCACCACCCTTTCAGGCAGTGCATTCCAGATCACAACAACTCGCTGTGTAAAAAGTTTTTCCTCATGTTGCCTTTGGTTCTTCTGCCAATCACCTTAAATCTGTGTCCTCTGGTTCTCGACGCTTCTGCCAATGGGAACAGCTCATTATCTCCTCATGCTACCTTATTAAAGGGAGAGGCCTTTTTATCCGTCCACTGATTATATCCTGCTGTGTGGTAGAAGCCTCATCATCATCTCCTCATTTTTCATTCTACTCCTTGTTTTAATTGGGAAACTTGGCAAAGTTCATCTTCCATTAAACCAAAGTCCACTCGGCCTGGTTCGATGGCATTAAAGATCCCATCGTACTATTTAATAAAGAGCAAAGCGTTCTCTCACTGTGCTGGCCAACATTCTTCTCTCAATCAATGCCACCAAAAACAGATGAACTGGTCATTCATCTCATTCCTGTTCGTAGGCTCTTGCTGTGCACAAAATGGTTGCTGTGTTTTGCCTATTTAAGAAAGGTCACTTGACTTCAAAAATAATTCATTGTATGCAAAGTGCTTTGGTACTAAGAAACGTGGTAAGATGCTGTATAAATGGTATTTCTTTCCTTCTTTATAAGAAAAGGAATTCTGTACAGCATGCTACCCCATGTCTATTATGGTAATTCCTTTCACATTATTGCACATTATAGCACCTATGGAGTTAAGGCTTCCAAATTTCTAGGGATACTGCAATAGCTCTGAATCCAGGGAGAAAGCAGGGAATTACCAGCACAGTCCATTCAGGCATTAGAGCATGATCCTGAGGTGAGAGGGCAGGAGATTATGATGTCACTTATAAGACAACAGCAAATGCTAGAGTGTTGGTTGATCTCATTATCCCTCCTTCAATTCCATTCTATTGGGTGTATAGTAAAGGTCTCAACAACAACTTGCATTTATAGGGCGCTTTAATGTAGTAAAATGTCCCAAAGCACTTCACGGGAGCGCTTTCAGAAATATTTGACACCAAGCCACATAAAGAGATATTGGGTACAGGTGACTAAAAGCTTGGTCAAAGAGATAGGTTTTAAGGACTGCCTTAAAGGAGGAGAGAGAGATAGAGAGGCAGAGAGGTTTAGAGAAGTTCCAGAGCTTAGGACCTAGGCAGCTGAATAGTGGGGCAATGGAAATCGGGGATGCTCATTACATATCCCTCCTACTCTGTTACAACATGCATACAGTAATAGCCTTGTAACCCCGCCCTTTTATTCCAAGCTTGGAAGCTGCAATTGCCTTGGGTAAGTCATCGATTTATTTTCAACGCACACATTGGGCTGGATTTTGATATTGGGGCGGGTTGGGGTCGTGTCATCCACTTTTCGTGTTATCCACCCGACTGCAATTGGATGTGGGAGATTGATGCGATTTTCACCTAATTGGGCAATTGAGTTCCAGCATGTGGGAACCCATGACCCAATTAGTGTTTTCAGTCTGAAAGTCGCCTCTGGTGATGTCATCATTACTGCTGCATTGAAGGTCTTCAGAGACTGCCTGGCCTTTGCTGTGAGAGGACCTGAAGGCAAAATTTGCTTCAGCATCCCTTGGTCTGCTCCCACATATTTTTCCTACTACTACTACTACTACTCCGTTGTAATAGTGGACCTGCAGCTGATAGTCAGCTTCCGAAATGTGTTACCGCCAGGTTTCACATTCGTGGTTCAGAACAGGCATGCTTCAAGTAAAACAAGGGTTAAAATCACAAAGGCCTTTCAAAATGGCATTATACAGCCAATTTAGTGCTTGTTAAGGGCCTTAACAGCCTATCCCGCCTCTTAAAGGCGGGACAGAGTCGGGACCAGCAGACACGATTTAATGAAAATTGCGTGGAGGCGGGATGGAGGCGGACTTGTGCCCGCCCGCCAGTTTTCGCAATTTTAACCCCCCACATGCCTCCAAACCCGCCTCCACGGGTCAATGAAAATCCAGCACATTATGTTTAAGCATCTTACAATACATGAATTGATCTTAAATTTACTGGGCTAGAAATTCATCTACTTACCGCCATGCCATAGCGCCATGAAATGGTGATAAAATGGCGGCCAGCGCTCTTTTGCCAGCTGGTGGCAGTTCCCGCAGCAGCTGCCATATTTCTCTCCACCTTTGCGCTGCCGGTAGTACCCTGGAAAAAAAATGGCGGCGTGGTGACGTCAATCGGCATGCAATGCCGACTTACCGTCACCAACGCGAACTTTGACCCTCACGCTGAATTCAGCGCTAGGTCCTAAGCATGTCAGGTTAACCTGGCGTGCAAGCAGGCTGACAGTGGCGATGTCTGCAGCTCTTAAAGCGACACACACATCATTCAGGTAAGTTTGAATTATTAGGGTTTGAATGGTTTTTTTGATTTTATTGAAATGGTGCCTTGCTGCAATAGATGTGAAAAGTTTTTTAAGTGTATAGGGAGTGCTGCTGGATGCTTGCAAGGACTTGGATTGTAAATGAAGGCCTTTGAGAAGACAGAACATGCTGCGAATACTCAGCAGGTCATGCAACATCCGTGAAGAGAAAAACAGAGTTCACGTCTCAGGTCGACATGCTGCCTGACCAACTGAGTATTTCCAGCTTTTTATGCTGTCATTTCATATTTACAGCATCTGCTTGCACAGGGAAGAGGAAGACGCAGAGAGGAGGAAGCCAAAGAGGAGGAATCAGATGGAAGGATGTATGTCAAACAGCTCCTTTGTGGCCGGGATATGGTGTTAAGGAAGCTAAAGGGATTGAAGGCGGACAAATCCCCAGGGCCTGATAACATGCATCCTAGGGTGCTGAAGGAGGTGGCCCTAGAGATAGCGGATGCACTAAGTATGATTTTTCAGAATTCATTAGACTCGGGAACAGTGCCCATGGATTGGAGGGTAGCTAACGTTACCCCACTATTCAAAAAGGGGGGTAGGGAAAAAGCAGGTAATTACAGACCTGTAAGCCTTACATCAGTTGTGGGCAAAATGCTGGAGTCCATCATTAAGGATGAAATAGCGGAGCACTTAGCAAATGGGGACAGGATAGGACAGAGTCAACATGGATTTACAAAGGGTAAATCGTGCTTGACTAATCTATTGGAATTTTTTGAGGGAGTAACTGGTAAAATAGATGGGGGAGAGCCAGTAGATGTGGTGTACCTGGACTTCCAAAAGGCCTTCGATAAGGTCCCACATAAAAGATTAGCAGGGAAAATTGAAGCTCATGGGATAAAGGGGAAAGTATTGACGTGGATAGAGAACTGGCTGTCAGATAGAAAACAGAGAGTTGGAATAAACGGCTCATTTTCGGAATGGCAGGCAGTAACAAGTGGGGTACCACAGGGATCTGTCCTGGGTCCCCAGCTGTTCACAATTTACATTAATGACCTGGATCAGGGAGTCGGATGCAGCATTTCCAAATTTGCAGACGACACTAAACTAGGAGGGGGGGTGGGCTCAGAGGAGGAGACCAGGAAGCTCCAGAGCGATTTGGACAGACTGGGTGATTGGGCGGATAAATGGCAGATGCACTATAATGTGGACAAGTGCGAAGTTATCCACCTTGGGTGCAGGAACGGGAGGGCAAATTATTATTTAAATGGCAATAAATTGGGAGAGGGGGAAGTACAGAGAGACCTGGGTGTTCTTGTACACCAGTCACTGAAGGCGAGCATGCAGGTGCAACAGGCGGTCAAGAAGGCAAACGGTATGCTGGCCTTCATAGCAAAAGGGTTGGAATACAGGAACAGGGATACCTTGCTGCAGCTGTACAGGGCACTGGTGAGACCACACCTCGAGTACTGTGTACAGTTTTGGTCGCCTCATCTGAGGAAAGATGTTCTTGCCATGGAGGGGGTGCAGCGGCGATTCACCAGGCTGATACCAGGAATGGCGGGATTGACCTATGAGGAGAGACTATGTAGTTTAGGGATGTACACACTGGAGTTTAGAAGATTGAGAGGGGACGTCATAGAAGTGTATAAAATTCTGACAGGTCTAGACAGACTAGATGCAGAAGGAATGCTTCCCTTGGCGGGTGAGAACAGAACTAGAGGACATAATTTAAGGATAAGGGCTAAACCATTTAGGACAGAAATGAGGGGGAATTTCTTCACTCAGAGGGTGGTGAACCTGTGGAACTCATTGCCACAGAGGGCAGTGTACGCCAGCTCATTAAATATATTTAAGAGGGAATTGGATATATTTCTACAGGCAAAAGGGGTTAAGGGTTACGGAGAGAAGGCTGGGACGGGATACTGAATTGGAGGATCAGCCATGATCTCATCAAATGGCGGAGCAGGCTCGAAGGGCCGGATGGCCTACTCCTGCTCCTATCTTCTATGTATCTATGTATCTATATGTATCTATGTATCTGCCTGTGGTCCCACTGGCTGGGCAGGCTGCCTCTTCTTGTTGACCCACTGGCTGGGCAGGCTGCATTTCTTGGGTGTGTGAAATGAGGAAGGCACAAGGGTGGAGTTGTGCTGACGGGAGGGCGGGAAAGCAAGAGGTGCATAGCAGAAGGTGGACAATGTACGAGGATAACCGCATCTTGTATCCTTTCAGCCCCGCCGCTGGCCAAGGGCTCAACCATGCCCCTACCAAGAATGGCCTGCACCGTCTCCTCCAAGGGGGTGAGGTGAGGCTAGGAATGGGAGATGTGCCTCGTCATTGGTGCAGATTGTTGGTAGGTGAGTGATTGGGGGCTGTGCATTGAGCAGTGTGCGAGGCTAGTGGTGCAGTTGGTAGGAGACGGCTTTTGAAGATGCATTCACTGAACTTGACCAGTGGTCTGAGGTCATGAAGCTTCTTTGGGCACTGGAGCCAGGTGGTGGGGGGTGACACTGCTGGCAGTGACGGCCTTAGTGATATATTCCCACATCGTTCTTTCTGGAGGGCCACCTGGCCCTTGTGGGTAGAGGGCTTGTCTTGCAGTGTTGACCCCCTGCACAAAGCTGGAGTACTGCATGTGAGACCCTCGGTGCCCCTTCCCTGGCTTGCTGAGCCATTTGTGCTAGTGCTGAGGCATTCTTCCCATTTGTTGAGGTTAGGAAGGTAATTCAGCTTTAACAGCTGAATGTTCTCATTTGGAACTTCTTTTAAATATTGAATAGTTCTTAAAAGGCAGAAAGGGCTGAAAAATCTATTGATTCACTGCATTTTATTTTGTATTTTTTCTTATTCATTCATGGGATGTGGGCATCGCTGGCAAAGCCATCATTTAATGCCCATCCCTAATTGCCCTTGAGAAGGTGGTGGTGAGCCACCTTCTTGACAACTGAGGGGCTTGCTAGCCCATTTCAAAGGGCAGTTAAGAGTCAACCACATTGCTGTGGGTCTGGAGTCACATATAGGCCAGATCGGGTAAGGACGACAGATTTCCTTCCCTAACAGACATTAGTGAACCAGATGGGTTTTTCCGACAATCCGGCACTAGCTTTTTATTCCAAATTTATTTAATTAACTGAATTTAAATTCCCCAGCCGTGGTGGGATTTGAACTCATGTCTCCAGATCATTAGTCCAGGCCACTGGATTACTAGTCCAGTAACATAACCACTATGCCACCATTCCCAATATTGCTTCAGTGTGCGTGGCCCCTTTAATTCTCAGACCTCTTCATTGCCCACAATTCCCTGCGAGCACCACAGCTTCGCTCACAGAGGCTGTGGGAAGCTGCAACGCCGGACCTGGACAGGAGCTTCATCCTGGATCGCTCCAGCAATGCCACCAGGCCGGCGTTTCACAGAAGGTGAGCGCTGTGCCACCTATTTCCATGCCCCCCCAGACCAATTTCACTCGGTTAGTGTTGTTAACGGCCATTTCCAGCGGCCGTTAACTGCAGACACATGGCAAATTTGCTGCGAACACCAATTTTCCCCCCACTGTCTGTTCACTATGAGGTAATGGAGAGGGTTGATGAGGGTAGTGTGGTTGATGTTGTGTATATGGATAAAGTACCACATAATAGATGACATGAATCTTGTCATTCATGTGGAAATGACTTATGAAATAATACTGGGCGGCCTGCTGGTGGCGCTGTCCAGGGAGAGTATAAATACTCGGGCATGGGCCCAGCCTGCTCAGGACATTCTTTAACAGGAACTAGTGAAGGACACAACTAGACCTCCATGTTGAAAAACAGTTGATTAAAGCTTTGTTTAACGCTTAGACCAAATGCCTAGTAGTTTTCTTACGTCAATAGACTTGTTAGCAACATTAATGTCCATGGGATTAAAGGGACAGTGGCAGCATGGATAAAAAAAATGGCTAAGGGACAGAAAGCAGAGAGTAGTGGTGAATGGTTGTTTTTCAGACAGGAGGGAAATATACAGTGGTGTTCCCCAGGGGTCGGTATTAGGACCACTGCTCTTTTTGGTATTGATATATTAAAGACCTGGACTTGGGTATATAGGGCATAATTTCAAATTTTGCAGAGGACACAAAACTCAGAAATATAGTAAACGATTAGGAGGATAGTAACAGATGCCAAGAGGACATAGACAGACTGGTGAAATGGGCAGACACATGGCAGATGAAATTTACCGCAGAGCATTATGAAGTGATATATTTTGGTAGGCAGAATGAGGAGAGGCAATATAAACTAAATGGTACAATTTTAAAGGGGGTGCAGGAACAGAGAGTCCTGGGGGTGTATGTACACAAATCTTTGAAGGTGGCAGGGCAGGTTGAGAAGTCTGTTGAAAAAAGCATATGGGATCCTTGGCTTTATTAATAGAGGCATAGGCCCAGAAATTTCCTACCTTATTGCAACAATTTAGTACCGCAATCCTGGCGAAAAAGGGCGGCCGCTCCTCTAACATCCTTCCCTTGTGCAGGACCCGGCGGCCGCCATTTTGGTGAGGGCCTTAGCGCTGCCGATAGCAGCACTGCACCTCCCTGGAGATGCAAATACAGTGAGGGTGACGTCAGTCCACGTGCAATGCTGACTTAACGTCATGCTCTGTGAACTTGGACCTTAGCACTGAGCTTAGCGCTGGGTCCTGAGCTCGCTCTGTAAAGCGAGCATGCAGCAGACTGACAGAGATGCTGTCAGCACTTCTTAAAGGGACACACACATCTTTCAGGTAAGTTTGCATTTAGGCTTTTGGACTGGATTTTTTTTATTTTATTGAAGTAGTTGCTTGGTGCAATACATTAAAAAGTTTTTTAAGTGTGCAGGGAATGCTGCTGCATGCTTACAAGACCTCGGATGGTAAAGAAAGGCCACTGAGAAGACAGAAAGTGCTGGAAATACTCAGCAGGTCAGGCAACATCTGTGGAGAGAGAGACGGAATTCACATCTCAGGTCAAGATGCTTCCTGACCTGCTGAGTATTTCCAGCATTTTCTGGTTTTATTTCAGATTTACAGCATCCACTCACAGAGGAAAGAGGAAGACGCGGAAGAGGAAGACGCAGAAGAGGAAGACGCAGAATAGGAGGAAATAGAAGAGGAGGAAGCAGAAGGAAGGTGCAACCCAGACAGCCCCTTTCTGGCCGGGATATCCAGGATGGAATGATCCGCCTGCAGTACCAGTGACCACAACCTCAATTCCTCTTTCAACATTAGTCCCACACCTTACCTTCCCTCTGTTACTGACCATTGCAGTGTCCTCTTGGCCACAATGCTGAAATAAAAGCCACCACAAAGCAAACTTTCCAATCCAACTTTATACATCTATCCATCCAATATGACATCAAGAAATCAACTCATTACCCTTATGCATTCCCTTAGTGACTGTCTTATGCGTGCCTTTGCCTATCCTACTGATGTCACGTAGTACCACCCCAGTGGCTGCAGCGTGGCTGGTGGAAGGCTGCTGACTTTCAATGGGGGAGACTGCAAATGGCCTTGCTGGTCGATCTTGAGAAGCTGGTGGCTGGAAGTGTCAAATCAAGTGACAGTGTTTCTTCATCTTCTTCTTCTTCTTCTTCACTCTCCTCTCCCTCTTCTTGGTCACCCACTGGCTGGGCAGGCTGCATTTCTTGGGTGTGTGAAATAAGAAAGGCACAAGGGTGGAATTGTGGTGAGGCAAGGGTGGGAAAGCAAGAGGTGCATGCCAGAAGGAGGATAACATATGAGGATATCAGCATCTTGTATCCTTTCTGCCCCGCCGCTGGCCAAGGGCTCAGCCATGCCCCTGCCAAGAATGGCCAGTACCGTCTCCTCTGAGGGGATGAGGTGAAGTTAGGAATGGGAGGTGTGCCTCATGTTTGGTACAGATTGTTGCTGGTGTGTGATTTGGGGGGGAGTGGTAGTCATGCATTGAGAAGTGTGTGAGGCTAGTGGTGCAGTTGGTAGGAGACAGCTTTTGAAGAGGCATTCACCGGCAGGTGTTTAGCGATGTTGAATTTTTAGGCCATAAAGTACAAAAGCAAGGAAGTTATGCTGAACCTTTATAAACACTGATTAGGTCTCAGCTGGAGTATTGTGTTCAATTCTGAACATCACACTTTAGGAAGGATGTCAAGGCCTTGGAGAGGGTGCAGAAGATATTTACTAGAATGGTACCAGGGATGAGGGATTTCAATTATGTGGAGAGACTGGAGAAACTAAGGTTGTTCTCCTTGGAGCAGAGAAGGTTAAGAGATTTGATAGAGGTGTTCAAAATCATGAAGGGTTTTGATGGAGTAAATAAGGAGAAACTGTTTCCAGTGGACACAAATTTAAGGTGTTTGGCAAAATAACCAGAGACGACATATGGAAAAAAAAATTTACGCAGCGAGTTGTTGTGATCTGCAATGCACTTCCTGAATTGGTGGTGGAAACAGATTCAATATTAACTTTCAAAAGGGAATTGGATAAATACTTAAAGCGAAAAAATTTGCAGGGCTATGGGGAAAAAGCAGGGGGGTTGGACTAATTGGATAGCTCTACCAAAGAGCCGGCACAGGCACGATGGGCCGAATGGTCTCCTTCTGTGCTGTATAATTCTATGATTCTATGAAGGTAGATTGGAGTAATGAGGGATAATGACCTATGTGCCTATTTCAAGTAGGCTTGAGGAAAGGCAAGTGTGTGTCCTTTGGATCTTTATTTGTGGGGGAACTGAAATGCTTTAGACAGCTATAAATTCTGAATAAAGATATTCTACTCAAGATTTCCTACTCCATTCTTCAGTTGCAAGGAGTACCAAGTCACACACCATTCCGATTTAGAAATATATCGACGTTCCTTTCTCGTTGCTGGGTCAAAATCGTGGAACTCCCTACCTAACAGCACTGTGGGAGCACTGTCACCACACGGACTGCAGCGGTTCATGAAGAAGGCTCATCACCACCTTCTCAAGGCCAACTTGTGATGGGCAATAAATGCTGGCCTTGCCAGCGATGCCCATATCCCCAGAATGAATTTTTAAAAAGTCATGAGGAACTCCGGAAACTGTTCGGTCAATAATATACAATTAAAACCTTCATTAAAACAATTTGTAATTGGTGTTTTACATTATCTTTCATTATTTTTCCTCTTTAAGGACCAACCCAAATTGAAAGGATTTTGCTTTCTATAGTACAAGTGAAAAATAAAGTTTCATAACCTGTAATTAATCTTTGTTTAACCAACGGCTAATTGAAATCCATGCTTGCGTGCCGGATTTAAATCTGACTTGCTTTGAGGGCTACAGCGGGGAAGATTCAATTTTCCAGCAACAGATGTAGCCGGACCCTGGTGATTCAGAGTGTTGTATGTCAAAGTAACAGTAGAATTCTCACACACGTGCCACCGGAAGACGTGACAGATGAGTAATTTTCATGAAATCCTTATTTTCAAAGGGTAATTAATAAAGCTGAACTTTTGACAGCCTAATGTCAACCCTCTGAGGAATAAGGGAACCACACAGTCAATATAATGACTGCTAATGAGCTGACTTCAATTAGTATTCTAGGCAGAAAGGTGAGCTGCTGGATCTGTGTCGTATCCCTCTTTGTGTCATATACAGTTTGTGATACGTTGGATCGGGTCCACCATATGTCCAGACGAGATAATGTTTTGATATTTCTATTGTTATTTGTTAGCTGATCCCCCATGGCATTGTTTAGTTTGATACCCTTGGCATTAGTGGTGCGGTTCAACAGCGTAAAGCGCACAGGTGCGCAGAAGGTCATAGGTCACATGGGAGGCGAGGCACGAAAGGCAGGGAGGGAAATAAAAAACAGGGTGATTTTGAGGGTAACATTGAACTATACAGAGTAAGCACAGCAATGAAGGAAGAGGAAAAATTGACAAATGTATAGTAAGATGTAATGGTTAACTGTATTGGTAAGTTTTATAGTGGCTTTTCAGAATTCTTGCATTTTATGAGTTTGTTACCTTATAAATGTTATTTGTATAGATATATAGTTGGGCAGATGAGGAACCATTATGGTTTCTGATAGC
Source organism: Squalus acanthias (assembly GCA_030390025.1). NCBI lineage: Eukaryota > Metazoa > Chordata > Chondrichthyes > Squaliformes > Squalidae > Squalus > Squalus acanthias. The sequence goes on along the minus strand of CM059425.1, from coordinate 81,973,400 downwards.
TTTTCCTACCTGTTTATCTTTAAGCAAATCTCATGCTTATTTCATCCAATCAGGTTTTAATTTTATATATACACACACACTTTTATTTGTTCACGGGATGTGGGCTTCGCTGGCAAGGCCAAGCATTTATTGCCCATCCATATTTGCCCTTGCGAAGGTGGTGGTAAGCCGCCTTCTTGAACCGCTGCAGTCTGTGAGGTGAAGGTACTCCCATACTGCTGTTAGGGAGGGAGTTCCAGGATTTTGACCCAGCGACTATGAAGGAATGCCGATATATTTCCAAGTCAGGTTGGTGCGTGACTTGGAGGGGAACTTGCAGGTGATAGTGTTCCCATGCGCCTGCTGCCCCTGTCCTTCTAGGTGGTAGAGGTCGCAGGGTTGAAGAAGCTTTGGTGAGTTGCTGCAGTGCATCTTGTAGATGGTATACACTGTAGCCATTGTGCGCCGGTGGTGGAGGGAATGAATGTTTAAGGTGGGGCTGCTTTGTCCTGGATGGTGTTGAACTTCTTGAGTGTTGTTGGAGCTGTACTCATCCAGGCAAGTGGAGAGTATTCCATCACACTCCTGACTTGTGCCTTGTAGATGGTGGAAAGGCTTTGGGGAGTCAGGATGTGAGTCACTCGCTGCAGAATACCCAGCCTCTGACCTGCTCTTACAGCCACAGTATTTATGTGGCTGGTCCAGTTAAGTTTCTGGTCAATGGTGACCCCCAGGATGTGGATGGTGGGGGATTCGGCGATGGTAATGCCATTGAATGTCAAGGGGCGGTGGAGAGACTCTCTTGTTGGAGATGGTCATTGCCTGGCACTTGTGTGGTGCAAATTTTACTTGCCACTTATCAGCCCAAGCCTGAATGTCATTCAGGTCTTGCTGCATGCGGGCATGGACTGCTTCATTATCTGAAGAGATGCGAATGGAACTGAACATTGTGAAATCATTTATATATATATATATATATATATATATACACATATATAGACAGTGTACACACACCACACACAAATACACACACACATATATTTACACACACCATACATATATACAAAAGCAAAATACTGCGGATGCTGAAAATAAAAACAGAAAATGCTAGAAACACTCAGCAGGTCAGACAGCATCTGTGGAGAGAGAAATGGAGTTAACGTTTCAGCTCGATGACCTTTCATCAGAACTGGAAAAAGTTAGAGATCTAATAGGTTTTAAGCAAGTGCAGGGGCAGGGAAAGGTGGGAGGGCAGGAAAGATGAAAAGGAAAGGTCTGTGATAGGGTGGAAGGCAGGAGAGATTAAATGACACAAGGGAGGATGGTGCAAGGCAAAAGGGGACTGTAATGGGACAAATAAAGAAACAAAAGATGGGTCTACAGGTGGTGTAAATGGCAACAGCAGAATCACCTGAAGGGATCATTACTAGTCCTAGCCCTTTTCGGGCTACCCCAGATCAGGCGTATTCTCCAGACGTTCACCTCCAACTAAAGTTAGAGATAGCCGAATCCTAGAGACGCTTAATTGGGTCCAAAGGTCAGACTATCTCTCCCTAAAGGAAAGGAATGACTTGAAGATGTTACCGTCCTCCAGATAGCATTTTAAATAAGTTTAACTAGACTGTAACCTTTCGGATATTATGAGGGTCTGGAAAACTCCCCCAGAATTCGGCAACTCCTCACCAAAGAGTGTACAGAGATTGAGTTTGCGAGTTTGATACAGAAGTACTATGTGAGACAATTCTAAAAATATATAGATTTATTAAAGAACTGACATGTAGTTAACAGTTGGTGATTCAGTCGCAACATTAACAGTTCTAAAAACAAATAGCTTACATTTCTTATTCTCAGAGATCCTTATTCTCAAATCTTAACTTCATTACATTTCTACTTAGTCTTGTTCCAGAATATCCACCAAAATCAAATACCTTTGATTACCCGAGACTCAAAGAGTTGAAAACTTACAGAGCTTGCCTCTGAAGTTGAGAATCGCTTGCACCTTCCAGCAAATTCTGTCTTTCTATTTGAAAGTCCAATATTTTATACTCTTTCTCAGTGTTATATCCTGTGAAGTTTTCTGCAGATGTAAGCTAATTATCTCGTCATATTTCTGTTGACTTCTTTCTATTCTTACTTTCAGTTCAGCTGTTGCATTAAGAATTATGTCTCCTCCTTTAGGTGTTCAAAACTAATCTTAAAAATAATGTAACAGCAGTGGTTCTATTTGATGCCATTTTTACGAAGGTCCTCTATTCAATTCTTAAATCACGTCAGCTGGTTAAAAGCAGACGTCATGTCTCCTAACTGTTCCAAGTTCAATACAAACACAATGTAATTGCTTGGTGCATCTGTTGATGTCATATTTATGAAAGTCTTCTGTTTGTATCTTTTTACAACATGTAAATTATAAACACTCCGACCGGGATCATCATTGTCTTCCTAGCTACTTTAATTGGTTGTACCATATAATCCTGTCCCCTGTTTCATTTGATATTATATTTATGAAGGCATATGGTTCTTTAATGTTCTGTGTTTCTGTTCGAAGTGTTAGTTTATAACACTTTAAACTGGGTATAGCTATTGTGTTCTTCCGAAAGCTCAGACTTTCTGGAAGCTCCAATCTGTTGCTTCAATGGGGCTATTGTTTCAGTGTCAACAACCAATTCCCATTTCAAAAGCTTGTATGGTGTTTACAGCTTTGTGTTAACAACTCATCTTATCTCAGAAGCCTGTATTTACAGCTTTGTGTTGTTGAGGTGTTTATATTTTTAAACCCAGTATGTCATGTTTTAATAATCAAAATTCTTTCATAGGATGGTGTATTTTTCTGAAATATGGCTATTCCTTTACACATCAACAGCTGCAGTCTGAAAAAATGGTAGCAGTGCTTATGATCTGAAATTGTTGAACTCAATGTTGAATCCGGAAAGCTGTAAAGTGCCTAATCAAAAGATGAGGTGCTGTTCCTCGAGCTTCCATTGAGCTTTATTAGAACAGTGTAGGAGGCCAAGGACAGAGAGGTCACCACACAGACTGCAGCAGTTCAAGAAGGCGGCTTACAACCTTTTCAAGGGCAATTAGGGATGGACAATAAATGTTGGCCTTGCCAGCGATGTCCACATCCTGTGAATGAATTATAAAAAAGAGTGAGAGTGGGGAGGAGAACACACCACACACACACACACACACACACACACACACACATATACACAAACACTAGTTGATCTCCTGTGGCATTAAAAAGGTTTGAGGCTCGAGGATAAATGGACTAGAACACATAGATATACATCAGTCCACAAAGTCATACACATGATTTTTTGATTTGATATTATAATTGATGTTTAAAAGCAATTTATGGTAAATTACAGTTAAATAGCAAAGTGTATGACAATTTGGGACACAGAGAAATAGGGCTGGATTTTGCCAGCTGAGACGAGTTGGGGGCGGGACTGCTGCCTTCCGGGTTCTCGTCCCGCCCCCAGCGATGTCCGATGCACAGACACTATTTTCCCCTGATTGGCCTTGTTAAGCCCGCTCTGTGGGCTTGCTGGCCAATTAAGGGAAAGCCGATGTCAGATGACATCACTTGATGATGCTTCATCTGCCGGTTTTCTTAAAGGGACATGAAGCATTTATTTTTGACAGATGATTTGACAGTGTTTGACAGCATTGAGGTGCTGTCAAACACTGATAATCACTGTACACAGGTGAGCCCTTGAACCCAGGCTCTCCAATGACTCTCTCCTTAGGATGAAATGGATGGCAGCTGCAGGTGAGGGTACAGAAGCGATCTGTCGCTTCTCCCAATGAGGTGAGGCCACACAAACACTTCAAAGCTTGTCACCTACAGAAACATCTAAACACATTAAAAATGACTTTCCCAACATTTCCTTACCTCTGATACTCACCAGTGTCCCATTGCATCCTTCACACCACTTCTGCAGCTGTCATCTATACACAAACATTACAACAGACCCACATCATGCCTCACTTACCCTGGCGGGGTTTCCTGACGTCGGGAAGCCCACAGCAGAAGTCTCAAAATGGGAAAAAGCCTCTTAACTGCCTGTTAACAGGCAGATTAAGTGGCTGTATTCCTCTTCCCGCCTCTAGGAGTCGGGACCTTGCACAAATCGGGTACCCGACTCCCAGGAAGATTGGTTGAAGGCGGTTTGGGAGCGGGTTCGGGACCCGCTCCCATTCTTTTTGATTTTCCCAGCAGTCCCGCCTCCAGATCTGCCTCCTCAGGGCTGGTAAAATCCAGCCCGTAGTGTTAGTTGAAGAAAAGGGATTTCTCTGTGCTGAGAAGCTGGGACATGAAACACTGAGGTGCTATAGCGCCGCCACTTGTGACCGAGTGTAATTACGGCGGGATATGTTTACATAGACTGTTTCCATTCTAAATATATAGATAGCTATAATATTGTTTGGATTAATAAACCTGGGTAAAGGGCTTAGGGTTATAGTAATGATTATGCACAAATGGGGGTAAAATTGATCTCAATTGTGCTCATTTTATATGCAGAAAATGGGGGTACAAGGGACCAATTTCGGAGTGCCATGTTCCACGCCCAATTAGCGCCTGTGTTACGAGTACCATGATATTAGTGTAGGCGGCTTTGCAGGCATTCAAGGCGGCTGCCTAAAACAGATGTTAGGTTCCTTGCATATGTAAATCAGGGGCCTAACGCCTGTTGAAGGGCCCCTCTGGAAAATTTGTTTACAGTGAACGGACCAGGTGCCGGGCCAGGAGGATCAGGAGTTCTCCCTCGATGCCAAAGATCCCCCCCCCGCCGCCACCCCCCCGCTGTTGCCCGCTCCAACCTCCCCGCCCCCCCCTCAGGACTTACCTTCCGGTGGCTGCTGGTGAGACAAGTGCCTGCGGAGGAGTGGCAGGCAGCTCGGGGTTAAAACGTCAATGAGGCCCAAGGCCCAATCTCAGACCGTCCTCAGGCCTGTCAGTTAAGGCGCACACTGTGTGTGGGCCCAGATGAATTTCCACCCCTTGATCTTTTTAATGAAACAGCTTGTTCTCAGTGTTTGACATTTCTTGCACAGAGGGTAATAGGTTTGTGAAATAAGTTGTCAAAGTTGGCCATTCAAAAGAGCTGATATAAATAGGTTAAAGAGATAATTGCATGTCTTTCTGGAAAGTGATATGATGAGATGGGTAGGTGGAGAAATGGGATCACCAGATCAGGTCTGCTGAGATTAATCAAAAAGGCTTTTCTTTAAAGATTATGTTCTTGTGACAGCAGATTGCTGGAGGAGCCAACATTCATTTTCCTACCAAATCAGCTACAAGAACTGATAAAAGTAATGTATGTGTCCTTTACAAATGGCATATACGCTTCTTGCAACACATGTGTGTTACAGGGTCCCCTCGTGTCAGGGGTGCTCGGTCGAGGTTACCCTGTCAATGATTTGGCTTGGCAATCCCAATTGGGTATAACAAGGCTTTATTGTAACATTAGCAGAATCAATCGTACACACAGTATTCAAGCAGCAATTAACAGAATCAAGGTTGGTATTACTGCGTCTGAGTCTCTGGATAGCAGCGCAGCATGGTGGGTCTTGTTCAAATCTGCTGTTTTGTTCAAATCTGCTGTGTTTTGTTCAAATCTGCTGTGTTTTGTTCTGTTTGCTCTGTTTCATTTACACCCCTTTCCTTATGGCTCTGTGGTGCGCACGTGCCCCTGCATCAGCTGAAAGTCATTGGGGGCGATTTTTGCAGAATACTTTAGGCACTAATGAGGTAAAGAGGTGGGGTTTTAAGCTGAAACGCTGGGTTAGCCTGCGTTTAGCGCAACATGTCATCTTGGTAAAGGAGTTGAAGCCAGCGCGAGGAACAGCCGCCCGGAGGCTTGTTAAACAGCTGATTGCCAGTTAAAATGCCTGCTAGTGCTCATTAAAGAGGCTGCAAGGCATTTTGGTGAATAGCGCTTCAACTCACGCCCTCTCCTAACAGCGACCAGCAATTTGGGAGGAAGCACTGCATTGATGTCTGCTTTAAGCGCTACTTAAAGGGATACTCACCACTTAAAGGGATACTCACCATTTCATGATCATTGCTGCTGGAGCTGTGAAGAGGGCCTCTGAAACACATTGGGAGATTCTCTGGGACACTTTGCCAAGACTTCACCAACACTGGAGCAACATTTATTCCGGAAATTCACTGAGGACTTTACCTAAGAAGAGTAAGTGCTGGGCTACTCCACGTTACAGGAGTCGCCAGGAGAAAGGGAGTGCTTTGTCATGGGCATCTTTCATGGGGTCCTCCTTGGTCTGGACGAGGAATGGGAGGAGAACCAGACAGAGCAACACCAGCTGCTGTAGGAGAGAGGGACAGGAGAGAAAGGAGGCATCCTTCCCCCTGCGGGTACAGGACATCCCTCCTCCTCTGGACCTCTTCCACAAGGACCTCCAGTGCCGCATCTGAGAACCTGTACGCCCTCTCCCTCGGTCCCTGAGCCATCCTGAAACCTGCCACTGTGTGCCAGCCAGCGCACTCCACACTGGCAGTGGAAGTGGCTGCGAGGAGTCCACATTTACTGCTCCACAAAAATTGCGTCTAATCAGCACTTGAGTGCTAATCCTGCAGGCGTTATCAAATCATGATAATCATCAATTAGCCTGAAAATTGCTTTCTAAATCCGGACTTTCAAACAGGCATTTCTTATTAGCACAGCACTGTTTAGTGCCTGTTTTCACCCTTTGGCCAAAATAACCCCCATTAGCTGCACTCTGTCGAGTTTCAACCAGCCATTCTCTTACACAGACTACTCCGTCCTTGTTTGCCTGAAATTAGTTGTGAGCTCCCTCCAACCAACTATTAAAGCATGCAATCAATAAGTTGTTAACAGTTAACGAGGTTAAGGCCATCTAACAGTGATTTAAGAGAGTTAATTCATTATATTTCAATGGTATTAAAATGGTTACTTCATCATAATCAATCAGACCCCAACCTGAGGGAGAAGAACTTCTTCCAGTTTATCACTATTATTGTTCACTTAATAAAGCTGCCACTTCATGTCTATCTACTTTCTGATTTAAGCATTTTATAACACCTCTAAGCCAACAGAGTAAAATGAGCAAAACCCCCAGTACCACAATCTAAGTGACAAGTTAAGATTCAGATAACAAGTGGTACCATGGATGCTGGCCTGCATTATACACTGTCTCCCGCCATGAGTGTTCTCCTACTTTTTGGATTTGTCTCTCAGCTGCCGCATTGTCCTGAAGCATGTACTGTTCTCGGCATTCTAGGCCACCTGTTACACGTATGATGTACAACTTCAGCTGCCACATCTGCTGCGAGCAGTTTTGAAAGGTATCTTTCACTCGGACTTGACACTTTACAATACTTCACTGCTGCACCAGCTGGGTGAGCTGTGCAGTATTCCACTTTGTAGACCACAAAGAGGGAGAAAGATCTTTCTGACTCAAGCCTGGTCATAAATGGAAGCCTCCGTCGGCACAGTTTTACATACACTTGGGAGGAAGAATGAGGAGAGGCAATGTAAACTAAATGGTACAATTCTAAAGGGGATGCAGGAACAGATTCAGACAGGGTTCACATACACAAATTTTTGAAGGTGGAAGGACAAGGTGATAAGCTTGTTTAAAAAGCATACCTTGGCTTTATAAATAGAGTACAAATACAAGGAAGTTATGCTGAACCTTTATAAAACACGGGGTAGGCCCCAGCTGGAGTATTGTGTCCAATTCTGGGCACCACACTTTAGGAAGGCGGTCACGGCATTGGAGAGGGTGCAGAGGAGATTTATTAGAATGATACATGAGGGACTTCAGTTATGTGGAGAGACTAGGGAAACTGGGGTTGTTCTCCTTAGAGCAGAGAAGGTTAAGGGGAGACTTAATAGAGGTGTTCAAAATTATGATCGAGTAAATAAGAAGAAACTGTTTCCCCTGGCGGGTGGGTCGGTAACCAGAGGACACAGATTTGATCCTTGACAACAACAACATGCATATATATATATATATATACTGCCTTTACTGTAGTAAAACATCCCAAGGCACTTCACAAGGAGTGTTATCATTCAAAATTTGACATTAAATCACGTAAGGAGATATTAGGACAGATGGCCAAAAGCTTGGTCAAAGAGGTAGGTTTTAAGGAGCGTCTTAAAAGGAGAGAGAGAGAGGCGGAGAGGCAGAAAGGTTTAGGGAGGAAACTCCAGAGCTAAGGGCCTAGGCAGCTGAAGGCACGGCCACCAATGATGGAGCGGCTGGAATTGGGGGAGTGTAGAGATCTCGTCGGGTTGTAGGGCTGGAGGAGATTACAAGGATAGGGAGGGGCGAGGCCATGGAGGGATTTGAAAACAAGGATAAGAATTTTAAAATCGAGGCGTTGCTGGACCAGGAGCCAATGTAGGTCAGCGAGCACAGGGGTGATGGTTGAACAGGACTTGGTGTGAGTTAAGATACGGATAGCAGAGTTCTGGATCACCTCAAGTTTACAGAGGGTGGATAGTGGGAGGCTTGGAGAGCATTGGAATAGTCAAATCTAGAGATAACGAAGGCATGCTTGAGAGTTTCAGCAGCAGATGAGCTGAGGCAAGGGCGGAGATGGGCGAAGTTATGAAGAACCAGTGGGGAGATGAGTAGAATTTATTTTACGCAGCGAGTTGTTAGGATCTGGAATTCACTGCCTGAAAGGGTGGTGGAAGCAGATTCAATAGTAACTTTCAAAAGGGAATACTTGAAAAGGAAAAAAATTGCAGGGTTATGATAGCTCTTTCAAAGAATGCCATCCTTCTGTGCTGTAAGATTCTTTGATTCCGTGATACAGCACATATCCTGGGAAACGATAATATGCCGTGTCTAAATTCAGTTCACATTGCTTTTAGTCGGTATAGACCCTCTCCTGAAAAGCACAGAAGTTTGTCTCTCAGGTAAGCAGGGATATCCCATCTATTTGATTTATGGATTAAGTGGAGCAGAATGAAAAGCTGTGTCTTTCAGATAGTGCGTCTGACTGAGTGATCATTAATACTGACACTCATTGTGTCTCACAGTTACACAGGAGGAAGCAGCATACTGATGAGTTAGATGCATAAAGGCTTTCTCTCAAGGTTAGGCTACACGTAGGCTGAAATGATGCTAATGGACTACACTGAAAATAACATAGAATGCTGGGAAATTGAAAGGAAAAAAGTGTCTGCCGCATAGTCTTTTCGTTTTTCTCCTCATGCTCTCTATGACAACAGGTGCAGTGGTGGGTATTGAATACCAATCAATTATGTTGATTAAAATTGCTGAGTTTCCCTTCAAGATGACTCTTCCCTTCCCGCGCTAAGCCTTGAGCATATAATCTAGGTTGACACTCCAGTGCCGTACTGAGGGAGTGCTGCACTGTCAGAGGTACCGTCTTTCAGCTGAGATGTTAAATCGAGACCCTGTCTGTCCTCACAGGTGGATGTAAAAGATCCCATGGCACTATTCGAAGAAAAGCAAGTGAGTTCTCCCAGTGTCCTGGGCAACATTTATCCTTCAACCAACACCACCAAAACAGACTAAAGGGGTTATTTGTCTCATTGCCGTTTGTGGGACCTTGCTGTGCATGCATTGGCTGCTAAATAACAACAGTGACTACACTTCAAAAGTAATACATTAGCTATGAAGCCCTTTGGGATATCCTGTAGAAGTAAAAGTTCTTTCTTCTCCAGGTGAACTATGGAGTACTGTGTGGCATTGCTGCCCATTGTTTTGCCTGATCATAACTAGCTAATGTTGAAAGGGAATAATGCCTGAGAGGAGGCAACTGTCTCATACGGATCATAAAAGAAACATAAAATAATTGTTTACATTGATGTAGCTCTTGGGCACAATGGACAGAATGAGAATCAAGGGGTATGGGGATCGGGCGGGAAAGTAGAGTTGAGGTTGAAGATCAACCATGATCTTATTGAATGGCGGAGCAGGCTCGCAGGGCCGTATGGCCTACTCCTGCTCCTATTTCTTATGTTCTTATGTCACATTGTCGCAACGTCTGAATGCACATCACACAACGAATGACTTTCTTTTTGGAGTGATGGTGTCACGCAAGAACATTAGCCTTCTGCATTCTGTTGTGAAGTACCGAAAAAATATTGAATCAGGAAACTGAAGTTGTTTTCTCAAGTAAAATGAAGGAGGACATTGGGAGGGCGTCAGATCGTGAAGTGGAGGGCGGGGGGGAGGTCCGGTCGCTGGGAAATTTTACAGGTTTGCTTGGGGGGCCGGGGGGAAGCACTCCTGCTCCTCTTCACCCACAAGCAGTGCTGGGAAGGCACTTACCTGTTCCACACTGCAGTCCTCGCCTCCTTTTAACTATCGGGTTTCCCGAGGCCAGTTTTAAAGCTGGAACAGAGACACATTTTTGGCACGCTTCCTCATCAAAATATTTAAATGAGGAACCCGCCTTCTGGGAGCGGGTTGGTTGCCCACCCCAGTCCTACCTCCATTAAAACCGAAAGTGGGTGGGTTAGGTTCGGGTTTGAAATTTTTTACATTTTTACTTCCCACTGACCCAAACTCCCCCTTTTTTGGGGGTTAAAATTCCCCCCCGGTAGTTCTCCCTGACATTTGGACCTGGAGGATTAGAGAGGATTCTTCTTAGCATCGTGACTCAATGGTGGATAAATTCTAAATTAGAATACCAAGATCCATTAGGAGATATATGCAAATTAATAAGCGCATATATTAAACTTTATAGGGTAAACATTCCGACATGTGAAATGTAGGAGTGGAACAGCACATAGCGGAACATTTGTGTAGGGGGGATTAGATACTTTGACTTCTCGTTACTTATCTGGTTTTAAGGGGTACTCTGTGTTGTGTTTATTTTTTTTCCGCTTTGATCTCCCGCTCCATCTCAGTTAGGCACGTTTATGCTGTTTCTCTAGCATTTCCACCAATGCTACAACTGGAGATAGGTAAAGTCCTGTGGAAATGTTTTCCCAATAACTTATATGTGCTGCTGAAGTGATTTCATTGGGTCGGTCAAATTACAATCATTGAATGAGAACACTGCTACATAATGGCACACTAAAAATCAGAGATGTTAAATAATCTGCCTTTCAATGCGGCCTGCCTGACTCGAAGTATAAAATACAATGTTCTGAACAAAATCAGTCCAAATTATAATGGAGCTGATTTACCTTGAGTACCCGTGTCTGGGCCTGGAGAGGTGTAGCACACCTGTCCAAGCATTGGTCACCTGAATTTCACCTGAACTCCCAACACAGGCTCATCCCTGGCAGGGCCTTGTGCTTGGTAATGGGGCAGGAAAGTCAGCCAGGGAGAGGTCTGCAGCAATGCAAGTGGTTGCTATAGTCGGGGCTTGGAGAGCAGCAGTCAGATCTGCCAGGAGAGCATTGGAGAAGTTGAGTCTGGAGGTATCAAAAGCATGAAGAAGGCTTTCAGTGGCAGTGGGGATGAGGTGAGGGCGGAGGTGGATGTTCAAGGTTTGGGGGATGCGGTGAATTGATTTGTAAGGCAAGTTCCAGCTTCAAGCTGCCTGTGAGAGGTCAAAAACATGGAGGTGTAATTGTCAATTGTTGCTGGGTGAAGGCTGCAGCAGCAAAGTGTTTTTTTGGTGGAAAGACTTCAATCTCAGTTATTATTATTGCCTTCAAAGCAAAAATAACAATATAGCTGGCAGACAATAGACTGGAATGCACAAACAATGAAACTGATTGCAAATTTTTCATTATATTAAAGAGTGATAAACCGCAAGGCTGAGAATACAGTGAATGAAAGGAATTTGCATTGTAATGATGCTGAGTATTCAATGTCTTTCAGTTGCTTTAAATCACTTGTTTGCATTTTGCACAGAATGGAAGAATCTTTCTTTCTCGTCTGAAATTTGTAACTCGGTGAGAAGTCAAAAAAAGAAAGTAGGTTGGAAATGCAATGGTGAGTAAGCTGGAGATGAATTCACAAATAAAATACATTGATATGGAAAAACCCATATAGAAATTCAAGTCAACAAATACGCTGGACTGTACTCCCAACTCCCTAAGGCAATCAAGCAAGCTCTGGTAAACCATGATGCATCACTAGATATACTTAAACTAGACCATTCCCCAGCCCCATGTCTCAATTTCCTTAGAGACACAGACTAAACAGGACTGGGAACAACCACCTCCATCCACCGGGCCTGTCTCAAAGGTCACAGACTTCTTAACCCACTTTACCTCTGCTATTGTCAAAAATGTAACCATCACTCTCCTAAAGTCTACAACATCCTCCATCCCCACTGCTTCCACAGGCTATTCTACATGTTTTACCACTCTCTGAGTTTGTGTTAATATTGGTCAACCTGGGATCCAGTTTATCCATTCCCTTCATTATTTTAAATGCCTCGGTCAGGTTTCCTGTAGCTACCTCTTTTCCAATATCAGCATCTCTAGATTCCTTAATCTTGCCTCACAGCTCAGGTGCCCAATCCCATTTATCAATTTATGTGCCCTTCTTTGTCCTCCCTCCAAGGCTGGAGATGTTTCCCCCTGTGGAATGCTGCCCAGAAGAGTAGACAGAAGTCGAGGTGGACAGGGACCAGTGCTTTGTGCAATCTAATTATTGCTTCCTGGGACATGTGCTGTCTCCCTCAGGCCATGCATCCTAAGAACCTATTTGCTTTTTCCATCACCGCCAAACATTGTTCTCCCCTAAAACCCTTTGATTACTCTCCTGTGCTGTTTCTTGTAGATTGTTCCCATTTATTTTGTACTCTCACTGTTTCCTTCCCTAATTTCATGACTTTGCATTTCTCTACATTAAACAACCCAATTTTAGGTCTAATTACCCAACCTCTCCAGATCATTTGGCAATTGGTCCACTATTTCCCTCCTTACAGCTCCTCTTAGTTTGGTATCATTGACAAACTTGAAGAGCTTTGTTATTGCCCCTTCCCCCAACTTATTAACATATATCGAAAACAGCGATGGCCTCAGAACCGATCCCTGCAGTACCACGCTATTCACCTCTTTCCATGTGGATACTGCTCCCTTAATAACTACTCTTTGCATCCCCTGACTCAATCCATTAGCTATTCACATCAAAATCTTCACTTTAATCCCTATGGGTATATTCCACACATCAGAAACCGTTCCGTAACTCATCGAGTGGGGACTACAAAAATGAAGGGCTCCCAAGCTCACTGGCTCTCCCTTTGTTTTGCACACCACGCAAAATCATGTATTTAGTTTCCTGCCCAGCATTAAAGTCCACCCATTTAAAGTAGGTGTTAAAGGTCAGCAAGGTTATCCATTGTCAGGAGGGGAGCTCTTAACGGTTCTCTGTCAATTGCCTAGTTAATATTAATTTTAGGCGAGGGAGTAAGAGAAAGAGGACGAAAAAATAAATAAATAGAGACCTTTCTTTTTTTCTCTCTCTGATTCTTCTCCCCAGTGCCTCCACCATCTAATAGGTTGGAGATCTTTGCTGGTGACACTCCGAAATTGGCTTTCAGGTTATATTTACACTGTATACAACAACAGAGCGCAAATACTCCTGAGCTTGTTGTGTGTGTGGAGATGTTTATACTGCGGTCAGGAATTTACAGTTTGAGGTAATAATCCCCAGATACCTGGGGTTCCACTTTGAGCTCCCAACATGATGTTGAGTCCGACTGCTGGTCTGACTCCATGTTTACACATCAACTTTAACAAGCAGCCTAAACAATAGCAAACTTTCTTTACAAAGCTTCTGTAAATAGGTCTCGGCTACTCCGCAATCACACCCAGCTTTTGTGGGCAAGGAAAATACTATAGAAACTTTTTCTTGGATGAATGACCCATGTCAATGAAGCCCAACGCATGCCTGTAGCACAGCCTCTCTTACAAGCTCCAAAAAAAACTGTCGTAAAATCAGGTCTGTGAAATCGTTCATTCAATTTTTCGACTCACCTGCTAGAATGCTCTGCACTCATGGAGATCCTACCAAGAGGTCAAAATACTGTGCCCTCTGCACTGGGAATTTGATGAAGGTGTCATAAGAACATAAGAAATAGGAGCAGGAATAGGCCACTTGGCCCCTCGAGCCTGCTCTGCCATTCAATAAGATCATGGTTGATCTTGGGTTGAAAGCCACTTCCCCACCTGCTCCCATAACCCTTCACTCCCTTATCTTGCAAAAATGTGTCTATCTCCACCTTAAATGTATTTAATGACCCAGCCTCCACAGCTCTCTGGGGCAGAGAATTCCACAGATTTACGACCCTCTGAGAGAAGAAATTCCTCCTCATCTCAGTTCTAAAAGGGCGACCCTTTATTCTAAAACTGTGCCCCGTGTTCTAGATTTCCCCACGAGGGGAAACATCCTCTCTGCATTTACCTTGTCGTGCCCCCTCAGTATCTTATATGTTTCAATAAGATCACCTCTCATTCTTCTAAATTCCAATGAGTATAGGCCCAGCCTGCTCAACCTTTCCTCATAAGTCAACCCCCTCATCTCTGGAATTAACCTTGTGAATCATCTCTGAACTGCCTCCAATGCAAGTATAGCCTTCCTTAAATAAGGAGACCAAAACTGTACACAGTACTCAAGGTGTGGGCTCACTAATACCCTGTACAGTTGTAGCAGGACTTCCCTGCTTTTATACTCCAATCCCCTTGCAATAAAGACCAACATTCCATTTGCCTTTTTGATTACTTGCTGTACTTGCATGCTAACTTTTTGTGTTTCATGCACAAGGACCCCCAGGTCCCTCCGAACTGTAGCATTTTGTAATCTCTCTCAATTTAAATAATAATTTGCTTTTTTATTTTTCCTGCCAAAATGTATAACCTTGCACTTTCCCACATTATACTCCATCTGCCAAATGTTTGCCCACTCTCTTAACCTGTCTATATCCCTTTGCAGGTTCTTTGAGTCCTCTGCACAACTTGCTTTCCCATCCATCTTTGTATCATCCGCAAACTTGGCTACATTACACTCGGTCCCTTCATCCAAGTCATTAATGTAGATTGTAAATAGCTGAGGCCCCAGCACCGATCCCTGTGGCACCCCACTAGTTACCGTTTGCCAACTGGAAAATGACCCATTTATCCCGACTCTCTGCTTTCTGTTAGTTAGCCAATTCTCTATCAATGCTAATATAGTGCCCCCAATTCTGTAAGCTCTTATCTTATGCAGTAACCTTTTATGTGGCACCTTATCGAATGCCTTCTGGAAATCCAAATACACCACATCCACTGGTTCACCTTTGTCCACCCTGCTCGTTACATCCTCAAAGAACAACAGCAAGTTTGTTAAACATGATTTTCCTTTCATAAAACCATGCTGACTCTGCTTGACTGCATTATGATTTTCCAAATGCCCTGCTACTGCTTCCTTAATCAAGGACTCCAGCATTTTCCCAACGACAGATGTTAGGCTAACTGGTCTATAGTTTCTTGCTTTCTGTCTCCCTCCTTTCTTAAATAGGGGTGTTACATTTGCAGTTTTCCAATCTGCTGGGACCTCTCCAGAGTCCAGGGAATTTTGGTATATTGCAACCAATGCATCCACTATCTCTGCAGCCACTTCTTTTAAGACCCTGGGATGCAGGCCATCTGGTCCAGGGGACTTGTCATCTTTTAGTCCCATTATTTTACCAAGTACTATTTCCTTAGTGATAGTGATTGTCTTTAGTTCCCTCCCTGTGGCCCCTTGATTATCCATTATTGAGATGTTGTTAGTGTCTTCTACCATGAAGACAGATATAAAATATTTGTTCAGAGTCTCTGCCATTTCCCCGTTCCCCATTATTAATTCCCCAGTCTCATCCTCTAAGGGACCAACATTTACTTTAGCTATCCTCTTCCTTTTTATATACCTGTAGAAGCTCTTACTATCTGTTTTAATGTTTCTTGCCAGTTTACTCTCATAATTCATCTTCTCTCTTTATTATTTTTTCAGTCATCCTTTGCTGGTTTTTAAAAATTTCCCAATCCTCTGGTCTCCCACCAATCTTGGCAACATTGTATGCCTTCATTTTCAATTTGATACCATCCATTACTTCCCTAGTTAGCCACGGATGGTGTTCCCTTCTCTTAAAATCTTTCTTTCTCACTGGAATATATTTTTGTTGAGAGTTATGAAATATCTCCTTAAATGTCCACCACTGCATTTCAACTGTCTTACCCTTTAATTTATTTTTCCAGTCCACTTTAGCCAGTTCTGCCCTCATGCCATTGTAATTGCCTTTGTTTAAGATCAGGACACTGGTTTGAGATACAACTTTCTCAGCCTCCAACTGAATTTGAAATTCAACCATGCTATGATCACTCTTTCCTAGAGGATCTTTTACTATGAGATCATTTATTAATTCTGTCTCATTACATAGTACCAGATCCAAGATAGCCTGCTCCCTGGTTGGTTCCATTACATACTGTTTTAGGAAACCATCCCGGATACGCTCTATAAACTCCTCCTCAAGGCTACCATGGCCAATTTGATTTGTCCAATCAATATGGAGATTAAAATCACCCATGATTATTACCGTATCTTTTTTACAGGCCTCCATTATTTGTTGATTTATACTCTGTCCAACAGTATTGCTACTGTTAGGGGGCCTGTAGACTACACCCACCAGAGACTTTTTCCCTTTATTATTTTTTATCTCCACCCAAACCAATTCTACATCTTGATCTTCTGAGCCAATATCACTTCTCACCACTGCACTGATCCCATCCTTTACCAACAAAGCCACCCCACCTCCCTTTCCTTTCTGTCTATCCTTCCGAATTGCCAAATACCCTGGAATATTCAGTTCCCAGCCCTGATCACCTTGCAACCACGTCTCTGTAATGGCGATCAGATCATACCCATTTGTATCTATTCGTGCCGTCAACTCATCTATCTTGTTACGAATGCTGCGTGCATTCAGATATAGAGCTTTTAACTTTGTCTTTTTACCATTCCTCCTTGTTTTGGCCCCATTTTCTGTTGCACTCTTATTTTTAAACATTCTGTCCCTTCCTGTCACACTCTGGTTATTATTTCCCCCATCTCTATCCTGCTCTATTGCTTTCTCATTTCTCATTGACTTTTTAAATTCCCGCTCACCTGGATCCTCCCCCCCACTATTTAGTTTAAAGCCCTCTCTACTGCCCTAGTTATTCGATTCGCCAGGATTCAAGCCCCAGCATGGTTCAAGTGAAGCCCGTCCAAACGGAACAGCTCCCTCTTATCCCAGTACTGGTGCCAGTGCCCCACAAATCGAAACCCATTTCTCCCACACCAGTCTTTGAGCCACTCGTTCATTTCTCTGATCTTATTTACCCTATGCAAATTCGCTCGTGGCTCAGGTAGTAATCCAGAGATTTGTGGTTCTGCTTTTTAATTTAGCCCCTAGCTGGTTAATATGCTATCATAACACCAGTGGGGCCTTGCTGCCGCGGCTCTCACATAAAGAATGGCCATTTCGGTGAGGCACATACATAAAAAAAGCAAAGGGCTGATGTGGAGGGCATCTTAGTCCATCCTGATCCTGTCCTCACTTTCAGATGTGCACTTTTCAGCAGGACTCACCAGATGCTGATCAGGAATGGGAACTCTGGCCAATTTATTTCCCTCCCTAGCTTAAGAGCACGGCTGGTATTTTCAGCGCCCTTACTGCTGCCCCCACTTAGATCAGCGAACTCAGTACAAATCAAGCAGCAAACCTGGAATCTTGAATCCCAGGAGAAAGCCCTGTGAAGCCAGCAAGGCTAGAGCTCAGGATCATGCCAGCTAATGCACATCCTTATGAACTGGAAATTTTCTTCAAAGAGCAAATATAAGCCTCGATTTTAGTCGGCAGCGGGAATCGGCCGTGCAGGGGGCGTGAGGCGCGTGCCAAGCCCCCCATGACCTTGTCAGCGTGAGGCCCGGGCAGTTTTTAACTCCCAGGCCTCAAGTGTATGCCGCCGGTCGGCTGCTCACCCAAAACGGACAGAAAATAGAAGCTGCCCGGAGAGGGTGCGGCAGGAGGCTGGCACCAAAGGAAAAGTTGCCGGCAACAAAGTAAGTCATGGGGACGTGGTTTCGAGGGGGTCTCGTGGGAGGGAAGGGGACCGGATCAAGGGAGGTCTAAACTTTCCTTGCAGGGCTGCTGTTCCTCTTGGCCCATAAGGAAAGTTAAAAAAAAGTTTTAAAAAATGTACCTATTTGGGATCCTGTTCCCACTGTCTTCACCTGGCGGGAAATTCACAACAGCTTCCCCACTCAGATCCCCAGTTAAAATTCCAGTCAGGCCCGGTAACACCATTGGACCTTGATCTGCATATTTAAAGAAAGACTCCGATGGCTTCAAGTGCATGGCCCTGCTGCCTGCTCAGAAGAGCAGGTTAAAATCCAAGACAGCGGGATCGAAGCCGGACGCCGGTGGGTAAGTCACCTGGCCGATTTTAACTGCCTGCCTGGTTCCCCACCCCCCCAGTTATTAGAGCCCCTCTAGTTGTGTTCGGTGCAGCTGAACATCTTGTCTGTAGTTGGGCACGAGCTGGGAAGCAGCCTTTGACTGCAACCTGACAGCATTGCCATAACTTGTGTTCAGAAGACTCACGGTGATATGATATGAGTAGATAGTGTAGCAGCTGGGCTGCTTGCAAAATTTAAATTAAGTTTTTAGAACAGGCTGCCGTATCTGGGATTAGCGCTCACTCGCAAGTCAATCAGAGTGCAATTTTTAAAAATATAAGCTTTGCACAAAGACCAAATTAATGAAACTTTAAAGCTGATTTAATTGGGAGTGAGATAAACACTGGATTGTGAGACTGTCAGACCGCTAAGACTATTTCATCTTAAAGCTTTAGTTTCAAAATATTTTTTAAGCATCTTTTCAACTTCTGACGGTTGACATGATCTCTTTGGCGCTTTCTTTTCTAGGACAGGGCTGAGCTGTACTTAACTGAGACTGCAATATTTACCTACTTGCCAACTCTCATAGACATTTTTGGAGACAAGCTCAATTTTCACACAATTGTCCCAAATCCTGAGTATCCCCCCAATTTTTTGAAAGATTTTCTCTTTTTCTGAAAACAGTCTCACATCCCACAAGAAGTATCTCTCCAACTCACTCACCCTGCAGAAGCTCATTGCTGTCAGCCTCATTCTCCTCCCTCCTCCTTTCTCTGTCACAGCTGTCTGCTCTCCTAAGCCAGCTCCCCCTATCGTGATGTTGCCCAATCTTGCTCTCCTTTTAACACTTCTGCTCTCTGACAGTGGACTGACAGTGGCCAGTCTCCCTTTTCCTCTATCCCAACTCTGCCTGAATTCCCTTTCCCCCTTTTCCCAACTAGTCCTGGTCTTCCCCTTATCTCCATTCTATCTTATTTCCATTCTCCACATTCCTCCCTCCGCATCGCATTTCATTTACCCTCCCCACACCAAACACTGCCTTTACCTCCATCACGGCCCCACTTACTCTCCTCTTACCCTGCAGCTGGCCTCCCTGCTATACCCCAGCCAAGCATCCTCTTCCTTCCCCTGAAGAATATTTTGGGCCAGCAAACATTGGAAACTGTTTCATTAACTGGAAAACATCCAGTGGTTTTGCGCAGAAACTGTTTTTTTTACATTTATATTATCAAAAGGGAAATATAGTGGATTTTTTTTAGCTCAATACTCATTTAACTAGCATCAAACATGAATAACAGCCTTTCACTGCAATGTGAGAAATACTCGGATAGCAACCGTTTATGAATAAAATGAGTTGTTCATTTTTCTGTAGGCTTTCTGGAGCTGCTGATTTCATTACTGTTTTAAAGAAACCTGCAGACATTGACGATGAGCAAGATGATAAAAGATGGAAAATTATAAAGTGGCACTATTGTGCTGGATTTCAATGAATATATACAGCAAAAAAAATTCTTTCAGTGAAACTCAATAAAGCATGACTGTAATAGCATGGTTATATAGTTTGCACACGTACTGAAATGGTGCGGGGAATATTAACTCTCTCTGCCTAGTGGAAATCGGGCAGGCACCACCCGCTCCTATTAAGTTGAACAAAGTCTCTCTGCGGCCCAAGCTTCCCCCCATGACCCACTTCGCAACAGAGAATCCGAAGGGGAGCAGAGACCCAAAATGGCGGGTCTCCATTATGCCAAAAATACAACATTCAAACAGGGGCATTGCCGAAGATATTTTCATATTTTTAAATAAGAGAGGTGGGACAGTACTTTGTAAAGAACTTATTCCCCAGGCCTTTCATTCTCCTCTGATAAAGAAAATATTTATCTCCACTCCAGTTTCATCTATGCTTGTTTCATTAACTATTCTAATAACTTGTAATGCCCTTAAAGAAAGAAAAACTTGATTTCGATAGAGCTTAGGACGTCCCAAAGTGCTTTACAGCCAATTAAGTACCTTTTGAAGTGTAGTCACAGTTGTAATGTAGAATTTGCACACAGCAAGCAGCAATGTGATGATGATGAGATAATCGGTTTTCCAGTGATGTTGATTACTCCATCTGTACTTCTTCAAAATAGTGCTATAGAGTCATTTACGTTCACCTGAGAGAGCAGACAGGGCATCGGTTTAACATCTCATCTGAAGGACAGCACCGCACTCCCTCAGTACTGCACTGGAGTGTTTTTGTGCTCAAGTCTCTGGAGTGGGATTTGAACCCACAACCTTCTGACTCAGAGGCAAGTGTGCTACCAACTGAGCCACAGCTGACATGCTTTTTAAAGACATTGGCCTCCATCAACTTAGTTTTGAGAACCCATAACAATACATTTTTGACAAAATGCCTGAGTGATGTCTGAACAGGTGTAGAGTAGTTCAAACATCTAGTGTGTCAAAAAGACTCAAATGGAGATGGACGCAGATCGATGTCAAGACTTTTCAGTCAGTCTGGGGGAACATGAAATATCGCTCATCCAGTTTTAGGCCTCAGAATGCAGGGTTGAATGAACATAAGAGCATAAGAACATAAGAAACAGGAGCAGGAGTAGACCAATCGGCCCCTCGAGCCTGCTCCGCCATTCAATAAGATCATGGCTGATCCAATCTTGGCCTCAACACCACTTTCCCGCTCTCTCCCCATACCCCTTGACTCCCTTGTAGTTCAAATGTCTGTCAATCTCCGCCTTGAATATATTCAATGACTCCGCCTCCACAGCTCTCTGGGGTAGAGAATTCCAAAGATTCACAACCCTCTGAGAGAAGAAATTCCTCCTCATCTCCTCTTAAGCCAATGGTTATCCTTTAATAACCCTTGGCTGTTATGGTTTTGCTCCTTCACATAGTGCTTCAGACCACCCTGTTTCTGCTTAGCATCTGTGATGAACCTCTTCACTTGGGTGTTGACCATTAGACAGAGGTGGACAAACAGAGATCGGCACAGCAAACAGCTGGAGCTGGTAGTTTGAACCTTCCAAAATGTGTATATTTCAAAAGTCTACTGTTTCTTGTAGTGTTCTTGTATATAATATAAGATATATAATAATATAGATCACCTTCTAGTACAGTTCTTTTAAGCCTACTCATGTACAAAATAAATAAGGGCTTCAAGCTCAAGATCGTAAAACTCAATGGGGGGAAAATTAGCTAGCGACCATTTTGGGTCGCTACCATCGCCTGGGCGCTAAATTTAGCGCCTGGTGAAAAATAGCGGCGGCGATCGGTAAATTCAGTTTTAGCGCCCCAAGAGGGAGGTGAAGCACTAATTCAAGCGCTCCACTTCCATCTTAGAGCGCTAACCCCGAATATCAGGGCAGTGCGTTCTACAACGCTACGCACTGGGCCACGTAGCGCTGCCGCATGGAAGGACTCCTCCCCTCATTTAAGGGGAGGGCCCAAGCCCACAACTCTGTGGGGCCCTAGCCGGGGAGTGGGGTGCCGCGCCAGCAGCCCAGCACACAAGAGGAATGCCGGGCTGCCAGATCGCGGCAAAGAGACAACGGGCCGTTTCAAGTAAGTCGGCCATTTTTCTTGCCCCGCCCGCCACCTCCCCTTTACTTATTGCCTCGCGAGCCTCCTGCCGCTCCGTTCCCGCTCCCTGAATCAGTTGTTGTCATCACCTGGCGCAGATTCAGGGGGGCGCGGGCCAATTTGGCAGGCGGGGCGAAAATGCGGCGCCGCGCACGGATGATGACGTCGTCATCGCCTGCGCAGCGGAGCGGGCGCTACCGGTTACCGCCGCCGCTAAACTCCCGCTGAATTTAGTGGGAGTCATTAGCGGTGCCACGCCCGGGCGAAAAGCCGCTTGCACCCTGTTAGCGTCCCCCCGGGGGCGCAAACGAGAGGCGCAAATGCGCCGAACTTCTAGCCTAATCTTCCTTTTTCTGAATTTGGCAGCAACAGATTGACTGAGGGCCGCAAAGCAAACATCCAACTTGGTTTAATATCCTACCCAGATTCCATTTGCTTATTTTAATGGTCCTTAAATAGTTGGTATCAGCGGAGCGTTGAACTTGCAGATTTTCCAACGCACACTCAGAGAACTGCAGCTTAGATTTATTTGGCAAATTTCCTCAAATGCATACCAAGCTGGCAGAACATTTGCTGAACATTGTAAAGTGTCGGTGAGCAGTTGATAACACAGAAACTTGGCGCATCTTTCTAACTCTGACTCGTTAGAATGTCTTTGCCACTTTAATTTTACATCTGGTGAGCTTTTGTCTTTAAAGTATCAGTGTTGGGGAATGGAACATTTGCCCAGTTTCTGCCAGCACCTAATATCAGCTTCAAGCACCCTCTGCTCAGGTCTAGTGCTAAGGTCTCTCTCTCTCTAGTCTGCCTCAGGAAAACACCCCAGCTATGTCATCATGACTTTGAGAAAGTCTTATGATTTCTTTTGAGTGATGTTGGCAGTCGGTGCCAAATTAGGGCAGTTTGGTACTGTGGATCCACAGCCAGTAGCAATTGGGGCGAAGAGTGCCCACACTAGTTTAATTTAGGATCCATAACAGTTGGCAGAGAGAGTAGACTTACATCGTGGATTGGATTCAAACTCAGGAGCCAGAGTTAAAAGGATACTGTGAAACGCCGCTAAGCTGTACTTTAAATGTATTAAATTGTTCTTTCTCTTTGAGCGGTGTCTCCAAGCTGTATTGCAGAGATTTAAAAAAAATATTCCTAAGTATGTTTCTCTCAAAATATTCAGTGTCAGAATTCTGAATATTTTCTTCTGAGCTTTAGGCAAGATGATGTGATTAGCACAGCCATTCCAGAAGAATGAATGAGTAAAGTATACATTAGAATTAATTCTGAATTAGCTAAGTCAAACTCTAGTAGCTTAATATGGCAGCAGAGAATTTCCGTTTTAGGTTTAAATTATCTACTTAATGTTCAAATCCCTTATTTGCTTAATTTTCAAATCCCTTAATCCAGATGGGCCTCTTATTGACAATCAAGCATGCGCAAGACAAAAATCAAAGAAAAAAGTAGCTCCATACATTCCCAAGATATTTTGTTACACAGTGGGGCCACTAATGCCAAGCTGGCTGTATGTCAAGATCCTTCAGGAAGCCCTGGCTTCACCTGCATCCAATTGAGCTGACCTTGCCCCTAAAGGTGAGTTCAGTTCACTTAACATAATTTGACGGCACTTCCAGTACAAAGTACATGATGCACTGGCAGCACCACGGACACTGGATGCGGGAATGTTGGGATCTAGCAGCTGTGGAAGGGTTTCTAGCTGCCCCTTCATTGCTGTCATTTTTTTCCACTGGACTCCAGCCTCTGGAGACTTAAGTCCCCCTTTGCAAGGTATGACCAGTGAACAACCAAAAAAGCCAAGGGGAACTCTAAGGGTGGCCCTTATGTCAAGGCTCAAAAGTTACGTTCACCATGGTCAGGGATGTTAGTGCTGGGAAATGGAACACTTCCAGGATCAAATATTCTTTCAATCCGTACCAGCCTCCCCTGAAGCATCTGTTCTAAACAGCCACTAAGGGGGAATTTTAACCTAAAAAAAAATGACTGGATTGGGGGCGTGAGGGTAGTTAAAGCGTTAAAAATCGGAATACCATCCTGAACCCGCCTCCAACCCGCCCACTACGGTTTCAACGGAGGGGATACGGGAGGTGGGACAGGGGCAGCAGCCAACCCACTGCCAGGAGGCGGGCCGTCTATTTAAGTATTATAATGAGGCTGAAAGCCTCTTCTTTAACCTCCATTTTGTGTTTAATTGTAGCTGGTCACGTTTTACACACCTCATAAAACTCGCCAGCTACAGCAAGGCGAGGACAGCTGCATCCAGGAGGTAAGTGCCTCTACATCTACCTCCTAGATCCAGGGTCCCTACCTAACCCACCCCCCATGATCGCAGACGCCCCCCCACGAGACCTCTGATCCCTCCAAGAGGCCTCCCCCCACGCCAGCTTCCGATCACCCATCTCCTCCGGACCTCCCTGTGCTGCTCCTCTGGCCCCCGATCCTCTTCGAACTCCCCCCCATCCTCCTCTGGCCCCTCAGATCTTCTCCCAGCCCCTGATCCTCTTCGGACGCACCCCGCCCCCCCTCCCCCCGATCTTCTCCCGGGACCTGACTGTCTTCGGACGCCCCCCCCCAAATCTCTTCCTGGCCCCTGAATCTCTTCAGACCCCCTTGATCTTCTCCTGGCCCCCCAATGTCTTCGGACCCCCCTGATCTTCTCCTGGCCCCTGAGTCTCTTTGGACCCCCCAACCTCCGATCTTTTCCCAGCCCCTGACTCTCTTCGGACCCCCCCCCCTCACCCGATCTTCTCCCAGCCAGCAACTCTCTTCGGACCCCCCCCCACCCCGATCTTCTCCCGGCTCCCAACTCTCTTCAGACTTCCCGATCTTATCCTGGGACCCAATTGTCTTCGGACCCCTCCCCCGACCTTCTCCCGGCCCCTGATCCTCTTCGGCCCCTCCCCCCGATCTTCTCTCGGCCCCAACACTCTTCGGATCTCCCCCGCCCCATTCTTCTCCCAGCACGACCCCCATGTGATCCCTCCCTCCCTCCTTTCTGTGGCCTAGTGCTGCAGGCATACCTGCCCGGAGCCAGCCAGCACCTCACTCTGTTTGGCTACGGGTGGGAAACAGAGGCTTCCCAACAAATCAGGCCTTGGTGTTAAAGTCGGCGGGGCCTGCAGGAAACCCATTCTCCCGGGTTTCCCGGCCGCCTCGAATCCCCATTAAAATTCAGCCCTTAGTGACTGAGCCCTCCAGTCACATCTAATTTAAATCACATCTTGGGCACATTATGTGCACATTCTCCCAGTCCACTATGCACTGCATGGTTGCATTGGTGCAGATTAGATGCAGAATGGGCCTCAGGCTTCCGTGCCCGTTAATATTTGGCACTGGTCACTCCATTGGCAGCCCCTATGTGTTTCTGAATAGGTGTTTTTTTTTCTGTGTTGACTAAGTTTGGGAGTAACAGTTCTGTAGAATGAAGTATTGTTAAAAATGGGACCATTCGATTCTGTCGATTCAAGATAGCGGTTGAATTTGAATCTACTGCCATTATTAAAATAACAGTTCTGAAGAGCTTCTGGATGATGATACTGCTTTCAAAACTGCTGAGAAACAGTGGACTCCCATTCCTTTTCCATATTGGCAGGTAGGCAGGACATTAAAGCCAAAAATACCTGTTCACAGGGCTACTTTCAGCCCACTTGAGTAAAGCAGGGATTTTTTTGTGATCATTTATGCTCATCGTGGTCATGGGTATTAGTGCCAGGGAATAGAACACTCCCAGGACAGGTGTAGCATGGATAGATGTAGACTAAAGCTCTCTCTAGTTGAACAGGATTAAGTGCCTCAGTTCCAACCTGCATTACACAGACTCAGTTCTTTCCCAGCAGGTTTTAATCTTCAGTAATTTTTCTTTGAAATTTGCCTCCTAAAATTAACCCGACACATGTGAGGTTGCGGTATCCTCACACATCGATGATGTACGCTGTACAATGGGAATAATTGATTGTAACAATGCTTAATCTTTACAGTAATTGCCACAATATTTGGCCACAGAACTGGTGCTTATTCATCAGAGTGAAGGTTACAATGCTACATGTTGTGTGTGATAGTATATTTAAAACTGAAGTTAAATTCCGTAAAAAGATAAAAGCATTTATTTTGAAAGTGACGAGCAAAATAATTATGTGTTTAATGCTTTGTTGGCATCAAGATACTGCAATGCTAAGCTTCATGAACATCTCATTAATGCACCATTTACCCTTTGTGTTTCCTTTGCAGTATTGGATTAATGAGTACACATCCACACTTGGAATAGGGGTTTTTCATTCTGGTATTGAGGTCTATGGAAGAGGTAAGAACAGAGATATTGTACTGTATACTCCTCACCCACACCACATTTCTTCTCAGTTTAGCCTCAGGCTGCAATTTAAAATACTTCTCTGGAGTAACTCAGACAGGAAATAACTAGTCAAAACACCAGAAAACAATCTCTGTCAGTCTTAGTATCCAAATGCAACTCAGAGTAAAACATCTGTTACTTCATTTATCTTACAATATTGGGCTCAAGAGTGGTCTATAGTCCTATTATCTATCTATAGGATGATAGGAACAGAGGAATGTACAGAACTGGCAGGGACCATTATTGTCTATCTGACCTGCCCCAGTACATACACTAACATACACTACTCTAACTCTCATACTCCTCAATCACGTTCTCTGCCAAATATCTATACTCTTCTCTCTTTAATTTGCCGACACAATCCATCTCCACTGCCTCCCCCATAGCTTTTCACTATTATGCCAACAGTGCTAGCAAGTAATGATCAGACTTTATTTTAACTGTTGAGAAGCCTAGGTGTGGGGCCAAGATCCATACTGCAAGACATACGTTGAAAAGGGTAGGGGACAAGGTGAGATAAATCAAGACGTAATAGTTAGGTGATACGAAACTTGGGCCTAGAAATTCAATAACACTGTGCATGTTTTAAAGAGGAAATTATGGGGTAAGTGAGTTACGCCATTAATTCACACTAAGCTATAATTTCTTGGGACTTTTGCAAACAACAGTGTCCAAATCGACAGAACCGTAAAAGCCCTTGCCAAAACCTTGAAAAGTTGATTATCATAGCTCCAGCCCCACATACAAGTGAAAGGTGATGTGAATTTCTTGTAGTTAAGCTAGTTTTGTCGCCACAGCCACTTAGACTGAAAATTAATGGTTGGGCACTTGGTCATCTGGTATCAATATGATTTATGGTTCTCAGCCTGGGAGGACCATGAAAGCTGTGGTGCTTCATCATTTCAGCCTGGAATCACATGCATGGACTTTTATGTATATATTATAAAATTGGTTTTGACATTCCACCATCTTTGTGGATCATTCTGAAGTAGCGCTCGTGAGGTAAGTACAAAATCTTTAAATCAATTTATTTGATCTGTGAATATATTTAAGTTCATGTGTTCAGGATAATTAATTAAAATAAAAGAAAATCTCTGCTCTTTGTTGGTGTATTTAATTCTGAGCTAAAACCCATCAAAACATTTCTTCTTTGTCGTTATGTTTTAGGTTTATTGTATGCTGTTCGCAGTGTAGGGTACTAAGGTGCCTGCACATGCCATTGATGAAACTGGGGGTTTGTTTAACCTGAGACGTTTTAGGTAGTTTAAATTACTCAAGTCATCTCCTAAATAAATGGTAAACAAAGTCTCTAACCTAGAATGTTTCTGAAAACTGTATACTGCAGCTGAGTGCGGCCATAACTCAAACTATTTTCTGCAAGTGAGCAAGTTCAGCATAGTGAAAGGATTTGAAATTCACAATTCTATGACTCAAGTCTGCTGAACTAGGTTCTGATGTCAATTGCATAAGCCATTCGTTGCCTTGCTTCCGAGGTCCCTGATTCGCCATTACGCTCGCTGTGGCGTATTCAAATTACTTTCCCAGGAAATAGCAGTGTAAATTTGCAACTGGATGAGTGACACGCAAAGCGGCGTAATTTATGGTGTGCGCCACCGATCGTGCAGTTCCAGGAAATTCAGGGCCAATATTATCTGTTTGACATGTACAGGTGTGTTACTGTGCGCGGTTTGTGTTTATATTGCACACAACTTTGACCTTTTAATTTTATACAGTTGTTATGAAGAATTGGGTGGAACAGTGATCTTGAATAGTGTTGCTTTAGCCTCTGATACTTGTGTTTGGAGCCAGCCAAGGCCGATGAAATTAAAGTTTCCTCTCCCTGCCAGCAATGAGGGTCCCAAGTGTAATATATTTGGGCAGGTTCAATCCAGTTGCTGGTGGGCACAAAGCTGCCCACAATTCAACCTCAATTAAGAATTAATTGGGAATCCCATTCTGAAAACTACCATGAAGCTGGCTGGTGTGGGAGATGGAAATGTCACATTGGTGCGGGAAAGAGTGTTCTTCTGAGGCTGTGAATGAAGCATATAATTGGGACAGATTGGGAGAACATTACTCTGTATCTAGTTTGTGCCGTTTGCAATCTGTGTGCAAGAAGTATAAAGGCATTCTGTTCCTCAGAACTGACGGTCCCCACCTCAATAAGCATTAAATAGTGCACCTTTCCAAAACAGAAATAATTTAAAACATAGTACCTTCCATTTGTGAGTGGCTGACCTTTGCTTCAGTAACCTTTTCTCTGTTCTCTTTGTCAGAGTATGCCTATGGTGGCCATCCCTACTCCTTCAGTGGAATATTCGAGATCACTCCTGGAAATGCTGCTGAGTTGGGAGAAACGTTTAAATTCAAGTAAGGATTTACTGGAGTAAAGATAATGCAATTCTGTACAAATCTGATGCACACAGTGGAATTATGTTACATGTAATAAGTTGGAATAGACAATAAGACGTTGCAGAAGAGAATAGTTCTAACATGTTACTGAATTCAAAAAAATCAGGACATGCGAAAAATTTGTACATGTTGGGTTAGATATCTACTTATATCACAATTTCATTCAGTAAATATTTAAAATCCATTTAGACGCATGTCTAAAGATCTGATTTCAAAACGTCCCTGCAAACCTGCCCATTCCCAGGATGCAATAGTGTCGCAAAATGACCAAAATTTGCGATTTACTGGCGAGTCTAGGGATTTAGGACTGTTTTATAAACAACTAATTCTTTGGGAGCTGAGTGTAAAGCTGGTTTTCTACACCACTACAATACCTGCATGAAGCACAAGTGTTAAAAATGCTTGTGTAAATTATGGGACTCGTGAGAAAATTGTGAGGGATGGTAACGTTGGTGTCAGCTTGAGAGCAGCAATAACAGTTTACTTATCAATCAGTCCATTAGTATCAGGGTGAGAGCAGTGATCACTGTGTATTTATCCAGCCCATTAATATCAGGGTGAGAGCAGTGATCACTGAGTATTTAACTAGTCCATTAATATCAGGGTGAGAGCAGTGATCACTGTGTATTTAACTAGTCCATTAGTATCAGGGTGAGAGCAGTGATCACTGTGTATTTAACTAGTCCATTAATATCAGGGTGAGAGCAGTGATCACTGTGTATTTAACTAGTCCATTAGTATCAGGGTGAGAGCAGTGATCACGGTGTATTTAACTAGTCCATTAATATCAGGGTGAGAGCAGTGATCACTGTGTATTTAACTAGTCCATTAGTATCAGGGTGAGAGCAGTGATCACTGTGTATTTAACTAGACCATTAATATCAGGGTGAGAGCAGTGATCACTGTGTATTTATCCATCAGTTCATTAGTATCAGGGTGAGAGCAGTGATCACTGTGTATTTATCCATCAGTCCATTAGTATCAGGGTGAGAGCAGTGATCACTGTGTATTTATCCAGTCCATTAGTATCAGGGTGAGAGCAGTGATCACTGTGTATTTATCCAGTCCATTAGTATCAGGGTGAGAGCAGTGATCACTGTGTATTTATCCATCAGTCCATTAGTATCAGGGTGAGAGCAGTCATCACTGTGTATTTATCCAGTCCATTAGTATCAGGGTGAGAGCAGTGATCACTGTGTATTTATCCCTCACTCCATTAGTATCAGGGTGAGAGCAGTGATCACTGTGTATTTATCCAGTCCATTAGTATCAGGGTGAGAGCAGTCATCACTGTGTATTTATCCAGTCCATTAGTATCAGGGTGAGAGCAGTGATCACTGTGTATTTATCCATCAGTCCATTAGTATCAGGGTGAGAGCAGTCATCACTGTGTATTTATCCAATCCATTAGTATCAGGGTGAGAGCAGTGATCACTGCGTATTTATCCCTCACTCCATTAGTATCAGGGTGAGAGCAGTGATCACTGTGTATTTATCCAGTCCATTAGTATCAGGGTGAGAGCAGTGATCACTGTGTATTTATCCAGTCCATTAGTATCAGGGTGAGAGCAGTGATCACTGCGTATTTATCCATCAGTCCATTAGTATCAGGGTGAGAGCAGTCATCACTGTGTATTTATCCAATCCATTAGTATCAGGGTGAGAGCAGTGATCACTGCATATTTATCCCTCAGTCCATTAGTATCAGGGTGAGAGCAGTGATCACTGTGTATTTATCTCTCAGTCCATTAGTATCCGGGTGAGTGCAGTGATCACTGTGTATTTATCTCTCAGTCCATTAGTATCAGGGTGAGAGCAGTGATCACTGTGTATTTAACTAGTCCATTAATATCAGGGTGAGAGCAGTGATCACTGTGTATTTATCCAGTCCATTAGTATCAGGGTGAGTGCAGTGATCACTGTGTATTTATCCAGTCCATTAGTATC
This sequence comes from Squalus acanthias, assembly GCA_030390025.1. Classification (NCBI taxonomy): domain Eukaryota; kingdom Metazoa; phylum Chordata; class Chondrichthyes; order Squaliformes; family Squalidae; genus Squalus; species Squalus acanthias. The sequence goes on along the minus strand of CM059425.1, from coordinate 81,942,796 downwards.
AGGGTGAGAGCAGTGATCACTGTGTATTTATCCAGTCCATTAGTATCAGGGTGAGAGCAGTGATCACTGTGTATTTATCCAGTCCATTAGTATCAGGGTGAGAGCAGTGATCACTGTGTATTTATCCAGTCCATTAGTATCAGGGTGAGAGCCGTGATCACTGTGTATTTATCCAGTCCATTCGTATCAGGGTGAGAGCAGTGATCACTGTGTATTTATCCAGTCCATTAGTATCAGGGTGAGAGCAGTGATCACTGAGTATTTATCCAGTCCATTAGTATCAGGGTGAGAGCAGTGATCACTGTGTATTTATCCATCAGTCCATTAGTATCAGGGTGAATGCAGTGATCACTGTGTATTTATCCAGTCCATTAGTATCAGGGTGAGAGCAGTGATCACTGTGTATTTATCCAGTCCATTAGTATCAGGGTGAGTGCAGTGATCACTGTGTATTTATCCAGTCCATTAGTATCAGGGTGAGAGCAGTGATCACTGTGTATTTATCCATCAGTCCATTAGTATCAGGGTAAGAGCAGTGATCACTGTGTATTTATCCAGCAGTCCATTAGTATTAGGTGAGAGCAGTGATCACTGTGTATTGATCCATCAGTCCATTAATATCCCACCGTCTCAAATCATGGGACTATCAGACAACGTTCTATACAAGTTTAACATAACTTCTCTGCTTTTGAATTCTATTTCTCTGGAAATGAGCCCCAGTTCTTTATTTGCACTTCTTTGGCTTTTTTAACCTGCGTTGCTACTTCTTATGATTTGTAAATATATCCCCATAGATCCTATTGCACCTCTACCCCATATTGACTCTTAGGATGTGAAATACGGTTACGCCCCATTTAGGGGCGGTAACCGATTTGTCACCGTAGATTTAGCGCCCGACGTGGAAGGACGACCCCGGCCGCTCATTTTGGCTTACCACCCCGGTTATCTCGGGCGCGCCACTTCCTCTCGGGGCGGTGTTGGGGGCGTGAAGTGCGGTAGCGCCGGATTGCTACATGGCCGCTCCATGTAGCGCTGACGCATTTTAGCGCCTCCCCCCTTCCTTTAAAGAGGAGGGACGCTGTGAGCTCTGTAGGGCCTCCGATGGCCCACAGTAGCCCACCAGGGCGCCATGGTGCTGCCTAAAACAGAAATAGACAGTTTCCTAGAAGTAAAGGGCATTAAAGGTTACGGGGAGCGGGCAGGAATTTGGACATGAGTCTAGGTTCGGATCGGTCATGGCCCTGTGGGTAGTGGAGCGGGCCCAGGGACCGTGTAGCCTGATTCTGCTCCTATTTCGTGTGTGCAATTCTGTTAGATGCAGGAGATGGTTCTGTGATAGATAGTAGATTGGCGGTTAGGATCAGATCAGCCATGATCTTATTGAATGGTGGAGCAGGCTCGAGGGGCCGATTGGCCTACTCCTGCTCCTATTTCTTATGTTCTTATGTTCTTATGGACCACGCCAAGGGCTGCCACGGAGGGCCGACCTGGAGGTCGGCCAAAAAAATAATGTGGTTGCGCGAGTCGTGGCCACACCTCCCTTTAATTAGCGCCCCGTGAGCGGAGGTCGGCCCGGCTCGCAACCCACGAGGCTGGCGCTAACACCGCCCATGGTAGCCTTCCGGGGCACAGCCATATTTCTGCCGCGAGGCAGTAAAGGGTTGCGGCGGGGTGCTAAGGGGTCGTAGTGCATGGCGATGTTGTCATCGCCAGCAGTGCAGTGGCCCAGGGTGCGACTGGCGGGGGCATGGCGCTATCGGCTAGCTCCTCAGTAGCGCCCCGCCGAATCTCTTGGGGGGCGCTATTACCGCTCGGGCGATTAGCCCTTTGTGCCCCATTAGTTCCCCCTGGAGGCGCTAATGGCAGGCGCAAAGGAGCCAAATTTCCCGGCCTTATTTTCCAAGGAGTAGGTCCCCTCCTTATTCCTCCTACCAAAATGCACCACCTAATACTTATCTACATTGAGATTCATTTGTCATTTACATGACCATTCTGCAAGTTTGTTTGCGGTAGAATTAATTAAAACTTTTAGTTCGTCATGTACAAACTCTATTTAATAAAAAATTACTCGTCAGAAATGGCTGGGATATAAAAGAACTGTATAATAATGCATTAACACTTCAGAAACATCACTCAGTTACACGGTTATGTATCGACAAAAAATTCAAAAGCCCAAGGTGAGCTGAAAGAGGCATATCTATTCATGTAATTCGTATTAATTTTAAAGTTTTCAACCTATTAGCCCATCCCTCATGTCACTTTTGCAATGGCTGCACAAGCAGCAGGAGCAGCGGCTTTCCAATGGCGCTGACGTGCTGTATATCCACATAAGTAATTAGAATATTAATCACAATGCAACCAGACAACCAACAAATATAAACTGCTGTAGTTCTTTAGTTCACAGTATTAAAAAGAATTGATCAAAAACGGGTATCTGTATTTCCAACTTCAATCACTTCCATTCATAAACGTTGTCTTCTTGAACCAGCACACCCCATGTAACATGTCAGAAATGCAGCACTTATTCACAAGTGCAGAAAAACACATACGCAGTTTACATCACCAAATTAGAAACCAAAGCAGGAAAAGCTATGATTTAACAGAAATAAACATTCATCTTTCTTCCTGGACAGGGGAACCAATCAGACTGACTTGGAAATGTTTACCAATATGTTGACGTAAAGATGTTAATTTACAAATTTTGCTTCTAATGTTTTTCTCGCAAACATTCTCCACAATATTAATCCCTGCCCTTATCACGAAAAGTTATTTTAGGTAATTCCCAATTAAATAGTGGGAAACAAACTTCATTGTCCTCTCAATTTTTAATCTCCTATTTCAAACATTTATATCAAATCAGAATTGTACATTATCAGTTTAATCAAAGTATTTTCTGTGTCTTTCTCAATAAACAAATAGTGGTTTCTTCTAAAGTAGCTTCCTGCAATTTTTATACATCATTACATAACTCGTGTTTCTATTAACACTCCACGAAACGTTTAAGAGGAAATCTATATTTACATTATTCCTGGGACTTGTTAGGACTATAGAACGACAGACAAAATAAAATGGTTTGTGGTTTTCCCCTATTTTGGTTCTCTTCCTAAATGTCTTAATGATATATTTTTTTAAGTCAATAAAAATAATATGTAACTCCTACAAATCCTCCCCGCCCTCCCCCTCCTCAACAGCATGGTTGCATGTTTGTGCAAAGCTGTTCATTCAAAATCAAATATTGAGAAATTTCAATTTTAAAATGTTTAAATCATTTCAGAACCTCTTTAAAAGCATTTGGACTTCAAGACCTGGTTGAAACTTTAGATGAGGGGAAAATTGATTTTTGTTTCTGTTTCTTCCAAAATCATGTTAGAAACTTATGGGGGAAAAAGTGTTTTTAACACTCATTTTTTGTGAAAAGTTCAATAAAAATCTTTAAATTCTTTCAAGTCTCGTTGCAGCTTTGACAGAAGTTGCTCCAAGTTTCTCTTTCCCTCTTCAACACTGTCGTTAAACATACAACAAAAATAATAAAATAAACTCTAATTCCAAACGGAGCTCAAATAAGAAAGTGAATAAAGTGGTTAAACTTCCTAAGGCGACGGAGAGGTTATCTATCCCCAGCCTTGGCGATGAGTTGGGATCAGTTTTGGAGAAGTTGTTTCCTCTTTTTCTGCTGCCGTTCCCTCCGTCTCTCACAGACTCTGAGGTACAAATAGGGGCACAAACTTTTCCCCCTCTCTTATAACATGATTTAAATAACCCAGATAGACTCTTTCAAAAACGGGAAAATTTGGCAAAATGTAACTGGAACTTACCGCGGGACATTCAGCATCACTTTCCCATATTTTTTTCCGGCTTTAAACAATTTTCTGAATTAAAAAAAAAATTCTCATTTTTGTTTCACCGGGGGCCTAAAACTTGTTTGCTTTTGCCTCCTTCCAGCGGCCATTGTACATGTGCTGCACCTCCACCTGTGTTGTTCCAAAGCGCGGCTGCCGCTCAGACTCCAGGAACGGACTACACGCGTCTGGACCCTCACCCCTCTCTCTGACCCTCTCTGTCTGTCCCTCTCTCTCTCTCTCCCTCCGTCTTCCTCTCTCTCTCTCCCTCCGTCTCCCTCTCTCTCTCTCCCTCAGTCTCCCTCCTTCTCCCTCCCTCTCTCTCTCTCTCTCTCTCTCTCAGTCTCCCTCTCTCTCTCTCCGTCCCCTCTCCTTCTCTCGCTCCGTCCTCCTCTCCCTCTCTCCCTCTGTCCCCCTCTCTCCCTCTGTCCCCTTCTCCGTCCTTCTGTCCCCTTCTCTGTCCCTCTCTCTCCCTCCATCCCTCTCTCTCCCCCAGTCTCTCTCTCTCTCCCCCAGTCTCTCTCTCTCTCTCCCTCCCCTAGTCTCTCTCTCTCTCCCAGTCTCTCTCTCTCTCCCTCAGTCTCCCTCTCTCTCACCCAGTCTCTCTTCTCTCCCCCAGTCTCCCTCTCGCTCCCCCAGTCTCTCTCTCTCTCTCCCTCCATCTCCCTCTCTCTCTCTCCCTCAGTCCCCCTCTCTCTCTCTCCCTCCCTCCATCCCCCTCTCCTTCTCTCGCTCCATCCCCCTCTCCCTCTCTCCCTCTGTCCCCCTCTCTCCCTCTGTCCCCCTCTCTCCCTCTGTCCCCCTCTCCATCCCTCTCTCTCCCTCTGTCCATCTCACTCCCCCAGTCTCTCTCTCTCTCCCCAGTCTCTCTCTCTCTCTCTCTCTCCCCCAGTCTCTCTCTCTCTCTCTCCCCCCCCAGTCTCTCTCTCTCTCTCTCCCCCCCAGTCTCTCTCTCTCTCCCCCAGTCTCCCTCTCCCCCCCAGTCTCTTTCTCTCTCTCTCTCCCCCCCAGTCTCTCTCTCTCTCCCCCAGTCTCCCTCTCTCTCCCCCAGTCTCTCTCTCTCTCTCTCTCCCCCAGTCTCTCTCTCTCTCCCCCCGTCTCTCTCTCTCCCCCCCAGTCTCTCTCTCTCTCCCCCAGTCTCCCTCTCTCTCCCCCAGTCTCTCTCTCTCTCTCTCCCCCCCCAGTCTCCTCTCTCTCCCCCAGTCTCTCTCTCTCTCTCTCCCCCCCGTCTCTCTCTCTCTCCCCCAGTCTCTCTCTCTCACCCCCTTTTGATCCTCGATCTTCCCCTCATAGGCCACCAACGGATCCCCTGACCTCCGCATGGAGCAGACGAAAGCGTTGTCCAGCTGGGTACTGCGCATGCGCTGCCCCGGTATCCCGTGAGCCGACACAGAAGGCTGAAAGGTGAAGAATCAGAATGCGGGGGATTCTCCCGCTATCCAGCTGAAAGGTCAAAGTTCAAGAGAGAAAACCAAACCCCTCCCATCAGAACACACACTTCCAGAGCTGCAATTGCGATCAGCTCTGAGGTCGCAAGACTTGCAAACGAGTCTGTCTGGATTCCCGGGGCCATTGTTTTTTGGGCCCCTCCCCCGCCCCAGCTACTGTCCAGCTCTCTGCGCAGCATTTCAAATCAACTGCGCGCGAGCTTGGGATCAGTGCGCGCGCGCACTCACACACCTTAGAGGGAACAGTGGCCCCCTCACTTCCATGTCAGCTCTCAACATTATCCCTCTCATGGGCCACCCACACTTCCCTGCTAGCAAGGAGCTGGAGAGCATCTTGCTGCACAGCAGTGAGGCCATGAGAACCCACGTCGACATTGAGCTCCCTCCCAGACAGGAGGTCGATGAGCCTCTGCCATCTATTCTCCATAGAGATCATGTGCTCCTGTGAGTGGTGCATTAGCTGCTCCATGAAGGTGGCCATCATATCCATGGAAGAGCCTACAGTCGCCATCGCCTGCGACACGGTGGTGCTCATGTTGGAGATGGACTCCTCCATTCTCTGCACATTTGCAGGCATCGCAGTCGCAAAACCTGTCATAGCCTCCTGCACTTCTTGCTGCACCTCCAGGATCGCCCTCTTTCTCGGTGGCCCCCGAGGCTCAGTGTCTGCATGCAGCTGAACAGAGCTGGGAGGGTCCTGCGCCCTCCAGCGAGGAGTCTCCACTGCTGTCCCTGTCTCCAAAATCTGCTCTTGCTCACTTGTGAGTTGTGAGACACCAGGTGACAACACTATTCTATCTCGCGTGGCACCCACCAAGGTGTGTGTATCTGTACTGGTGCTGGGTGCGCTTATGTCTGGTGACGGTGTGGCCTCAGAGGCTGGAGGCTCCTCTGAGGAGTCATCTTCCTCTTCCTCTGGACAGTGTGGGGGGCTCTTGATGGACCTGTGGGACAGTAAAGAGATGAGTTAGAAATGTCATATCAAGAATGGGTACAGATACCATTATGCACATGATGAATATTCACTGACTGCTCACATCAGTCCACATTTGAGTGACTGCTGTATGCCATGTGGCTGTATGAGATGTAATTCTGTCGCCAGGTTGCTGAGATGTCCCCCTTTCTCTGTCTCGCACCTCCAGCTGCTCTGTGACTCCTGACACTTCCAGGACCTCCTCTGCTGATGTTAAGGTGGCCAATGATGGAGGGCCACCTCTGGTTCTCTCCCTCTTATTATGGGCTCTCTTCTCCTGCAAGGAGGGAAAGAAGAGGTTGAGTGAGAGTGCTGGAATGAGTGTAAGGAATGGATGGGCTACATCTTTAGAGGCTATGATGGAGTGGGTGGCAATGGCAAGTAGCCACCTTGTGTGTTGTTAATTGGTATGATTGCATTCGGATGAGGGTGAGTGTGAGGGGAATGTGATTATGTAGATAGAGAGAGAAGGATGGGTGGACGTGCAAGGTATGTTGGTGTGAGTAAGGATGTGCAGGAGTAGGGTTGGGAAGGCAGAGTGATGGGGATGTGATGAGAGGCACAGCAGGATGAAGTTGAGTGTGGCTTTTCACTCACCTTTCCAGATCTAATGAGATCATTGAAACGTTTGCGGCACTGCACCCAGGTCCTCCTGACAACATCCCTGCTGTTGACCTCCTCTGCTATTTGGAGCCATGCTTCTTTGGTCTGTCTATCAGAAGGGAAGAGGACCTCCCTGTGTGCTCTCGCTCCCTCCACATGCATATGGAGAGAGCCATCTGAGAACCTGCGTGCAGCCCTCTGTGCAGTCATGTTTGCCACTCTTTGCAACACTCCAATGGTGCTGTGCAGTGCCTGCACTATCCTAGATGAACCTTCAAATGCAATGTGGTCATGGCTCCTTTAAATATCCCGGCTGAAGATGCGTCATCGATGACATCATCAGACCCACACCATTTATTAGGGCCGGGTAACACGCAGGGCTGCCTTAATAGGCGCCATTAATGGAAAGTCGATCTCAGGAGCGGGATGAAATGCAGAATGTGGTCGCGACCCACCACGCCGACTGCTCGCACCCAACCTGCCCAGGTACAGAAAATTCCAGCCTGTGTATTTATCCAGTCCATTCGTATTGGGTGAGAGCAGTGATTACTGTATATTTATCCATCAGTCCATGAAAAACAGAATATTTTTGAAATGGTGAGCAACTATTAAATGTTGGTGTTCAGAGAGATTTAGGTGTCCTCGTACAGGAAACACAGAGTTAGCATGCAGTTCCAGCAAGCAATTAGGAAGGCAAATGGCATGTTGCCTTTATTGCAAGGGAGTCGGAGTACAAGAGTAAGGAAGTCTTGCTACAATTGTACAGGGCTTTGGTGAGACCACACCTGGAGTACTGTGCACAGTTTTGGTCTCCTTATCTGAGGAAGGATTGATTCCTGGGATGAAAGGGTTGTCCAAGAGGAGAGATTAATTAGATTGGGCCTATACTCTCTGAAGTTTAGAAGAATGAGAGGTGATTTCATTGAAACACATAAGATTCTGAGGGGGATTGACAGGTTAGTTGCTGAGAGGTCATTTTCCCTGGCTGACGAGTCTAGAACTCGGGGGTATAGTCTCAGGATAAGGGGTAGTCCAGTTAAGACTGAGATGAGGAGGAATTTCTTCACTCAGAGGGTTGTGAATCTTTGGAATTCTCTACCCCAAAGGGCTGTGGATGCTGAATCGTTGAGTATATTCAAGGCTGAGAGAGAGAGATTTTTGGACTCATGGGGAATCAAGAGATTCACAGCCCGTTCCCGCCTGATTTGAGCTCAGGAACGGATCCCAGGAGCCGGTTGAATGGAGGCGACGATGGCGGCCCCGCCTTCCCACAATGCAGGGCGGTGGGGAAAAGGCCCCAACGATAGCTCGGGCCGCACTGCATTCTGGGTGACTGAGTCACCTGACTCCATGTTTCGGCCAATAGTGACTGGCCGGAGGGCAGAACCTTTAAAATGTGCGGGAGAAGCCGAGGGCGCAGTGAGAGCTGGTGGGTGAGTAGATTTACTTTACCTCAGATCAGTATGGTGCATCGTATTTTTTTTTACTGAATAAGGCAAGCCCGAAATTCTCCCACTGGGAAGAGGTTTCTGAAACCTTCTGAGACAGGTGGTGTTTCACCGTATATGGAACAGATTTAAAATTGAGAAATTAAAAGTTAGGGTATTCGGGAAAGAGTATAGATGGTACAGCACTATTGCCAGAACACACGCAAGATTCGAGATTCGGTGTAAAGTGAAAATGGCGTTGTCTCTGCGCGTATTTCACTAGCAGGAACAACAAAGTCATTATGCCGGTTTTCTTGAAACGCATCCTGGCTACTTTGCTGTGCTCCCACCCTGTGTGTCCCCGAATTCGTTTTGGAAAATGTGGTCACCCTCGACTAAGTACTGAGAAATCAACCATCTATGTGCAAATGAGTGATTCCAATGGACGATTGAATGTGGGTTAGGAATACAGCTTTAAATGTAACCGTAGCAATGTTATGATATTCCCAAACTGACTTGTAATAATGGATATTAAGAAGCAGCTAGTTTTTTTAATGATAAATCCATCTATTAATTGAGAAGAGCCGGGGGCTTCAGTGTTACAGTGGGTTAAAGCACTGACCTTTCATCTCTGGTTCAGACCCAGCCCAGGATGAAAGCCTGGTATATTGACAGACTCTGGGTCTTATGTAAATGAATTTTCAGACAATTTGAACCCAGGTTCTAGTTGGACGAAGCCATTGCACAAAACTGCAATCTCAATGGGGTTACTCACCATTTGAACTTGACAACCTCACGTATGGTGGAAAAATGAGTGCAGCAGGAATTGCAGTTCTGTGGTTGAAACAGAGTAAAGGGAGTTTTACTAACCTGAGCCCTCGATGCTGACAGCAGGTGGTAAAGCGGAAAATCTGCTTCATCTCTGAGCATTAATATCCCGTGCTCTGGTGAGCACATAAATGAATTAAAATTAAAGATCAGAGTCTAACAATCAATATATCAATTAGAGATTCTCTTAATAAAATGGTTGAATTTTACATGTACATTATTCACACTAAACAAGCTTGTCTTGAGATTTTTATATGCAGATCAGATATAAACATTTATTTTCTGGTCACCAGACTTCAGTGTATGTGAACTTTCATTCCCATTAAGGTAAATTCAATTTTCAAAACCTTTTTACTGATAACTGTTGAGCTCAGGACTCCAAATTAATAGAAGCCTGAAGGCAAATTGCACTGAGCTCAGCTCTTACAAACCCTGTATAATGGAGGTCCATTCACAGGCTCCCGGGCTTTATTTACATTGACTGTTAGTTTTTTATTCCCCTGGCACTGGTCCCATATTTATGCTTAGCTATACAGGATCACACAGCATGTCGCTAAATAACTGCTGTACCATCAAAGCTCCCAATAATCATGGTCAAACAAAAAAAATAACTTTACACACCTTTACAAAAACAACGTTGTAAAAGATGTCAAATAAACCAACTGTTGGTTTTCACAGAGATAATCCCCTACTTAATGGTGGACTTGTGACTCATTTATCTGCACCTCACTCAGGCTTTTTATTTTTATTTAATGCTTGCTTAAACCAGTTTCCTACCACTTATTCTGGTTTTAGCTGCTGCTGAAATTAGCCCTTTTTAAAGTATTTTTATGTGACGTCAGGCCCTGCCAAAAACCTCAGAGTTGCCTCAGCTCCTGGCCGTGATTGTTTACTGAGCAGGCTCTGTGATTCAGGCCTCGTTCTGTGAGTCAGGCCTTGCTCACTCGCTCTGTGATTCAGGCCTCGTTCTGTGAGTCAGGCCTTGCTTGCTCACTCTGTGATTCAGGCCTCGTCCTGTGAGTCAGGCCTTGCTCACTCGCGCTATGATTCAGGCCTCGTTCTGTGAGTCAGACCTTGCTCACTCGCTCTATGATTCAGGCCTCGTCCTGTGAGTCAGGCCTTGCTCACTCGCTCTATGATTCAGGCCTCGTTCTGTGAGTCAGGCCTTGCTCACTCGCTCTATGATTCAGGCCTCGTTCTGTGAGTCAGGCCTTGCTTGCTCACTCTGTGATTCAGGCCTCGTCCTGTGAGTCAGGCCTTGCTTGCTCACTCTGTGATTCAGGCCTCGTCCTGTGAGTCAGGCCTCGTTCTCTGAGTCAGGCCTCACTCTGTAAGTCAGGCCTTGCTCGCTCGTTCTGTGAGTCAGGCCTTGCTCGCTCGTTCTGTGAGTCAGGCCTTGCTCGCTCGTTCTGTGAGTCAGGCCTTGCTCGCTCGCTCGCTCTGTGAGTCAGGCCTTGCTCGATTGCACAAGCCTTGCTTGCTTGCTCTGTGAGTCAGGCCTCGCTCTGTGGGTCAAGCCTCATTCTGTGAGTCAGGCCTTGCTCTGTGAGTCAGGCCCTGCTCCATTCACAAATACCTTAAGACTTCTGCTGATATTTGAGGCTTCTTCTGAAAGAAAGTAGTATTAGTAAAAAAATAGTACTGGAGAAATGAATGGGACTGAAAGTCAATAAATCCCCTGGACCTGATGGCCTACATCCTAGGGTTTTGAAAGAGGTGGCTATGGAGATAGTGGATGCATTGGTTGTCATTTTCCAAAATTCCATGGATTCTAGAATGGTTCCCGCAGATTGGAAGGTAGCAAATGTAACCCCACTATTTAAGAAAGGAGGGAGGGAGAAAACGGGGAACTACAGACCAGTTAGCCTGACATCAATAGTAGGGAAAATGCTAGAATCTATTATTAAGGATGTGGTAACAGCGCACTTAGAAAATAATAATAGGATTGGGCAGAGTCAACAAGGATTTATGAAAGTGAAATAGTGTTTGACAAATCTGCTAGAGTTTTTTGAGGTTGTAACTAACAGAATAGATAAGGGGAAACCAGTGATGTGGTGTATTTGGATTTTCAGAAGGCATTCGATAAGGTGCCACACAAAAGGTTATTAAACAAAATTAGGGCTCATGGGATTGGGGGTAATATACTAGCATTGGTTAACGGACAGAAAACAGAGAGTAGGAATAAACGGGTCATTTTCGGATTGGCAGGCTGTAACTAGTGGGGTACCGCAAGGATCAGTGCTTGGGCCTCAGCTATTCACAATCTATATCAATGATTTGGATGAGGGGACCAAATGTAATATATCCAAGTTTGCTGATGATACAAAGGTGGGTGGGAATGTAAGTTGTGAGGAGGATGCAAAGAGGTTTCAAGGGGATATAGACAGGCTAAGTGAATGGGCAAGAACATGGCAAATGGAATATAATGTGGAGAAATGTGAAGTTATCCACTTTGGTAGGAAAAATAGAAAAGCAGAGTATTTTTTAAATGGTGAGAGATTGGGAAATGTTGGTGTTCAGAGGGACCTGGGTGTCCTTGTACACGAATCACTGAAAGTTAACACGCAGGTACTGCAAGCAATTAGGAAAGCAAATGGCATGTTGGCCTTTATTACAAGAGGATTTGAGTATGAGAGTAAAGACGTCTTACTGCAATTATATAGGGCCCTGGTGAGACCACACCTGGAGTATTGTGTACAGTTTTGGTCTCCTTACCTAAGGAAGGATATACTTGCCATAGAGGGAGTGCAATGATGGTTCACCAGACTGATTCCTGGGATGGGGAGATTGTCCTATGAGGAGAGATTGAGTAGACTAGGCCTATATTCTCTGGCGTTTAGAAGAATGAAAAGTGATCTAATTGAAACGTACAAAATTCTTACAGGGCTTGACAGGGTAGATGCAGGGAGGATGTTTCCCCTGGCTGGGGAGTCTAGAACCAGGGGTCACAGTCTCAGAATAAGGGGTTGGCCATTTAGGACTGCAATGAGGAGAAATTTCTTCACTAAGAGGGTAGTGAATCTTTGGAATTCTCTACCCCAGAGGGCTGTGGAGGCTCAGTCGTTGAGTATATTCAAGACAGAGATCGATAGATTTTTGGATATTAAGGGAATCAAGGGATATGGGGATAGTGCAGAAAGTGGAGATGAGGTAGAAGATCAGCCATGATCTTACTGAATGGCGGAGCAGGCTCAAGGGGCCAAATGGTCTAATCCTGCTCCTATTTCTTATGTTCTTATGAAAGAAGCTGTTATGTTCCTGGATTATCTCAATAAATGGTTTGTTGGAAATTCAGAGGGGAGTCCCTGATGGCCCACTTGTTAAATGCACAAATCAGTTTGGAACTGAGCCATACAGACCAGGAAAGTCCCAGATTTAACTCCGAATATGGACTGAGTTATTTAATTTTTACCCTAGGTGATGGTGGTAGCAATATAAGTGTTCTCAGCACCCTTGGCCGATAGATTAGAAAACTCAGTCTAGATAGCTATTGCTGATTACTATCCAATGATTGTGTTAGATAATGTATGTGGGTGGCATTAGTGAGGATAGGATCAGACTGAACTGTGATATTCTTGTTGTCAAGTATTCTGCTGTCAAGGCCCACATATGAAAAACAGACAGACAAGTGAAGTAGCATTAGTCAGGAGAGGTGGGAGAGAGACATTCAGAGGATGCTGTGAATTGGGGAATATCCTATGGTTGATATGGTGGTTAAATGTGCCAGTCTTAGGACTGGAAAACAGTTTTCAGCCAACAAAAGGCCCTGAGGGGCTGAGAACGAGTTGTGAGGAGGCAACTGGGAAAAAAGGCAGGAGTGAGTCGGGGGCAGGAAAAAGGTGGTTGGCGCTGTGGTTCTTGACCCGCCTCATTCCCCAATACTATCGCAGCCTGGTAAAACCCCACTAATACCAACAGATCCAATGAGCCCTCCACTGATGCCAACCCCCCATCTCTCCCACACACAGTGCTACTATACCCCATTACTTCCCCAGTGTTATCAGATTCTGGAGCCCTCCTGTACCCAGTGCTACCAGGCCTTCGGACTCCTCGCACCAATAATGTAAAGGCCCACCCTCTCAAGTACTGCCAGGCCCCAGACCACACCCACCCACCACCACCACCTCAGTGCTGTCAGACCTGCATCCAGTGGCACCAGAACCTAGGGATGGGCAATAAATGCTGGCCTTGCCAGCGACGCCCAAAATCCCATAAGCGAAAAAACAAAAACCTTGTATCCCCATCCAATGCAGTCAGAATTTGGGCCTCTCTGCCCATCCTGCCAGACCTGGAGAACCCGCTTCCTCCAGATTCTGTTCCACATTTCACAGAGAGGCATTTTCTAGTGGGAGGCTATTGCTGGATCATCTGCCCAGTCCACTCCTCCTGCCACCCACCGCCCCCCCCCCCCCACCCACCCACCCCCACATCAGAGGACTGTACCTCGGGACAGTTCCCAGGCTTCCCCAGGAAATCTGCCCTTGAAAGGCCTAAGTGATGCTCAAGCCATCTTAGAGCTGGCATCAGTCTTGCTGAGGCCCAAGAAAGGTCCCAAACTCTTCCAGCTACTAATCCCCTGCTGGCTGCATTGGGAGCTGAAGATGGTGAAAATGTACCTTTTTTTGGGCCTTCTGTCCTTCTTAGGACTGACAATGTGTTGCTTCGAGTATGTAAAAGACCCCATCCCCATAATTGGGGGTCTGGGCCTCCTCACTTGGGCAGACTCACAGCCTTCTCCGCTGCACTTCCGCTGGGGGCCAATTGGAATTTTGCCCAGCCATCTATCTCAAAACTAGTATATATTGCTTACTATCTTTCTGTGTATCCTAAACTTTTTAAAAGAAAGATTGGGTATATTGGTAAAGGAACAGGCAGTAATAATTAAGGCTACTGATTTAGAGTTCTCAACAGAAACCTGCACAGAATCATGAAAATCCACCCCCTAAAACACGATTAAATATCTCAGAATTCCATGTAGTAAATACTCAAATGAAGTTATTCTATCAGTGTTAATCAGTAACCTCTGGTAATACATGGCAGGGCATCGTTATTGTCATGTACAGCATATCCCCTGACTCACCATGAGCAATGGCATGGGAGACCTGTGCGTACAAAATATATTCCTGAAAACAAAACTGTTGTTTTTATTCAGAGAGGCCATCGCCCTTGGTACCACGGACTTCACGGAGGAAGATGTCGACAAAATTATTGAAGAGCTTGGGAAGGAGTTCAAGGGCAATGCCTACCATCTCATGCACAAGAACTGTAACCACTTCTCTGCAGGCCTGGCAGAGGTACGATGACATGGGGCTCGGTTAATACACTCTAGCACTGCTATGTAATAAAATATGAACCAGCACATGCAGCAATGAATATATATTAATTTATTAATAATAAAATAACAAGAGTAATGTCTAAATCTCTTTGTAAATTGTGGAATGGGTTTAATTTACGTTGCATGACACTATGAAATTAATGTGCTGTCATCTCTTTAGCATTATAATCCAATTTGTGTTGCAGGATTTCACAATGCCAAAGCTATTAATCTAAGTATGGTTATATGTATGTATTGAGGAAGGGAAAAGGGTATCAGGCTTATTGCAACGGGGGTTGGAGTATAAGAGTAAGGAAGTCTTGCTACAATTGTACAAGGCTTTGGTGACACCACACCTGGAGTCCTATGCACAGTTTGGTCTCCTTATCTGAGGAATAATATACTTGCCTTAGAGGCAGTGCAATGAAGGTTCACTAGATTGATTCCTGGGATGAGAGGGTTGTCCTATGAGGAGAGATTAAATAGATTGGGCCTATACTCTCTGGAGTTTAGAAGAATGAGAGGTGATCTCATTGAGACATACAAGATTCTGAGGGAGATTAACAGGGTCGATGCTGAGAGATTGTTTCCCCTGGCTGGAGAGTCTAGAACTCGGGGCATAACCTCAGCTAAGGGGTCAGCCATTTAAGACTGAGATGAGGAGGAATTTCTTCACTCAGAGGGTTGTGAATCTTTGGAAATCTCTACCCCAAAGGGCTGTGGATGCTGAGTCGTTGAGTATATTCAAGGCTGAGATAGATAGATTTTTGGACTCTAGGGGAATCAAGGGATATGGAGAATGGGCAGGAAAGAGGATTTGAATTTGAAGATCAGCCATGATCTTATTGAATGACAGAGCAGGCTCGAGGGGCCATATGGCCTACTCTTGCTCCTAATTCTTATGTTCTTACGCTCATAGCTCCTTGCCCCATACTTGGCTGTATGTATCTCCATATACTAAACCTCCCTTCTGCCCATCTCGTGGGTGAGGCAAAAACCCAGAGATTTCCTGGGTGAATTCAAGCTTCAAGACTCTGCCAAACCCAGTAAATGAAATATATAAATAAGGTCCACCATCCTGTTTCTTTAAAAGTCTTATAATCTGTATCTTCCTATAATCTGTATCTTCGTACTTTAGAGGAGGCAGATTATTTTATGATCGCTTTATTCTTCTATTGTTAGACAGCCATTTCGCTGTTGTTCCTGTGATGCAAGATGTCGCTCATTCTTCAGTGCTGATGGCCTTCTGACCTTTGCAGTCAGCTCACCCTGAACAGAGACTGGCTGTTTTTCACAAATGAAAATAGGATGTTTTAAGAAAATGTAATATATATAAAACTATAGTACAATTGGTGGTTGGGGGGTGGGGGGGTGGTTATTCAAGATGTGTATTGATGAGAGAAGGGGTCTGCTCCATCTAATCTCCTTTGTTATAGGCGGGTTTCTTAAATCATTGCATTTGTTTGTTCAAATGGCTTGTCGACAGTTTCTGTAAATAGATGGTGTCCCTGGCTGTCTAAAATCTAAATCTGTCACTTGTACTTTGCAGAATTAACAGAGCCCAGGTCTAATTATTTGTCATAATTGGGCTAGATTGTTTACTGAAATGTATATAGAGTTCCCATTATGTCTTCAATCTATCAGGTGACAGAAAGTGTCACAAGCTTAACCAGATTTGCACAGGCTAAAAAAAACTAATCAAATGTACTTATACTTAAATAATTTACAGAAGCAAAGCTATCTTGTCAATCTAATACAGCACAAAGAATACTTTTAATACTTACATCTAGAAGGAGCCAGTCTCAGTCCTGTTTTACAATGTCCTTGAATGAAGCCAACTCATTCTCCCGCATGTATTTATTCCCGGTTATCAAATATTAACTGTGGATTCAACGAATATACAATAAGAGTACAAAAGATTTACAAAGAAAGGGCTTTGTCGGTGCTATTTGTACAGTGTTCACATAGAATAACACTTGATGGAATTACAGACATTAAGGTTTTCATGTTTTAAAGTCACGCTTTACCTCATGTTTGCGGCTATATTACAGTTTCCATGAGGAACCTCTTATGGACTGAAGCCTGCATTTTTTTCTCAATTGTGACCAGGATTAACATTCCCAGTCTTAATAAATAACTCCAAATTGTGGCAAGTGCTTACTGGAGATTAGAAAGGATATTCACATATTCTTCAACAGATGCATACTTACAGGTTCACCTACTTGGTTAAGTTTATTTAGATGAAATAATGGGGGGTGATTTTCTGAGATGGTGCTGCTGGTGGGCAGCTTTGCCCACTTGCCATGAATATCGGGAAATCACAGGCATGTGTCCTCAATCTTCTGGTTCGGGTGCTAATTTTATTGGCAAAGAACATTGAAAGACTCATATTAAATCTTTTAATGCTGTCTGTCAATCATTAGCATGAATACAATAACATACAATGCTATTAAGAACTTAAACATACATTAGCACCCCAACACCGGCCATCGCCCAGCCTTTATAGAATACAATTCAAGTTACGCCTAGCTCAAAGGATAACTAACTCATTCCTGATCTAATTGGATTTTTCCCTTGCTTTCCACCTGTCACTCCCCTGTCTTCTACTGTGTTTAGAAAAAGGGATGGTTGACTGTCTCTGCTCTTCTGGTTTGCACTTCCCTGCTTGAACTATACAGAGCCTAAGACAGAAATCCCTATGTTGTTATAGTTGTATCAAGCGTTCTCAGGTCAGGTGTGAGCTGTAAAAGAAACCCCGCATCCTCAGTACCAATTGTAAAAATAGGCATACGAGGTAGACTAGCCCTATATTTCTTTAACATAAAATATATACACACACATATTAAAGACTAATTCTACAGTGGCTGCAAAAGTGCAAGGCCAGGCCTGGAACTACTGGAGACATTTAGTACCTCACTAACCATCCATGAGAAGATGTAGTAAATCAGTCAAGTAATTGTAGGGGAGGTAGGGGAGGTAGCGTGGGATGAATAGGCTTGTGTTATGGATGTCCTGGAAGGTGATAAGAAGTAAGGCCATAACTGATACCCATGGTTTCTCATTAGTGAGTAAACATGTGCTGACACGTTGACGGGAAATTAACCAAACGTAATTAGAATGCATTGACATAATGCATTACGTTAGGAGGACGTAATTATGCATATAAAAGATACAGGGCTAGAAATTCGGCTTCGTAGCGCCCATTTTTTCAGTGCTACAGGTGCTGTTTTGTGTCCAAAATGGCATCCGAGCAGCTCGCGCACACTTCTGGTGCGGGCCGCGCCAGATGCCATTTTGGTGAGGGCGTTAGCATCGGTGCTGGGAGCGTGCGCCGTAAGTATGCAGAGTAGGCAGATCATGAGGTTAATCAGCATGTAATCAGGAGTGGTGTGGCACACGCTCAAGGACTTGGTACTGACTTGCAAGGGGTCGACTCAGACCAGTTGCTCCCAGACATAGGTGCAGTAGTTTGTATCCCCCTTGGCCTGCAGCATGACAGGGAGAATGAGCAGAGGCGACACAGAGCAGGACAAGCTGCTAGAAGAGGCAGGAGGTGGAGGGGGTAAGAAGAGCTCTCAGCAGGAGGCCATATCCACCCAGAGTCTTCAGGGAGCAATTCTCCTACCTCAATCTCAGCGACAAACAGTGTATGCAACATCTCCGCATCACTAAGGAGGAGCTCACAGAACATAGGAGGCCATTCAGCCCCTCAAGCCTGCTCTGCCATTCATTCAGATCTTGGCTGATCTGCGATCTAACTCCATATACCCGCCATTGGCCCATATCCCTTAATACCTTTGGTTAACAGAAATCTATCAATCTCCGATTTAAAATTAACAATTGATCTAGCATCAATTGCCATTTGCGGAATAAAGTTCCAAACTTCTACCACCCTTTGTGTGGAGAAGTGTTTCCTAATTTCACTCCTGAAAGGTCTGGCTCTAATTTTTAGACTAAGGCCCCTAGTTCTAGAATCCCCAACCAGTGGAAATAGTTTCTCTCTTTCTATCCTATCAGTTCCCCTTAATATCCTGAAAACTTTGATCAGATCACCCCTTAACCTTCTAAATTCTAGGGAATAAAACCCTAATATGTGTAATCTCTCCTCATAACTTAATCCTTGAAGTCCGGGTATCATTCTGGTAAACCTATGCTGCACTCCCTCCAAGGCCAATATATCCTTCCTAAGGTGTGGTGCCCAGAACTGCTCACAGTACTCCAGGTGTGGTCTAACCAGGGTTTTGTACAGCTGCAGCACAACTTCTACCTCTTGTATTCTAGTCTTCTAGATATAAAGGCCAGCATCCCATTAGCTTTTTTGATTATTTTCTATACCTGTTCATGACATTTTAATGATCTATGTACCTGGACCACCCAAGTCTCTTTGGACCTCCACAGTTTTTAGAAAGTACCTTGTTCTATCCTTTTTAGGTCCAAAGTAGATGACCTCACAGCTACCTACATTGAAATCCATTTGCCACAGTTTTCCCATTCACTTAATCTGTCGATATCCCTTTGTAATTTTATGCTTCCATCTACACAGCCTGCAATTCCACCTATCTTTGTGTCATCAGCAAATTTGGATATATGACTTTCTATGCCATCATCTAAGTTGTTAATAAATAATGTGAATAGTTGAGGCCCCAACATAGATCCCTGTGGGACACCACTAGTCACCTCATGCCAATTAGAAGAGCTGCCCATTATCCCTACTCTCTGTCTCCTGCCACTCAGCCAATTTCCTAACCAGGTCAATAATATAAGAACATAAGAACATAAGAAATAGGAGCGGGAGTAGGCCATTTGGCCCTTCGAGCCTGCTCCGCCATTCAATAAGATCATGGCTGATCTTCTACCTCATCTCCACTTTCCTGCACTATCCCCATATCCCTTGATTCCCTTAATATTCAAAAATCTATCGATCTCTGTCTTGAATATACTCAATAACTGAGCCTCCACAGTCCTCTGGGGTAGAGAATTCCAAAGATTCACCACCCTCTTAGTGAAGAAATATCTCCTCATCTCAGTCCTAAATGGCCAACCCCTTATTCTGAGACTGTGACCCCTGGTTCTAGATTCCCCAGCCAGGGGAAACACCCTCCCTGCATCTTTCAATGAGATCACCACTCATTTTTCTAAACTCCAGAGAATATAGGCCTAGTCCACTCAATCTGTCCTAATAGGACAATCCCCCCATCCCAGCAATCAGTCTGGTGAACCTTCGTTGTGCTCCCTCTATGGCAACTATATCCTTTCTTAGGTAAGGAAACTGTACACAATACTCCAGATGTGGTCTCAACAGGGCCATTTATAATTGCAGTAAAACGTCTTTACTCTTATACTCAAATCCTCTTGTAATAAAGGCCAACATACCATTTGCTTTCCTAATTGCTTGCTGTACCTGCATGTTAACTTTCAGTAATTCGTGTACAAGGACACCCAGGTCCTTCTGAACACCAACATTTCCCAATCTCTCACTATTTAAAAAATACTCTGCTTTTCTATTTTTCCTACCAAAGTGGATAACTTCACATTTCTCCACATTATATTCCATTTGCCATGTTCTTGCCCATTCACTTTGCCTGTCTATATCCCCTTGAAGCCTCCTTGCATCCTCCTCACAACTTACATTCCCACCCACCTTTGTATCATCAGTAAACTTGGATATATTACATTTGGTCCCCTCATCCAAATCATTGATATAGATTGTGAATAGCTGAGGCCCAAGCACTGATCCTTGTGGTAGCCCACTAGTTACAGCCTGCCAACCCGAAAATGACCCGTTTATTCTTACTTTCTGTTTTCTGTCCGTTAACCAATCCTCAATCCATGCTAGCATTTTACCCCCAATCCCATGAGCCCTAATTTTGTTTAATAACCTCTTGTGTGACACCTTATCGAATGCCTTCTGAAAATCCAAATACACCACATCCACTGGTTCCCCCTTATCTATTCTGCTAGTTACAACCTCAAAAAACTCTAACAGATTCGTCAAACACTATTTCACTTTCATAAATCCTTGTTGACTCTGCCCAATCCTATTATTATTTTCTAAGTGCCCTTTTACCACCTCCTGAATAATAGATTCTAGCATTTTCCCTGCTACTGATGTCAGGCTAACTGGTCTGTAGTTCACCATTTTCTCTCTGTCTCTTTTCTTAAATAATGGGGTTACATTTGCTACCTTCCAATCCGCAGGAACCGTTCTAGAATCCATGGAATTTTGGAAAATGACAACCAATGCATCCACTATCTCTATAGCCACCTCTTTCAAACCCCGAGAATGTAGGCCATCAGGTCCAGGGGATTTATCGGCTTTCAGTCCCATTAATTTCTCCAGTACTATTTTTTTACTAGTACTAATTTCTTTCCGTTCCTCATTCTCGCTCGACCCTTGGTTCTCCATTATTTCCGGAAGGTTTTTTGTGTCTTCTTCCGTGAAGACAGCCACAAAGTATTTGTTTAATTTCTCTGCCATTTTCTTATTCCCCATTATAATTTCTCCTGACTCAGCCTGTAAGGGACCCACATTTACTTTCACTAATCTTTTCCTTTTTACATACCTATAGAATCTTTTACAGTCTGTTTTTATGTCTCTCACTAGTTTACACTCATATTCTATTTTCCCTTTCTTTATCAATTTCTTGGTCCTCCTTTGCTGAATTCTAAAATCCTCCCAATCCTCAGGCTTACTACTCTTTTTGGCAACATTATAAGTCTCTTTCTTTGATCTAATACTATCTTTAACTTCTCCTGTTAGCCACGGTTGGACCACTTTTCCTGTGGGGTTTTTGTGCCTTAAAGGAATGTATATTTGTCGTAAATTATGTAATAATTCTTTAAATTCTAGCCATTGCTTGTCTATCTTCATACCTTTTAATGTAGTTTCCCAATCTACCTTAGCCAACTCGCCCCTCATACCTACATAGTTTGCTTTGTTTAGATTTAAGACCCTAGTTTTGGATTTAACTAAATCACTTTCAACCTCAATATAAAATTTTATCATATTATGGTCACTCTTCCCTAAAGGCCCCTTTACTACACGTTATTAATTAACCCTTTTTCATTGCACAATACCAGATCTAAAATAGTCTGTTCCCTAGTTGGTTCCTCAACATACTGATCTAGAAAACTATCTTGCATACATTCTGACGTAAGAAAACTACTAGGCACTTGGTCTAAGCGTTAAACAAAGCTTTAATCAACTGTTTTACAACATGGAGGTCTAGTTGTGTCCTTCACTAGTTCCTGTTAAGAATGTCCTGCGCAAGCTGGGCCCGTGCCCGAGTACTTATACTCTCCCTGGACAGCGCCACCAGCAGGCCACCCAGTACTATTTCATAAGTCATTTCCACATGAATGACAAGATTCATGTCACATTCCATGAATTCGTCCTCCACACTATTACTGCAAATTTGGTTTGCCCAGTCTATATGTAAATTATAGTCCCCCATGATTATTGTATTACCCTTGTTACATGTGCCTCTAATTTCCTGATTTATACTCTGCCCTACATTACAACTACTGTTTGGGGTCCTATAAACAACTCCCACCAATGTGTTCTGCCCCTTGCTGTTTCTTAGCTCCACCCAAACTGATTCTACTTCTTGATTTGCGGAGCTAAGATCCTTTCTCTCTACTGTCTTTATCCTATTCTTTATTATCAGGGTTACCCCTCCTCCTTTTCCATTTTGCCTATCTCTTCTAAAAGTTAAGTATCCTGGAATATTTAGTTCCCAACCTTGGCCACTTTGCAACCACGTTTCTGTTATGGCTATTAGATCAAACCTGTTAATTTCTATCTGCGCTATTAATTCATCTATTTTGTTGTGAATGCTTCGCACATTCAGATATAGTGCCTTTAGCTTTGACTTATTTCTATTTTTCCCTGATGTCATCTTAGTCACTGATGCCTTATTACCTTTGTTACTCTCTCTGTCCCTTCCAGAATTTGCCCTCAATTCTGTGCGCTTCTACCTTGGTTAACAGTCTCTTATGTGGGGCTTTATCAAATGCCTTCTGGAAGTCCATATAAATAACACCCATGGACATTCCCCTGTCCACTACTTTAGTCACCTCTTCAAAAAATTCAATCAGGTTTGTCAGGCATGACCTACCTTTCACAAATTCATGCTGGCTCTCTCTGATCAGCTGAAAATTTTCCAGATCTTCAGTCACCCTATCCTTAATTATAGACTCTAGTAATTTCCTGACAACAGATGTTAGGCTAACTGATCTATAATTCCCTGGTTTCCCTCTCTCACCATTCTTAAAAAGCGGAGTGACATGCACAATTTTCCAATCTAAAGGAATGGTTCCTGAATCAAGAGAACTTTGGAAGATTATAGTTAGGGCATCTGCAATGTACACACCTTCTTCCTTTAAAACCCTGGGATGGAAACCATCTGGTCCTGGGGATTTGTCACTCTTTAGTGCCATTATTTTCTTCATTACTGTTACTTTACTTACATTAACTTTATTGAGTCCCTGTCCCTGATTTAGTTTCCTTGGGATTTCTGGCATGCTATCCTCTTCCTCTACTGTAAATACTGATGCAAAGTAATTATTCAACATGTCCACCATTTCCTTATTATCATTGATAATATCACCGTTTTCAGTTTTTAAGGGACCAACATTGCTCCTGACTACCCTCTTTTTCCTAATATAATTGTAAAAAAATGTTGTGTTGATTTTGATATCCCTTGCAAGTTTCCTTTCATACTCCCTTTTTGTAGCTCTTACTATCTGTTTTGTGACCCTTTGCTGTTCCTTGTCTCTTTCCCATTTGCCAGGATCTGTGCTATTTTTTGCATTTTTGCATGCTTTTTCTTTTAGTTTTATGCTGTCTCTTACCTCTTTAATCGTCCATGGCTGTTTTTTTTTGGCAAGTAGAGCTCTTGCCCCTCAGGGGTATAAACTGGTTCTGTATCACCTTAAATTCTTTTTTGAACACCTCCCACTGATCTTTTGTTGTTTTACCCATTAACAGATTTGCCCAGTTTACTGTGGACAGTCTCTGTCTCATCCCTTTGAAGTCGGCCTTACCCAAATCTAAAATCTTAGTAGCTGTTTCACGTTTCTCCCTTTCAAACATTACGTTGAACTCGATCATGTTATGATCGCTATTGGATAAATCTTCACGCACAGTTAGGCTGTTACCTGAATTTGGCTCATTACTCATTACTAAATCTAATATGGCATGCCCCCTTGTTACCTCTGGGACATATTGTTGTAGAAAACTATCCCGGACACACTCAAGAAATTCACTACCTTTCTGATAGGTGCTAGTCTACTTATCCCAATCGATATGAAAGTTAAAATCCCCCATTAAAACCACTCTGCCTTTACTACACGCTTGTCTAATCTCTGCATTTATACAATCTGGCACTTCACAGCTGCTACCAGGAGGCCTATACACAACTCCCACTACAGTCTTAAATCCTTTCCTATTTCTTAATTCTACCCATAAAGTCTCCACTGCCTGCATACCTCTCTTTATATCCTCTCTTATCATTGAAGTGATTTCATCCTTAATCACTAAGGCTACTCCTCCCCATCTACCATTTTCCCTATCTTTCCTGTAGACCTTATAACCTGGTATATTTATTTCTCAGTCCTGACCATCTTGCAGCCATGTCTCAGTAATGGCTACAATGTCATACCCTCCAATTTGAATTCACGCCTGCAGTTCATTCAATTTATTCCTTATACTCTGTGCGTTTGTATAAAGAACACTTATTTGGGCCACACACCCTAGCCTGTCCTTCAGCTCTAATGTTTTTCTCACTTGTTTCTTATTTCTCTC